>CM041777.1:395589607-396217692 GCA_023374045.1 Limonium bicolor | reverse complement strand
CAAATTCCCAACACTCCTCTCTTGGAGTATCTTACAATCTCAATGGATTAGCCTAGAAGTATCTCTCTCGATAACCTCCACTAGCTTAGGGAATTGCCACCGTCTAGTATTCTCAGATTTAAGGGTTCCCCCAACGTATCGAATACTCTCATGTTCGGGACATTACTTACATCAGGCGGGTCCTCTCATAGTGGGTCGCGACTAATTTGCTAAGGGGTAAGATCCCTCATCATTCATTACTACTCTCATGGTTTATGTCTTGCTCTACCATCAATTCCTCAATTAGTGGTTACCATATATATACTCCACTATTTTTTGTTTTGTGGATTGTTCATTCCGGTTCCCGTACCGTTCGGGAGGTTACTAATCCGTACACTCTCTCACATCTAGTGAGTTCATTGGTTTATGTTATCGTTTCTAGGTTCATTAGTGTTCGTGCGTTTTTACATTTCGTTACTTCACAACCGGACTCCTACTACAAGTCACTAAACAACGAGACTCATTTATGAGTCGGTCTACACACTAGACTAAGCACACTATCAATCCAGAGGGGTTAGCTCACAAAACATACAACAAGACATACAATGAAAGGCAATAAACCGTTTTCATGCTTTAGTCTTGATTAGCCGGCATACAGCACAAATCAACATAACTCGGTTAGCATACGGGGCATGAGAAAATCATACTTTCACCGGGTTAGCTTTACCATGTGTTCCCTTGTTCCTTGGTTCACACTTGTTCCACTAATAATGTTTCCAACATTGTTTTAATACTATGTTCATACTATACACAATAATTACTACTCCTGTACTTACCCCGTTGGCCCGTTATGCTTAGTTTTACTTATGTCAATTATGTTCTTACTTCTCACTCACTTACTACACTTTTTTACACTTCTTAGGACCCTTACATACCACCAAACAAGGCCTTAACAACTTCTAAAACCATTACCATTCACTTCCCCATCATTAGCCACCTTTAAAACACATTCTGGTACAATTTTAGCATGGTCCGGGTTTGTGTCCGGGTCTACAAACCCGGACCAGACACTGAAATTCGTTTTGGCCATTTTTCTATATGGTCCAGGTATATGTCCGGGTTTACAAACCCGGACCCCCTGAAATCACTTTCTGCCATGTTTTTTGCTATGGTCCGGGTTTGCGTATCGATTTGCAAACCCGGACCACCTCTGGAACTGTCAAAATTTATAGTTTTTCCACCAGTTTTCAACCCCTAATTCACCTCTAATCATTTCCAACCTTTCCACATGTTTCCTACATGTTTAAGCACCCTAAACATGCCCAAAACCTCTTCAAATCATTGGTTTAATCCTTACTCAAATCCTTGCTCAACTTCCACAATTTCTTTCCTTCCTGTTACAGTTTTTGCACCCATGTGCATTTCTAACTTCCCTTAGCACTTGCACTTTGTTCTAACTCCATTTGACCATACCAATTCATTCCTAGCCAAATGCATTATCTACACCCAAGTCCAACTCTCCCTTCCAAGCTTTTGCACACTTACTCTTTTCTAGCAAGTCAAATTACTACCATTAGTTATGCTACAGATTTTTACCTCTCTTCTTTAGTTTCCAAATGACATTTCAAGGCTATTACTACACTCTACTCAACACTACAAACACCTAGGCTTCCCAATTCACTAAGTCATCTTTATACACTTGTTTTTTCCACCAAAATTTTGCCATAACCTCCCCATAAACCTAACATGTCCATTCTCACCCATTATCACCAAAATCAATCCTAACTAGCCACACCATGAAGGGTCCTACCAGAGCATAATGTATCCTCAAAATTCACCAAACAAACTATAGTTCACAACCTCCAACACTTGGCTCCAAGGCCCTTAATTCACAATTAAGTTTCGAATCTACCAATTTTCAACCAAGCACACTATCACTCATACTTTGGGTTTATTATTAAATTTAACCCATCCCAAATTTTTTTTTAACATCAAAACAAGCATTAAGGTGAGTTTCTTACCTTAAGCTCACAAATTCCTCTTTTGATTCTCCTCTTGTTCCTCTTCTTCTCAATTTCGGTCAAGTGGGAATGGAGTTGCCAAACTCCATTCCAACATTCAAGAAATACAAAAATTACTCAATTAATTATCTAAACCCTTAGGAAATCTTAATTCAATTAAAGGGCTTAAAAACACAAAGTTAGGGTTACCTTTGGAGTTTTTTTTAGAGGGGTTCTCACCCTTGAATCAAGAAGGGAGTTACTCCACCATTGGAGGGTTGAAATGAAGCTCCAAAATCAAGAAGAAACAAGGCATGAGTATGGGCAAAAATCGGCCAAGGCATGAAAATGGGAAACATGAGTTTTTCTCTTGAAACTTTTACCTTGTTTGAAAGAGGAGACTCCAAGCTACAAGATGATGTGCTTTTATCTTCAAGTGGGGAAAACCCATGGAGATGAAGTTCTTCATTTTCGAATTTTTGAAAAGAGGGAAGTGTAGAGGAGGATGAGGGGAGTTCAAATAGTTAATTTGTTTTGCATTTGGAGCTTGTATGAAGCTTGGGCAAACAAGGAAATGGCAAGAAGCCATGGGAGGAGAGGAAGAACACTTCAGTAGAGGGGAGAAGAGAGCTGACGGCTGGGGAAGGAGGAAAGAGAAAAGGAAAGAAAGAAATGAGAGGAGAGAGAGGGTGGGGTACCTTTTTACTTTTCTTTCTTTCTTTTCTTTCTTTTCTTCCTAGCTTATTAGGTGTGTGGGAGGGCTGTCTCATAATTAAAAACCGGCCCAATAACTGTTACAAGCTGGAGCGGTTTTTCGTCTTTTACAGAAAACGCTCGTTAATTTTTTACCCGGTTTAGCACAATTCACTAACCGGGCCCGTTTTCCGGAATTTCTCGTTTCCTTTAATTTTATTGGTTATTAAGCTTCCATTAATGTTTAATCATAGTTATTTAGAACTATAATTTTTACGGGTTTCGTTTGACCACTCAAGTTGCGTTTTCGGGTTGTCTCGAAATACGCGCGCTAAAGCTTTATTAGCGTTTTAACACATTATTTGATCCGTTTCTTTGGGAATCATTCCCGTATACTAATTAAGCATGAATAATCCTTAGGAATCCTTACAATACTCTAACCGAGGTCTCGTACCTCCTATGGTTATATAATGCTTATTTTAGCGTTTTTTCAATTTTTAAGCGTTTTCTCATTTCTTTTGGATTTATTTTCCTTACCAAAATTACTTAGGCACTATTAGGCCCTTAAATATCATATTAGAATAATTTAATCACCATATTTAAGTTTGGGGTATTTCAGTCTACATCTGTTGGCAATTGGTGCGTTGAAGAAATGTTCAAACCCACAAAACAAGAATAAACGGTATTGGCACCGATAGTAAACCACAACCGGTATTTCCGATTTGCTATCAATTTCACATAATTTGGGAAAACCAAAAGAAATAACATTCCAATTGCAGAGAAAGTGTTCAAAACCCACAACAACAAAGCAAATACAAGTGAATAGCATAAATCCCTAATCTAAAAATTGAGGGAAAATTAAAAGCCTTAAATTGCATACCGATTAAGCCAGTGACTTGAATCTGATTTTTGTTTAGAACCACTCGCCAAGAATACACGTGCAGACTCTCACGGTTTGAGTGAAACGACAAGAACAAACAAGATGCGGTTGGGCAGAACATCAAGAGAAAGAAAAGAAGAAGGATGAACTATAGGAGAAGATGATGGTCAAAATTTGTTGTGGAAAAGAGAGGAGACTTGAAGATGGAATTTAGGATCGTGAATCAGCAGCAGCAGGAGTTGTGGAGTGGTGCACGCTTCTAATTAGGGGATGTTTTGGGGTTTACAGCACAACGACTCCAATTCAGGGAATTACAGGATGTTTTAATAAATTTTACTGACATATTTACCTATTCTTCATTTGGATAAGTTATATATAATGACTTAATTTTGTAAAAGTCAGTAAAATATTAGATGCCGTAAATAAATAATTGTGTTATGTCAGTATAGATCAGGTATATATTGACAAATTAATACAAAAGTCAGTATAAACCTTTTGATTTTTAGGGACATAAAACAAGTGTGAGTAAAACATATTTTCAGTGACACAAAATTAGGTGTTACAAAAAGTGTAAGTCAGTAAATGTACTTTTCTTTAGTGGGAGGAAGGAGAGAGAAGAGAGAAATGGGAGGAGAGAGAGGAGGGAGGTTACTTTTCACTTTTGCTTTATTTTCTTTTGTTTTTAGTGAGTGGGGGAGTTAGAAGGGGGCTGGAAACGTGGGTATACCCACACCCATAAGTATTCCAGCTTTTTAATTACAAGGGGAGGGGTATTTGGGCTATTTACAATTAACACCCCATAAGTTCCGTTTTTTACACTATTCACTTACTAGAGTCTGTTTTCCGGAATTTTCTTGTTAATTAACTTTAATGGTTATTAATCTTCCATTAATGTTTAATTATAGTTATTTGGTTGACTATAATTTTTACGGGTTCATTTGACCACTCAAAGTCACGTTTTCGGGTTTTCTTAAAAAACGTGCGCTAAAGCTTTACTAGCATTTTTAATTCATTTTATGGATCCGTTTTCTTAGGGAATTGTTCCCGTATATTAATTAGGCCTAAATAAGCCTTAGGAATTCATCTAAGACCCTTGTCGTGGTCCTATTCCTCCTATGGTCATATAACGCTTATTTTAGCATTTTTCGCTTTTTAAGCATTTTCTCTTTTCTATTGGATTTATTTCCTTTACCAAAATTACTTAGGCAATATTAGGCTCTTAAATACCATATTAGAGTTATTCAATCACCATAATTAAGTTCAAAGTATTTCAAATAAAGCCGTGGGAAACTATGGGTAATTAGGTTAATTTGGCTTAATTGTGTGTTAAAGTTTTATTTAACACTTTTGGATAACTTACTTAGTATTAAAATGACTTATAATGTCATAAGTATAACTAATGGAGTTAAAATGCAATTTACCAAAGTATTGGGGTGGTTTTAATGAAAGCCGAGAGTTTTAATGTTCTAACGAGCATTTTTATGTAATTTACGTTATAAGTTAAAGTTTGTAATAAGGCCATGTACTTAGGTGAAATATCCCTAAATTAATTTAAATTAATTTAGGGTATTTCTTTTATTAAATACCCTTGATAATATTATTAAACAATAAAAAATTATTATATGGTGTTATAATTAAATGTTAAATTATTATGGGATAAACATTAAATTTATATGGAATTATGGAATATTATTTGGAGGATTTCTTATGTTTAAATACAATTTAAATTAATTAATTATATGGTATTATGAATTTAATAGAAATATTTACAAGTCAATAAATCTTGGGAAAATTATTAAACACTCCAAATATATTATAAAGATTTTAGGAAGTGTTGGAACATTGTTTTGAAACATAAAAGTCAATATAAAATTCTAGAAACCTTAAAGCTTATTAAGCCTTGCTAGAGTTGACTTTTTGAGAATGGTCAAACCAGGCCATGAAACCTATACCTAAAAATAGGTTATGAAAAACCATGAAGATCGATAAAAAAACGTCAAAAACGGATCATCCTAGCCAAAGTTATGCTAGTTTGAAGTTTAGAGCCAAAATTTCATAAGGTGCCACGTGTCAGCCTCCTGTGCGTCAACACTTAGCAGATCTTTATCTCCTTGTTTTTCTCCAGCAAACAACCGATTTTTGACCTAACTTGTGACGGCTATATCTTCTTCATCTTTCAATATTTTTCCAAGCCGTCTTCTTTATTCTCTTCTCCATAATTCCCTCTTTACATTCATAACTCATACAAGCCCTAATTCCACCTACATCGACGGGAAAGTCGATCTCAAGTTGGTACCTTTCACGTTCGCAACCCAGATTTGCAATTCCCTTCGAATTCAGGTATATTCGTCTGGCCATAAATCCTTCGTTTCTCAACCAAATTTTGATTTCTTTAGCTCGTTGTGTAGATCACTAATCCGTCTACAATTCTTATGTTTATGTCCAAGCCTGAATCGTTACCGTTTGGAAATTATAGTCGCTCAAAGTTCCGGATTTTTCAGTACATAAAATCATACCGGAAACAGAGAGGTAAACTCGTAACTTTCGGGTCAAATTTCTTTCTGTATAATGCATATTAGATTGAGTTCTTGTTTCATTGTGTAGATCTATGTCCCATCTTTCGATTGAGCCAAAGAACACGGCCTAATTCAATCTGTACCGAAAGTTATAGAGTCGCAAAGTAGGCTACCCAAACACGGTCAAGCTCGAGCCTTTTTCCAGTTTCCGGTTTCGAATTCACCAAATTCGCACAATCCGGTGAGTCTCCGACCAAATTTTTCCGATATTGTTGTTCGTAGTAGTGATTTCGACTTAACCCATGTTCCAATTCAATCAATTACGAGTTAGGTGAAGAGAATTTGATGGATTTGTGTTCGGTTCGAACCCAGAAATTTGTAAGAACCCTAACCTTCGAAACAATCTCGAATCTTGATGAATACTGCATGATAATTGGGAAATCAACCATTAGAACCGGAATCGAATTTCGAATCCATAGAAACAAAAACCATTTGATTTCTTTCTGTAGATCGAGAGCTATAGGTAATTAGTACTTCGGTTTTCGATTTGAATCTCTGAAGAACTCGCGCAACACGGGCCGTCCGATCTCAGTTAATAGAGATGGACGGCCACGATTAAAACATACGAATTTGAATGTTTAAGTTTTTATATTGTTTTCAGTAATAACCCTAACTTGTTTAATTAATTTAAATATCTTCCCGAATGTATTTTGACTTGAAATTTTAACCATAGATTCCTTATTTTATGTAGTTTATTTCATGTAAATTATTAAGGTTTTGGAGTTTTTAAACATAAGTTATGATTTTTACAGTTACGGCTTTTCTGGAATTATTTGGACTAAATTAAAAAGATATTTTTATGAAATAAAAATTTTATAATATGTCTAAAATGTTATAGTTACTGTATATTAAGTTTGGGAATTTTTGGGCAATGGTAAAGGGTTTTAAAAATTATGTTTATGAGTTTTTCATAAGAATAACCTATAATATAAAGTTTTTAATGTAATCAAAAATTAAAGTAAGGTTGGTTAATGGACTTTTAAGCTGGGGATAATAAAGGGAACTAAATTAACATTTTAAACAGTAAGTTTTAAATTTTTTGTACTAGTTTTTTTTTTAAGAGAAAGGAATTATTTACATATATGTATATTTACTTACTTAAGTAGGAACTTGTATAAATTGAGGAATTTAATTATTCTACATCTTATCTACGATATTATATGGGGATTTAATATTTTAAATAAACCAAGGAACAAATATATATAGATATTATTTAATACACATTTAAAAAGGAAAAAAAACATTAAGAAGTAATTTAAAGTAAATCAGGGAACTAATTAAAGTACCACTTATAAATTACTAAACTTTATAAGAATCTAGAACCTTAAGATATGGTAAAAGAAATATTTATGAAATATACTTAGAATACAGTTTAAGGTTGTGTTAATAAGATAATCTAAATATGGTGAATTACATAGGGAAATGTCTTGGTAATTTCTAATACGGGTATACTTATATATATATTAAATAAATCAAGGAAACACATTATAAACTTTAAGTCAGCTGTGCTAAGCCTAGAAGTTATTGAACATTAATTAATACAGTAAAAATGTCCTATAAATGCTAAGGATAAATTTTAATACGTAAAGATATATATATATATATATATATATGTAAACATACCTGTAAATAAATACACTAATATAGTTGAGGGAAATAATAATCCTTGTGACAGTTATAATAAGTAGGTTATAAATATATTAAACCTTAGGCTTTAGTCAGTGAGTGATTAAATAATCACTCTTAATTTAAGAGTTATTACACAACATAACTTAACCCTGTCTTGGGCTAACCTACTGGGCCCAAGCCTGTGAACTCCGAAAGCCCACTTTAACAATTCAAAGAGAGTTTGGGCCACTCTCAGGAATAAATCCTAAATTATTCCAAACTAAACGAGATGGGCCTAACAATGGGTTCAATTAACAAGTCAAGCCCAAACCATTGTAAAAGAATAATGGTAAACTTAGAACTAATAATCAGTAAGTGAAGAAGGTTGTTAAGTTTGTAAGTCTCTTAACTAATCGACGTTTGGAACACATTAATTATAGGTTACTGTTGGGAAATCACTTTTACGAGTTAGTTATTGCTTCTACACGTACCAGGTACGATTTCTCGTACTCCGATATTTTTGATGATTGGCTTGTGAAATGTTTGGAAAACGCTAACCGACTTTAAGAGGAATTTAAAAAAAATGGTTGTGTGACTAACTCAGCTTGTCTGACTAACTGAGCCTTGTATGTGAAACTCACTTGGGTATTGGTTCCTTCTCTTCGGTTGTTCCACTGGACATTGATTACTTGGGGTTTACGCTTCTGCACTCTGTAGGACTGAGTGTTTTGGTATTGCTCTGGGTAGTTGGTGATCTGGTGGGAATTTGGAAAAAGTCGTCTTTGGTATTCTTTCTTTGACTCTGGACATTTGTTTCATCCATGAGTGGGGTCGTTGCTGTGGCGTGCGCGCGTCTTCATCGGTAAACAGTAAAGGGCTGTATATCCCTTGTCCTGAGAGGACGTAGTTAACAGTAAGGGGCTGTATATCCCCTGTCCTTAGTGGACGTTCTTGGCGGTGGGGGCCATCTCTCCCAGTTGGTGTCATTCCATTCTTGAGTTGCTGGTTTTGGTTTTCTCTCATTCATTCCTAGTCCTCGTGACTACATGGGTCTTTCTACTCCAACTTGGAAATGGATCTAACATAAGTGATGATTATTCACTAACTCTTGGTGTGGTGTTATTTACTAACTTTACTATTCTGTTATTTGTCTCCTTTGAAATGTTTGTTTGACTCGGTGTTTTAAAAGGGTGTTTTGTATCGCTTTTATTTTGTTTAAGTGCTGTTTTCAAGTTATTGTTATTTTCAAGTTATATTAAAGTTTGTTTTGGAGAATAGTACCAGTTCCATTCCAGGGAACTGACTCACCCCTCCCGGGGTGGGCTGCTTGGTTTAATCTTGCAGGTACAAATTATTATACAGGTAACCACGAAGAGTATGAGTGACTGGGATGGTATTAGGATTTTTGGAGAGATTGTTGTAAATTATTTATGTTTATTTCATGTTGAGTTTTCTCGAGTTCAGACCGTAGCTTTTGTAAGTTATAAGTTGTAATTGGTGAGGATTGGTGCCGGGTGTTTGGAACCCGATGGTCTGTACGTCCTTCGTATTTTTATTTCCGCTTTAAATACGTTAAATAGGGGCGTTACAGAAAGTGGTATCAGAGCGTAGTTACGCTTTGAACCCGAGAAAACAAGCCGAGTGAAATACATAGATTATAGGTGCACTTAAAACTGGGGAACTGGGGTAGAATTGGGAAGTGAGGATTCCAGAAAGGCGCGTGACCTTTACCCCATACTTATGTTATTATTTACATTTCACTGCACGTACCTACGAACCGTCCTTAGGACGTTATAAAAATTACCTACTTTACTACATAGACATTTAGACTCAACAATACGCCTCTGAGTAACGAATTCGTCAATATCAGCTAAATGTCGGGAAGAAGAGGAAGAGGAGCAGGTTCCTCAGGAGCAGGAACTTCAGGAGGCCTTGGACCCGACGCAGTCACTCCAGAGGTCATAGCTCAGATAGTGACGGCTGCACTAGCTCAGCAGCAGGCTCAGATCCCACAGCCGCCACCACCACCACCTAATGGACCCCGAGAGTTCAACTGGCTGAAGGCAGTCAATGACCTTCGCCCTCCAACTTATGAAGGTCAGCCGGAACCGAAGACCTTAGAGAAGTACATCGATGAGATGCAGAAGGCCTTCACCTCTATGCACGTTCCAGCTAATCGCCAGGTGGACATAGCGGCCTACTTCCTTCAGGGACCAGCTCACCGATGGTGGCAGACTGCCAGAGCCGAGCTGACGGCCCAGGCGAACTTTGACTTTCAGGCATTTCTGGTGGCCTTGAGAGCTAAATTCTACCCATCTTACCTCCAGAAGAGGATGAGGAGCGAGTTTGAGCAGCTGAAGCAAGGAAATTCCTCAGTTGCTGACTACTATAACAAGTTGTGGAATTACTAGCTGTGATTGGAGAGGGAGCCTACGCTCCGAGGTACCTGGTGGATAAATTTCATTCTGGCTTGGACTTCAGGATCATGAACATGATAGGTTCCACCAGAGGGATGACCTTACAGGTAAGGAACATGATTTAGAAAGTTTGGTATGCTAAGATTCTCCATTAACATGTTTTGTAACGACAGGAACTGGCTGAGGACGCAAACGATTGCGAGACCACTATTGCCTATCAAAATTCTGTGCTAGGCAAGAGGAGGAATGACAATGGAGGAAGAGATGGGAGAGGACCCCCTCAGACTCACGAAGGGAGGGGCAAATTCTTCAAGGGGGGGAATGAGAAGGCCATCGTCCCCTCTAACGCTAATGCTAGACCTCTTCGCCACGAACCACCTAAGGGTGAGAAAGGTTGGATTCCACAATATGTTACATTTTATTTTCCTATCTCGTTACTAACTCTGACCAGGAACAGGAAATCAATTTGTGAGAAGGTACTTCTGTAAGTGGTGTAAGAAGGACCACCCGGGCAAGGATTGTAAGGGAAACCTGGTGAATTGCAACTACTGTGGCAAGATGGGGCATAGATCGTTTGAATGCATCATGAACCCGGAGTCCAGGAGATACAAGCCACGCACCGGGTCAGCGGCTGAAGCCCCACCTATTAACACTAATGGAGGAGGAGGTAGAGGTAGTACGGGAGGTGCTGGACCATCTACCCACCGCCCTGCCCAGACACAGAGGCCGGGACAGAACTACCCTCAGAGGCCAGGCAAAGCACCGGTCCTCAACCTGGTGGACCGGGTGGAAGCAGCGAGGGATGACCTGGGTTCATATGGTGAGGAATACCTTCCTATCGAAGGAGCTTAGACTTTTATTCCATTCTTGTTTCTATAGACTCATGTTTCTTTGTATTGTAAAGGGATGAACTACAAATCCCTCCTTCCTTTATATTTTTGTTCGAAACCAAGTTGTGAACCTTATCCTAAACTGCTTAATAAGAATCATTGTTTTCATTCAGCTTTTGATATTTGCTTTCCCATATTACCTATCTCCACACCCAACATCCCCTTTGAAGCCAAACTACACCCACCAGAGAAATGTGAGGTCTTGAGACCCGGGATGATCTTACTACGAGAGTACCTGACCCCAGCAGTCCAGTATGCATTGATCCTCAAGATCAGGGAGTTAGGTGTGAAGGAAGGGAATTTTTACACTCCTACCTTCAAGAATGGTTCAGCCATGAAGTTGAAGCTCATGTGCTTAGGCAAGAAGTGGAACCACACCGCCAAAAGCTATGAAGAGGCGGAGGTGCCACCGATCCCGGAGGAGTTGCAGACCATCATTGGAGCTGCAGTGGAAATCGCACAAGAATTGGAGGATGAGCCCGTTCCAGACATAACCCCAGACGTCTGCATCATCAACTTTTATGGGAAAGAAGGTAAGCTAGGGTTGCATCAAGATAAGGATGAAACCCTAGAATCCATCACCAGAGGAGTTCCAGTGGTTTCCATATCACTTGGAGACGACGCGGAGTTCCTATTCGGTGACCAGAAGAGGATGGACCTCGCTACCAAGATCATCCTAAAGTCAGGTGATGTACTGATTTTTGGAGGGGCAGCTAGACTCATCTACCATGGAGTGAAGAGAATCAAACCCAACACAGCCCCCACCTCCATTATTAACCAGACTCACCTGAAACCTGGCAGATTGAACCTGACCTTTAGACAGATCTAGCTATGTATTTTACAATTCAGCATTGTAATCATTAAACTACTCAAGCTTGCAATAAGAATGGAAATACTAAGAATTCATTTCTTCATGTAGGCGCTGGAAATTTTGAGATCAAGCTGAATGTGTTGAACCAGGCTCAGGCAAAGAGCAATGGAATGGTCATCACAGGTATAAACGTTAACCCTGAGTAATTGCCTTGGAACGCTTACCCAAAGTCTTAAAAACCTATTCTACAATTTCAGGGACGTTCCTAGTTAATGGAGTGGAGGCCACAGTCCTGTTTGATTCTGGTGCCTCCCACTCCTTCATATCCCAAGCATTTCATGATAAGATCGATGCTTCGACCGAGGATATCCACGACTGCTCAGTCTTGCTGCCATCCAAAGAACGGATCAAGTGTAGTAAGCAGTGCAAGAATTTGAGCATACACATCAAGGGAGCGGACTTCCTTCTGGATGCCATAGTCTTCCCTGGCATGGGATTTGACATTATTGTGGGTATGGACACGCTACAGCGGTATCGAGGCAGACTACATTGTGCAGAGCACCGTCTCCTCCTGAAGTCAGCTACAGGGACCACCGTGTCGTACCGAATGCAGCCTAAGCAGCCGACTGTGAAGGTTGTATCGGCTCTATCACTGATGAAGGAGGTATCCAAGGGCGCGACTGCTTACTATTGTTATGCCCAGGATCTGAGGACGGATCCGAAGTTCCAGAGCAATGTTCCCATTGTGTCGGAGTACCCCGACGTTTTTCCAGAGGAGCTACCTGGACTACCACCGCTGAGAGAGGTCGAATTCAATATTGACCTCATACCTGGTACGGGACCGATTGCTAAGGCTCCCTACCGGATGGGCCCTGCTGAGATGGTCGAGTTAAAGAAGCAGTTGCAGGAGCTATTGGATAAGGGTTTCATTAGACCCAGTGTCTCACCTTGGGGCGCTCCTGTGCTGTTTGTCAAGAAGAAGGACGGGAGCATGAGACTCTGCATTGACTATAGAGAGTTGAACAATGTCACGATCAAGAACAAGTACCCACTGCCCAGGATCGAGGACTTGTTCGACCAGCTGAGGGGAGCCAAGGTGTTCTCCAAGATCGACCTGCGTTCCGGATATCATCAGATAGCTGTAGCTGAGCCAGACATAGAAAAGACAGCCTTCCGGACCAGATACGGCCACTATGAGTTCACAGTCATGCCGTTTGGACTGACTAATGCACCGGCGAGATTTATGGACTTGATGCAGAGAGTCTTCCAAGCACAGTTGGATAAGTCGGTGGTCGTATTCATAGATGACATTCTGATCTTCTCCAAGAGCAAAGAGGAACATGAGCGGCATTTGAGGACAGTTTTGGAGACTCTGAGGGAGAAACAGTTGTACGCCAAGTTCAGCAAGTGTGAATTTTGGCTGGACAAGGTATCATTCCTTGGACACGTGATCTCGGCTGAGGGAGTTTCTGTAGACCCAGCTAAGATCGAGGCAGTGAAGAGCTGGCATAGGCCTCGTACTGTGACGGAGATACGGAGTTTCCTTGGGTTGGCTGGCTACTACAGACGTTTTGTGAAGGATTTCTCCAGGCTAGCCAAGCCCTTGACTTCACTGATGAAGAAGGATAGCCCGTTCGTATGGACAGAGGCTTGTGAGGTTTCCTTTCAGGCGCTGAAGGACGCCTTGACCACAGCTCCAGTGTTGACTATCCCAGAGGGGAATGAGGGGTACGAGGTATATTGCGATGCCTCAGGCAAGGGAATTGGTGGAGTACTGATGCAGCATGGCCGAGTGGTAGCTTATGCTTCTAGACAGCTGAAGAAGCACGAAGAAAATTACCCTACACACGACCTTGAGCTCCTCGCCATAGTCTTCGCCTTGAAGATCTGGCGACATTACTTGTATGGAGCCACAGTCCGGATTATGACAGACCATAAAAGTCTGAAGTACATCTGGACCCAGAAGGAGCTGAACCTGAGACAGCGACGATGGGTCGAGCTACTGGCTGATTATGACATCAATCTCCAGTATACCGAGGGTAAAGGGAATGTCGTGGCAGACGCTCTGAGCAGGAGAGCACACTCACTCCTAGCCTTGATAGAGACGACCACGATAGCTGAGGAGATATACGCAGCCCAGGACAGAGATGTATACCTACAGGGCATCAGGCGGAAATTAGCAGACGGTTTGACAGATGGTCTGAAGTATGAGTATGAGCTAGACAGTGAGGGACACCTGCGAGTCAGAGGCAGACTCTGCGTTCCTCAGGATGCGACAGAGCTTCAGACCAGGATTCTTTCAGAGGCTCATTCCTCGACATTGTCAGTCCACCCTGGAGCCACCAAGATGTACAAGGACTTGAAACAGTTATTCTGGTGGAGCGGGATGAAGAGGGATGTAGCGGATTTCGTCTCTCGGTGCCTCACCTGTCAGAAGGTGAAGTTTGAGCATCGTCGACCAGGGGGCCAGATTCAGTCACTACCAGTACCGTGCTGGAAATTTGATGATATCAGCATGGACTTCGTGGTCGGTCTTCCTCCAGCTAGAGGGGGACTGAATTCCATTTGGGTGATAGTCGATAGGTTGACCAAGACAGCTAGGTTTATACCTATCAAGGACACATGGAAGGTGCCCAAGCTAGCTGAGGTTTTCACCACAGAGCACATCCGGTACCATGGAGTACCGAAGACGATCGTCTCCGATCGTGACACTCGTTTCCTCAGCAGATTTTGGCGTCAGGTACAGGAGGCGTTTGGGACTCAGCTACGCCTCAGCACAGCTTTTCACCCACAGACTGATGGGCAGACTGAGAGGACGATTCAGACATTGGAGGATATGTTGCGAGCAGTCGCTCTAGACTATCAGGGGAGTTGGGTAGAGCGTCTACACCTGGTAGAGTTCTCCTATAATAACTCTTACCATTCATCTATCGGCATGGCACCTTTCCAGGCTCTATATGGCAGGCCGTGCCGGACTCCCTTGTCATGGAGTGATCCTTCTGAGGCAGTCCTAGTTGGGCCCGAATATATTCAGACACTGCAGGATGACGTCAGAGTTATTCAGCAGCACATGAGGGCAGCGCAGTCCAGACAGAAATCCTATGGGGATCAGCGCACCAGAGAGCTTGAGTTTAGGGTTGATGATATGGTCTTCTTACGAGTGTCCCCGATGAGAGGCATCTTCAGATTTGGGATGAAGGGGAAACTAAGCCCTAAGTATGTCGGCCCGTACAGGATTACGGAGCGAGTGGGCCCAGCTGCATACAGATTAGATTTACCAGCGAGTTGGGGAAGGTACATGATGTTTTCCATGTATCTCAGCTGAAGAAGTACATGCCTGACCCTTCTCACGTACTGCAGCCTGAGAGATTGGAGATAGAGCCTACACTGAGATATGAAGAGGCTCCTATTCGGATCTTGGACACGAAGGTCCGTGAAACGAGAGGCAGATCAGTTAAGCTAGTGAAGGTTCTTTGGGAACACCATGGGGTCGAGGAAGCTACTTGGGAGACTGAGGACTCCATGAGAATGAAGTACCCCCATCTTTTTACTTGATAGTTCCCTATGTTGTTAGTCTATATCAGTAGAGGTACGAGGGCGTACCTTAGCTTCTTTTAGGGGGAACTGGAGCATAATCCTCCTTCGTTACCTCATTCAGATTATGCCCGTTTGTTTTACTAATAGGATGACGGAGAGTGTATGCATGTATTTGAGTTACTCGTATGTGATTTATGATTTCTATTTATGAAATATTTTGGTACTTTCCGGTTCAGTATGATTCTGAGTACCTTGTGCGAAATTGGAATAGGAATGGTTGGAAATTAAAGGTTTGGTATGGAAGATACAATCGGGAGTGCCTATTGGAACTGTTAGTAGATTTTAAACTTCGGGTCGAAGTTTCTTTTAAGGGGGATCTACTGAAATATCCCTAATTAATTTAATAATTTAGGGTATTTCTTTTATTAAATACCCTTGATAATATTATTAAACAATAAATTATTATATGGTGTATAATAATAATGTTAAATTATTATGGGATAAACATTGAATAATTATATGGATTATGGTATTAATTTGGAGGATTTCTTATGTTTAAATAATTTAAATTAATTAATTATATGGTATTTGAATTTAATAGAATATTTACAAGTCAATAAATCTTGGGACAATTATTAACACTCCAAATATATTATAAGATTTTAGGAATGTGTTGGAACATTGTTTGAAACATAAAGTCAATATAAAATTCTAGAAACCTTAAAGCTTATTAAGCCTTGCTAGAGTTGACTTTTTGAGAATGGTCAAACCAGGCCATAAACCTATACCTAAAATAGGTTATGAAAAACCATGAAGATCGATAAAAAGAACGTCAAAACGGATCATCCTAGCCAAAGTTATGCTAGTTTGAAGTTAGAGCCAAAATTTCATAAGGTGCCACGTGTCAGCCTCCTGTGCGTCAACACTTAGCAGATCTTTATCTCCTTGTTTTTTCTCCAGCAACACCGATTTTTAACCTAACTTGTGACGGCTATATCTTCTTCATCTTTCAATTTTTCCAAGCCGTCTTCTTTATTCTCTTCTCCATAATTCCCTCTTTACATTCATACTCATACAAGCCCTAATTCCACCTACATCGACGGGAAATCGATCTCAAGTTGGTACCTTTCACGTTCGCAACCAGATTTGCAATTCCCTTCGAATTCAGGTATATTCGTCTGGCCATAAATCCTTCGTTTCTCACCCAAATTTTGATTTCTTTAGCTCGTTTGTAGATCACTAATCCTTCTACCATTCTATGTTTAGTCCCAGCCTGAATCGTTACCGTTTGGAAATTATATCGCTCAAAGTTCCGGATTTTTCAGTACATAAATCAACCGGAAACAGAGAGGTAAACTCGTACTTTCGGGTCAAATTTCTTTCTGTATAATGCATATTAGATTGAGTTCTTGTTATCATTGTGTATCTATGTCCCATCTTTCGATTGACCAAAGAACACGCCTAATTCAATCTGTACCGAAGTTATAGAGTCGCAAGTAGGCTACCCAACACGGTCAAGCTCGAGCCTTTTCCTTTCCGGTTTCGAATTCCCAAATTCGCACAATCCGGTGAGTCTCCGACCAATTTTTCCGATATTGTTGTTCGTAGTAGTGATTTCGACTTAACCCATGTTCATTCAATCAATTACTAGTTGGGAAGAGAAGTTTGATGGATGGTTGTTCGAACTCAACTCTGTACCGATATAAACCTACTGTTCGAATTGAATACGAATCTTGATGAATACTGCATGATAATTGGGGAAAATGGTACCAATAAACCGAATCGAATTTCGAATCCATAGAAAAAACCCATTTGTTTCGTTTTCTGTAGATCGAGAGCTATAGGTGAATTAGTCTTCGGTTCGATTTGAATCCTCTGAGAACTCCGCAACACCGGGCCGTCCGATCTCAGTTAATAGAGTGACGGCCACGATTAAAACATACGAATTTGAATGTTTAAGTTTTATATTTTTTCAGAAATAACCCTAACTTGTTTAATTAATTTAAATATCTTCCCGAATGTATTTGACTTGAAATTTTACCATAGATTCCTTATTTTATGTATTTATTTCATGTAAATTATTAAGGTTTTGGAGTTTTTAAACATACGTTATGATTTTTACAAGTTCCGGCTTTTTCTGGAATTATTTGACTAAATTAAAAAGATATTTTTATGAATAAAAATTTTATAATTGTCTAAAATGTTTAGTTACTGTATATTAAGTTTGGGATTTTTGGGCAATGGTAAAGGGTTTTAAAATTATGTTTATGAGTTTTTTCATAAGATACCATAATATAAAGTTTTTAATGTAATCAAAAATTAAAGAAGGTTGGTTAATGGACTTTTAAGCTGGGGATATAAGGACTAATTAACATTTTAAACAGTAAGTTTATAAATTTTTTGTACTAGTTTTTTTTTTAAGAGAAAGGAATTATTTTATATATGTATATTTACTTACTTAAGTAGAACTGTATACATTGAGGATTTAATTATTCTACATCTTATCTACGCATATTATATGGGGATTTAATATTTTAAATAAACCAAGGAACAATATATATAGATATTATTTAATACACATTTAAAAAGGAAAAAAAACATTAAGAAGTAATTTAAAGTAATCAGGGAACTAATTAAAGTACCACTTATAAATTACTAACTTTATAAGAATCTAGAACCTAGGATATGGTAAAAGAAATTTTATGAAATATACTTAGAATACAGTTTAAGTTGTGTTAATAAGATATCTAATATGGTGAATTACATAGGAAATTCTTGGTAATTTCTAATACGGGTATACTATTATATATTAAATAAATCAAGGAAACACTTATAACTTAAGTCGCTGTGCTAAGCCTAGAAGTTATTGAACATTAATTAATACAGTAAAATGTCCTATAAATGCAGGATAAATTTTATACGTAAAGATATATATATATATATTATATGTAACATACCTGTAATAAATACACTAATATAGTTGAGGGAATAATAATCCTTGTGACAGTTATACTAAGTAGTTATAAATATATTAAACCTAGGCTTTAGTCATGTGTGATTAAATATCACTCTTAATTTAAGAGTTATTACACACATACTTAACCCTGTCTTGGGCTAACCTACTGGGCCCAAGCCTGTGAACTCCGAAAGCCCACTTTAACAATTCAAAGAGAGTTTGGGCCACTCTAGGAATAAATCCTAAATTATTCCAAACTAAACGAGATGGGCCAACAATGGGTTCAATTCCAAGTCAAGCCCAAACCATTGTAAAGAATAATGGTAAACTTAGAACTAAGATCAGTAAGTGAAGAAGGTTGTTTAAGTTTGTAAGTCTTTTAACTAATCGACGTTTGGAACCATTAATTAGGTTCTGTTGGAAATCACTTTTACGAGTTAGTTTATTGCTTCTACACGTACCAGTACGATTTCTCGTACTCCGATATTTTTGATGATTGGCTTGTGAATGTTTTGGAAAACAACCCCTTAACCTACTTTAGAGGAATTTAATAAAAAATGGTTGTGTGACTAACTCCGCTTGTCTGACTAACTAGCCTTGTATGTGAAACTCACTTGGGATATTGGTTCCTTCTCTTCGGTTTGTTCCACTGGACATGATTACTTGGGGTTTACGCTTCTTGCACTCTTAGACTGAGTGTTTTGGTATTGCTCTGGGTAGTTGGTGATCTGGTGGGAATTTGGAAAAAGTCGTCTTTGGTATTCTTTCTTTGACTCTGGACATTTGTTTTCATCCATTATGGGGTCCGTTGCTGTGGCGTGCGCGCGTCTTCATCGGTAACAGTAAAGGGCTTATATCCCTTGTCCTGAGAGGACGTAGTTAACAGTAAGGGGTTGTATATCCCCTGTCCTTAGTGGACGTTCTTGGCGGTGGGGGCCATCCTCTCCATTTGGTGTCATTCCCTTCTTGAGTTGCTGTTTTGGTTTCTTCATTCATTCCTAGTCCCGTGACTACATGGTCTTTCTACTCCACTTGGAATGGATCTAACATAGTAAGATTATTCACTAACTCTTGGTGTGGTGTTATTTATACTACTTACTATTCTGTTACTGTCTCCTTTGAAATGTTTTGTTTGACTCGACGTTTTAAAAGGGTGTTTTTGTATCGCTTTTATTTTGTTTAGTGCTGTTTTTCAAGTTATTGTTTTTTCAAGTTATTAAAGTTTTGTTTGGAGATAGTACCAGTTTCCATTCCAGGGCTGACTCACCCCTCCCGGGGTGGGCTGCTGTTTAATCTTGCCAGTACAAATTATTATACAGTAACCACGAAGATAGAGTGACTGGGATGGTATTAGGATTTTTGGAGAGATTGTTGTAAATTATTTATGTTTATTTCATGTTGAGTTTTTCTCGAGTTCAGACCGTAGCTTTTGTAAGTTATAAGTTGTAATTGGGTGAGGATTGGTGCCGGGTTTTGGAACCCGATGGTCTGTACGTCCTTCGTATTTTTATTTCCGCTTAAATACGTTAAATAGGGGCGTTACAAGTAGTCACGCCTTGGCTGCGACCCACCAGCTAATCACCTGAAATAAAGATGGTTTGTGGTATGGAATCAGCCCCTGCTGAGTATGTCATCACATGCCCCGTCATGCCCCCAAAGACCCCTCAATTATTTGGTCGAGAGCATGAGGTTCATTACATGCAATACCGTTTTAATATTAAACTGTAAACAATTAACAGTAATCCATACAATAACACAACCATCAACATAAATACCACAAGTATAACCAATGAACAATAAGCGAAACAACGAGAGTAACAAGTATTAATTCTCGTCCATGGTATAGAACCAATATCGTTCGCCACTGTATAATTCTCAATGTATTATTGTTCAGTTATACCTAGTGACATGTCTCATTAAACGACATGTCTCTAGTTACCCATATATTATGGCGGGTCACCCACGGCAGTAGCCACTCCAACGGTAGAGTCTCCGACCAACGAGCCATTCTAGCTCACGGGAAATTTTCTTGATACTTGCGGACCCGTACGCGGACATCCTGGTATCGTTTTTGTGATCACAGCGCGCACCAAGAGCCACATCCTCTTGGCTTTACTTTCCATTCTTATTAATTATTACCATCGCATCGCATTACCAAATTTTCTAACACAGCAGACTAAGGTCATTAGTCCAATCCGGAGTCTGTAAACTCGGGATCCAGTGTTAGATACGAGAGCGGCGTATAGAAAGGCCAATGCTCCGTATAAAGTCTCGGATAATATATATATTATCCTAGTGCTACAACGTTTTTCTGACGTTCCTTATTTTCATAAGATAGCACCATAGCCGCTAGTTCGTTTTATATATAGGTTCATATATACGAACCAATACTGTTAACTCAACAACAGTAATATAAGCAGCTATAAATATACAATTCATGCATATTAATTATCACATTCAGACAAACAATCTTATCACAGATCACACAGAAGTCTGAACTGAGGAAGCCCTCAGAGACAATCAGAGACACATAACAACATACCGTTCACCCTGATGTATTACGGTGGAGTATGAATCAGCATCCTATGCTCCTTGTGTAGTCTCTAACAATCTAAACAATACATAATGCTACTGATTAGCATACCGTATAACAACACAATCTACGGTACCCCGTACCGTCACTAACACTCCCGGTTAACCCCCCGTTATTAACTATCAATGTTGTCGGGTTTTAGGTTTAACTCGAGATTGGAAAAGTGTTATATTACATGCGTAGTCTTGTTTGTATATTAATTTATTTTGACTTGTTATCGCATGTAACTTAATGTTTTCATCATAGTTTGTTTCATTATTGTATGTGTTCCTTTGTCATGCACTATGCATCTTACCTTAGTATTTATTTTTCTAAGGTTTGTCTCTTTTTTTTTTTTTTATTCATGTGGTATAATTCATTGTAAACTATACTTTAATTTAATCCTTATTATCCATGAATACTCTTAACATTAGAATTTATCTAATGTTTATAATTCTTTTCTCCTTAACTATTATCATTTTAATTATGATAATTTATAATTATTGAACCATCACATTTTCTACACCATTACATATATTTATTTATATGTGTGTATTATGGAACTATTTATTATATGGTAAGTCTTATCTATATTCATTCTTTTTAATGAATATCTCTTATATTATAAATGTTATAACTCTTATAACATTAAAACCATATTATAAATTCCATTTAAAAATGTTATTTTTCGAACAGCACCTATGTTCTTAAATATTTACAAAATCCACCACTTAATTAATATAATGTTACATAGTTATATAACATATCTTATGACATTTAAGTCATTAAAACAATTATAACCTATAGTTATATTTTGTTTATAAATACCAATGCCCTTATATTTTCGGCTTTACTTATAACCACTAAACTTCTATAAAATCACAATTCAATCCAATTTATAATACATAGTTTTCTAATTCCATTAAAACTATATATTATACATATTCTTTATAAAACCTTATATACATTCCAAAAATTACCAAACTATACCAAAAGGTTATAAACATTATTCCTAACCTTATTTTCCTCTAATCTCGGTTTTATACATTTGTTACCTATTTAACAATGTCATAAAATACCATATATTATACTTATATAATTCTATGAACTCCAAATTTAACCAAATAAACTTCTAAAAATTTCTAATAACTTAAGGACTTTACTAAACTCCATTTAGCACCCTTAAGTTTCGGTAATTACATTACTACCCCCAAACTTATAAATCTTTTACAATTTAATAAGTATCTTATTATAAGGTAGTATTTTAATTTCTTAAATTTTCTAAACTTGGTCAAAGTCTCCTATATAGTCAACTTTGACCCTAATACCAAATGGGAACCAATTTTTCGGTAATTACAAATAATACCTATACTTTTCTATTTTTACAATTTTGACCCAAAACTTTATAAAATGTTATAATTTTTATTAAATTCATTTAAAAACCCTAAATTGCTCTAAATTAGCCCACGGCTTTCTAATTCCTAATAATTACGAATTGGCCCCAATTTTAATTATAAGCATAAATAAAACTAAATAAGCTTATAAACTTAAATTAAAATGGCCTAATGACATGGCCTTATTACAACCTTGAACTTGCAAAATAAATTACACAATAAATGTCTCAAAATATAGCATATATATTCGGCCTCACTTAGGTTTAATTATTTTTCCACATAATGTCATAATTTGACCATTATGTTAATTAAATCTCTTAAATGACTAGCTTAATTTATCTTAGCCATTTTTTTTCATTTTTAGGTCAATATGACCTATATTTAAGTTCACTCTCGGCCATATATATATATATATACTTAAAATTAAAAATCATAAGTTTAAGGTGTTTATACCTTGATTATCCTTGTATGCTCTCGGCCACTTGTAGGAAAATCACCACTTGATTTAGACATGTTTAATAACAAAAACAAGATATGGTTACACTCCAAGCTTGAGCTTAACCATAAGGAATAATTAATGTAAGATTTAAGGCAAAAATCACCTTAAAAATGCAAGGGAAGTTCTAGGTATTTTCGACCTGAACCAAACACACCACAAGGTGTTAGATCCACCATATTACATAGGAAATAGTTAGATCTCGAAATTACCTTGTTATTAGGTTTTACCTTGGAAAAATGCCTTAAAAGAGAGTATTTCTCTTGGATCTCGGTCACCCTTGCTCCAAATGGCTAACCAACAGATTCCACATGAAAAGGAGAGAAGATGAGCTATGACCAAATTTCACAGCCAAACTCGAAGGGAATCAAAAGTTATGAGCTTAAAGCATTTTTACCTTAAAATGTAGATTTGACAACCTTGGTCCCTCTACTGGTCTCAACCGAGTTTAGCTCTTGTTCTAACCTTAGAACACTGAGAATAAGCCATAGGAATTGATGAGCCACGAAATTAGGTGTTGGTGTGAAGAGATGAAGAAAAAGGCTAAAAATGACATTAAAACACTTACATTAGGAGCTTAGGAGCTAGGTTGCCTTCCATGTCAAGAACAAGCTTGAGAGCTTGAGAGGAAGGGAGAGCTCGGCTGGGAAGAGGATCGGACAAGGAAGGAAGGAGAAGTGGGAAAGTTTGAATAATGTAAAAAGTAAGTTATATTAAATTAATTAGGTAGCATTTGTCTCCAATCATTGCATGCTGCTCCTCTCTTATTGCAGCCGGCCTGGTCCAAATGGGTCAATTAATTGACCATTGACCATGCTTGGTCAATTTGACTCATGCGGGCCCCACTTTAGGGTTTTATTAATATTTTAATATTAAATTTGTAAAAATCGTAAATTTCTGGAATTAAATTCCTAATATGATATAATATGATAAATATCATATTTAAGGATATTATAATTTTTAAGCCCATTAAAAATCAATTTAAAAGGCAATCTCACAAAAACGTGCTTTAAGGAGTTTTAGCGCACATTTTGTGTCACAGGGTGTTCCTGAGCTTAGTTCTCCTTGAGAATGGTTTTTGTGTGTTCCTTGCTTCATTATAATACTTAGGAATCCACTTTGGATCCTATTTGAGGTCATACAACCTCTTTGGTGTCTTAAAGCACATTTTTGGCTTTACCGATCTTAAGGCGTGTTTTGCCTTGTTGAGATCTTTTAGATTGTTCCCCAATAATATTTAGATGTTTAATAATCATCTTAGATCATTAATAGATCATTTAATTATATTTTAAAGATTAGGGGTATTTCAGTCTACCCCCCTTAAAAAGGCTTCGTCCCGAAGTCCTTAATCCTCTACAGTTCACCTAAGGAATCAAGTTCCACTAAGTAACCAAACAGTCCATTGCTAGGGAGTAACTCCCACTAGGTTCAACCTAGTCTATATGCCATCATATATAACTCATTCATATCACAGCACTAAAAGGTGCACATCCAACTCATCAACAAAAGTACTCAGCGGTACTATATATTCAACCAGGTGCACTAAGGCACATACATACATGTATCATACATACAATCATCCAAACAATGTATGACGCAGCATACCAACAAAACACACACACAAAAACAAGACCTAATGCACAACATGTGCGCAAGCCAAGTGGTGTCTACCCCCCTTAAAAAGGGTTTGACCACGAACCCGTACAAGTATCACAGCTACTACTCGAAGAGTGCTGGGTACTTCGCTCTCATGGAGTCCTCTAACTCCCATGTAGCCTCCTCCACCTCATGGTTCGACCAGAGAACCTTGACCATGCTAACGGTCTTGTTCCTAGTCTGCTCGTCTTCGTATCGAGAATGCGGAGTGGTACTTCCTCATATCGTAGAGCAGGGTCCAACTCTAAAGTCTCTGGCTGCAAAACGTGCGATGGATGGGGCACATACCTCTTCAACTGTGAAACGTGAAAGACGTTGTGCACCCTCCCGAGCTCTGCTGGTAAATCCAGTCTGTAGGCTAACGGGCCCACTCGCTCCCTAATCGCATAAGGTCCAACATACTTTGGGCTCAACTTGCCCTTCTGCCCAAACCGGAATATCCCCTTCATGGGTGACACTCTAAGGAATACCATATCGTCGGTAGTGAACTCAATGTCCCTCCTCTTGGTGTCTGCATTTGCTTTCTGCCGGTCCTGAGCTGCCTCATGTTCTTCGAATCTGTAGGACATCCTCCTTAATCTGCTCTAGGTACTCTGGTCCTAGAAGCGTATTCTCGCTGGCCTCATCCCAGCATAAAGGAGTCCTACACGGTCTACCATAAAGTGCCTGAAATGGTGGCATCTGTATCGAGGAGTGGTAGCTGTTGTTGTAGGCGAACTCTATCAGATGTAGTCGCTCTAACCAGTTCCCCTGAAAATCTAAGGCACATGCTCTCAGCATGTCCTCCAGTGTCTGGATGGTCCTCTCACTCTGACCGTCGGTCTGTGGATGGAACGCCGTACTAAGCTTCAACTTTGTACCCAAGGCTTCCTGAACCTGTCCCCAGAATCTGGACAAAAATCGAGGGTCCCTATCAGAAACAATAGTCTTTGGCACACCATGGTGCCGGATCACCTCCTTCTGGAACAAGTCCGCTAACTTCGGGACGTTCCAGGTATCCTTCATAGCAACAAATTTGCCACCTTCGTCAGACGGTCCACAATGACCCAAATCGTGTTCAGTCCTCCCTTAGTCGGTGGGAGACCGACAACGAAATCCATCGAAATGTCCTCGAACTTCCAACAAGGAATAGGCATAGACTGCACTAAACCTCCGGGTCTCCTATGCTCAAACTTAACCTTCTGACAGGTCAAGCATCTAGCCACATACTCAGCTACATCCTTCTTCATCCCGCTCCACCAGAAATGAACCTTCAAATCCTTATACATCTTCGACGAACCAGGGTGGACGGATAAGGACGAGCAATGAGCCTCCTGGAGTATCTTCTCCTTCAGATCAGGAGACGACTCCGGAATACACAAACGGCCCTTCAGTCGAATCATGCCATCATCGCACAGTTCGAAGTCATATTTTAGCCTCTCAAAACAACCATCTATCATTTTCTGCCTGATACTCTGCATATAGTGATCACTCTCCTGTGCAGCTCGTATCTCATCAATCATACTGCTGTTTGCTAATAAAGTGAACAATGAATGAGCTCTGCGGCTCAGGGCATCAGCTACCACATTCGCCTTGCCCTCTTTGTACCTCAGGTCTATATCGTAGTCCTTCAAGAACTCGACCCATCTTCTCTGTCGCATGTTCAGCTCCTTCTGAGAGAAGAGATGCTGTAGACTCTTGTGATCAGAGTAGATAGTGACTGTCACACCATACAAATAATGTCGCCAGATCTTCAAAGCGAAGACTACTGCGCCTAACTCAAGGTCATGTGTGGGGTAATTCACCTCATGCTTCTTCAGCTGTCGGGATGCGTAAGCAACTACCTTCCCGTGCTGCATAAGCACACAGCCTAGACCGGTTCCAGAGGCATCACAGTATACCTCGAACCCATCAGTGCCCTCAGGGATAGTAAGAACGGGCGCTGATGTCAGGAGATCCTTCAGCGTCTGAAAGGACTGCTCACACTCTGCAGACCATAAGAACTGGGATTCCTTCTTCATTAGATTAGTCATTGGTTTGGCTTCCTTGGAGAAGTCCTTCACAAATCTTCGATAATACCCTGCCAAACCCAGAAAGCTACGGACGTCTGTGACTGTCTTCGGCCTTGGCCAACTCTTCACTGCCTCAATCTTAGCAGGATCTACAGATATGCCGCTAGCTGATATAATGTGTCCTAGAAATGACACGCTGTCTAACCAGAACTCACACTTAGAGAGTTTGGCATACAGCTGGTTCACTCTCATAATATTCAACACCTGTCTCAAATGGAACTCATGATCTTCCTTGGTTTTGAATAGATCAGAATATCGTCGATGAAGACTACAACTGAACTATCAAGATGCTCTCTAAAAAGTCGGTTCATCAAGTCCATGAATATGGCTGGCGCATTCGTCAGTCCGAATGGCATAACGGTGAACTCGTAGTGTCCATACCGTGTCCTGAAAGCTGTCTTCTCAATCACCCTCTGCAATCCTAATCTGATGGTAGCCAGATCTGAGGTCTATCTTCGAGAACACACTGGCTCCTCTCAGCTGATCAAACAAATCATCTATCCGTGGTAATGGGTACTTGTTCTTGACTGTAACCGCATTAAGCTCGCGGTAGTCGATGCAGAGTCGCATACTGCCGTCCTTTTCTTGACGAACAGCACTGGAGCACCCCAAGGAGAAACACTAGGTCGAATGAATCCCTTGTCGAGGAGGTCCTCCAGCTGTAGCTTCAGCTCCCTCATCTCAGCCGGTGCCATACGGTAGGGTGCCTTAGCAATGGGGCCCGTACCTGGCAACAAGTCGACGGCGAACTCAACCTCGCGCACAGGCGGCATGCCTGGCAGCTCATCAGGAAATAAGTCGGGAAAATCTACCACGACTGGAATGTCTACGTCCGTCACGTCGCTCTGTCTCGTGTCCTGTACATAACAGAGGAAGGCTTGTCGGCCCTTCCTAACATCCTTCATCAGGGACAATGCTGACACGATCTTGACAGTCGGCTCTCTCCTCACACTGCGGTATGACACTGTCTTGCCGCTCGGCCCCTTCAGTAGTAGTCGATGCTCTGCGCAATGAAGGCGGCCCCTATGCTTCTGTAGCCAATCCATGCCCACTATGATGTCAAAACCCAAATTCTTGAACTCAATCAGATCAATGGGGAAGGTCTCAGTCATAATGCTGATCTCTAACCCTGTATACTGTCTGTGCAACCTACTTTCTCCTTCGAAGGAAGGGTGACTGAAAAGTCTGAAAGCTGTTCGGGGGTGGCCCCCAGCTTCTTAGCAAATCGAGGAAATAAAAGAATGCGAAGCCCCTGAGTCGAACAATACGGAAGCACTAACACCATCAATAGGAAAGGTACCTGAGATTACTCTCGTATTAGCATCGAGTCCCAATAAATCACTAATTTACTGTTGTTTGTAATTGTCATACCTGTGATGACATTACCAGACTCCTTGGCTTGCGCCATGTCTAGGATGCAGATGGTACCCTCCTTTCCATTACTATAGCCTGAAGTTATGAATTATCGGTATCAACAAAACTGAACACAACTTGAAGTAGGAAACTCTTATTTCATTCATTCCAACGTATTACAAGGTTACACCTTAACTACTACTATTACATCAATACTGTCTGAAAGTCAAATTTAAACGGCCGGTCGGATGTGGGTATCATTCACTAGTGGTGGTGCGGTATTGAGCTTAATGCTCTTAATACCATGATATACAAGCCTCGACTCTCCACCAAATACTAACACATCTCCAGACTTGAGGATGATCTTGCTTGCTAGATCCATCCTCTTCTGGTCTCCATAATAAACTCAGCATCATCGCCGATGGAAAAAGATACAACTGGTATTCCTCTGGTGATGGACTCGGTCGTCTCATCACGGTCCTGGTGCATTCCAAGCTTCCCTCCCTGTTCATAGTAATTGATGATGCAAACGTCAGGTGTCATGTCGGGTAATGGATAAACCTCACAGTCTTGAGCAATATCCATTGCGTTTCTCACCAAGGTAAGGAAACTCTCAGGTATCTAGGTATAGATACGTCACCTACCATCCTCACCTCTCGATAAACCCTAGCTTGTGGATCCCAATCTTTTCCTAAGCACATCATGTGCAGTTTCATTCTAGAACCACTAGTAAATACAGGGGTATAAAAACCTCCTATGCCCTTACCCAAAGCTCTACACTCATTCACTATGGTGATTTGCTCATCTAGGGTTAGGAACTCTCTGAGAAGTATCATGCCCGGTCTGACTACATGACACAACTCACTAGGGTACTCCCGTCTTTCTTCCACGGGTCTAGGTGATCTCTGTCTTGTAAGTGTGGGATAGCAGATATCGAAGTCTCCTAAGAGGTAAAAGGTTCCTTAGGTAAGTTGTTTATCTAAAACGGTAACTTAAACACTCATTCATGCCAAGGTAAAACGTTTAACACTTAGTCATGCTTTCATACAATGGTTAAGGTTTCAAATGCTAACCTTCACCGCGCTGGGTACTAGTGCCAGCGCCTGAAGCTCCCGCTGCATTCAGCATACGGTTGCTCGGCGGGTTCCTCTGGCCCTGGTTCTGCTGCTGCTGCTGCCCTCCCTGGGCTTGGGGCGCCGGCCCCCTCTGGCCACCTCGGGCTCCACCTCCTCCAGTAGGTGCGCCCTGAGTCCCCTTCGGTGGGCGGTACGCTCGGCTATCTGGATTATTAAAGCACTCGAACGACCTGTGGCCCTTCTTTCCACAGTGGTGGCAGTCCACCGCTTGCCGGTGCAGTCGACACCCGGTGGTCTTTACCACAGCGCTTGTAGTGAAAGTGGCGCTGGGGTGCAGAACCTAATATCATGTCACACTCAGGTTAGTACAAGGATGGTAATGGGTAGTGTAGTACACAATTTATTCACAAGGTTAGATCGCTTACCCTTAGGGGGTACAGATCTAAGAGGCTGCACGTCGTAGGTAGGCCCGGTCAGCAACGGGACCTTGTCTTTACCCTTTTGGCTGGCCTGCTCCTTCTTCTTCTCCCTCCAGGAGAACTTCTTCTTCCTGTGATCGTCAAAGTGTCAGGATTAGCAGGTATAAAAGCAGGCAGTAAGTAAGTAATTTAAATGGATTAAATAACTTAAGGTGGTTCTTACTTCCAGCCCTTACTGCCTCCGCCTCCAGCCTCAGTCTCTGCCTCTTTCTCTGGGGCCTTACGCTTCTGCCCCTGGCCGTCCTCCCTGCTGTTCACCATCATCTCAGTCCGAGAAGCGGCGTCATAACACTCCTGCAATGTATCAATGAGTTCCCCGAACTGGTAATGAATCAACTAAGTTACAAGGTACAAACTGTCAGTTAGTTTTACCTGAACCGTAGGGTACAAGGTAGCACCCATGGCGGCCTTAATAGCATATCTCAACCCGCCTCTAAACTTCTCTACTTTCACAGCATCAGAATAAACAACTCCTGGGACGAAGTCCAAGAGCCCAATAAACAAGGCGTAGTACTGATCTACTGTCATATTACCCTGCCTCAGGGCCTCAAACTCCTCCCTCTTCCTCTGCTTCAGATGAGCAGGATAATACTTCTCTCTCAACAATTCCATGAAACCAGTCCACCCAAAACCCTCTATAGCAAGATAATGTGCCTTCACGGACCTCCACCACGTGCTGGCAGCGTCCTTCAGGTGAAAGGCTGCTATATCAACTCGGTGCTCAGCAGCCATATGTATGGCATCAAACGCCTTCTCGTGCTCAACGATGTATCTCTCGAGGACAGTGGGGTCAGCAACTCCATCATAGGTAGGTACTCGTGTGTCAGCTACGCTCTTCAGCCAATTCGGCTCTCTAGGTGCGGGTATGGGTGGGACTACCGGTGGTGCAGGTGGTGCTCCTATGTGGATACCTCCCATCTGGGCTAGCTGAGCGAAGACGGCAGCTACCGTCTCAGCCACGCCCGCGGCTGGGGCCTCCGGAGGACCTGCTCCAGGCCCGTCGCCTCTTCCACCACCTCCTCTACCTGCTGATTGCCTCCCGGAAGACATCTGAAGAATTCAAACCAAGGTCAGCTCTTGGTATAAATACGTACTTTCCTTACCATACTTAACTCAAATCATTTACACTATCTCTTGGTACTGGTGTGTAAATAACCTAGGCTCACGGTACTTAAACTACTATCTCTTGTAATCAGAGCGGTACTCCGCTCTGATACCACTTTTGTAACACCCCTACTAATTCGGCTCCTAATAATCCTATAAAAGTCGTGCACAATAATATCTCGCAGCGGTAAAATAATAACTGTCGCCCTAATGGTGTCACTGTTATCACTCGCCCATACGAGTGATAACGAATTACCTGATAATCAACTTGCGAAACGTATTCCCGCAGTGACCACAAGAGATAGATAGTAGAACTTAAACAACTTAAAACAAATCTAACATCAACAATTATTACAGACCGTGAGCATCTAAATCAAATACACCTCGGTTAAACAACCCGAGTCCAAAACCACCTGAGTATCACACCGTACCAAGTCTAAACCAACCGTACTATCACAATGGTCACCTCGCTGCGACCCACCAGCTAATCACCTGAAATAAAGATGGTTTGTGGTATGGAATCAGCCCCTGCTGAGTATGTCATCACATTCCCCATTCATGCCCCCAAAGACCCCTCAATTATTTGGTCGAGAGCATGAGGTTCATTACAAGCAGTACCGTTTTAATATTTAAAACTGTAAAACGATTAACAGTAACATCCATACAATAAACACAACCATCATCATACATAATATAACCACAAGTATAACCAATGAACAACTAATCGAAACAACGAGAATGATAACAAGTATTAATTCTCGTCCATGGTATAGAAACCAATATCGTTGGCCACTGTATAATTCTCAATTGTTTTAATTGTTCAGTTATACCTAGTGACAATGTCTCGTTAATACGACATGTCCCTAGTTACCCATATATTATGGCGGGTCACCCACGGCAGTAGCCACTCCAACGGTAGAGTCTCCGACCAACGAGCCATTCTAGCTCACGGGAAATTTTCTTGATACTTGCGGACCCGTACGCGGACATCCTGGTATCGTTTTTGTGATCACAGCGCGCACCAAGAGCCACATCCTCTTGGCTTTCCTTTCCTTCCTTTATTAATCATACCATCGCATCGCATTACCATTTTTATTTTCCTAACACAGCAGACTAAGGTCATTAGTCCAATCCGGAGTCTGTAAACTCGGGATCCAGTGTTAGATACGGGAGCGGCGTATAGAAAGGCCAATGCCCCGTATAAAAGTCTGGGATAATATATGTATTATTATCCTAGTGCTACAACGTTTTTCTGACGTTCCTTATTTTTGATATAAGATAGCACCATAGCCGCTAGTTCGTTTTATATATAGGTTCATATATACGAACCAATATGTTAACTCAACAACAGTAAATAATAAGCAGCTATAAGTATACAATTCATGCATATTAATTATCACATTTAGACAAACAATCTTATCACAGATCACACAGAAGTCTGAACTGAGGAAGCCCTCAGAGACAATCAGAGACACATAACAACATACCGTTCACCCTGATGTATTATGGTGGAGTATGAATCAGCGAGATCCTATGCTCCTTGTGTAGTCTCTAATAATCTAAACAATACATAATGCTACTGATTAGCATACCGTATAACAACACAATTCTACGGTACCCCGTACCGTCACTAACACCTCCCGGTTAACCCCCCGTCGTTAACTATCAATGTTTGTCGGGTTTTAGGTTTAACTCGGGATTGGGAAAGAGTGTTATATTACATGCGTAGTCTTGTTTGTATATTAGTATAGTTTTTGTTAAACTTGTTATCGCATGTAACTTGATGTTTGTTTGTACATCATACAGTTTGTTTCATTATTGTATGTGTGATCCTTTGTCATGCACTATGCATCTTACCTTAGTATTTATTTTTCTAAGGTTTGTCTTTTTTTTTTTAAATTCAATGTGGTATAATTCGTTTGTAAAGAATACTTTGAATTATTTAAAATCCTTTTTATCCCATGAATACTCTTAACATTAGAATTTCCATATCTAATGTTTATAATTCTTTTCTCCTTATCTATTATCATTTTAATTATGATAATTTATAATTATTGAACCTTATCACATTTTCTACACCATTACATATATTTATTTATATGTGTGTATTATGGAACTATTTATTATATGGTAAGTCTTGTAATCTATATTCATTCTTTTTAATGAATATCTCTTATATTATAAATGTTATAATTCTTATAACATTAAAACCATATTATAAATTCCATTTAAAAATGTTAATATTTTCGAACAGCACCTATGTTCTTAAATATTTCCAAAATCTTCCACTTAATCAATGTAATGTTACATTATAGTTATATAACCTATAGTCATATTTTGTTTATAAAATACCAAATGGCCCTTAATATTTTCGGCTTTTACTTATAACCACTAAACTTCTATAAAATCACAATTCAATCCCAATTTATAATACATAGTTTTCTAATTCCATTAAAACTATATATTATACACATTTCTTTATAAAACTCTATATATCATTCCAAAAATTACCAAACTTTACCAAAAGGTTATAAACGTTATTCCTAACCTCATTTTTCCTCTAAATCTCGGTTTCCATACATTTGTTACCTATTTATAACAATGTCATAAAATACCATATATTATACTTATATAATTCTTATGAACTCCAAATTTAACCAAATAAACTTCTAAAAATTTCTAATAACTTAAGGACTTTACTAAACTCCATTTAGCACCCTTAAGTTTCGGTAATTACATTACTACCCCAAGACTTATAAATCTTTTACAATTTAATAAGTATCTTATTATAAGGTAGTATTTTAATTTCTTAAATTTTCTAAACTTGGTCAAAGTCTCCTATATAGTCAACTTTGACCCTAATACCAAATGGGAACCAATCTTTTCGGTAATTACCAATAATAACCTATACTTTTCTATTTTTACAATTTTGACCCAAAACTTTATAAAATGTTATAATTTTTATTAAATTCATTTAAAAACCCTAAATTGTTCTAAATTAAGCCCACGGCTTTCTAATTTCCTAATAATTACGAATTGGCCCCAATTTTAATTATAAGCATAAATAAAACTAAATAAGCTTATAAACTTAAATTAAAATGTCCTAATGACATGGCCTTATTACAACCTTGAACTTGCAAAATAAATTACACAATAAATGTCTCAAAATATAGCATATATATTCGGCCTCACTTAGGTTTAATTATTTTTCCACATAATGTCATAATTTGACCATTATGTTAATTAAATCTCCTAAATGACTAGCTTAATTTATCTTAGCCATTTTTTCCATTTTTAGGTCAATATGACCTATATTTGAAGTTTCACTCTCAGCCTTATATATATATGTGCTTAAAAATTGTAAAAATCATAAGTTTAAGGTGTTTATACCTTGATTATGCCTTGTATGCTCTCGGCCACTTGTAGGAAAAAATCACCACATGATTTAGACATGTTTAACACACAAAAACAAGATATGGTTACACTCCAAACTTGAGCTTAACCATAAGGAATAATTAATGTAAGATTTAAGGCAAAAATCACCTTAAAAATGCAAGGGAAGTTCTAAGTGATTTCGACCTGAACCAAACACACCAAAAGGTGTTAGATCCAGCATATTAACATAGGAAATGGTTAGATCTCGAAATGTTACCTTGTTATAAGGTTTTACCTTGGAAAAATGCCTTAAAAGAGAGTATTTCTCTTGGATCTTGGTCACCTTTGCTCCAAATGGCTAACCAACAGATTCCACATGAAAAGGAGAAGAATATGAGGCTATGACCAAAGTTTCACAGCCAAACTCAAAGGGAATCAAAAGTTATGAGCTTAAAGCACATTTTTACCTTAAGATGTAGATTTGAACAACCTTGGTCCCTCTACTGGTCTCAACCGATTTTAGCTCTTGTTCTAACCTTAGAACACTGAGAATAAGCCATAGGAATTGATGAGCCACGAATTCTAGGTGTTGGTGGTGAGAAGATGAAGAAAAAGAGCTAAAAATGACATTAAAACACTTACATTAGGAGCTTAGGAGCTAGGCTTGCCTTCCATGCTCAAGAACAGACCTTGAGAGCTTCAAAGGAAGGGAGGAGCTCGGCTGGGCAAGAGGAAGTCGGACAAGGAAGGAAGGAAAGAGTGGAAAGATTTGAAATAATGGAAAAAGTAAAGGTTACTATTGCAAATTGAAGTTAGGTATCAATTTGTCCAAAAATTATTGCAAGCTGCCTCCTCTCTTATTGCCAGCCGGTTTCCTTGGTCCAAATGGGTCAATTAATTGACCATTGACCGTGCTTGGTCAATATTGACTCATGTGGGCCCCACTTTAGGGTTTTATTAATATTTTAATATTAAATTTGTAAAAATCTGTAAAATTTGGAAATTAAATTCCTAATATGATATAATATGATTAAATATCATATTTAAGGATAATTATATTTTTTAAGCCCATTAAAAATCAATTTAAAAGGCAATCTCACAAAAACGTGCTTTAAGGTGTTTTAGTGCACGTTTTGTGTCACAGGGTGTTCCTGAGCTTAGTTCTCCTTGAGAACAGTTTTGTTGTGTTCCTTACTTCATTATAATACTTAGGAATCCACTTTGGGTCCTATTTGAGGTCACACAATCTTTATGGTGTCTTAAAGCACATTTTTGGCTTTACCGATCTTAAGGTGTTTTGCCTTGTGAGATCTTTTAGATTGTTCCCCAATAATATTTAGATGTTTAATAATCATCTTAGATCATTAATAGATCATTTAATTATATTTTAAAGGTTATGGGTATTTCAAAGGTTCCCCCATTCACCAAGCCATCATCAATACACTCATTTTCTACCAAAATTTCGCCATAACCTACCCATAAACTTACATGTCCACATTCACCAATTTTCACCATTTACAATCCTAATCTAACCACACCCTTAAAGGGTCCTACCAGCACATAATAAATCCTCAAATTCCATCAACAATAACATAACTCCAAAATTCTCAATAACCACAATATGGCCACAACTCAAACACTTGGCTCCAAGGCCCTTTGATTCACAATTAATTTCACAAATCCCTCAATCAAATAAACACATTACTTTCCACATTTTGGGTTCATCATTCAATTTAACCCATCCCAAATTCTTAAACAACCAAGATAGTTATTAAGGTAGTTTTCTTACCTTAAATTCACAAGTCTCTCCAAAATTCTCCTCACCTCCTCAAAATCGGTCAAGATGGAATGGAGTTTCCAAACTCCATCCCAACATTCACGAAACACAAAAATACATTCCATTAATTATCTAAACCCTTAGGAAATCTCAATTCAACAAAAAGGGCTTAGAGCACAAGTTAGGGTTTTACCTTTGGAGATTTTTGAGAGGGGTTCTCACCCTTGAATCAAGAAGGGAATTACTCCACCATTGGAGGGTTGAAATGGAGCTCAAAACCAAGAAGAAAAACAAGGTAAGAGAGAGAGGCAAAATCAGCTACCACTACAAGATGGAGAAAGATGAGGTTTTTCTTGGAGATTTTTACCTTAGGAGAGAGAGTAGACTCCAAGCTTCAAGAATATGCCATTTTCTCTTCAAATGGGAAAAACCCATGGAGATAAACTTCATTATTTTCGGATTTTGAAAAGATAGGAGTGTAGAGCTTGATGAGAGGAAGAAGAATATATGATTAGTTTTTCATTTGGAGCATGGATGAAGCTTGGGCAAGAGGAGAAAGGTGGGAAGCCATTGAAGGGGCTTCAAAATCGCCCAACACACAGAGAGGAGGGGAGAAAATTGCTGGAGGACGAAGGAAAGAGAGGAAAGAGAAGAGGGCTCACGTGAGGAAATGAGAGAATGAGAGGAGAGAGAGTGTGGGTGGGGTATATGTTAACTTTTTCACTTTTGTTTTTGCTTTTGACTTATTTAATTAGTTAACTAGTCATGTGTGAGGGGCTATCTATATTAATAAAACCGGCCCACTAATATGTACACACTGGAGCGTTTTTCATTTTTTTTACAGAAACGCTCGTTTATTTACCCGGTTTTAGCACTATTCACTAACCGGGTCCGTTTTCCGGAATTTTCTCGTTTAATTAATTTTAATGGTTATTATACTCTCATTAATGTTTATTTATAGTTATATGATCAACTATAATTTTTACGGGGTCATTTGACTGTTTAAAGTCACGTTTTCAGGTTTTCTCGAAAAACGCGCTTTAGACTCCGTTAGCGTTTTAACACATTATTTGGATCCGTTTTCTTCCGGAATTTTTCCCACATGTTCTTAATGTGTAATTAAGGTGTAAAATGTATTTATAACCCTAATGAAGGTTATGTACCCACTAGAATAATTAAATACGCGTTTTCACGTTTTGTTACCTTTACGCATTTTCTTTTTCTTTTTGGTTTTCCTTTCTTCACCAATGATCTTAAGGACTTAATTAGCCTTAGAAAATTATAATTTCACAATTAATTAACATGTTAAGGTTTGGGGTATTTCAATCTACCCCCCTTAAAAGAACTTCGTCCTCGAAGTTCACACTTCCCTAGCATCACTTGAATTAGAACACAGGGATTACTTGCATAACACAACTTCCATACTCCAACATACTCTATATCACAACCTCGGACTTAACGGTCCGGGTAACACATCCACATCCATACATACATAACATACTTACGTAGTAACCTCGGACTTAGTGGTCCGGGTACCTTAACAACATTGTACCTACATGACAACCCTTAGACTCTTAGGTCTGGGTAACATAACAACATTTAGACACTTAGGTCTTGATAACATAACGACCTTTAGACACATGGTCTAGGTAACATAACACTTCCGGAACTCAACCACATTAGGACTCGAGGTCAAAACAATATTTATTACATATACCACACAACATGTCTTAGCATGTATAACAACCAGAAATTTCTTTTCCATCTCTTCATGGGTTCGAGACCCATGTTGAGTACATATACACTGTGATCCTCAGAACCGGTCGCGATGGACATCTGGTCCCCGTTCATTTGGGAGATCAAAACAATTGCATATATCTTTAAAATATACTTCTCATGTCACCGGTCCGAAGACAAGGGCTCATACGTCCTCAGCTTGTGAGCAAGTAATACGAAAATACTCTATATGAGGTTAAGTAGAATGAATCCTTTATTGGAAAATACCAGTTGAAAATCCTTTTTACAAGGTCAAGTAAAAGTAGTCCTTCCTTTGAAAATACCACTTAAGAATCTTAGAATATTAATTGAAGTCTTGAAAATACCAATTGAAAATCTGAAACCACCAACTTAAAATTCTTTGAAAACACAATACAACTCCAAGTCCAATTATTGCTAACTGCATCTTATTCTTGATGTGGTTATTTGTGACCACTTATAGGGAGTTTCAAGAATCATCCAACCCTAATGTGATCAGTATCAGTGTTGAACTATCTTTCCACCCCAATTTGTGTTCAGCTTCCCTTGATCTCATGATAATCAAGTTTCACCTCCCACATTTTCAAACAACAACTAATTCAAACATGTACAATCTTTTAATCCATCTAGTCATAATCATTACATCTCCAAGGGATAGAACTCCATCTATCAATCATCATCCAAATTCAACTTAATCCAAGTTACCTAGGGAATTTAATTCTTACTAGGTTCTGTATTGGTGTCATACCTCTCCATAAATCACAACACTGTATATATACACATATCTATATATTTTTTTTTATCAAAATATAATACACAATATTACATTTGATATCATATGACCATATACTGTCGGGGTTTTAGTTCCCCGGGAGTTTTTCTACTCCCTTACACTTATACTTTCACATACATCCGTTAACACAATAAACACACTTATCACAATGGTATTCGCATCTTCTGTGCGCAATTACCACAATTACACCATGAATGAATGTGTATGTTTATGTAACACACACACCAATCATCAAAACAAATTATTTTGTACTATGCACACCATTGTTCACGTACACTTGTACAGTAAAACACACTAAACGATTTCGCGCTCTACCCCCCTTAAAAGGGATTACGCCCACGTAATCAATCACTTAACCACTGGTTTATAACGTCCTACCGTCGTGAAGTGTTGTATCTCCACGCGGTTTATTATACAATATGTTCTGGTTTGAGGATCTTAGCCATATTGGCGGTTTAGTCCCTAACCAAGAATTCTCCTTAGAGTTTATTTAATACATAACCAGTTTCGATTCTGGCCTGTGAAACTTCTAGGCATTAATAATTGCCATTCACTCATGTTCACAACGCACATCCAACTCTTGAATCGTTGGCTCACTAGTTTCTGCTGCGCGACTCTTGATAACTTCGAGCTTAGTTTGCCCCCTTCATTATTCTTACTGTATTGTATATCTTCGATTATCACCTTCATATTGGTAATAACGATTTCTCAACCGACGTGTGGTATTTCTTACCAAGAGCGAGTTCGGTGAGTTTCAAACTTCCTATCCACCACCATGATAATTTACTGTATAGACTGCTATGTATTTCACAATGTTTAACTTGACTATTTCCGACTTACTGTCGGTTGAGTTTGAGCTGCTACGTAATGTGTAGTATTCTCTCGTTATTTCCAACACTTAAGGTATATTCCATACCGGTGTTTGACACGTAGTGCTACCGCAGTCACTTATTGCCAATCGAGTATCCTTTGATTGGTATGACCGTGCATCTCTTATGCATCGGTTTAACCACATCGTAAGTCTTGTTCTTCTATCACATTTAACATTCCCCTAACTTCCTAGCTATCACACTCGATCATTACTGCGCAAGTGCAATACCAAAACACTCAGTCATACAGAGTGCAGAGGCGTAAACTCTTGGCGGTAAATCTCTTATGCGATCGCAATAGGAATTCACACTGAGTTCCTTATCACATAGTACCGACCACTGGCTTATTGCCCAGTCTGCGTATCATCACTTACTTGCATGTCCATTGAGTTTCATTCATAACTAGTCTTATTTGCCACATTATTATTTAATAATACTTATGCAACGGTCGCTTACTGTGCACCGTGCTCTTACTCATTGTATAACATTAACTTACACTGCATCCGCTATTATATTAGCTTCCGCTATTACACTGTGTTTTGCCACTTATTCGGCTGACTGCTGAATACTCTACTCTTCGAGCCTCTATGCTCCTTGAGCGTTGTTCATTACACATCTAGCATCCCACACCTATGGTGGTTGCCATTAGGCTTATCACCCCTTCCGTCTGCACAACTGGTACGAATACTTCTTTTCGTAGTAACAACATGGTCAACTCTTAACACATTCCCTGAATTTAGTTCACATAACCACCGCTGTTGCGGTCTCACAATATCAAGAGGTGTCCCCACACTTTAAGCAGTGGTTCGTTATCCGCTTACTTACTTATATAACGTAAACTTCTGTGATCAATAACATTTTCTTAACACATTCGATTTGTGGCTTTTAAGCCTTATTGCCTCGAGCTCTGCCCGTTGTAGGCTGTCCACACACATTACATGGTTTAGATTGATATTGGGCTCCATGACAAGGTCGTAGTATCACGGTTCCTTTCATGGGATGCCCCTTCAAGGATGTCAGACTTCCCTCTGATGACTTGTGTTTAAACTTGGTGTTAATTTCAGCCTTTGCGTTTCTGTCACGTATCTTGTTCAACTATTGTTGACCCAAACACCCTTTTAAGGATAACTCCTGGTTGCTATTAGGTTATGCCTTTTCATCTGGCTTGCACTCATTGGTATGTTTAATTTCTACTTTGCCCCGCGTTCTTGGCTGGGTTACATATCCTCTCTAGTGAGATTGACATCTCCGGATAGTCTACGTGATCATTTCGGGAGTCCCATCCCGATCATTGCACATTAATGTGTCCATAGTAGGCATCTGCCTCGCCATATATAGGCTGGGTACTTACTCCAGCTATTACATTCATCCCTCAGGATTCTTAAGACATGTGCGATGTCTTCACTTACTAGTCAGTGCACTTCACACTTCCAGATTCTTAAACATTTCCTTGAAATAAACTCACTAATTCCTTTAGTCCTCTTTACTTAACTGGGTTCTTTCACTTCAATTGTTCGATGGTAATCCATTACTCTTGCTTGACTTTTACTGCGGACCGTAGTATAGAGTCGACTACTTCCCGTGTTCCAAACTCCACTCGTATACATATATGGGGTATCCTACTGATACATTGCTACTTACCCGACTAACCCATAAGGAGGTCTGTCAGGCCCACAAGCTCCTATCAGAGTGCGGTCGTCCCACATTTTAGTTGGTACACTCGTAGTGTCCGTCACAGCCTATGGTGAAGTATTTCTGTTTTAACTCCCTTATATTATCCTGTGATAATATGCATTCCGTGCTTCCCAAACTTAATCAGGGGAAGTTTATCCACTGTTGTATTGTTATGAACTCAATCCATTCCTCGGGTTGCTACCCTTGGGTCTACCGGTTTCCATCCGGTTTAAATAACTGGGTATGACTTACCTATCATGTGGCACTGAGGCCGGTGTAGGTCTTCAGGTTTGGTCTAAGAAGAAGGATTGAAATAGATTGGGTTTGAAAGAAGGTTAGACATAAAATGGGTTTGAAAGAAAACTTGGTTTTGAAAAAGGTTTTGAAAATAAATTTGAGTTTGAAAGAAAAATTCTCCTGGTTTTACAACGTTTCCTTGCCTTAACCAAGTCTAGCTTCTTGCTGACTGGTGTATTTCCAATTACAGAGGTCAGGCTGCTAAGCCTTCCCACAGTTATGATGATCTCACTTTACTTCGTGGTACTTTACTAAGTACTTTATAGTTGCTAATAATTTGCCGCCAGCCTTGTTGTAGCAGCACTTGCCTTGGCAAGTGCGCCATGCTGACTGGCTACTGGTTCAATACACATCAGTTGTGGCACTGCTTTGACCCACTCTAACATCAGTGGCCTTGCCGGCCCTTACTTGATCTTACAGTCTTAACAACAATCTTCTGAGTACTTCTCACTGTCTTCACATGATAACCATTAACTAGGGTGTCTCCCATTCTGGGAGTCCCCTTTTTACTTAATATTGTATCCTCCTCGCACAAAGTTGTAGTTCCTTAATCCGGTTGGTATACCGTTGGTGTACTAGTTAACATTGTAGTCCCGTAGACACTCGTCTCGGGTTTCATTACTTCGCTTCTTGCCTGTTGCACAGTTGGTGCGTTGCAAGCCGGTTGTCCTCGACTGCTCCGCATGTCGACCCAGGGTGCCGGAAATTCTATTCCTCGATGCATAAGATTCTTCACCTTTCGCCATCTCGAGCGGCAGACATTGCTAAATTGGGAACCGTCTTCAGGATTCATGTCCTTCGGAATCTACCGTATGACAGGTTCTCCGTGCTTTAAGGACACTTAATAACAGCCAGATTGGGTATTCCCGAGTAAGAAAGGACTTTTCATCTCTCTGGCGTTCTTTCCTAGTTATAAAATAGGGTTTGTGGAGGGCGAGATGGATATCGTAGGTATCCAGTACACACTGGTATTTCCTAACTAGTGTACTTCTCACGCTATCACTCAACCCTTAACCCAAAGCACTAAACTCTTAACTCGGTACTTCCTAAGCTCGGTAATTCAGTCATCAGAGCGATACTTTGCTCTGATACCACTTTTTGTAACACCCCAACTACTAACAACACACTTAACAACACCTTGCAGCGGAAATCACAACTCACAACATAACTTAACTCCTTGGTGTTACACGCCGTTAGCCACCCACATGGCTAACAAGGCTAACATACATACATTGTACCGGTCTGATGGACTAAACTCCAGAGCAACTACACATTAATCCCGTTCCATGTTCAACATTCATTATACACTTACATTACAACTGTACCGAGTAATTACCAACTAACGCCGATACAATTTCGGTCTTACTACACCTACAGCACATCCACAATTTTCATGACTACCCACATACAACCAACTACCCCGTCCTACTCTCGAACGGCCTCCAGTTCCTTGTACCTGAAACAGGAAAGAGAAGAAAGGGTGGCCCCCAAGGGGCTCAGCACCTTTGCTGGTATGGTAATCCCGCAGCCCGCATGCTACCGGGCCACGCACAACTAATTGTCGTCTTAGCATGCGATTGATTTTATTTAAACATACACAACTACACACATACTTCATGCTTAAGAGCAAACATCCATTAGTAGGACAAACACAAGATTAGCACGTACAACATAACCATACACTTCACTTGATAACATACACACAACTTAGTTCCATTCTTCTTAGAGAACATAAACTTTACTTAGGGAGTGCCGGGGTGATAGAAGCCTGAGCACAACATACATACATTTTCTTTACTTAGGTGTGGCGGCCTCATATGGGACCGATCACACCTTGCACAATTTCCCCCTAGCTCCAATAATGATGAGGTAGGTAAGCCTTGGTTAAGCTTGTGGGTGGTTGTAATTCAAGGAGGAAAAACAACCGTAACATAATAAAGAGGGAGTCGAAGCGAACTTAGGCATCAGCACCCTACCAACATTAAACATGATTTCCCCCTAACCCGATTGGAGGTTGGGTAGGTAAGCTTTGGCTAAGCTAGTGGGAGGTCGAAATCCAATGAAGGAAAACAACCCTAACATAACAGGATGAGAGTTAATTCACATATATACATCAACTCCCAAACAACACGCGCGACCGGAACGACCGGATTCCTTTATGGAACTCATCACATACATACATCACATAGTGTTACTAACTCTGTTAGACCAGAAGGGGAGTAACATCCCTTTTAACAAACATGGATAACTGTATCCGATAGCAAAAAACACAAAACAAAGTCACATACATCACACATAGTCACAACATACACAAACGCACGGATAGCCGTAGTTAGAACGTTCCCGTGGGTTGGGACGTTTATTCCGAATACCGATCTCTTATGTGAACCTAAGGTCGGTTAACTATTATTTAACACATAATTAGGGTTAAGCGGTATCGGAATTAATTACCACAATAATGAATTACTATAAACTCATTTCATGCTTTATCTTGCAAGGTGGCAAACACACAGAAAAACACATTGGCATACAAGCCGGTGTAATCCGGTAGGACACAGGTTGCAAGAAAACCATACCTTACACCATGGGTTACTCTACCGTGTTCCCGAGGGTTCACTCCAACGCGTCATCTCACGCTCCCCGGGTTTTTTTGAACAACTGATAACATTTCAAATGTTTTATAACAACAAAGTCTTACAGTATGTAAACTTCTATTACTCCCATACTTACCCTGTTATCCCGTTGTTTCGGTTTAACTCAGTGTACATAATTCCTTAACTTACTCACTCACTTCCAACACTTGTTTATACTTCTTAGGACCTTTATAAGTCACCAAACAACTCCTAAACTTCACCCAAAACCAATACCATTCAAACCCCCATCCTTTAAAGCCTTAAAAACACTCACGGGTGAATTCTGAGGGTGGTCCGGGACCTGGTCCGGACCCTAGGTCCCGGACCAACACTGCTGTTCAGTCTCGGCCTTTTTAATAGGGGTGGTCCGGGACTTAATACTCACCCCAAGTCCCGGACCAACATGCCTGCACACTCTCGAACCATTTTACAATATGGTCCAGAACTTGACACTAAACCTAAGTCCCGGACCTCTGCTACAGACCTTCAAAAATGGTATTTTCAATCCTTGTTCCACTTGTTCTCTTCACCCATTGTTGTCCCTACCTTCCTACATGTAATTAGATATATTCTAACACTAGTACGACATCTTAAACTTGCTTAAATCATCATCTCAACTTGTTACCCAATTCTTGATTGAATTCAACAAAACCAAATCCTCACATCTTGCAATTTGCATTCTTATGCATATCTAACCCCTTCTTGCTTGTTTTTATCCCTTACCAACTTCACCAAAACCATCAATGACCATCACAAATCATTCCTACATAAATGTACTTCTACAACCCACATTCACTCCATGTTTCACAATTTATAAACACTAACTCTTTTCTCGCATTTCTAAACTCCTCATATGTAAATTGCTACAGATTTTCATCCTTCTCTTCCTAGTTTCCCAAATACCATTTCAAGGCTATTAAACCACCCTACTCAACACTACAACACCAAGGTTCCCCCATTCACCAAGCCATCATCAATACACTCATTTTCTACCAAAATTTCGCCATAACCTCCCCATAAACTTACATGTCCACATTCACCAATTTTCACCATTTACAATCCTAATCTAACCACACCCTTAAAGGGTCCTACCAGCACATAATAAATCCTCAAAGTCCATCAACAATAACATAACTCCAAAATTCTCAATAACCACAATATGGCCACAACTTGAAACACTTGGCTCCAAGGCCCTTTGATTCACAATTAATTTCACAAATCCCTCAATCAACTAAACACATTACTTTCCACATTTTGGGTTCATCATTCAATTTAACCCATCCCAAATTCTTAAACAACCAAGATAGTTATTAAGGTAGTTTTCTTACCTTAAATTCACAAGTCTCTCCAAAATTCTCCTCACCTCCTCAAAATCGGTCAAGATGGAATGGAGTTTCCAAACTCCATCCCAACATTCACGAAACACAAAAATACATTCCATTAATTATCTAAACCCTTAGGAAATCTCAATTCAACAGAAAGGGCTTAGAGCACAAGTTAGGGTTTTACCTTTGGAGATTTTTGAGAGGGGTTCTCACCCTTGAATCAAGAAGGGAATTACTCCACCATTGGAGGGTTGAAATGGAGCTCAAAACCAAGAAGAAAAACAAGGTAAGAGAGAGAGGCAAAATCAGCTACCACTACAAGATAGAGAAAGATGAGGTTTTTCTTGGAGATTTTTACCTTAGGAGAGAGAGTAGACTCCAAGCTTCAAGAATATGCCATTTTCTCTTCAAATGGGAAAAACCCATGGAGATGAACTTCATTATTTTCGGATTTTGAAAAGAGAGGAGTGTAGAGCTTGATGAGAGGAAGAAGAATATGTGATTAGTTTTTCATTTGGAGCATGGATGAAGCTTGGGCAAGAGGAGAAAGGTGGGAAGCCATTGAAGGGGCTTCAAAATCGCCCAACACACAGAGAGGAGGGGAGAAAATCGCTGGAGGAAGAAGGAAAGAGAGGAAAGAGAAGAGGGCTCACGTGAGGAAATGAGAGAATGAGAGGAGAGAGAGTGTGGGTGGGGTATATGTTAACTTTTTCACTTTTGTTTTTGCTTTTGACTTATTTAATTAGTTAACTAGTCATGTGTGAGGGGCTATCTATATTAATAAAACCGGCCCACTAATGTACACACTGGAGCGTTTTTCATTTTTTTTACAGAAACGCTCGTTATTTACCCGGTTTTAGCACTATTCACTAACCGGGTCCGTTTTCCGGAATTTTCTCGTTTAATTAATTTTAATGGTTATTATACTCTCATTAATGTTTATTTATAGTTATATGATCAACTATAATTTTTACGGGGTCATTTGACTGTTTAAAGTCACGTTTTTGGGTTTTCTCGAAAAACACGCTTTAGACTCCGTTAGCGTTTTAACGCATTATTTGGATCCGTTTTCTTCCGGAATTTTTCCCACATGTTCTTAATGTGTAATTAAGGTATAAAATGTATTTATAACCCTAATGAAGGTTATGTACCCCCTAGAATAATTAAATACGCGTTTTCACGTTTTGTGACCTTTACGCCTTTTCTTTTTCTTTTTGGTTTTCCTTTCTTCACCAATGATCTTAAGGACTTAATTAGCCTTAGAAAATTATAATTACACAATTAATTAACATGTTAAGGTTTGGGTTATTTCACCAACTTATTGACTTATGTTGACTAAAACTTAAACTAGTCACTATTTGGCACTATTCACAAACTAGTGCACATATTTGTGAAATTTTTTGTTTCCCATTGATTTAGACTTCCTAATGTGATACTAATTAGTACACATGTTGATTAAGATGTAATCATGGGCCTTTAGCCACTCAAAACCCATTTCTAAGATAATTTCTCAAAAAGGTGCTTTAAGGAGTCTTAAAGCACATTTTGTGTTTAAGCTTGGTTTTCTTTGGTAATTGATCTAAAATGTCCATTGGCATATTACTAAAGTCTTATAATGGTATTTGGGTGCTAATCAAAGTCACTCCAAGCTTAGAGCACGTTTTTGCCCAAATTGCCCTTAAGGCATTTTCTTGTGTTTTCCTTGGTTTAAATTGTCTACCAATCTTTCTAAGGCATATTTTAGCCTTACTACATCATAAATTGATGTTTACTTAGAATACTTAGGTTTGGGGTATTTCAGTTTAAATGTGTTCTTAGTACATTTACAACCTTTAGAAACTTTGTTCATGAAATAGCATGTTGCTAATTCCAATTTAAACCAAGTCGTTTGGTGGTTTCTCCTTAACTTTCGTCAGTTTAGTACCGGTTTTTGTGTGGACTTGTGTACTTAATTTGTGTGTATACGCTAAGGCTCATATGACCATTTTATTGTTGTCCCCTTATTCCTTATTGGTATTTAGGCTCACTAGTGTTTTAGTTCCATGTATAAATGCTTAAGGCACATTTTCCTTTAAAGCACATTTTTGTGCTCTAAGGTGCGTTTTCGGTTTAAGCGCTAATTTCGCTTAATGCGTATTACTAATCTTAGAGGTATTTCATATTTGAAATATCTTGGGAATTTATTGGTAGTTCCCTAATTTATTTATACTCTTTAAAACACCATTTGCTCTAATTGTTCCTAAAGCATATTTTGGTGAAAATTGTTGTTTAACACTTCTTCTAATGTTTCTAAGGCACGTTCTAGCCTTAGTATATCCTAATTAGATAGTTCATTAATATATTAAGGTTTGGGGTATTTCAATCTACCCCCCTTAAAAGAACTTTGTCCCCAAAGTTCCTATGTATCTATATCTCTTAGAACACACGGGTAACTTCACACTAAAAGATCATATAGATCACTCAATATCTGTATAGGCATTCTGACTCATAAGGTCTACCATACGTATATATATATTTACCACACTTGTCACACAACATGTCTTTTGCATGTTTTAGTAATCAAAATACTCTTTGTATATTCTTTGTTGTATACTCCTCAAGTAACCGGTCCGGAGACAAAGGTTTTCATGTCCTCGAGTTCATGAGCGAGTAATACCAAAAATACATGTGAACTCCAATTCCACTTTATGCTACTGCATCTACTCTTAACGTGGTTAATTGTGACCACTTGTAGGAAGTTTCAGGAATCATCCGACCCTGATGTGATCAGCATCAGTGTTGAACTATCCTTTCACCCCAATTTGTGTTCAATTTTCCTTGATCTGGCCAAGATCAAGTTCTACCTCCCACGTCAACTTCAAACAATCAAATAATTATTCATGTAGCATTTTATATCTTTTAGTCCTTCTAGTCATAATCATAAATCAATACATCTCCAAATTATGGAACTCAGTCCATCAGTCATTCTTAATTCACCTCTCAGCATTTACTTAGAGAATTTAATTCCTACTAGGTTCTACATCGGTCTCACACCGATTCATACCTCATAACATTACCATATTTGGTCTCATATCAATACATATCATAGGGATTTTAATTCCCCTAGAGTTTCTACTCCTCTTTTCCTGAATTCTCGCACCGAAGTTAACGAGGACGTCCTCTAATACATCTGGTATTTGCATTTAATTGTGTGTAATAACCACAACCACATAAGAATGAATACATGTGTTTATATAACATACGTATCAAACATCACAACTAATTGTATTGTGCTATGCACACTGTAGGTTACGTACTCAATACGTGAAATATAGGCTAAGCGATTGTACGCTCTACCCCCCTTAAAATGGATTATGCCCACGTAATCAATATTATATCATCCTTGAACATAGGTTCAAGATGTTTATGTGTCATGGAGCATTCAGGCTTCCATGTAATCTATCTCACATTATGATTGGGTTAGAGGGTCTTCACCATGGTAACGGCTTAGTCTCTGTACCAAGGATTCTTATTGGTGTTCATACCAATCTTACAACTGTGTTCCAGTGTAGTCTCTAAGGCTCCAAAGTATTTGGTAGACAAGTCGTATATTTTATTCGACTGGAAGATGTGAGACACATGCTTCCTTCTTCTCTTTTGTTAGGTATATCAAACCCTTAAGATACGGTCCACTAGCTTCTGCTGTGACTCTGATAATCTTGGGGCTTAGTTTACCCTTCCTATCCTCTTCAGTATGTTTACAGCTCCTTTGTATCCTTATTACTTAGGAATAAGTTCTCTAAATGGACGCGTAGTATCTTTATCTATACACGGTCTCTATAAGTTGTAGCTTGTCTATCCAGTTCTCTGGAGATCTGATGTTCATGTTGTTACTACGCCTTCCAGCGTTTGATTTGTTTCCTACTAATTGACCCTCAGTCAGAGATTCTTGTGTAACCTGGACTTACTGCTTAGTGCTTATTGCTCTTCACAGTTTCCTCGAAAATCTTGAGACATATAAGATGTTCATACTTAGTAATCAGTGCTCCTCGCACTTCATAACTCTTAATTGTTTCCTCCTGGAATGAGTTCTTTGACTCTTTTAATCTCATTAGTTTAACTGAGTTCTTCCTCCTCAATTGTTCACGGTAACTTGCTGTTCTAGTGTGAGTTTGCATCGTTGACTGTCGTACGGAGTTGACTACTACTCGTATTTCTTACACTACTCGTTTACATATATGGGGTACCTTACTGATACATTGCTACTTACCCGACTAACTTATAAATAAGTCCATCAGGCCCACAAGCTCCTTTGGAGTGCGGTCGTCCCACATCTCGTTTAAGTATACTCGTAGTGTTCGTCACACGCTTAGTTATAGCTAATTTATGAAGTATTCTGTTGTCGATCTCCTCTTCCATCAATCCATGATAACGCACACGTCGTTCTTCTTGAACTTAATCAAGGAATATCCATCTACTGGGTTCATAACTGCATTATACCCTCTGTATTTAGTATCCACCCCATTCCTTAGTAACTTGCAGTCTCTTTCCTTAGAGCCTCTTATTATCTCATGTCGATCCACTAGGAATGCACTTCCAGTTCCTCACGGAATGGACAGTGTGCTTCCTGTGAAATATTTCATCACATGGTCCAGACTACTGGCGTTACTGCACAGTCTGTCTCCCATTTCATCACCTTACTTACATCAGTTTTTAATTCATAAATCTGATTGATTTCGTGTCAATATTTGATGTTTTATGTATAGTGGTTGTTTTGCTGTGCACCGTAACTTAATCTACCTGAAAGGTATTATTCTCATGGCCTCCACTATCGAAGTAGCTTTAGCTTTCTCATACTGCCCACTGATGGCGTGATTCTTCAATTGTTGACTTCAATGTCTTGTCTTATTTTCAATCCCTTTCATGGTGTAACCATACTGGGGGTTCTCTAATTTCGATGTTTGGCAGTTGCCGTATCGTGTTGTAAAATGGTTATCTCTTAATATGAAGGTGTTCTGCTTCAATCTCAGGTTCGTAAGTAGGCTAATTTCTCTCACATTCTTTCATCCTTTATGATGTTATTTACCATGTAATTTAACCGGTTACTGAAGAAGTCATCCGTTGAATCACAAGCTCTTTTGAGCGTTGGTCACTTGACGTGCCATACTGCGCACTCACAATGTTTATCTCTGACGATTGCTGATTCTTAAATCCTGGGTGTTGGATATGAGGTTTGTCTCTGCAGCCTTCCATATTATTTATGTGTAACTGGAATATTCTAAGGTAATTTCAAGGTCTACGGTTCCCATTCTCCAATAGAGAGTATTCAATCTCTAAGAAGTGAAAACCCTTTTTGAGGGGTTTATCCCCACTCATGGCCTCACTACAAGGAGAGGTATCCCCACCCTAAAAGGAATGGTTCGTTCTCCGCCCCTGTCAATAGCACTATCTCAACAATCTCATTGGTGCCCTTTTCTGGCAATTCTTCCTCAATTTAGTATAGGTTCTCATAACCACTCGTATGTACGAGTTGTAGTTCATTCATGGCCTAGATCAGCCTTTTTATGCTTCCTGTGCCTCGAGCTCTGATGTATTTTAACATCCTTGGCTCGTAGGCCCTTAATGCTTGATTAGTCTCATGAGATAGCCGATGTTCGGTTCATTGTTGTATTCTTAATCATCTGTAGGTTATCCCCGTAATTCTCTTGTTCTCTGAACTTTGTCAATGTTGGGTCACACCATTGGATGTACTATTGGGTTTCACAATAAGTTACTGTATCTCGCTTCCTGCTGTGGAAGTTCGCTTAGGTAATCTGATATTAATTAGTGTCTGTGACAATACCTTCGCTCTCATAGACTTGCGTCTTTTAGCAATTAAGGATTAGTTCTCATTAGGCCTCTGCCTCCAGGTGTCTAAGTCGGATATTTACCCTTGCTATCATGTGCTGCCATGTCAATACTTTGTTCAACTTTTGTTGACTACGCCACCCGTTAATGACTAATCATACTTGGGTGTTAATGAGTTAGGCAAGCAATACTAAGCATCGTTTATGGGTCTTTTTCTACTCAACTATACCAACTCTATGGTGTAGTCCTATTGAGGTGCTCTCTTTTGTGATTGCACGTCTTTGATCCTAGGTAGGTCATTGCTTAAATTTGTTTTCTCTAATTCTGTTTCTGAGGTTTATCAACATCTTCAATGAAGAGTGCTGTTAATGGTATTATTCTGGAAGTTCATCCCGTTTTTATTGAAAGTTCTTATGTCATCCATCTTCATTGTATGTCGTAATACCTTCCATGTAGGTTATTACTTTTATCTGGTCTTCTCACATTGTTGAGTAATCTTTACGGTTCTTCCATCCAAGGTTAGGCTTGGTTTTGGGTTGATATTCTTACTTGTAGTGTCGTTGTCTGTTGCTGATGCTTACGTCGTTTAGTTTCCTGACCAAGTCCAGCTCCCCGCTGACTGGTGTATTGATTTAGTTGTCATGGTCAGGCCGTCAGGCCCTCCCGATATTTCACTCTTCAGTATTAAGGATTTGTAATTCGGTGTTAATTTGTATTATATCCGTGGTTTTTACCATTTGGTCCTCACGGCTTCCTGTAAAGCTTCATTGCGGCGGCACTTGCCAAGGCAAGTGTACCATGCAAGATGGGCTATCAGTACTGTGTACGTCGGTAATGGTACATTCTCCTAAACTCCATGTAGTTGGTAGTCCATGAGACTCCTTCTTTGCCCTTTTTGGCTTTGGTTTATTTATTATCTGGGCAGCTTCCTGATTGCTTTTGATTGTATAGTTACTTATCAGGGTATTCCTCTTTCTGAGGGGACCCCTTTTTCTTTTGCTTTCGCCTTGGTTCTCACTCTCGTTTCCAAACCTTCGTCCTGGTTATCGAGTATTGACTCTGCTTAGGCACTACGTCGTAGTCCTATCTTGGAGTATGACTTGCATATGCATTCGTAGTCGTCTGGGCTATTGCAGTTAGGTCTTTGCAACCCCTTTTTTTTTGTAGGTTCGGAGTTACCCGCTGCATAATTGACCTTTAGGTAGTCCCTATGCTCTTGCGCGGTATTATCCCATTGTTATTGCTCCCTTGGACTGTTGTTCGGTGTTTCTGTCGCTAATCTTGTCCTCTGAAATACCCCGAACTTAAATATGGTGATTAAATTATTCTAATATAGTATTTAAGGGCCTAATAGTGCCTAAGTAATTTTTGGTAAAGAAAATAAATCCAAAAGAAATGAAGAAACGCTTAAAAAGCGAAAAACGCTAAATGAGCGTTAAATAACCATAGGAGGTACGAGACCTTGGTTATAGTATCGTAAGGATTCCTAAGGCTTATTCATGCCTAATTAGTATATGGGAATGATTCCCGAAGAAAACGGATCCAAGAAATGTATTAAAACGCTAAAAGAGCTTTAGCGCACGTTTTTCGAGGAAACCCGAAAACGTGACTTTAAGTGGTAAAACAGACCCGTAAAATTATAAATCATCAAATAATAATTATTAAGCATTTATGGGAGCTTAATAGCCAATAAAAATAAAGAAACGAGAAAATTCCGGAAAACGGGCCCGGTTAGTGAGTAGTATCAAAACCAGGTAAAATAACGAGCATTTTCTGTAAAAGACGAAAAACGCTCCAGTAGTATTACAGTGGGGGCCGGTTTTAACAGATAATAAACCCCCTCTCACACACACACACTAGCTAAATAAATAATGAGTCAAAAAGCAAAAGTAGAATAAAAGGGTAAAAGCAACTTACCTTTCTCTCACCTCCCATTTCCTCATTTCCCTATTCTCTCACCTCCCTCCTTCTCTCCCAGGATTTCTCTCTCCCTCCTTTGAGCTGGGCGATTTTTGAGAAGCTCCACACCTCCTATGGCTTCTCTTCATTCTTCCTCATGCTCTAGCTCCATTTGAGCTCCAAATGTAAAATAAATTACATATTTGCAATCCCCTCATCCTCCTCCACATTTCTATCTTTTCAAAATTCGAAAAGGATGAGTTTCATCTCCATGGGTTTTCCCCATTTGAAGAGAAAAGCACACCATTGTGAAGCTTGGAGTCTCCTCTTTCCAACAAGGTAAAAATCTCCATGAAAGACCCCATTTTTCTCCATCTCTTGGTATGGCCGATTTTTGGTCTCTCTCTTACCTTGTTTTTCCTCTTGTTTTGGAGCTTTGCTTCAACCCTCCAATGGTGGTGAGAACACCTTCTTGAACCAAGGGCTAAAACCCCTCCTAAAGCACTCCAAAGGTAAACCCTAGAATTTGTATTTTAAACACTTCAATGAATTAGTGTTATTATGAGGGTTAGTAGGTTAATTATACTTGTCTTTGTGTGCTTGGGTAATGGGAATGGAGTTTGGCAACTCCATTCCCCACAAAATCGATTTGGACAAGAAAGAGAGGAAGAGGAGAAATGGAAAAGAAAAGAAGGAATCAAAAGCTCAAGGTAAGAGCTCCTTCCTAATGTAAATTCTATTGCATTAGAGTAATGGGAATGGGTAAAATATTTAAAGAACCCAAAACCTTGTACTAGTATTGAGGATTGTGAAATTTGAGTATTTAAGAGCAAGTATTTGAATTGAAGGCTTTGGAGCCAAGTGTAATGAGTATGTGTATTGGTATTGTGATTGATGGGTATTGATGTATTAAGATTGCTTAGTATGTGTGCTGGTAGAACCCTTGTGGTTTGGCTAGAATAGGAATGAATTTGATGGAAAAGTATGTATGTGGAGAAGCTAGAATAGTAGGTGAACTATGGCAAAATTTTAGTAGGAATTGTGCATTAGTGGATGACTTGGTGAATGGAAGAACCAAGGTATGTATTGGGATTAGTAGATGTTTAATGACCATGGATTGGGAATTGGAGGATGAGGATAAAGTATATAGAAATCTGTAGCAAGAAGTGATAAAAAATGTATTGGAGGAGCTAGGAAAAATTAGAGTGCAAGATGTAGTGAAATGGATGTTGGACTTGGGTATAGATGTTGTATTTGCTTGGAAATGTATTTGGGATACTAGGAGTAGCATTGGTAGAGGGAGTATGGAATGGTAAAGGGTAAATGAAAATCTGTAGCATGAGAGTAAAGAAAACAATTGTAAGAATTGAAAGGAAGTGAGGAGAAATTGTGTATGAGGATTTAGAAAGAGTAAGGAATTGTTGGATGAACTAAGGAAATTTGGAGGGCCTAGATAGTGTTTAAACATGTGGGATTACATGTAGGAAGATTGGGGAAGTAATGGGTAAGAAGAGGACTGAAAACAGATTTTAACACTGAAGTACTGGGCCGGACCGGACTTGCGACCGGACTTGCAAGTTCGGTCGAGCCCAGATTTCAAAGACGGGAAACCTTCTGGAATCGACCGACATGCAAGTTCGGTCGGACCAGAAAATTCTCCGTCAGAAACCTTGGAATGGACCGAACTTGCGACCGGACTTGCAAGTTCGGTCGAGCCAGAAAATTTCCCGTACTGGTAGCTACTGGAATGGACCGGACTTGCAAGGTCGGTCGCAAGTCCGGTCGAGTCAAAAAAAATATATTTTTACTATATGATTATAATAATCATATGTATATATATATATGCCTATACACATATATGCATATATATGTAGTAGTACACTACAATTGAAATAATAAAGGTAAGAAAGTAAGTATATGAGTATGAAAACAAGTGTAAAAGTAACCAAGCAAGTTGAGAGTATAAGAACATTAAGTACACCGGGATAACGGGGTAAGTACGGGAGTAGTAATTATTTGTGTATCGTAAGAGTATAGTATTAATAATAATGTTGAAACATTATCAGTGGAACAAGTGTGAACCAAGGAACAAGGGAACACGTGTTAAAGCTAACTCCGGTGAAAGGTATGATTTCCTCATGCCCCGTATGCTAACCGAGTTACGTTGATTTGTGTGCTGTATGCCGGCTAATCAAGACTAAAGCATGAAAACGGTTTATTGCCTTTCATTATATGTCTTGTTGTATGTTGATTGAGCTAACCTTCTTGATTGATTGTGTGGCTTTACTTAGTGCGTAGACCGACTCATAGATGAGTCTATTGTGTAATGACTCGTGGTGAGAGTCATGTGTGAATTAATGGAACCGTAGCAACGCACTAAACCAACGAACCAATAAACGATAACGTAAACCAATGAACTCACTAGAATGTGAGAGAGTGTACGGGAGTAATAACCTTCCGATAACGGTAGGAGAAACGAACTGAATAATCCACAAACGAAAGTAGTGGAAGTACATAAGTAACCTATATTAGAGGAACTAATCTTGGTGCAAAACATGAACCATGAGAGTAGTAAAGAATGATGAGGGATCTCCAAACCCCTTAGTAATTAGTCGACCCATTATGAGAGGACCCGACTGATGTAAGTATGTCCCGAACATGAGAGTATTCGATATGTTGGGGAAACCCTTAAATCTGAGGATACTAGTCGGTAATTCCCTAAGCTAACAGAGGTTATCAGAGAGATACTTCTAGGCTAATCCATGAGATTGTATTGTGCTCTGAGAGAAGAGTGTTGGGAATGAGTAGTCCGGTAGAACGGACATTGAGTATTTGAGGAGCTAAGCGTATAGCCCTCGTATTGTAGGTCCGGTGGCGAGTCTTGTGTATGACTCCGCCCAGAGACCAAAGTATGAGTAATGAGTATTGCGTATGTATGAGTAAAGTAATGAGTATCGAGTAAGAAGCAAGTATGAGTATGTAATGAGTACCGAGTATTGAGTACGTATGAGTAAGTATAGAGTATTGAGTATGTAAGAGTAAGTATGGAGAATTGAGTAGTGAGTATGCACTAGTACAGTAACGAGTACAGAGTAAGGATCGGTACGAGTAAGGCATTGAACATGGAGTGATGAGTATGCAAGAGTAAGGAGTAGTATAGTAGTAACGAATATCGAACTCAGTACGAAGAGTAATGAATGTATAACAAATATGAACGGTTGACTATTGAATTGTCTTCCTCAGTAAGCATTGAACTTGTATATATGTAGGTATCTTTGATTGTATTGTTGTAGTATGAGTATGTATGTATGCATGTAAAAGAACTCCATGTATATCCGACCCAAAGTAGTCGGCGTACCGCGGTTAGCACGCGGTATATGCGGATTTCATATGCAGCGTAAGCTGACCCCCTCGGGGGACCGTTTTTAGTGTGCAGGTACCGAAGCTGTTCACCGTTCGAGAGAGTAGGACGGGGACTGCTACATAAGCATGGGTAGTTGAAAAAAAGGGAATTGTATTTGTAACGTAGTATGAATTTGGAAGTCTAAACTGTATCGATAATGTAAGGATTGTAGTATGCTCGGTATAGTATTGTATTGGAGTTGTATCGAATTATGGATTGGTATGCAAGGGAAAGTAATGTATTGTGTAGAGCACTCGGTATGTTCATATTCATCAGACCGATAGTATGTAGTATTGTAACTCGCCTTGTTAGTCACGTGGGTGACTAACGGCATTGTACACCCGCCGTTGAGTAAGTAATATCCGCTGCGAAGGTAAGTATGGTACGGTAATGACGGTATTAGCGGTAGGGTGTTACAAAAAGTGGTATCAGAGCGAAGTATCGCTCTGATGGATGAAATACCGAGTTTAGGTAAATACCAAGTTAGGAAGTAGGGACTTAGGGCTAAGGGTTGAGTGTTAGCGTGTGAGGTACGCTAGATAGGAACTTCCGCGTGAACCGGAAACCTACAACCCATACCCCCCCCCGCAACCCACGGTATTAAGTTGGGAGAGTAACCAGAGAGATGGAAGACCTCTCACACTTGGGTAACACCCGATCTGGCAGTTGAAAGTAAACCTGGATAGAAAGAGAACCTGTCATACGGTAGAGTCCAAGAACTGGAAGTCCCAAAGACGGTTCCCGTTGGATGACGATGACCGCACTTAATGGCGGAGGTGAAGATCCTAAACACAAGGATGATGGAATTTATGGCACCATGGGGCGACATGCTTCGCAGTCGCGAGAACCATGAGTAGCCAAGAAGAGAAACGCAATCGCGCAGTGAAGAAAGGAAGAGGTAGCAACCCTAGACAAGAGAGTCTACGGACTGTAATATTTGACAATACCAACACAATGTACAAACCGACTAAGGAACTAGTCGAGGTTGGATTAATACCAAACCTACACCCAAGAGGCTGTAATAACCGAAACATAGTTCAGATAACTATGAAAGAAATCATAACACAGACACCTATAGGACCGCAACATGGTTCCTAAGGATGAGTCAAGTCTCGTTAACCACACTGAAGGTGTGAGACACCCGGATGGACAACAACCACGTCAAGTACACTGAGAAGCGACTCAGGAGATCGATCACCAAGATCAAAAGATCAAATGAAGACCTAATAAAACCACCAATTATGGATGGAAACGATACCGCCACCGGTATACATTAACCGAAAAACAACCTACCCGCGCACTTGCCTAGGGCAAGTGCAGCAACTACAGGATGGTTGGAAGACTGTTAACAACCCGCAACACTTGCTAAAGTATCGCTATGATGAATGGAGCAAAAATAGGATCACCAATCCTGAGTATTTGAATAATGAAACCTCGGAAAGGCCTAACGGCCCGACCATTGTATTGAGAGTATACCGGTCAGCGAGAAGCTGAACTTGGTCAGGACCTGAATCATGGCAACGCCATAAGAATTTCTTTTCACACCGAACTGTTATTTCAAAACCCAAATTTTTCTTTCAAAACCACAAATCCTTCTTTTAAACCTCGGATTTTTAAAACCAAACTAACGGAAATACGGTGAGTATCATAGAATGATACAAGAGGAGTTGGCAATAGAATACTTCACCTAGGCGTGTGACGAACACTACGAGTGTACCCAAATACGGGATGTGGGACGACCGCACTCCGAAGGAGCTTGCGGGCCTGACAGATAGTAAGTGGTAACGTGCCAAGACGGTACCCCACGTATGTATACATGTGTGTACGAAACACGGGAAGTAGTCAACTCTGTTCTACGGACCATAAGCAAATTCAACCAAGTAGTTGATACCTCGAACGAGCAAAGGGAACTCAGATAAGCTTACCAGCTAAGGAGTCAAGAACCTACTACAGGAGGATGAGTAAGAGTTGAAAGTGCAAGAAGCACTAACAACGGGATAAGACATTGGATATGTCTTGAGGATATCTAAGTAAAGCATGATAACTGGAGGGAATACCCAGTCTAAACACTGTAAGGCAAATGCCTAACATTGACACATCAGTGTGCAATGAGCGGGATGGAAATTCCCAGAACAACTACCACAAACACACAGGGTGATGTTATAAGGTACCAGAAATACCATTCATCACCGGTAGGGATATTAAATCCGTTATAACATAAGGGAAAACACCAAGGGTCTACCCTAAGAACGGGAGACGTTACAACCCTCAACGGATAACTCAGATCCAGAACCGCAAGGTAGGACAATCAACCGAACATACTCATAAATGTCAGCCAGATGCTGCCATATAATCAGTACTACCCAGGAGCAATCCATAAAGGGTATCAAGTCAACACAGTCGAACGAAATATAGTGGTAAGAACACCACAATTGGAACGAACATACGGTTAGAACACCGAAGGGATCCCACTTGACAGGGGATACCCCTAATCAATAAATGGCATCGATCAATACCAGGATACAAAAAGGGTCTCCAACAACCGGAAGCGTGATGCGACGATCTTATCATGGAGCCCAGTATCACCTCCAAGCCATTCTACGGTATACGGAGAAGTAACCAATTTGGAACAACCTATGATGAGCAGAGCTCTAGGCAATATGGCTAGTAGGCCATGAAACTATTACCACAAACAACCCAACGGTTGCAAAACCTTTGTGAACCATATGGAAGGTTGTCTAGGACAACATCGAAAAAAGAGTAACAACCGATGAATGAGGACGCCCCTCATAATGTGAGACCACAAGAGTGGAACACATGGATCCCAAGAAGGGGATACCACCAGTAACTGTCGGGAAATATACTCCGTTCAGAACTACTAGTGTAGTCAAGCTTGAGCATACAACTATTGCCAAGCAATGTGAAATAAGCTTCAACAGCAATTGTTGACGACCAAGGAGTAACCGGTTATAAAACCAATGATGCTCAGGCTCAGAAAAATAAAGGAATACCATATTCGGTATTGCCAAATACATGGGAAACCATTGTATAAATGCATGAGCTGAAGCTAGCAACAGTGGATGCCATGTAAACCAATACTATGGAATCTGTAAGAACATGGTGCACAACAGGCGACCAATGTATATGAGTAATCACTAATGCTATGGAATTGTTAATTCGAGATAGTGGACAGACCGGGCAACAAGCCAGGAGTCCGCACGAAATGATGAAACACCACCTGAAGGAGTAACAATAATTCCTATTGCGATCTCATAAGAGAGTTACTGCCAAGCGTTTACGCCTCTGCACTCTGTAGGACTGAGTGTTTTGGTATTGCACTTGTGTAGTCAATGATCTAGTGGGATAGCTAAGGATATGGAGAACGTAAGTAGTGGTAAATTCTTCCTTTCACCAGTAAACACGGCGTAAGCCAGTTGAGCAAAAGCTTGGAAACAAACCGCGCGGCCTAAGGCCAAAGAGCACGAAGAGTGTGAAACACACCAACAATCACAAGATGTGAATTCCATTGGAATAAAAGCGAAAGGAGACTTAAGAAAGTCACAAGGACCGACGCATGGAAAATGCAAGGTCATACAAGTAAAGAACACTTGTAATGAACCAGAGAAACTGGTGTAGCTCAGAAGCTACTAACAACAGAGGAAGCACTACAACTAAGTAGTGACTTAACCTCAACCGACAATAAGTCGGAGAAACCAAGTGAATGATCACTACAAACACAACAGTATGTATATACATTGCCAGAGAGCTGGTCATGAATCTACAACTCACCGAGTTCGAGCACGGTAAGAGAACACCACACTTGGTCAATAAACCTTATTCCCACAATAAGAAGGATAAAAGGTGTTGTATAGCACATTTAAGATAACAAGAAGGGCGAATAACCCAAGTTATCAGGGTCGCGCAGCAGAAGCTAGTGGGCCAGAATTCTAAGTGAAGTACACCTAGTGAATAAAAGGTTAATCGTTAATGCCTTAAAGCCATTCAGGCTAGAACCGAACCCGGTTAAGAGTTAAATAAACTCCGATGGAAATTCTTGATGCAGGGACTAACCGACAGTACGGTTAAGACCCGTTGATCAAGGAACATTGTATAATAGACCGCATGGAAACTGAACCACTCCATGACGGCTGAATGCCTTCGACCAATGTCCAATGTTGACACATGGTAGATTACGTGGGCGTAATCCCTTTTAAGGGGGGTAGAGCGAAAACCGCGAAATGTATGTTTTACGTGATAGGTGCGTAAACTACAATGCGCATAGCGCAAAAGAATTTGTTTTAATGATTGATACTTATGTTACATAAACATTTGTATTCACTCATTGTATTTGTGGTAATTTGGGAAGTAAGTATAGGAAAAGGAGTAGAGAAACTCCAGGGTAATGAGAACCCCGATTGGTAATAGTATGAGGAATGAGTATGTATGGGAGACTTGAGGAGTATAAATCGGTATGGAACCAATGTATGTAATGAGTATAAATCGGCACGAAACCGATGTATTTTATGAGTATGAATTTGGTATAGCAGATTAATGGGATATTATACCCATGAATTTCTTAGTATAGTAGTTGAGAGGATGCAGTAATAATTGATGAGATGATTAGTAAGTAAGTAAGTGAATCATATAAATGGGGAAATGTATGTGTATGATTATGAGTAGCAAGATTAAAAAGATAGAAAACGAAATAATGTTTGACAATCTGTCTGTTTGTATTGAGGTGGGAAGTGGAACTTGATTTGCTAGCGATCAAGGGAAGCCGAACACAAATTGGAGTGGAAGGATAATTCAACACCAATGCTGATCACATTGGGGTTGAAGGACTCTGGAAGCTCCCTTAAGTGGCCACAATAATAACACTAGTAATAGGAATGATCATCATAAATCGAAATTGGGAGATGTATGCAAAGTTTTCAAAATGAATTTCCAAAACTAATTTGGTACAACGTTTTCTTCAAACTCGAGAATGAGGATCGGTTTTAAAACCGCTCCCACGGACGCTAGTGGATCTTCCATGCCTAGGCACGGGTATCCGGTCGAAACCATAGGAGGTGAAGCTAGTTTTGAGTCTGTGGAAGTGTAGAGTAGTTTGAAACCACTACACCGGGTGTACGGTAACAGTGTGTGTTTTGTATTTTTCCAAGGGCACTGGGGCAGTGTAGTCCCGAGTAAGTATGAGTAAGTATGAGTAAAGTATGAGTAAGTGCCTGAGGATCTCTATATGTGCAAATGAATTTGATCAGAACCAAAGGACCGTAGAGCCAGAAAGCGTAAGTGCTCAAGTCATGACGGCCGTGAACCAGAAAGCGTAAGTGTTCAAACGTGACCGGTACCTGAGGGATCACTCGCCATTGGGGGAGGATTGTACCTAATTGTCTTCGGATGGACCCCCTTGGAGAGAGTAAAACGGATATTTTTGATTGCTATGCATGCAGTGACATGCTGTTTGGATGCGTAGTATGCATCATGTCAGACATTTGGAGTTTGACAAGTTATGTAGAGGTCATAACCTTAGCATAGAGTATTGGTACGAGTAACAATATTAGATTCACCAACTTTGAGGGCAAAGTTCTTTAAGGGGGGTAGATTGAAATACCCCGAACTTAAATATGGTGATTAAATTATTCTAATATAGTATTTAAGGGCCTAATAGTGCCTAAGTAATTTTTGGTAAAGAAAATAAATCCAAAAGAAATGAAGAAACGCTTAAAGAGCGAAAAACGCTAAATGAGCGTTAAATAACCATAGGAGGTACGAGACCTCGGTTATAGTATCGTAAGGATTCCTAAGGCTTATTCATGCCTAATTAGTATATGGGAATGATTCCCGAAGAAAACGGATCCAAGAAATGTATTAAAACGCTAAAAGAGCTTTAGCGCACGTTTTTCGAGGAAACCCGAAAACGTGACTTTAAGTGGTCAAACAGACCCGTAAAAATTATAAATCATCAAATAATAATTATTAAGCATTTATGGAGCTTAATAGCCAATAAAAATAAAGAAACGAGAAAATTCCGGAAAACGGGCCCGGTTAGTGAGTAGTATCAAAACCGGGTAAAATAACGAGCGTTTTCTGTAAAAGACGAAAAACGCTCCAGCTAGTATTACAGTGGGGGCCGGTTTTAACAGATAAATAAACCCCCTCTCACCACCACACACTAGCTAAATAAATAATGAGTCAAAAAGCAAAAGTAGAATAAAGGGTAAAAGCAACTTACCTTTTCTCTCACCTCCCATTTCCTCATTTCCCTATTCTCTCACCTCCCTCCTTCTCTCCCAGCGATTTCTTTCTCCCACCTTTGAGCTGGGCGATTTTTGAGATGCTCCACACCTCCCATGGCTTCTCTTCATTCTTCCTCATGCTCTAGCTCCATTTGAGCTCCAAATGTAAAATAAATTACATAGTTGCAATCCCCTCATCCTCCTCTACATTTCTATCTTTTCGAAATTCGAAAAGGATGAGTTTCATCTTCATGGGTTTTCCCCATTTGAAGAGAAAAGCACACCATTGTGAAGCTTGGAGTCTCCTCTTTCCAACAAGGTAAACATCTCCACGAAAGACCCCACTTTTCTCCATCTCTTGGTATGGCCGATTTTTGGTCTCTCTCTCTTACCTTGTTTTCCTCTTGTTTTGGAGCTTGCTTCAAACCCTCCAATGGTGGTGAGAACACCTTCTTGAACCAAGGGCTAAAACCCCTCCTAAAGCACTCCAAAGGTAAACCCTAGGATTTGTATTTTAAACACTTCAATGAATTAGTGTTATTATGAGGGTTAGTAGGTTAATTATGCTTGTCTTTGTGTGCTTGGGTAATGGGAATGGAGTTTGGCAACTCCATTCCCTACAAAATCGATTTGGACAAGAAAGAGAGGAAGAGGAGAAATGGAAAAGAAAAGAAGGAATCAAAAGCTCAAGGTAAGATCTCTTTCCTAATGTAAATTCTATTGCATTTGAGTAATGGGAATGGGTAAAATATTTAAAGAACCCAAAGCCTTGTACTAGTATTGAGGATTGTGAAATTTGAGTATTTAAGAGCAAGTATTTGAATCGAAGGCTTTGGAGCCAAGTGTAATGAGTATGTATTGGTATTGTGATTGATGGGTATTGATGTATTAAGATTGCTTAGTATGTGTGCTGGTAGAACCCTTGTGGTTTGGCTAGAATAGGAATGAATTTGATGGAAAAGTATGTATGTGGAGAAGCTAGAATAGTAGGTGAACTATGGCAAAATTTTAGTAGGAATTGTGCATTAGTGGATGACTTGGTGAATGGAAGAACCAAGGTATGTATTGGGATTAGTAGAGATGTTTTAATGACCATGGATTGGGAATTGGAGGATGAGGAAAGTATATGAAATCTGTAGCAAGAAGTGATAAAAAAATGTATTGGAGGAGCTAGGAAAATTAGAGTGCAAGATGTAGTGAAATGGATGTTGGACTTGGGTATAGATGTTGATTTGCTTGGAAATGTATTGGGATACTAGGAGTAGCATTGGTAGAGGGAGTATGGAATGGTAAAGGGTAAAATGAAAATCTGTAGCATGAGAGTAAAAAAAACAATTGTAAGAATTGAAAGAAGAAGTGAGGAGAAATTGTGTAGAGGATTTAGAAAGAGTAAGGAATTGTAGGATGAACTAAGGAATTTGGAGGGCCTAGATAGTTTTAAACATGTGGGATTACATGTAGGAAGATTGGGGAAGTAATGGGTAAAAGAGAGGACTGAAAACAGATTTTAAAACTGAAGTACTGGGCCGGACCGGACTTGCGACCGGACTTGCAAGTTCGGTCGAGCCCAGATTTACAAAGACGGGAAACCTTCTGGAATCGACCGGACTTGCGACCGGACATGCAAGTTCGGTCGGACCAGAAAATTCTCCCGTCAGAAACCTTCTGGAATGGACCGAACTTGCGACCGGACTTGCAAGTTCGGTCGGCCAGAAAAATTCCCGTAATGCAAGCTACTGAATGGACCGAACTTGCGACCGGACTTGCAAGTTCGGTCGAGCCAGAAAATTTCCCGTACTGGTAGCTACTGGAATGGACCGGGCTTGCAAGGTCGGTCGCAAGTCCGGTCGAGTCAAAAAAAAATATATATATTTTACTATTATTATATAAATCATATGATATATATATGCCTATAACATATATGCATATAGTAGTAGTACACTACAATTGAAATAATAAAGGTAAGAAAGTAAGTATATGAGTATGAAAACAAGTGTAAAGTAACCAAGCAAGTTGAGAGTATAAGAACATTAAGTACACCGGGATAACGGGGTAAGTACGGTAGTAGTAATTATTTGTGTATCGTAAGAGTATAGTATTAATAATAATGTTGAAACATTATCAGTGGAACAAGTGTGAACCAAGGAACAAGGGAACACGTGTTTAAAGCTAACTCCGGTGAAAGGTATGATTTCCTCATGCCCCGTATGCTAACCGAGTTACGTTGATTTGTGTGCTGTATGCCGGCTAATCAAGACTAAAGCATGAAAACGGTTTATTGCCTTTCATTATATGTCTTGTTGTATGTTGATTGAGCTAACCTTCTTGATTGTGTGTGGCTTTACTTAGTGCGTAGACCGACTCATAGATGAGTCTATTGTGTAATGACTCGTGGTGAGAGTCATGTGTGAATTAATGGAACCGTAGCAATTCACTAAACCAACGAACCAATAAACGATAACGTAAACCAATGAACTCACTAGAATGTGAGAGAGTGTACGGGAGTAATAACCTTCCGATAACGGTAGGAGAAACGAAATGAATAATCCACAAACGAAAGTAGTGGAAGTACATAAGTAACCTATATTAGAGGAACTAATCTTGGTGCAAAATATGAACCATGAGAGTAGTAAAGAATGATGAGGGATCTCCAAACCCCTTAGTAATTAGTCGACCCATTATGAGAGGACCCGACTGATGTAAGTATGTCCCGAACATGGAGTATTCGATATGTTGGGGAAACCCTTAAATCTGAGGATACTAGTCGGTGGTAATTCCCCAAGCTAACAGAGGTTATCGAGAGAGATACTTCTAGGCTAATCCATGAGATTGTATTGTGCTCTGAGAGGAGAGTGTTGGAATATGAGTAGTCCGGTAGGAACGGACATTGAGTATTTGAGGAGCTAAGCGTATAGCCCTCGTATTGTAGGTCCGGTGGCGAGTCTTGTGTATGACTCCGCCCAGAGACCAAAGTACTGAGTAATGAGTATTGCGTATGAGAGTAAAGTAATGAGTATCGAGTAAGAAGCAAGTATGAGTATGTAATGAGTACCGAGTATTGAGTACGTATGAGTAAGTATAGAGTATTGAGTATGTAAGAGTAAGTGTGGAGAATTGAGTAGTGAGTATGCACTAGTACAGTAACGAGCACAGAGTAAGGATCGGGTACGAGTAAGGCATTGAACATGGAGTGATGAGTATGCAAGAGTAAGGAGTAGGTATGAGTAGAATAACGAATATCGAACTCAGTACGAAGAGTAATGAATGTATAACAAATATGAACGGTTGACTATTGAATTGTCTTCCTCAGTAAGCATTGAACTTGTATATTTATGTAGGTATCTTTGATTGTATTGTCGGAGTATGAGTGTGTATGTATGCATGTAAAATGAACTCCATGTATATCCGACCCAAAGTAGTCGGCGTACCGCGGTTAGCACGCGGTATATGCGGATTTCATATGCAGCGTAAGCTGACCCCCTCGGGGGACCGTTTTTAGTGTGCAGGTACCGAAGCTGTTCACCGTTTGCGAGAGTAGGACGGGGACTGCTACATAAGCATGGGTAGTTGAAAAAAAAAGGGAATTGTATTTGTAATGTAGTATGAATTTGGAAGTCTAAACTGTATCGGTAATGTAAGGATTGTAGTATGCTCGGTATAGTATTGTATTGGAGTTGTTTCGAATTATGGATTGGTATGCAAGGGAAAGTAATGTATTGTGTAGAGCACTCGGTATGTTCATATTCATCAGACCGATAGTATGTAGTATTGTAACTCGCCTTGTTAGTCACGTGGGTGACTAACGGCATTGTACACCCGCCGTTGAGTAAGTAATATCCGCTGCGAAGGTAAGCATGGTACGGTAATGACGGTATTAGCGGTAGGGGTGTTACACTCTGGGTCTACTGCTGCTGCCCCTTCTGGGCTGGGGGCGCCTGCCCCTTCTGGCCACCTCGAGCTCCACCTCCTCCAGTAGGTGCGCTCTGAGTCCCCTTCGACGGGCGGTACGCTCGGCTCTCCGGATTCGCGAAGCACTCGAACGACCTATGACCTTTCTTCCCACATTGGTGGTAGTCCACCGCTTGCCCGAAGCAGTCAACACCCGGGTGGTCTTTACCACAACGCTTGCAGTGAAAGTGGCGCTGGGGTGCAGAACCTATTATCATACAACAATCTGATTAATACAAGGACAGTAATGGATAGTGTAATACACAACTCATTCACGAGGTTAGATCGCTTACCCTTAGGGGGTGCAGATCTGAGAGGCTGGACATCATAGGTAGGCCCGGTCAGCATCGGAACCTTCTCCTTGCCCTTCTGGCTGGCCTGCTCCTTCTCCTTCTCCCTCCAGGAGAACTTTTTCTTCCTGTGATCGTCAAAGTGTTAGGAATAGCAGGTATAAAAGCAGGCAACAAGTAAGTAATTTAAATGAATTAAATAACTTAAAAGCGGTTCTTACTTCCCGCCCTTGCTGCCTCCGCCTCCAGCCACAACCCCAGCCTCCTTCTTGGGGGCCTTACGCTTCTGCCCCTAGCTGTCATCCCGGCTGTTCACCAACAGCTCGGTCCGAGAAGCAGCATCATAGCACTCCTACAATGCATCAATGAGTTCCCCGAAACTTGTAATAAATCAAACTGAGTTACAAGGTATAAACTGTCAACTAATTTACCTGGACCGTAGGGTATAAAGCAACACCCATGGCGGCCTTGATAGCATATCGTAGCCCGCCTCTGAACTTCTCCACCTTTACGGTGTCAAAATACACAACTCCCGGGACAAAGTCAAACAGCCCGATGAATGAGGAGTAGTACTGATCCACTGTCAGACTACCCTGCCTCAGAGCCTCGAACTCTTCCCTCTTCCTCTGCTTCAAGTGAGCAGGATAATATTTCTCTCTCAGCAACTCTACAAAACCCGTCCAACCGAAACCCTCTATAGCAGTGTAGTGTGCCTTCACGGACCTCCACCAAGTGTTGGCGGCGTCCCTCAGATGGAAGGCTGCTATACCGACCCGGTGCTCAGCAGGCACATGAATGGCGTCAAAGGCCTTCTCGTGCTCGATAATATATCTCTCCAGGACGGTGGGGTCAGATACTCCATCGTAAGTAGGTACTCGCGTGTCGGCGACACTCTTTAGCCAGTTTGGCTCTCTCGGTGCGAGTACGGGTGGGACTATGGGTGGCGCTCCGATCTGGATGCCTCCCATCTGGGCTAGCTGAGCAAAGACGGCAGCTACCGTCTCAGCAACGCCCACGGCATGGGTCTCAGGAGGACCTCCTCCAGACCCGCCGCCTCTACCTCTGCCTCTGCCTGACGGACGACCTCTAGTAGACATCTGAAGAATTCAGAATTAAAGTCAACACTCGGTAAAAATATCACACTTCCCTCAACCATAAGTTCACATAGCCCTAAAAGGCGTAAAACACATTGTCCCCGACAATCTCCTAACTCAACTTGTTTCCAACTTCCTCATTGGTACTCGTATATGAATAACCTAAGCTCACGGTATATGATACCACTTTTGTAACACCCCTACTAATCCGGCTCTGAATTATAGTATAAACGTCGTACTCAGTAAATAAATCACAGCAGTAAATAACAGACTGTCGTTCTAATGGTGTCACTGTTATCACTCGCCCATACGGGTGATAACGAGTTACATGGTAATCAACATACGAAACGTATTCCCGTAGTGACCACAAGAGATAGATAGTAGTGCTTAAATAAAACTAAAGTATATACAACAACAAACCGTCTTATACCTAAACCGTACACGTGAGCGTCTAACCAAATATACACCTCGGTTTACAAAACCCGAGTCCATAATAACCGTAGTCTCAATCCGTACCAAGTCTAACCAAAAGTAAATACAACTGTCGCGCCCCGCGTCGACCCTCCAGCTAGTCTCCTAAAATAAAAATGGTTTGTGGTATGGAATCAGCCCCTGCTAAGTATGTTATCACATGCCCCGTCATGCCTCCTCAAACCCCTCAATTAATTGGTTGAGAGCATGAGATTCGTTACATGCAACACCGTTTTAATATTTAAACTGTAAAACATTTAACAGTAATAACCATACAATAAACACAACCATCAACACACATAATATAAACCACACAGTATAACCAATGAACAACAAGGCGAAACAACGAGAATAATAAACAAGTATCAACTCCCGTCCTTGGTATAAAGACCAATATTGTTCGCCAATGTACAAGTCTCAACTGTAACAAATGTTCGGTTATACCTAGTGACAACGTCTCGTTAAAAACGACGTGTCTCTAAATTACCCATATACTATGACGGGTCACCCATGGCAGTAGCCACTCCAGCGGTAGAGTCTCTGACCAATGAACCGTCCTAGCTAGCGGGAAATTTTCTTGATACTTGCGGATCCGTACGCGGACATCCCGGTATCGTTTTTGTGATTACAGCGCGCACCAAGAGTCACATCCTCTTGGCTTTGTTATGTTAATTAATTATACCATCGCATCGTATTACCAATTTTTCTAACACTGCAGACTAAGGTCGTTAGTCCAATCCAAAGTCTGTAAACTCGGGATCCAGTGTTAGATACGAGAGCGGCGTTAGAAAGGCCAATGCTCCGTATTAAAGTCTCGAATAATATGTATATCTTATTATCCTAGTGCTACAACGTTTTTCTGACGATCCTTATATTACATATAAGATAGCACCATAGCCGCTAGTTCGTTTTATATATATAGGTCCATATATACGAACCAATACTGTTAACGCAACAACAGTAAATAATAAGAAGCTAAAAATATACAGTTCATGCATATTTATTCACACAATCAAACAAACAATCTTATCACAGATTACACAGAAGTCTGAACTGAGGAAGCCCTCAGAGACAATCAGAGACACGTAACAACATACCGTTCACCCTGAATGTATAACCGTGGAGTATGAATCAGCTAGATCCGATGCTCCTCGTGTTGTCTCTAACAGTCTAATAATACATAACGCTAATGATTAGAATCCCGTATAACGACCTAACTCTGCGGTACCCCGTACCGTCACTAATACCTCCCGGTTAATCCCCCGTTATTAACTGACAACGTTTGTCGGGTTTTTGGCTTAATTCGGGATTTGGAAAAACGTTATATTACATGCGTAGTCGCGTCTCGTATATTAATATACTTAAAGTTTGAACTTGGTTATCGCATGTAATTCAATATACCCTTGTATATTATATAGTTTGTTTCTCTATTGCATGTATAATTCTTAATCATATATTATACATTTCACCTTAGTATTTATTTTCCTAAGGTTTGTTTTTCCAAGTTTAATGTAGTATAATTCATAGGTAAAAATACTTTGAATTATATAAATCCTTATTATTCCATGTATACTCCTAACATTAGAATTTCCATATCTAATGTTTGTAATTCTTTTCTCTTTATCTTATATCATTTTAATTATGATAATACATGGTTATTGAACCATATTATATTTTTCCACACCATAACATATATTTATTTATATACATGTATTATGGGACTATTTATTATATGGTAAGTCTTTATAATATATTGATTTTCTTTTAATGAATATTTCTTATATTATAAATGTTACACCCCTTATAACATTAAAAACCATATTATAAAATTTCATTCAAAAATGTCCATATTACCGAACAACACCTATTTTCTTAAATATTTACAAAATCCACCACATATTTTATATAATGTTATATTATAGTTATATAACATATATTATGACATTTATGTCATTAAAACAATTATAACCTATAGCTATAAATGGTTATTAAATACCAAACAGCCCCTTATACTCTCGGTTTTTATTATCTCCCACTATACTTCCATAAATTACAAATCAACCCCAAATTATATTTCATTGTTACACTTATAATATATACCTTATATTATAATCCTTAAACCTTAATATAATTATAACCTATAGTTTTAAAGGCTTATAATTACAGAACAGACCCTAAGGTCTGTTTTAATTTAATTCCTACCACCTAAATTTGTATAATTATCAAATCTCCCCAATTTATAATATATAGTTTTCTAATGTCATTAAAACTATATATTATACATATATCTTAATAAAACCTTATATATAACTCCAAAAATTACCAAACTATACCAAAAGGTTATAAATATCATTCCTAACCTTATACTTTCTATAATTCTCGATTTATACCCATATGTTACCCATTTGTAACAATGATATGAAATATCATATATTATACTTATAATATAATAAACTCCAAATTTAACCAAATAAACTTCTAAAAATTCATAATAACCTAAGGTCTGTTCTAAATTCCATTTAGTACCCCAAGGTTTCGGAAATCACCATATCAACCCAACTCTTATAAATCTTTTACCATTTAATAACTATCTTAATATAAGGTAGTATTTTAATTCCTTAAACTCTCCAAACTTGGTCAAAGTCTCCTATATAGTCAACTTTGACTTCTAATGCCAAATTGGACCCAAACTCTCGGTAGTTACCAATTATACCCTATACTTTTCTATTTTTACAATTTTGACCCAAAACTTTATAAAATGTTATAATTTTTATTAAATTCATTTAAAAACCCTAAATTCCTCTAATTTAAGCCCACGACTTTATATTTTACTAGTAATTACCGTTTGACCCCAAACTTAATTATTTAAGCATAAATTAAATTAAATAAGCTTTTAAACTTAAATTAAAATGGCCTAATGACATGGCCTTATTACAACTTTGCTTTATAACATAAAATTACACATAAATAGCTCAAAATATACTATAAACTCTCGGCCTTGCTGTAGCTTATATTTTCCACATAATGTCATAATTTGACCATTATGTTAATTAAATCACTTAAATGACTAGCTTAATTTATCTAAGTCATTTTTTCCATACTTAGGTTAAAATCACCCATTTAAATAACTCCACTCTCGGCACATATAATATATGAGCTGAAAAATCATAAAATCATAAGTTTAAGGTGTTTATACCTTAGTTTAGCCCTAAAACCAACTCGGCAGCTTGGAGGAAAAATCACCACAGCACTTAGACATGTTTAATACATCAAAATAAGATATGGTTACACTACAAGCATGAGCTAACCATAAAGAACAATTAAATGTAAGATTTAAGGCAAAAATCACCTTAAAAATGCAAGGTAGTCTCCAAAGGGTTTAGGCCTGAATCAAGAACACCACATGGTGTTAAATTCACCATAAAAACATGGGGAATAGCTAGACAACAGCAATGTGCTATAATAATAGGTTTTACCTTGGCGAAATGCCTTAAAGAATGATTTTTCCTTTGATTTTCGGCCACCCTTGCTCCAAATGGTTAAACCACTGAATCAACATGAAAATATGAAGATTATGAGTGAATAAACGCATATAAATCAGAAGAAGAAAACCAGATGGAGAGTAAGAATCCTTAAGGTATGTTTTTACCTTATAATGTAAATCTTGACCACCTTGGTCCCAAAGCTTGCTTCAGCCTAGAATGATTGTTGTTCAAGGTTTAAAAGACTGAGAATGAGCCATGGAAAGTGATAGATTATAAGCTCCATGTGTAGGTAATGAAGAGATGAAGAAAAAGAGCTAAAATATGCCTTAAACCATTACCTTAGGTGCAAAAGAGATTGATTTGCCTTGAATGCTCAATAACACAGCTTGAGAGGTTTAGGAAATGCTAATGGCTCGGCTGGAATGGGACAAGAGGAAAGAGAAAGAAAGAAAATGTGTTTTAATGAATGAAAAGTAGAAAATGGAATAGTAAATGGTGATTCACCAAATTGGCTAGATATTTTATATAAAGTTGAATGTGCTGTCCTCCATGCTCTATGCTGCCGACTTACTAAGGATATAGATGAGTCATGTATTGACCATTGACTAAGCTTAGTCAATTTTGCTTAAAAATGCACTATTTGGATTACTATTCACAAATGAGTGCCATATTTTTTGAAATCTTGGATTTAGACCTTATAATGTGGTACATTATAGTAAATTAGTATAACAAGGTCTAATCCAATGCCTAACACCACTCAAAACCCACTCAGAAAGTCAATTTTCTCAAAAACGTGCTTTAAGGAATTTTAAAGCACATTTTGTGTTAGAACATGTTTTAGAGCTTGGTTTCCTTTGAGAATAGTTTTATAGTGTTCATTACTTAATTATAATACTTAGGAACCCACTTTGGATCCTATTTGAGGTCATACAATCTCTATGGTGTCTTAAAGCACATTTTTGGCTTTACCGATCTTAAGGCATGTTTTGCCTTGTTGAGATCTTTAGATTGTTCCCCCAATGGTATTTAGATGTTTATTAACCATCTTAGATCATTAATAGATCATTTAATTAAGTTTTTAAGGTTAGGGGTATTTCAACATTAAATAATGTGACAAACTATAAATAAATAAGATTTATAAACTAAGGTTTATATTGAATAAATCTTAGGAGTTGTAATTATACAGCATAAAGATGTTACATAATATTAGGATAATAATCTTAATATAAATTGTATAATATAATACAATTAATGGGAATTATCATCTAATATAAGATGATAAAAATGTAACATATAATATAAGAGTTTTACAACTCATGGAACTTACCTATATTGGTAAATATATACATATGCGAGAATAATGTATATAAGGATGGATATATATTATGGTTGGAAACCATATAATATAATGGTGGAGGTTATTACATGAAAATAGTTTATAAACTATATGTTATAAGTTTTTGAATTCAAATATAGTTATTACAAGATTAATGGATTATATAATACAAGTATTAATGTATGGTGGGAAAATAATACAATATAATAAATAATGCATGCATACATGCAACTATAGGTTATATACCTAAATTCAATGATGGATAAGATTAAAGAAATATAATGGATTAAACTTAACAGTCGAAACATTTCAACCTACGAGTTTTAGTAACAAAGCCGACTGGTTTAGAGAAACCCGTAACAATTAACTGTAGAAATCCGGGGATGAACTGTCGGGGTTACTTGTTATTCGGAAATACCAGATTTAGTTAGTCATAGAGACTGACTTATAGTTTTATTACCGTTTAGATCATACTTCAGATGAAGGCGCTTGACGAGCTAGTGGTCTACACTACGCATCCTTGGTCTAAGGTGTACGGTATGTAAAAGGGTTTGATCCGGGTTGTCCTGAGGAATTCCTTGGGCTCGTATTGGGTTGATATAACTTGTGTGTTATGTGTGTGGGTACGTGTATGTGAGTATGTGTGTTACTGCATTAATTATTTATGCACGAGCATCCTACGGGACTAACACTGCGTCGACTATAGATCGACTTATATAAACATACATATGCGTTTAATGTGATGACATGACGGTTACTTAATATAATACCCTTAGTATTAATATTAAGTATATGGTAACCCAAGTAAAACACTTAGGAACGAGTCACGACATTGTCGGTCTCTAGAGCATGGATCTCAAACATGAATATAACCTAGATTACTTCTAGGTATGCGTGTGAGACCCATTGGGATCACTGAGGGGTACCCGATCGGGTTCCGCTCTAGGTTTTTACCCAATGAGCCCTATTTGGATCGTGGGTCAGGTGGCTACGGCCTTTATATGGACGCCTTATGAGGCAAAGTGAATAGTGAGGGGCCTCCGGACCTCTGGCGAAATGAGCACCTTTGTGTGTATGGGAGGACTACTGTCCATGGTGAGGTTGTTACCGGGTTGTCTCAACATGACGCCCAACTGGTATTTAATTAACATGGTTTGGATGGATGGGGCCTTGAAGGCCAAATTAAATTAACTAAGGAAAGCATTTGCTACGACGTTTATTCATTACTATTATTCGATATGTTCGATTATACAATTATTGTTTGTGATATTTAATGAATGTTTGGATTGGATGGATGGTTAGATATTAATGACTGTTTGAATTGGATGGATGGCTATGTTTTCTATGCATGTTTATTACAGTATTGATTATAACTGTAAAATGGTAAAGCATGAAACCAATCTAATAATAAGATGGTTAAAATGACTAAGTGACCAATAGGGTCCAGACCCGGCATACTCAGCGTTTATCGCTGAGACTACATTCATTGTGCAGGTTGTTGATTATCGCCGAAGCCGAAGTACGGGATCAGGGTAGTTGGAGTTTATTTTAATTACCGCACATGTAGTTTATTTGTATAACAATGTTAGACTATGGATTGTATTATGGTACGGTTATGTATATTCGGGATTGGGTAGACGCTCACTTGTCGACGTTTATGGTTTATGGACTTAGTATGATGTATAGGAGTTATCTCGTTATCACAGCGGTTAGCAGTTCGTTTATTTAGGTTGTTGGATATAGTTATGCTTCGTTACTCGCATGGGCGAGTAATGGCAGGTGACACCCGAGTGAGTATTGATGTTGTTAATTATCTTCCGCTGTAAGACGTTTTATTTATTTCTACGTGACAGATTATTACATGTTTATGGAGAGGGGTGTTACAAGTCTAATATTGCCTTGTGTGTTATGATGTGTGATTGGTTGTGTTATGCTGAAGTGTGTTGAGTTATATACTCTCATGTACTGTGTGAGGTATTGGAATGTGTTGAGTTGGATATTGGGTTGTATATATATATACACCTTATTATACACATTATTAAGGGAATTATTAGTAGTTGATTTCAATGTCGAATGGGAATCAATTATGGGGATTACTGAGAATTAAATTGCTTGGAACAAGGGTTGGAGGTATTGGTTGTGAGAATATTTTCTATGATGATTTGTGTGACACCTTCTGGTAAGTTTCTGCTTCTCCCTGATGATACAATATTTCCTTATATGTTATACGTATGAATTTATAAATCTACGCGTACTAAGGTGTGCGGTATTATAAATATATGGTTGTTGCGAATAGTGAGTCTCTAAGCAATGTGCCTGACGAACAATATCGTCCAATATTTGGATGTGTTTTCTTCCCTTATTTATGAATGTGTATATTATGGTAGTTGCTTATAAAGGACCTTCTGTTACAGCATATAGACTAATTTGTCGTTGTGAATTAGTAAGGGGAGAAATAAATATCGATATATATATATATATGTATATAGATATACTCTAGCAATGACTATCACGTATATATAGATATATTTAATGAAAGAAATATGGGTATGTTATTGGTGTTAGTCCTAGGAAAATTTTAGAATGATAGCGATTTCGAATTGAATTAAACTAGGGGAAAATGTTTTACTTTTGCCACCACGGTTGTGTGTAAATACATTTGTGTATGTGTGACGAGCTTGTGCTAACATAGTTTGGCATCTTTATTTATTATTGTCTGTTCAAAGTGATTGTGGTGATCCATGTTAGGTTAACCAAGGTTATTGCAAGTCGTAAAATATGTTAATTATATTAACTACAACGTAGGGATAAATTGTTAATTTTAATTGTCATCTATGTTGTTGGCGGTTGGATTTATAAGTTGTCTTCTGAATTTTTATGATTGATCTAGGTGGACTTAAGAGAATTTAATAAATGAATAGTTACGTGTTAACTAGTTTCTCAAAAACGTTATATATGTAGCCCATGGAGTGTTGTTTGAGATCATTACTATGTTTTTTATATAGATATTTGCAGTAAAGATATACAATCTATGTCTTACTTAATATGTTCATGAACAATAAATAGTGGCAATTATTTTGTTGGCTGGAACACTAGTGTAGTCTTGGTATTAAGTGAAGGGATTGTTGTGATCAGCTTGATAAATAAGTATAGGTATTGTGGTTGCGACGTGTTACAGTTAGGATTTTGTAAAGAAAAAAAATGTGATAAGTGCAATTGATATTGATATGCTTGGCTGCGAAAAGTAAAATGTTAGTGTATTTATATGGGTGTACATGTGTAGATGTATCTGTTTTAATATTACTAGTTGTGGCCTTGTTAAATGACCGTGTCGGTGGGAGATGTGAACAATACTGACAAAATTTGAATATGTGTTTAGACATTTATGCAATTTAGGATCATCATACTACTCTTGTTGATTGAGTTCACATATTATTTTCTATTAAGCTAGGCTAGGGGATGTTACATACTTTCTAAATGCTAGTATTTTTGTCGTGGAGTAGAGCGTGAAATGTTATATGTATCATGAACATAATGTGTTGGTTGATCTTTCAGCTAGGTTCTGTTAACTCCTTGATGTTTGAAATTTATATTAAGATGATAGGTTGGTTAATCCGGGTGTTAAATTGGATAGACGCTAGTATTGCAATTTAATTATTGGGAATTATTTTGTTAAATTTTGAAATTGAAATTGAGATCGAGAACCCCTGATTAAGTTCCATTTATATGTTGACGAACTGGTTAGTAGTACCATATTGAATAATATCATGAAGCGTACTAAGGGATGGAACATTTGGTTGTCAATTATTTATAAAGGTCCTTCTAAGTCCTTGAAATATAATTAGTTGGTAAAAAAATAAAAGGGATTTGTGATTAAGACTTTTATAATGTGGTATTTATTGATGTATGTGAGGTCCGTAGCTAGGCAAAGTATATGACAATTGATGTGTTGGTCCCCTTGTATCTTTGGATGTGTATACTAAGTGATTGGTTATGTTGAGCTTTTCGAGAAGTTTTGTGATAAATATTTATAATGTGATAGTATTTTTAGTGAATCTCATGCTAAGTATTGAAGTGACCCCGGTGTTTTGATTTATTGAATTTTGTTTTCGTAATTGTTTATATTATAAATCTTGGTGAATCCTTATAGCTTGTACGTGTTAACTATGTCTCGTTGTACAATAGTAAAAGGGTAGTATTTAACTGAGCATTCGGTGCTTGGAAATAACTTGAGTTATGTAGACTTAATAGAGGAAGCATTAAGTAGATAGAGGAAGGATTAGAATTACGATCCTTGTAACTGGAGATTATTGTAGAAATTAGTGATGAAATTGTTATGTTGGCCTTATCAGTTATGTTATAGGGTCGAGAGATTGACTTGAGATAATGGACGTGTCTAAATTGGAATCAAGATTAAAATGGAAAAGGGGTAAGGGTATGAGTTGTGAGGACGCTTTTGTTATGATTCCTATTATTTCCTTGTATGAACTTTATACTAACTTATAGGAGGTGAAATATGATAATAATTAACCTTTTGGTTGATTTGAAATTATAAATTTGTGTTATGCTCTTCCGTTGTGCTAGGTAGTTCATTGATTGGATGTATTTGTTTCGCTTGTGTTTTGGATGCGTATATTATGGTTATTGCTTAACTTTAGAATTGTTGAGATCTTTTACAATGGATATTTATTTTAAGATGATGGTTTGGTTAATCTTTGTACTAAGTGTGGTGGAGACACTAGTGTCCAGGTTGGAGATATGTGATAGAGTGGGAGCTTATACGGATCTTGGTTATGTTAGTAAGTGATAGTGTTTGAGTCTTTGGCTATTGACTTTTGCATAGGTAAGTAGGTTAACTGGTAAATTGTGACGCTTGGGTGGAATGTTTCTTATATGGATGTGATGTGAATATTAAAGTTAGAATATTAATCTTTTGGGATTATCAGTTGTGAGGTATAAACTCAAAAAATAATGACATATGTATGACTTTGGCAGTGAAAATTGGGTAATGGAGGCGTACTGATTTCATGGTTGTTGTGATGATTTTTCCTGGTATGGGATTGTTAGAGAATGTGGAGTTAGTTAAATGTTTAAGATGTATAGGAAATTGGATGATTGATTTCGGGTCTAGGATATGTATAAAAAATTCACATTTACCTTGTAAATAGATCTCCTGGAATGTTAATGAAATTTTCTGAGTTGGGTATTGTATATAAGAAAAAGAACTTGTTACAACAAAGGAAAGTTAGGGTATCGTTTAGGTTACAAGATGAAAATTGTAGGGATCTAGGATTTTAGTTTGTGAAATGACATTTATATTTTGGGAAATTTAATACCCCGGACCTAAAAATGGTGATTAAATTACTCTAATATGATTTTTCGAGGCCTAATGGTGCCAAGAGAGTATTGGTAAAGAGAATAAAACCAAAAGAAAAGAGAAAACGCTTGAAAAGTGAAAAACGCTAAAACGTGCGTTAAATGAGTATAGGAGATATGTGACCTCGTCAGGGTCCGAGATGGATTCCTAAGGCTTAGTTAGGCCTAATTAGTACACGGGAATGATTCCCGAAGAAAACGGATCCAAATAATGGATTAAAACGCTAACGGAGCTCTAAAGCACATTTTTCGAGAAAACCCGAAAACATGACTTAAAGTGGTCAAGTAGACCCGTAAAAATTATAGTTGATTATATGACTATAATTAAGTATTAATGGAATATTAAGAAACATTAAAAACAAAGAAACGAGAAAAATCTGAAAAACGGACCCGGTTAGTGAATAGTGCCAAAACCGGGTAATTAAACGAGCGTTTTCTGTAAAAGATGAAAAACACTCCAGCATACGTACATAGTGGGGGCCAATTTTTACTAATTAAATCAGCCTTCCCCCTCTCTAATACTAGCTAGTAAATAAAGGAAGAAAAGAAAAGGAAAGGAAAAGTAAAAAGCAAAAAGGGGATAAAGTATTCATCTCCCTCTCTCTCCTCCCATTTCCTTTCTTCTTCCTTTTCCCCCTTCTCCACCGATTTCCTTCCTCCCTCTCTGTTCTGAACGACAATGGAGCCCCCTCCATGGCTTCCTCCACTTCTTCTTCTTGCTCAAGCTTTATTCAAGCTCCAAACTCAAAAATAACCACATATTTGTGTTCCTCTCATTAAGCCCTATCATCCTCTCTTTTCAAAATTCGAAAAGGATGAAGTTCATTTTCATGGGTATTGGCCATTTGAAGAGAAAATCACACCATCTTGAAGCTTGAAGCTTCATCTTTCATCCAAGGTAAAAATATCCAAAGAAAAATACATCTTTCTTCACCCTCTTGTGTTGGCCGATTTTGGCATGTTTTAATGCCTTGCTTCTCCTTGTTTTGAGATATTCTCCAAGTCTCCAATGGTGGATTGGAGTTCCTTCTTTGATTCATGGCAAACCAATTCTAGGATTTCTAAAGGTAATGCCCCATTCTATGCTTTAAGCCCTTCTCTTGAATTCATGAATGATTTTCACAACTAGGAGAACTAATTAGTACTCCTTATATCATTGGTACATTGGTCTAGAGAATTGGGCAAGAGATTTTCCTTGATCGGTTTTGGAGTGAAGAGAAGAGGAGAAGAGTATTAAAAAGGAAACTTAAGAGAATTCAAGGTAAGGAACCAACCCTAATGTATATTCTATATGTATTAGAATTTGGGATGGGCTAATAAAATGAATGAACCCCACATGAGTGTGGTAGTGATGTGCTTGTAAGGTGTAATACAAGTGAGGAAGAATTTGTGAAAATTAATGCTTGATTTAAGGGCCTAAGTGCCAAGTGTTTAAGTTATTGCTTAATATGGTGCTTGATGAGATTTGATGAGTATTGGTGAATTTATGTGTGCTGATAGAACCCTTGTGGTTTGGCTAGTTTTAGGTTGAACTAAATGAAGATATGAGCTTTGGGCAATGTTAGAAAAGTAGCCGGACTATGGCGAAATTCTGGTAGAAATCTAAGTGGTTTAAGTGATGTTTTGGGTGGAGAGTGACCTAGGTTTAGCTAGGTGTTGTTAGAGCTTGAAATGGGTGAATGACCACCCTAGGGTATGAGAGGAAGATTGTGGAGAGAGTGTGCAAAATCTGCAGCAAAAAGGAGTTGTTTAAGTGCTTTTGGAAGTTTAGTAAGGAATGAGGATTTATGGTTTAAGATTGAGGCATGAACCTTGGTATTAGTAGTGCATTGTCTTGGAGAATTTGGAATGGTCAAATGAAATGAGAACAAAGATGCAAGTTCCAAGGGGAGCTAGAAAATGCACAAGAGTGCATTAGTGCAAAGTGAGAATGCAAAATTGTGAATTTGAACAAGGATTTGAGTAGGTATTAAACCCATGATTTGAAGAGGTTTAGAGCATGTTTTAAGGTGATTAAACATGTAGAAAACTTGTGGAAAGATTAGGGAAAGTTTAAGTGTGGATTAAGGATTGATTAGGGGCTGAAAAATCATGTTTGTAGCAGGTTTTAGCAGGGTCCGGGACTTGAGATAGGGACAAGGTCCCGGACCATGGTAGAAATCCTGCCGAGAGTTACCAAATGAATTGGTCCGGGACTTAGGGTAAGGACCAAGTCCCGGACCACCCCCAGAAATGCCCCGTGAGTATTTTAAAGGTCTCTAATGATGGGGTTTTGAATGTTAATGATGTTAGATGATGTTAAGGCCTTGTTTGGTGACATGTAAAGGCCCTAAGAAGTGTAAGAAAGTGTTAGAAGTGATTGAGAAGTGAGAACTCAAATTAACAATAGTAAAACCGAGGTAACGGGATAACGGGGTAAGTACGGGAGTAGTATTTAATTATGTAGCGTATGAGCTTGGTATTGATAATAGTGTTTGAAACATTATCAGAGGATCGTGTGTGAACCGAGCATGGTGAGATGACACGGTAAAAGTAAAACCCCGGTGAAAGGTATGATTTTCTCATGCCCCGTATGCTAACCGAGTTACTCTGACTTGTGTGTTTGTGTGCCGGCTTAATCAAGACTAAAGCATGAAAATGAACCATTGCTTGATTATGTATGTCTTGTTGTATGTTGTATGAGCTAACATACTTGATTGCCGGAGAGGTCTAACTTAGTGTATAGACCAACTCATAAATGAGTGGCGATTGGCTAGAGACTCGTAGATCGGGTCATATCGTACAATAACGAAAACGTGCAAACACACATACTATCGATTTAAGAACAACGATATCGTAAACTTATGAACTCACGAGTATGCGAGAGAGTTGTACGGGTTTAGTAAACACCCGATAACGGTTAGGAAACCAAACTAAAACAATCCACGAAATGAATAAATGTGGAAAGGTACATGAACCTCCATCTAGAGGATTGTAGATAGTTCAAAGATGTGAACTTGTAAGAAAAGTAAAAGAGACCTAAGGGACCATTTAACTCCCTTGAGACATGGTTAACCCCCCTATATGAGGATTATACCCGGTATGAGAAAATAACCAAAAGTATAAGTATACAAAATGTAAGGGTAATCCTTAAACCTAAGATTAAAACTTAAGTAATGTTCCCAAAATCATTAGGAACATCGAGAGTGATGCTCCTAGACCAATATACATAATTATATTATGGATGCGTTCGGGTGCACACTTTATGTGCATTTTTTTTACAGCATAAATGTACAGCATATGCTGTTTTGAACTCTTTTATTTATTTTTGTTGTTCGCCTAAAACAGCATAAATGTCAGCATAAATGATAGCATAAATGTCAGCATAAATGCCCGCAGAAAATGCTACTTTTTCGTTTTCGTGCTTTCACTTCTATTTCTTTACTCACTTCATAATGTAATTACTGTGACTATTGATTTAAAAAAAAGAAATTTTTTACAAGTTACTTTATTTATTACAAATACATAATGCTTTAAATAATTTATAAAAAATAGTACTACATCTTTAGCCAAATTTACAAAAAATCACATTTATAATACAAATCTATAATATATTATTTGTAATACCACATAGATTAATAAAATTAAAAAAACGAATAAATATACACACTTGTTGATATATAAATTAAAATATAAAAATAGTATATAGAAATATGAATGCATATAAATTTATTAACATACAAAGTTACAAAAATTTATATATTATTAAAAGTTATAATTTCTCTAACAAAATTCACATAACATTATCAAAAATTTGAAACGCTTTTCTCTTTTTTTACGCTTTTATATTTGTAAGAATTATAAAATTTAGATAATAAAAATATAATTTTAGATAATAAAAATATATTGTTTAGGAGTTACAAGTTTTGCTTAAATAATAGAAATAAAAATTTTATTGTTTGTGAATTTTTTTTATTTATTTTTACTAACAAAATAAAGTTACGTAGTGTAATATAATAAATTATAATTGTAATACGAAAACGGTAAACGCACTACATATAACTAACTGAACCAAACATGCTGCATATATGCTGCACTGCCAAACAACAGTTTTTAAAACAGCTGCATTTATGCCAGCACATTCCTGCCAGCAAATATGCTGCATTTATGCCAGCGCATTCCTGCTGTCAAATATGCTGCATTTATGCTGCCAAAACAGCCATGGCGAACAGAGCCTATAACTCCGAGAGAGGAGTGTATGGGAATGTGAGAAGTCCGAGAGTAGTCGGACCTATGTGAAAGTAGTAGGAACTAAGAGAGAGTTCCGGGAGCTAGTCGAACTATGCTCGAGAGCCATGTGTTTTGGCTTAAGAAAGTATTAAGAGGAACAAGCGGGACGTAGGAGACCTGTAGTGTCTCGAGAACTACAAGAGCTTGAGTATTAGTAATGTAACACCCCTACTACGCGTTTAACCATAATTGAAATTGCAGCGGAAATAAACAACTAAACAATAACTAACGGTTCGGTGTTACAACGCCGTTAACCACCCACGTGGTTAACAAGGCAGAATAAATACAAGTGTACCGGTCTGATGATCAGACTCCCGAGCATAGAACTAAAACCATAGATACATCATATACAATACCGAGTACTTAATTACATTTGTTCACTGTAAACCGACAATATATCGTCACTGTAGTACAACGGAACCAAAATATATCGCCACGGGAGCACAGCCGCATCCCGGGCTCAACATCCAAAATAACCAAAAGTATTCCTACAACCTAGAGTCTATAGCCATTCCGCTTCCTCGATCCTCATCCTGCAGTAAAAATATGGTGCCCCCGAGGGGGTCAGCAACCCTTGGCTGGTATGGTTAACTCGCAGCCCATCGGCTACCGGGATACGAGCAACTAATTGTCATGATAACATGGCATTGATTTTACAAAAACAACATATATAGCATAGCAAGAAATATTGCTTAGCAAAACAATTCACACATAGTGAGTACACTTCCCACAAAAACAAACCAAGAAGGTTAATCAACATAAGAAGCCTAGAGAATGGTTCACCCTCATGTTAGGCTTGTTACACACACTCATTACCATTCTGTTAGTCGAACGAGTAACTTAACTCACAGATGGATCGGATATTGTGACCCGAACACACCACACAAACACATGTTCCCACTAAACCGATCATAAGTCAGAATAGGTAAGCTTTGGAGGAAGCTAGCGGGAGATCGAACGCCAAATAAAGGAGGACAATCTTAACATCATAAGAGTCGAATCTGATACAGATATCTACTCTTATACTTACACGCGTGACCGGACAACCGGATTCCTCACCCCCAGTTAACACTCATTAGAAGTTCACTGTTGGAACTCAATAACAAATCACAGCATGTGGTTAAGTCTTGTTAGTCACACACAAGGGGTATGAGTCACACTTCAACAATACAATAATATAAACAACTGTAAACTCGTTACATGACTTAAGTCTTACAAGGTCATAAACATACAGAAAAACAAACACACAAGCCGGTGTAAACCGATAGGCAACAGACTGCAAGAAAACCATACCTCGGTCCTTGCTTCGACTGGTTTCCACCGTTGGAGAATCCTATACACATTTAGTAACGTCGGTTAATTAACGCACTAGTTCGTTGTTAACTTATTACTTCACATAACTAGTTATTTTATTTTCACACTTGTTATAACTTTTCACCCTTTTATTTGCCATTATAACTCACCTAACATGTCTTAGACAACCTCACATCATCATTACTAACTAATCACCATGTTTAGACAAAGTTTTCTAGCCTTAAACAACATTTTTGGCCAACACAGTGGCCTGTCCGAACTTGTGTCCAAGCTTCCCAAGTTCGGACGCAAGTCGAGACTCAAAGGGTGAACCCAGACGTATGTCCGAACTTGTGTCCAATCTTCCTAAGTTCGGACATAGGTCGAGGAAAAATCAGGGAAAAGAGATGGCGGTGTCCGAACTTCTAGGGTCGGACAGAAGTTCGGACAGTGGCCGAGACTTAGAAAACTTAACGCAACAGGGCACGTCCGGACTTCCAAATTCGGACGGAAGTTCGGACGTGTAGGAAAGTTCATTTTCTACACTCTTAAACACTTGTTCATTTCTTACCAAAACTCCTAACACTTATAATGTTTTCTCCTTAGATTTCTAAGTGGTGTTTCATGCCTATAATAACCATATGCCAAAGTATTTTCCTCTCCATTAAACATCATCTTCCAAGCATCTTTTCTTACAAACCAAATTTCCTTATGTCATTCTTCAAATCCCTTTACAAGTTTATACTTTCTCCTTATTTACCAAAATTTGCCTAAATCTCTACACACTCCAAAATGACTTTGGTGCATTCCAAAACACTCATTTGATTTCTACAATCTCTAAGATAATGCCTAAGTTCTTTTTACACTCTAAAAACACCTTAATACACTTTCTTTCCCTAGTAATATACCTAGTCACTTCTAACACTTCCTAGTCCACCTAAACTCATTTAGACACTTAAAACTTCTTATACATTACCTTATTTTTGACATGGGTTCTACTAACATCTTGTTACACCAAAACACATCGTTTTCACCATTAAACATCCAAGAACACTAAAATCCATCAAGAACATTCTTGTACACAAAACTTCACTCATTTAACACTACATCACAATATAGTGCATAATTTAAATTGCTTGGCACCTAGGCCCTTAAATAACATGGCTCTTAGGCCCTTAAATTGCATAAACCATAAACACTGAATTTCCCACATTATATTTGCCTTTGACCTGCAAATACATACAACAACACATATGCCCTTTAATAGTCTCCTTGAGAGCATTTTACTAAGTCACTTACCATTAGCTCCTTAAGTAGTTTTAATAAGCAATATAGGCTCATTTCTCCTAAGACATTAAACTACATTAGGTTAGCATATTTACCTCTTTTCCTCACAAACTTCTTTCTTGTTTCCTTGATTAAAATCGGTAAGGATGTTTGATTACTTGTCAACTTCTAAACAATATACAAACGATGAAATGAGTATACAAGCTTTATGCTTCATCTCATTGTAAACCCTAGGTATATATATTGTCTTAGAACATTTAGATGATTGTTTTACCTTGGATATGAAAGAGTTTGGATATGTAGCAAGAGAGGACTCCACCAAGCCCTTGGAAGATTCAAATGAAGCTAGAACAAGCAAAGTAAGGGCACCATTAATGGTTTTTTCGGACAACATACAAACATGAAGGAAATGTTATTTTTCTTTGAGTTTCCTTACCTAGAAGCAAAGGAGAACAATAATATGTGAAAAGATGAGCTCAAGCTCCTCCCATGGAGATTCCTCTTGGCACCGAAATGGAGCCTTGGCGTTTTGAAAGGATGAAGTTGAAGAGCTTGACAAGACAAAGAGAATGGTGGTCTTGGTTTTTGATTTGGCAAAGGGAGCTAGGAATTACAAGAGGTTGAAGATGACAAATGATGGTGGTGTTGTGGCTTTACCGTGGAAGAGAGCAAGAAGGAAGGTAGAAGACGGTGGAAGTGTGAAAGAAATGAGGAAGAATGAAGATAAGTTAAGTTGTAAGATATTTATGCTTAAAGTAAATAGTGATTTGCTTTATCATTATTCTTTTACTTAATAAGCTAGCATAAGTGGTGACTCATTACCATAAAAACCGGCCCCCTTTATGTTACTAAGGGTATTTTAGTCTTTGTTGACCATTTAACTTACTTATATTGACTTATGTTATAAACTAGCTTATTTTAGTTACTATTCACAAAAACAAGGCACATTGTTGTGAAATTTTTGATTTCCCATTGATTTAGACTTCCAAATGTAATAATAAGTAGTACACATGTTAATTAAAGAGTAATGATGGACATTTAGCCATTCAAAACCCATTTACAAGACAATTTTTCAAAAATGTGCTTTAAGACTCCTTAAAGCACATTTTGTGTTTTAACTTGTTTTCAAGCTTGGTTTTCTTTGGTATTTGGTTTAATATGTTCATTAATATATAAATAAGGTCTTGGTAAGCTCATTAGGTCTTAACCAAGCTTATCCCAAGCTTAGAGCACATTTTAGCCCTAATTGACTTTAAGGTATTTATTTGTGTTATCTATGGTTTAAATTGTTTACAAATGTTTCTAAGACTCTTTTTAGTCTTAATACACCATATTTAAATGTTTAAACAACATACCGAGGTTCGGGGTATTTCAATTAATCCAAGAGTGTGGGTGAGATAAAGTATAAGAATGAGTAACCCAAGAGAATGGGTGAGTATAAAAAAATAAGCAACCCGAGAGAGTGGGTGAGTTAATGAATAAGCAACCCGAGAGAGTGGGTGAGTTATTGAATAAGCAACCCGAGGCATAGTGAGGTGTAACCCTCAAGGCCTAAGAGTAAATTGATACAACTAACAACCTTGCTATGTTGGTTAGGGATTGTATCCCATGATTGATTGTTGAATTCTTGTGTAGTGTACATATATAATGTATTACTATATGCATGTTGGTTGACTTAGAATGAACTCCATGCTCTCGACAAAAGTAGTCGGCGTACCCCGGTTAGCACGCGGGGTATGCGAATTTCATATGTAGTGTAAGCTGAGCCCCTAGGGGTATCGTTTTTATTTTTCAGGTACACCGAAGATGATACTGTTCGAGAGTAGGACGGGGTTGGTGGTTAGCATGGGTAGTTAGATTTTAATTACTTGTGTACTTGAATGAGGTGTAAGACCGAATATGTTATCGGCATCCGTATATTGTAGACTCGGTATAGTAAAGAATGGAATTGAGATTTGTATATGTGACTCGGTTAGAAATAAAAGAGTAATGTTTGTTTTGAGTACTCGGTTATTCCGGTCCATCAGACCGATGCAGTAGTTGAGTTAGGCCTGGTTAGCCACGTGAGTGGCTAACGGCATTGTACCACCCTCCGTTGTATTTACAGATCCGCTACGAGTTTATGGGCTAATGAGACGGTTTAAGTGGTAATTATGAGATTAGCGGATGGGGTGTTACAGGAAATTTTATGGGGAAGGTAAATAAAAGTCTTCTGAATAAACTTGATCCTTAGTGAATTTAGTGGTGATTAAGAGATGAGTTGGAGATTAGTTCTATGAATTCCTTTAAATGTTGACTTATATTTTATGTGTATTGAGTTAATTTATTTATCATCCTTGATGAAGATTGGAATCTTGATACATGAATGTTAAGGTGTTGATCCTGATTTCTTGAAAGACATGAGATATAGTAAGTATTATAGGTGGATTTAAAAAAAATGGAAACTATCGTGGTAAATGCGTGGATTGATATGATGTGTACTGGTATTGGATTCGTGCTATTAATGTGATGTGATGATTATGGAATGGTGAATTGGTTTGGACTTCGGCCCTATGTGTTGGCTTGCCTTAATGTCTTGACTTCAATCTATGTGGTGAACCGCTTAAATTGGCTTCAATTTTTGGTTGGTGTATTGGAATGGTTCTCCAAGGGGCTGAGTACCACGCAGTATTTTGTCATTCAGCTGGTGTGCTTTAATTTAGATTCAGCTTCTGCTTCAGGAGATAGTTAGGTTTAGCTTCGAGGGCGAAGCTTTCTTTTAAGGGGGATGAGATGAAATACCTGCGAATTTTGAATTAGGATATATATAATATATAGTCGGAATAAGTAAGTCAGTCGTTATGTGGAAATGAATATTAGAGGCCCAGGGAAGTCAATAAAAATATCTTATCTTTATCCTTTCTCTAAATTGATATAATACTAAAGTATGTTATACCTTCTTTATCTTTCTGAAATTACTGATTATAATTTGATTATGAAATCTAGTTTCTATCTTAAGGAAATTATTAGTATGTATTTAACTATTTATTATTTCTTAAATAAATCTTTTTCCCTAAAAGATAATTACAAACTTCTCTTATCATGTTACCGTGGCTAAATAGTTTTCTGTATTTTTATTAGTAAGACATTCCTTCTCTCCTAGTTAGTTAGGTAGCAAAATGTAATTTCCCTTCAAATTACTAACAGCATTAATTACTATTTTCCGTCCTATAGTATTCGCAACGCTAAATATTCTTATTTTGTATAATTTACAACACTAATTATTTTACCTCTTAAATTAATTACAACAATCTTCCTAACTCTAAGAGTTCGAGTCTAGTTTTACTTCTTCAAAATTAATTAAATGTTGGTAAAACCCTTGTTTATCTCCCGATTAATTCAATATTATTATTCTAGCTCTTTCTAACGTAACAGTATTCCTTATTTTTGAATTAATGATTCTCTTCTATTTATTTTCTCTCATTCTAAAATAATAATTTAAATTCCTCTTTAGATATTTTATACTCATCCTTATCTTTACGCAACAGTAATCGCTTATTTCTCATCTACTTCAATTAATCATTTGAATTACTATCTATTTCTTTTAACTAAATATTTACTAAATTTAAATACCCCGAACTTAAATATGGTGATTAGAATATTTTAATATAGTATTTAAGGGCCTAATAGTGCCTAAGTAGTTTTGGTAAAGAAAATAAATCCAAAAGAAATGAGAAAAACGCTTAGAAAGCGGAAAACGCTAAAATGAGCGTTAAATAACCATAGGAGGTACGAGACCTCGGTTATAGTATCGTAAGGATTCCTAAGGCTTATTCATGCCTAATTAGTATACGGGAATGATCCCCGAAGAAAACGGATCCAAATAGTGTATTAAAACGCTAATAGAGCTTTAGCGCACGTTTTTCGGGAAAACCCGAAAACGTGATTTTAAGTGGTCAAACGAACCCGTAAAAATAATAAATAATTAAATAACTATTATTAGGCACTAACGGAAGCTTAATAGCCAATAAAAATAAAGAAACGAGAAAATTCCGGAAAACGGGCCCGGTTAGTGAATAGTACCTAAACCGGGTAAAATAATGAGCGTTTTCTGTAAAAGACGAAAAACTGCTCCAGCTTAACAGTATAAGGGGGCCGGTTTTTTATAGGGAATTAATACCCTCTCTCACACTCAATTAAATATTACTCTCTCTCACACACACTAGAAGACAAGAAAACAAAAAGTAACAAAAAGTAAAAAGTAGCCCCCTCTCCCCTCATTTCCTTCTCTCTCCTATTCTTCCTTCTCCCCACCGTGAGCACTCCCTCCTTCCTGCTCCTCTCAGCCGATTTTGGAGCTCCAAAATGACTCCCATGGCAGCCCCTCTTCTACCTCATGCTCAAGCCATATTAAAACTCCAAATGAGAAAAAAAAGTACATATTCTTGCTCCTCTCTTCAAGCTCTACATTTCTATCTTTTCAAAATCCGAAAATGAGCAACTTCATCTCCATGGGTTTTCCCCATTTGAAGAGAAAAGCACACCATTGTGAAGCTTGGAGTCTCCTCTTTCCAACAAGGTAAAAATCTTCATGAAAAACTCAAGTTCCCTCTACCTCCTTGTATAACCGATTTTTGCCCTTCTTGTAATACCTTGTTCTCTTCTTTGTTTGAGCTTGGTTTAACTCTCCAATGGTGCAGGAACTCTCCTTTGTATTCAAGGCTTAAAAACCTCTCTTAAAAACTCCAAGGTAAAAACCCTAACTAATGGTGATTTAAACCCTTCATTTTATTAATAGTGTTTTAAGAGATTAGAAGTCTAATTATATTCTCCTTATGTAATTTGGGTGTTGGGATGGAGTTTGGAAACTCCATCCCCCACATGGCCGTTTTTGCAAGAAAATGAGAAGGAGAAGAAGTGGAAAAGAAATGAAGGAAATATAAGCTCAAGGTAAGAGCTCTTCCTTAATGCTAAAATTTTAATGCATTAGGATAATGGGAATGGGTAAACCAATTTAAAGAAACCAAAATAATGTAGTAGAATTGTAATTGTGAAAGTTTGGGTATTTGTGAACAAGTATGTGGATTGTAGGCCTTAGAGCCAAGGAATTGTGTATGTGTATTGATATTGTGTTTTGAGGTATTAATGATGTATTAAGATTGCTTGTATTGCTGGTAGGACCCTTGTGTGGGTGTGGCTAGAATAGGAATGATTTTGGTGATAATGGGTATGTGTGGATAAGTGAGAATTGTAGGTGAACTATGGCAAAATTTTGGTAGGAATATGTACATTTGTGGATGACTTGGTGAATGGGAGAACCAAGGTATGTATTGGGGATGATAGAGATGTTTAATGACCATGGAGTAGTGGTTGTAGTATAAGAAGGAAAGGGTATAAAATCTGTAGCAAGAAGTGTAGTAAAACATTGTAGAAACTAGAGAAAAACTAATGTGCAAGATTTTGTAAAATGAGTGTTGGAACTTGGGTGTAGGAAGTGTAATGGCTTGGAAATGAATTGTCATGGTAAGGAGAGGTATTTAGAATGCTAGGAATGGCATTGGTTGAGGAAGCATTGGATGGGAGAATTGAATTGTAAAATCTGTAGCATAGGTGTAACAAAAACTGTTACATGTGTTGTAAAAGAAGTAAGAAAATTGTGTAAGTTGTTTGATGAATTTAGTAATGGATTTGGGGGATGAATTAAGGTATTTTAGGAAGCTTAATTAGTGTTAAAACATGTGGGGTTACATGTAGGAAGATTGGGGAAGAAATGGGTAAGAAAAGAAGTGAAAAACAAAATCTGTAGGTAGGTTCTGGATCCGTCCGACCCAGAGGTTGGGGAGGACGGTGGGTCGGACGGGAACAGACCCCGGGACCAAAAACTACTGGAATGGTCCGACCCAGAGGTGTATGGGTTGGACAGAACGGTTCTGGGTCGGACAGTTCCAGCAGGCTAACTTCGAAATGCTGTATCTTCTTCGTTTCAACTCCGATTTTGGATCCGTTTGCGCCCACGCGTTCCTCTCTTCATCTACTTTACTCCTATCTATGTTATTCCTCCTGTTTAAACAATAAATGTGTAAGACACCAATGAAACATAAAACTAGAGGAAAACAAGTATGAAAGTAAGTAAATAAGTTGTGAGTATAAGAACATTAAGCATACCGGAATAACGGGGTAAGTATGGGAGTAGTAATTATTTGTGTATCATAAGAGTATAGTATGAATAACAATGTTGGAACATTATCAGTGGAACAAGTGTGAAACAAGGGACGAGGGAACACACGGTAGAGCTAACTCCGGTGAAAGGTATGATTTTCTCATGCCCCGTATGCTAACCGAGTTACGTTGATTTGTGTGCTGTATGCCGGCTAATCAAGACTAAAGCATGAAAACGGTTTATTGCCTTTCATTGTATGTCTTGATGTATGTTGTGTGAGCTAACCCTTCTTGATTGATTGTGTGGCTTCATTTGGTGCGTAGTACGACTCATAGATGAGTCTTGTTGAGTAGTGACTCGTAGTGAGAGTCATGTCGCGAACTAATGGAACAGTAGCAACGCACTAAACTATCAAATCAATAAATGATAACGCAACCCAATGAACTCACTAGAATGTGAGAGAGTCTACGGACTGTAATGCTTGATAGTACCAACAACGGTATACAAACCGACTAAGGAATTAGTCGAGGTTGGATTAATACCAAACCTACACGCCGAGAGGCCATAATAACCGAACAACATACTTCAGACAACTATGAAAGAATTCATAACACAGACACCAATAGGACCACAACATGGTTCCTAAGGATAAGTCAAGTCTCGTTAACCACACTGAAGGTGTGAGACACCCGGATGGACGAGAACCATGTCAAGTACTCTGAAGGAAGATCTAATAAGACCACCAATTATGGATGGAAACGATACCGTAACCGGTATACGTTAACCGAAAAACAACCTACCCGCACACTTGCCCAGGGCAAGTGCAGCAACTACTGAAATACCCCAAACCTTAATATATTGTATAAACACTTAAATATGGTGTATTAAGACTAAAAAGAGTCTTAGAAACATCAGTAAACAAATTTAAACAAAAGGAAACACAAAATATGCTTTAAAGTCAATAAGAGCCAAAATGTGCTCTAAGTTTGGGATAAACTTGGTTAAGACCTAATGAACTTACCAAGACCTCATTTATACACTAATGAACATATTAAATCAATTACCAAAGAAAACCAAGCTTGAAAACAAGTTTAAACACGAAATGTGCTTTAAGGAGTCTTAAAGCACATTTTTGAAAAATTGTCTTGTAAATGAGTTTTGAGTGGCTAGATGTCCATCATTACACTCTTTAAATACCTATTGTGTACTATATAATATCACATTTGGGTGTCTCATATTAATGGAAAATCAAAATTTCACTTCTATGGGCCTTGTTTTATGAATAGTAACTTTTATAAGCCATTTTGTAACAAATGTTTGTATAAGTAATTAAATTGACAAACAAAGACTATATTACCCTCCTACTACTATTTGGGGCCGGTTTTTAAGGTGGTGACACACCACCCTTGTTAGCTTGTTAAGAAATAAGTAAACTACTTAAGTACCCTTTTTACTTTACAAAGTATAAATATCTTCATAAAGCAAATTCTATCTCATTCTCTCATTTCTTTCCTTGCTCACACGGTTTCCCACCTCTCTTTTCCTTCTTCTTGCTGTTCTCTCACGGTAATACACACACCTCCATTGAAACTCCACTTTGATCTCTGTTAAACCTTGCTCACTTGTCCAAATCAAAAACAAACACCACCATCTTCTTCCTCTCCTCAAGCTCTTCATTTCTATCTTCTCCAAACTTCAAGACAACCATTTCGGTGCCATGGAGTTCTCCATTGAAGGAGCTTGAGCTTGTATTTTTACATATTGTTACTCTCCTTGGCTCCTAGGTAAGGAATCTCAAACAAAAATTAAGTTTCCTCCTTGTTTTTGTCATGTCCGAAAATACACATTGAAGGAGCTTTTTATGTGACTTTGTTCTAGCTTCATTCCAACTCTTCATGGACTAGGTGGAGTCCTCTCTTGCTAGATATTCAAACTCTCTTCAAAGAGCAAGGTAAAACAACTACATTAATGTTTTTGAAACAATGTAAATTAGGGTTTACAATGAGATGGAGCTTATAGCTTGAATACTCATTATAATGTTTGTATATTGTTTAGAACTTGTCAAGGAATCAAGTACTCTATCGGTTTTCTAAAGGAAACAAGAAAGAAGTTATTTTGCAAAAGAGGTAAATCTACTAACCTAATGTTGTTTTAAATGCCTTAGGAGAAATGAGCTTATAAATGCTTATTAAACTACCTAAAGAGCAAATGGTGAATGACTTAGTAAGTGTTCTCAAGAGCTTAGTAAAAGGCATATGTGTTGTTGAGTGTATTTGCAGGTTAAAGGCAAATATATTGTGGAAATTCAGTGTTTATGATTTATGCATCTTAAGGGCCTAAGAGCCATGTCATTTAAGGGCCTAAGTGCCATGCAATTTAAAATTATGCACTATATTGTGATGTAGTGCTTTGTGAGTGAAGTTTGTGTATAATAAGTACTTGATGGATTTTTAGTGTTCTTGGTTGTTTGTTGGTAAAACAATGTGTTTAGGTTTAGTAATGTTCTAGGAGAACCTATGTCGAAATTAGGTAACAAATGTGAAGTTCTAGGTGTTAAAATGAGTTTGATAAGTTAAGGAATATTTAAAATGGTTAAGTGTTGTTCTTGTGTAGGAAACATGCATTAAGGTGATTTAGGATGTAACAAGGACTTAGGCATAAGCTTGAGATTTTAGTATGTACCAAAGTCATTTTGGGACTTAGGTAAAGACTTAGGTAAACTTTGGTAAATTGAGGAGAAAGTATGAACTTGAAAAAGGAATTGTTAAGATGGATATAAGGAGTTAGTTGTGAGAAATAATGCTTAAGAGATGATGTTAAGATGAGGAGAAAGCATTTTGGGATAGTAGTTATCATAGGTGAGGAACACCAATTAGAAACCTAGTACAAAATGTTGTAAGTGTTAAGGAATTTCACAAAGAAATAAGTAAAGGCTTAAGGAATTAGAAAATGAGTTTCATGAATGTTGTATGTGGATATAAGGGTACCAAATGTTGTTAGGAAGCATTAGGAGGCTTGGGAGGAATTTGATTAAGTGTTTAAAGGCTTAGAAATTGAGTATAATGGCACGTCCGAACTTCCGTCCGAACTTGGAAGCTCGGACATGCCCTGTTACGCTTACAGTTTTCTGGATTTTAGGTAGTGTCCGAACTACCGTCCGAATTTGGAAGTTCGGACGCACCTGTTATTTCTTGGGGATTATCCTCGAACTGTGTCCGAACTTGGGAAGTCCGGACACATGTTCGGACGTATGGACTTCTGGTTAGGATTTTCCTCGACTCATGTCCGAACTTCCGAAGTCCGGACACAAGTTCGGACATGTGTCTGATTTCTGTCTAAAGTCACGGCTTGTGTCCGAACTTGGAAGCTCAGACACAAGTTCGGACAGGCCACTGTATGGACCAAAAATTGTTGTTTTAAGATGGGAGTTGTTATCTAAAAATGGTAGTTGGTTAGTAATGATGTTATAAGGTTATGTGAGACATGTTAGGTGGGTTTTAAAGGCGATTAAAAGGATGAAAGATGTAACAAGTGTAAAATAAAAATAAACTAGTAATGTTGAGTAGATAATGTTAATAATGGACTAGTGCGTTAATTAACCGACGTTACTAATGTGTTTAGGATTCTCTCAAGGTGGAAACCAGTCGAGGCAAGGACCGAGGTATGGTTTTCTTGCAGTCTGTTGTCTAGCGGTTTACACCAGTTGTGTGTTGTATGTTTTTCTGTGTGTTTACAACGTTAAAAGATTTAAACATGTAATGAGTTTACAGTTGTTCATATTATTGTGATGTGATGTTGTGACTCATTTTCCCTTGTGTGTGTCTAACATGACTTACCACCTATTGTGTGTTGGTTGTTAAGTTCCACTATGAACTTCTAACAAGTGTTAACTGGGAAGTGAGGAATCCGGTTGTCCGGTCATGCATGTAAGTTAAGAGTAGATATCTGAATCAGATTCGACTCTTATGTTGTTAAGATTGTTCTCCTTAATTTGGCGTTCGATCTCCCGCTAGCTTCTTCCAAAGCTTACCTATTCTGACTTATGATCGGTTTAGTGGGAACCTGTGTTTGTGTGGTGTGTTCGGGTCACTAAATCCGAACCATCTGTGACCTAAGTTACTCGTTCGTCTAACAGAACGGTAATGAGTGTGTTTAACGAGCTTGACATGAGAGTGAAACACTCTCTAGGCTCTTATGTTATTTGACCCTTGTGGTTTGTTATCGTGGAGCGAAAATCCACTGTGTATGTGTTGTTGTGCTATGCGCTATTGATGCTAAGCTATATGTTATGTTATGTATATAAATGAATGCCATGTTATAATGACAAGTAGCTGCGCGTATCCCGGTAGCCGATGGGCTGCGCGTTAGCCATACCAGCCAAGGGTTGCTGACCCCCTCGGGGGATCCATATTTCTTATACTGCAGGATGAGGATCGAAGAAGCGGAGTGGCTTTAGATCCTAGGATGTGATTACTTTTGTATACTTTTGGATGTTGGCCCGGGATGCGCCTGTGCTCCTGTGGTGTTTATACTTTTGGTTGTTGCAGTTACAGTAATGTTATACAGTGAAGGATATGTAACACTCGGTATTGTATATTAAGTATTTATGGTTAGTTTTATGCTCGGGAGTCTGATCATCAGACCGGTACAATTGTATTTATTCTGCCTCGTCAACCACGTGGGTGGTTGACGGCGTTGTAGCACCGAAGCGTAAGTTACTGTTTAGTTATTTTGTTCCGCTGCGATTTCATTTAGTATCATGTGCGTATTAGGGGTGTTACAACTACAAGACGGTTGGAAGACTTTTAACAACCGCAAATACTTGCTTAAGTACCGCTATGACGAATGGAGCAAATATAGGATTACCAGTCCTAAGGATTAAATAATGAAACTTCGGAAAGGCCTAACGGCCCGACCATTGTATTAAGAGCATACCGGCTAGCAAGAAGCTGGACTTGGTCAAGACCTCAATCATGGCAACGCCATGAAGAATTCCTTTTAACACCGAACTGTTATTTCAAAACTCAGATTTTTCTTTCAAAACCACCAACTCTTCTTTTAAACCTTGGATTTTAAAACCAAACCAACGGAATTACGGTGAGTATCATAGAGTGATACAAGAGGAGTTGACAATAGAATACTTCACCTAGGCGTGTGACGAACACTACGAGTGTACCCAAATACGGGATGTGGGACGACCGCACTCTGAAGGAGCTTGCGGGCCCGACAAATAGTCAGGTAAGTGGTAACGTGCCAAAAGGTACCCCACGTATGTATACATGTAGTGTACAAACACGGGAAGTAGTCAACTCTGTTCTACGGACCATAAGTAAATTTGAAACAGAATAGTTGGTTACCTCAACCGAACAAAGGAAACTCAGATAAGCTACAAGCTAAGGAGTCAGAAACTCACTTCAGGAGAACAATTAAGAGTTGAAAGTGCAAGAAGCACTAACAACGGGATAAGACATTGGGTATGTCTCGAAGATATCTAAGTAAAGCATGATAACTGGAAGGAATACCCAGTCTAAACACTGTAAGGCAAATGCCTAACATTGACACATCAGTGTGCAATGAGCAGGATAGAACTCCCAGAACAACTACCACAAACACACAAGGTGATGTTATAAGGTACCAGAAATACCATTCATCACCGGAAGGGATATCAAATCCATTATAACACAAGGAAAAACACCAATGGTCTACCCTAAGAACAGGAGACGTTACAACCCCCAACGGATAACTCAGATCCAGAACCGCAAGGTGGGATAACAAACTGAACATACTCATAAATGTCAGCCAGATGCTACCATATAATCGGTACTACCCAGGAGCAATCCATAAAGGGTACCAAGTCAACACAGTTGAATGAAATATCGTGGTAAGAACACCACAATTGGAACAACATACAGTTAGAACACCGAAGGGACCCCACTTGACAAGGGATACCCCAAATCAATAAATGGTATCGATCAATACCAGAATACAAAAGGGTCTCCAACGAACGGAAACGTGATGCGATGATCTTATCATGGAGCCCAGTATCACCTCTAAGCCATTCTATGGCATATGGAGAAGTAACCACTTGGAATAGCCTATGATGAGCAGAGCTCTAGGCAATATGGCTAGTATGCCATGAAACTATTACATTACAGAGTTCAACGGTTGTAAAACTAGTTGTGGACCACATGGAAAGTGGTCAAGGACGACACCAATAAAGTTTAATGACCAACAAGCAAGGATACCCCTCATAAATGTGATACCGCAAGAGCGGTGAACACATGGATTCCAAAAAGGGGATACCATCAGTAACTGTCGGAAAGTATATCCCTTTCAGAACTACTAATGTAGTTAAGCTTGAGCATATAATTATTGCCAAACAATGTGAATAAGCTTCAACAGCAATTGATGACAACCAAGGAGTAACCGGTTATAAAACCAATGATGCTCAAAGAGCTCAGAAAAATAACGGAATACCATATTCGGTATTGCCAAATACAGGGGAAACCATTGTATAAATGCATGAGCTGAAGCTAGCAACAGCGGATGCCATGTGAACCAATACGAGAGAATTAATAAGAACATGGTGCGCAACAGGCAACCAATGTATGTGAATAATCACCAATACTATGGAGCTGTAATACAAGATGGTAGACAGACCGGGCAACAAGCTAGAAGTCTGCACCAAGTGAGGAAACACCACCTGAAAGAGTAACGAGCAGTCCTATTGCAATCTCATAAGAGAGTTATTGCCAAGGGTTCACGCCTCTGCACTCTGTAGGACTGAGTGTTTTGGTATTGCACTTGTGTAGTCAATGATCTAGTGGGATAGCTAGGAACATGGAAAATGTAAGTAGCAGTAAATCCTTCCTTTCACCAGTGAACATGGCATAAGCCAGCTAAGCAAAAGCTTAGAAACAAACCGTGCGGCCTAAGGCCAAAGAAGCACGAAGAGTGTGAAACACACCAACAATCACAAGATGTGAATTCCATTGTAATAAAGGTGGAAGGAGACTTAAGAAAGTCACAAGGATTGACGCATTGAAATGCAAGGTCATACAAGTAAAGAACACTTGTAATGAACCAGAGAAACTGGTATAATTCAGAAGCTACTAACAATAGAGGAAGCACTACAACTAAGTAGTGACTTAACCTCAACCGACAATAAGTCAGAGGAACCAAGTGAATAATCACTACAGAACACAACAGTATGTATATAGATTGCCAGAGAGCTGGTTACAAATCTAAAACTCATCGAGTTCGAGCACGGTAAAGGAATACCACACTTGGTTAATAGCCTTGTTCCCACAACAAGAGGGATAAAAAGGTGATGTGTAATAGAAGGCGAATAACCCAAGTTACCAGGGTCGCGCAGCAGAAGCTAGTGGGCCCAAAATTCTAAGTAAATACACCTAGAACCGAACCCGGTTAAGAGTTAAATAACTCCGATGAAAATTCTTGATGTAGGGACTAACCGGTAATACGGTTAAGACCCACTGGTCAAGGAACATTGTATAATAGACCGCATGGAAACTGAACCACTCCATGACGGCTGAATGCCTTCGACCAATGTCCAATGTTGACACATGGTAGATTACGTGGGGCGTAATCCCTTTTAAGGGGGGTAGAGCGAAAACCGCAAAATGTATGTTTTACGTGATAGGTGCGTAAACTACAATGCGCATAGCGCAAAAGGATTTTTTTTAATGATTGATACTTATGTTACATAAACATTTGTATTCACTCATTGTGTAATTGTGGTAATTTGGGAAGTAAGTATAGGAAAAAGTAGAGAAACTCCAGGGGAATGAGAACCCCGATTGGTAATAGTATGAAGAATGAGTATGTATGGGAGACTTAAGGAGTATAAATCGGTATGGAACCAATGTATGTAATGAGTATGAATCAGTGTACAACCGATGTATTTCATGAGTATAAATGTGGTATAGCAAATTAATGGGATATTACACCCATGAATTTCTCAAAGTATAGTAGTTGGAGATGATGTAGCAATAGTTGATGAGATGATTAGTAAGTAAGTAAGTGAGTCATATAATTGGAAAATGTATGTGTATGATTATGAGTAGCAAGATTAAAAGATAGAAAATGAAATGATGGTTGACGAGCTGTCTGTTTGTATTGAGGTGGGAAGTGGAACTTGATTTGCTAGCGATCAAGGGAAGCCGAACACAAATTGGGGTGGAAAGATAATTCAACACCAATGCTGATCACATTGGGGTTGAAGGACTCTGGAAGCTCCCCTTAAGTGGTCACGGAAATAACACTAGTGATAGGTATAATCATTATAAATGATATTTGGGAGATGTATGCAAGTTTTCCAAATGAATTTCCAAAACTAATTTGGTACAATGTTTTCTACAAACTTGAGAATAAGGATCTGTTTTGAAACCGCCCACGGGCGCTAGTGGACCTTCCATGCCTAGGCACGGGTATTCGGTCGAAACCATAGGAAGAGAAGCTAGTTTCGAGTCGGTGGGAGTGTTGATTAGTTTTGAACCACTACACCGGTTGTACGGTAACAGTGTGTGTTTTGTATTTTTCCAAGGGCACTGGGGCAGCGTAGCCCCGAGTAAGTATGAGTAAAGTATGAGTAAGTAAGTATAAGTAAGTGCCCGAGGATCTCTATATGTGCAAATGAATTTGATCAGAACCAAAGGACCGTAGAGCCAGAAAGTGTAAGTGCTCAAGTCATGACGGCTGTGAACCAGAAAGCGTAAGTGTTCAAACGTGACCGGTACCTGAGGGATCACTTGCCATTGGGGGAGGATTGTACCTAATTGTCTGTGGATGGACCCCCTTAGAGAGAAGTAAAACGGATATTTTTGATTGCCATGCATGCAGTGACATGCTGTTTGGATGCGTAGCATGCATCATGTCAGACATTTGGAGTTTGACAAGTTATATGTAGAGGTCATAACCTTAGCATAGAGTATATGTACGAGTAATAGTATTAGATTCACCAACTTTGAGGGCAAAGTTCTTTAAGGGGGGTAGATTGAAATACCCCGAACTTAAATATGGTAATTAGAATATTTTAATATAGTATTTAAGGGCCTAATAGTGCCTAAGTAGTTTTGGTAAAGAAAATAAATCCAAAAGAAATGAAAAAACGCTTAGAAAGCGGAAAACGCTAAAATGAGCGTTAAATAACCATAGGAGGTACGAGACCTCGGTTATAGTATCGTAAGGATTCCTAAGGCTTATTCATGCCTAATTAGTATACGGGAATGATCCCCGAAGAAAACGGATCCAAATAGTGTATTAAAACGCTAATAGAGCTTTAGCGCACGTTTTTCGGGAAAACCCGAAAACGTGATTTTAAGTGGTCAAACGAACCCGTAAAAATAATAAATAATTAAATAACTATTATTAGGCACTAACGGAAGCTTAATAGCCAATAAAAATAAAGAAACGAAAAATTCCGGAAAACGGCCCGGTTAGTGAATAGTACCTAAACCGGGTAAAATAATGAGCGTTTTCTGTAAAAGACGAAAAACTGCTCCAGCTTAACAGTATAAGGGGGCCGGTTTTTATAGGGAATTAATACCCTCTCTCACACTCAATTAAATATTACTCTCTCTCACATACACTAGAAGACAAGAAAACAAAAAGTAACAAAAAGTAAAAAGTAGCCCCCTCTCCCCTCATTTCCTTCTCTCTCATATTCTTCCTTCTCCCCACCGTGAGCACTCCCTCCTTCCTGCTCCTCTCAGCCGATTTTGGAGCTCCAAAATGACTCCCATGGCAGCCCCTCTTCTACCTCATGCTCAAGCCATATTAAAACTCCAAATGAGAAAAAAAAGTACATATTCTTGCTCCTCTCTTCAAGCTCTACATTTCTATCTTTTCAAAATCCGAAAATGAGCAACTTCATCTCCATGGGTTTTCCCCATTTGAAGAGAAAAGCACACCATTGTGAAGCTTGGAGTCTCCTCTTTCCAACAAGGTAAAAATCTTCATGAAAAACTCAAGTTCCCTCTACCTCCTTGTATAACCGATTTTTGCCCTTCTTGTAATACCTTGTTCTCTTCTTTGTTTGAGCTTGGTTTAACTCTCCAATGGGGAGGAACTCTCCTTTGTATTCAAGGCTTAAAAACCTCTCTTAAAAACTCCAAGGTAAAAACCCTAACTAATGGTGATTTAAACCCTTCATTGAATTAGTAGTGTTTTAAGAGATTAGAAGTCTAATTATATTCTCCTTATGTAATTTGGGTGTTGGGATGGAGTTTGGAAACTCCATCCCCCACATGGCCGATTTTGCAAGAAAATGAGAAGGAGAAGAAGTGGAAAAGAAATGAAGGAAATATAAGCTCAAGGTAAGAGCTCTTCCTTAATGCTAAAATTTTAATGCATTAGGATAATGGGAATGGGTAAACCAATTTAAAGAAACCAAATAATGTAGTAGAATTGTAATTGTGAAAGTTTGGGTATTTGTGAAATACCCCAAATCTAAATAATATTATTAGATCATTATTTATTGGAATATAATCCAAATATAAATCATTTCACGTACGCATGCAAACCCATGCATGAAAACGTTACGTAAAAATAGTCGTTTCTCCATAAACGCTAAAACGCCTTAGAAACATGTGATCAAGCATGACCTTGTATGACCTTCTAAAACTCAAACCAAATGGTCATACACTCATTATATGAATATAAATATATTCCCTAAGCTATATTCAGTCAAATACGCAAAATGCTCGGGAGTGCTCACCCGCTCCTTAAAGCACGAAAAGTCCGGAGGAGTGCCGAGGTGGCACGAACTCCTATAAAATTAATTCCTTGAGTTCCTAACATCATTATTAACATTATAAAGAGAACCCACGAAGTGGTTTCTCAAAATTCAGCAAAAAACCACAGGAGGATTTCTTAGCGCTCCTTTTTGCCCGGGTGTGTCCCGATGGCCCGTAAATTATGTCATGGGTTGATATAACCTCATATAACCCAATGTAACATCTTATTATATGTTTATTTACTATAATAAGTGTTTACAAACACTTGGAACTCATAAAAACAATTGGTTTCCCAAAATTTCCTTAGAGCACAAAAACACACCTTCGGGTGTCACGAAAATGCGTTTTACGCAATTACCTTGTTTTTTGACATGCCACGAATTGGTAATCTTAAAAAGGGTTAAAATGACCTTCTAAATAAGTTGGTGTGACTAGTCAACAAGGCTCTCTATAGGGGCCGATTTTGAGAGCAAAAACTAGTATAAAATTTGCCTTTAAAGTTTAAAAAGGCTTAAAACATAATGACTCATCATCCCATGTGCTATAATACTTAATGGCAAAGAAATGTGTGACTCATTTGACCAGAGAGCTGTCGAAATTATGCTAGAGAACATGGCCAAGTTGGCTAGACAAAAACAAAATGCAAAAAGGTAAAAAGTAGATCTAAGATTCCTTTCTTTTGCTTTTCTTACAAACTAAGTAATCTTCCATGTTCTTCCTTGGCTCTTCATGGCCGGTTTTTGAGCTCCATTCAGGCCTTCAATTCGTGAGTCTACATGAGGAAGAAGACAACACAAACTTAGAAAAAATCAAAAGAAGATACCTTACCTTTTCTTACCTTGTCTTCTAGCACATAATCATTCTCTTCCAACTCATGCCTTGTCACACCACACATGGCCGGTTTTTGCAGAGAACATGGGCATGCATTGAGCCAATAAACCATGTATAAACTAAGGAAAAAGAATTGTCAATTGACATTAAAAATTTGACAAAACAAAATCAGATTCCAAATGTCTTCTTTCATTACGTGAGCTAGGTCTCATTTTTCTCCTTGCCCTCTTCATCCACGGTTTTGGTAAGCTCTCTCCTCTCTCTTCTAGCTTCATCTTCTTCCTTTGAAGCTCTTAAGTCCATTAATGGAGTTTTAACTTCTATCTTCACCTTTAAGGTAATTTCCTAGCATTTCTTGGCAAGACTTGAAGCAAAACTCTTCCTAGCATAACAAGGTGTGTTCGGCTGCATTTAGTTCTCCAAGGAGATTGTCCAAACCAACATTAAACCAAGGAGCATCTCAAGGTTATCTTAAGGTAGGTTTTAAAGCTTGTAAATCCTTAAAGCACATTTCTATGTGTAACCAAGTTCTACTTCTTCTAAGCCTCTTTTCTTCTTCATTTTGATGAAGGAAAACTTGTCCTCCATCTACACTAAGAGTGCCGAAACTATAAGGAGAAAAGTCTAAGGTAAAGTCTTATAACTACTTAAATCTACTTAAGATCTTTATTCAAGATCTAACTCCTAAACACCTTCACCTCTTGCATAAAACCGAAGAGGAGCATCAAGTTTACCTAGGAGAAAGCTTGGAGATTCAAGAAGAAGTTCAAGCACTTAACCACCTTTGTTAAGAAGTAAGTTTACTAAGTAAATCTTTATGTTATAAGCTTTGTTAAGCTTCTAAAAATGGTACAAAAATTATGTACATCTCCTAGGCTAAATAATACCGAAACTATATGGTTTTATATGCCAAAAATATAATCTATAACATATATAGAAAATATTTACCTTAAGACACATTTTTGTGTCACAAAATTTATTTATGTTACAAATAAAATAAGGCCGAAATGTCTAGGGCAAAAATGTTTTATTTTGAGCTAAGAATCAATATAAGACCTTACAATAATTTATACATGAGTTATATGACTCCTATGAATTTATGTATAATTATTATGACATATAAATCCACTTTTATATACTATATGGTCACTAAATATTTATGGCCGATGCTCTAATTGATAAATGAGTTTTAATGACCTACTTAGGTATATAAACTTATATTATAAAGTTTGGAGAGTTAAAAATATTTTATTAGTGCTTAAATGGCTAATTAATTAAGTTATGTGGTTTAAATGTAATTTTTACAAAGTTTAGTGGATTTATTGTGAAAGCCGAGAGTTAAAGGGGTACTTGGTGTAATTATAATATAATATAAGGTTAGGAATTAAGTTTAAGAATTTTAGATAATTTAAACAAGCTTAAAATAACTTTTTATTAAGTTTTGGGCTATTATGTAATTTATAAAAGTTGTTATGAAAGTTTAGCATTTATTAGTGGGCGAATTCATAATTAAAAGATTTATTAGGCTCACTTTCGAAATTTTGAGGAATTAAATATTTAGACTTTAGTTTATAAGTTATTAAGAAACTATTATAAAGTTTAGGGATGAAAGTGTAATTAAGGAAGAATAAATGACAAAGCCGAATTACTTTGGGGTTAGTTTGGTAATTTAAGAATTTATATATATAAATTCGGCATTTATGGAGAATTAAAATTAAAACTATAGTTTATAAGACATTATGTAAAGATTATAAGATTTTGTGGCTAAATTGCAATTATAGAAAGTATATAAATATATGCCGAGATTTTGAGGGGCTAAGATGTAATTCTTGAAAGTTATAATATTTATAGGTTATGTCCAAAAGATTAGTGGTGGTTTTGTAATTTAATTAGATGAGGAATTAAAACTATGTTATATAAAGAGATTAGAATTTAAGTGTAAAGTTTATGAATTAATGTGGTTGTTTGTAAATAACCGAAATACAAGTTTAAGAATTTAGATTTAAATAAATATAGGTCCTATATGGATATTTGGAGGATTTAGAAGAAAGAATTTTGATTAAAGGAATTATGGAATTGAAACTATGGCTTACATGGTTATAAGGAATTAAAAGATAAACAATAAATATTATTTATGGTTAAAAGGAGAATAATAAAACTATAAGAATTTTATGTCTATGTATGACATATAAATATAGTTAAGAAATTATAAGTTGTTATGTCACCTAGACAAATAAAATAAACAACAAATGCAATGAACACATATATGTGCATTAAAGGATGTATAAATAAATCAAAAGGAATAACAAATAAGTTATACATTAAATCATGAGGTAATTAAAAGAAATAAACCCACATGAAATAACAAATACGAGATTTGTTAAATGATCCAATAGAATTATTATATAAGGGTAACATAAATTAACCCTCTCAGTCAATCCTATTCTAGGACTCTGTTTGACCAGACGTTGACCGGGAATTAAACGAGTACAGTCTACGGTGAACGGTATGGGATTCTTGCAACCTGTTTTCTAACGGATTACACCGGCTTGTGTGCTATCTGTTGTTTGAAATAACGACCAAGATAATTAATGTAAAATGTTGTTTTACTCTTGTGCACTGTTGTATTATTTCATGTGTGTGATTGTTGCTGACTACAACGTGTATGTCCCACGCATACAAACACTACTATACCAGTGGATTAAATACCTGCGTTTCAGTATACCGAGGACTTGTACTCAAGTCTCTCACTAACTTCACTTTATAACAAACGTCATTATCCTAAACGTGATAATTGACAATACACATTGTGTTTTTGTTTAATGTCTTTATATGACACTTAACAAATATATACTTCGAGAATGAGGAGCCCAGTTGGATCTGGCCATGCATGCTACGGGAGTTGTACCTGTCTCAGGTCGTCTCCTACTACGTCGCGACGGAACATTCAGTTGGGAGGAAGACTCTATTCCTTCCGGGATTCAAATGCCCATCAGTTCAGTTTGAGGAAGACTTTATTCCTCTAGTGGGATTCTATTTCCCACGCCACTCAGTTCAGGGTTTAACTACGTTATCTCCTGGGGTTTTTATACCCAACCTTTCTCTATAACGAGGTCACTATACCTCCACTATATTGATATACTTTTATACATCTGTCAGTTCCACTGTGTGGACCCGACAGCTATCAGACATTTCAGTTCAGCTAACTTGACCTTCTGTGTCTTGTTCTATGTGACATTATTGTCCTTGTTTGGATACTTGTTATCATCAGATTATGCTTGTTTACAGCTTTATAAAAAAAGAACTGCATGTGTTCGACAAAGTAGTTGGTGTGGCCCGGTAGACGATGGGCTGCACGTTTTCCATACCAGCATTGTTTGCTGAGCCCCTTTGGGGGCACCCCCATTTTTCAGGTACCTGAAGTTTAAGAAGATCACCATACTGAGTGTAGGTGGGGTAGACCAAGCTTTGGGAGTCTACTATTAGTTAATTATTTTATTTCAGTATTTTACCTTGAGTTTGATTCCTAGTATCTCGGGTTGTATCTGTATTCCAGACCGTGACATCTGAGGATTGTATTTGGACTTAGCCTTGTTGGTCACAAGGGTGGCCAACGGCGTTGTAATACCGCCCGGTTGTTGTATTTATTTCCGCTGCAGTTGTATTTTATTTGGGTGTGATCGCCGTTCAGTTTATTGGATTTCGGGTTGGGGTATTACAAAAATGGTATCAGAGCGTAGTTACGCTCTGGATACAAGGATACACCGAGATTAGGATATCTAAGACTTAGGTTAAGGGTTGAGAGATAGTATTGAAAGAGTTTAAGTTAGTTTTACTTAGACCACTATCCAAGACCAAGATTTTGACCACAGTGCCTAATATACCTCAACATCCTGCAGATGTCGGGAAGAGGAGGACGACGTGGACAGGCTGATGAGGAGCCAAACGTCAGGCTGACAGACATTGCCACCTTAATCGCTCAGGCATTCGCACAGGCGGGGGTTGGACAGCAGCAGCAGCTACCTCCACCACCACCACCCAGAGAGAGAGATTGGGTGAAGAGTTTGGCTGATCTGAGGCCAACTGCATTCAAGGGGCAGACTGACCCTGCTCACTTGGAGACCTACATCATGGAGATGGAGACAGCGTTCGAGACGCTTGCAGTCCCAGCTAGGGAAAAAGTAAGACTTGCTGCCTTTTATCTGAAGGATGCAGCTAGAGATTGGTGGAACATGGTGAAAGCCGACCACCTGGATGACCCAGCTTTTACTTGGGGACATTACACTGCACTACTGAGAGGCAAATACTACCCGGCCCACACCAGAATGGTGAAGACTAGGGAGTTTGACGCCCTGGAGCAGACGGGGAAGATGTTAGTGGATGAGTACTATGCGAAGTTCACTTCGCTACTTCGACTACTACCCGGCATAGGATACTCGGACCAGGTCTTGGTCGACCGGTTCTACGGGGGATTGAGCCCTCGACTTCAGTTTGGGATGGGACCAATCATCCCTACCAGTTTACAGGAATGTTACCATGCTGCCTCCGTTGTGGAGATCACCTGTAAGAGAAGGGATGCTTTGAGCTCCCAAAAGAGGAAGGACGGACCTGGTGGCGAAGATGCCAAGCAGGGGAACTCCAACAAAAGGAACAAACCCTATCAGAAAGGACAGGGGTCCTACCAAGGGAAGGGGAACCAAACTACTGGGAACCCCCAGTCAGGAACCTACGGGGCGGCAACCTCACAGAAAACCTACCCATCTAAGGGTTCTGGACATGGCTCAAACACGGGCCAGAAGTATGTCCGCCGTTTCAACTGTAAACAGTGTGGAAAGGATCACCCCGGCGTGGACTGCCAAGGGGAGAAAGTCATGTGCCGCTACTGTCAGATACTCGGGCATCGTGCCTTCGAGTGTATCCGAAACCCGGAGAGCAGGAACTACCGCCCGGGAGCAAAGGCAAACCCAGGCCAAAAGAATGGAGCTAGCGATACTCGCCCCTCCACCAACAAAAAACTCAGGGGTATAAGGGCAAGGGCCCAGCATCGGGACCCGCCCTACATGTCATGGACCGCTCGGATGAGGCTGGTCCTTCTACCAACCCAGGTTGTGCTAAGGAGACGGAAGGTGCCTTAAGTATACTTACTGAGGAGGAGGCCCGCAAGGGCGGCTCGATTCTCACTGGTACCTTTCCGGTTAATGGAGTGGATGCATTAGTACTGTTCGACTCCGGAGCCTCACATACTTTCGTTTCGCCTACGCTTGCGGGGAAGTTGGGGCTAGACGCTGTAGAGTTACCTGATTTTAAGGTGGCACTCCCGTCTAAGGAGAAGATCGTTGCACTCGTCTTTATAGAGGAGCCACTATCAGTATTAAGGAGGAGGATTTTCCTATTGACCTTATTGAGTTCAAGGTCTAGGATTCGACGTTATAGTCGGGATGGACTGGTTAGGGCGGCACAGAGGCCGCATTCTTTGTGCAGAGCGCAGACTGTTGCTTAAGAGCCCAGCAGGAGTGACAGTATCTTACCGTCAGAGCCCTAGGGCACCATCGATAAAAGTTATATCTGCTATGTCCATGTACAAGCACGTCAGGAAGCAGAAGGAGGTATACCTATGTTATGTTCAGAATGTAGAGCATGACCCTGATTTTGATCCAGCTATGCCAGTGGTGTCGGATTTTCCAGATATTTTTCCAAAGGAACTTCCAGGTTTACCGCCATCCAGAGAGGTAGAGTTCTCCATCGAATTACTACCAGGTACCGGTCCCATAGCTAAGGCACCGTACCGTATGGCACCAGCAGAGATGGCTGAGCTGAAGGAGCAGCTGAAAGATTTATTGGACAAGGGATACATACGACCTAGCGTATCTCCTTGGGGAGCACCAGTCCTATTTGTGAAGAAGAAGGATGGAAGCCTTCGTTTATGTATTGATTACAGAGAGCTTAATGCAGTATCGGTGAAGAACAAATACCCACTACCACGGATTGACGATTTGTTTGATCAGTTGAGAGGAGCAAAAGTATTTTCGAAGATCGATTTGAGATCAGGCTACCATCAGATACCCATCAGGGAGCAAGACATAGAAAAGACAGCCTTCAGAACACGGTATGGCCACTATGAGTTTACGGTTATGCCTTTTGGCTTGTCAAATGCACCTGCAGTCTTCATGGATTTGATGAACAGATTATTCAGAGAGCAGTTGGATAAGACCGTAGTTGTATTCATCGATGACATCCTTATCTATTCAAAGTCTAAGGAAGAGCACGAGAGCCACCTCCGACATGTACTTGAGATCCTAAGGGAGAACCAGCTTTATGCTAAGTTCTCCAAATGTGAGTTTTGGTTAACAGAGTTTCCTTTCTAGGACAGGTCACTCAGATGCTGGGATCGCGGTGGATCCAGCAAAGATAGAAGCAGTTCGCACTTGGCCTAGGCCAAAAACCGTTACGGACATCAGGAGTTTCCTTGGTTTAGCAGGATACTACAGAAGGTTTGTCAGAGACTTCTCCAAAATAACCAAACCTATGACCAGCTTAATGAAGAAGGACGCACCCTTCACATGGACTACTGAATGTGAGACCTCATTCGAGCTTTGAAGAATGCTTTGACATCAGCACCAGTTTTGACTATACCTGAAGGCACAGAGGGTTATGAAGTTTACTGTGATGCATCAGTCAGGGATTAGGGTGTGTACTCATGCAGAATGGGAAGGTAGTCGCCTACGCTTCCGACAGTTGAAGAAACATGAGGAAAATATCCCACACATGACTTGGAGCTTGGAGCTATTGTTTTTGCATTGAAGATTGGCGCCACTACCTGTATGTGTCCAGATGACCGTGTATATTCGGATCACAAGAGTTTGAAGTAGGTATTCACCCAGAAGGAGTTAAACATGAGACAAAGAAGATGGGTTGAATTTCTTAAGGACTATGACATTGATTTGCAGTACAAGGAAGGAAAGCTAATGTAGTAGCAGACGCATTGAGTCGACGAGCACATTCCTTAAATGCATTGTGGCTAGCTCGAGTCTTATAGACGACATACGTACCGCACGCAGAAGGATCAGCGAATGATTGAGATCAGTCAGAAGTTGACTGACGGTACATTTGAGGTGTAAGTATGAGTTTCAGCTACATGATGATGGACTCATCAGATTGAAGGGCAGATGTGTGTATTCCCAGAGACAGCACAGATATAAAGGAGCATATTCTTCGAGAGTCCCACACTTCTACCAACATCTGTCCATCCAGGAGCTTCTAAGATGTACAGAGATCTAAAGAGGTATTTCTGGGGAGTGGCATGAAGGGCGACGTGGACAGAGTATGTGATTCGATGTCTCACTTGTTAGAAAGTGAAATTCGAACATAGACGACCAGGAGGTATGGTACAGTCTATGCCAGTTCCAGAATGGAAGTTTTATGACATTTCTATGGACTTCGTGGTGGACTACCACCTACGAGAGGAGGATTAAACATGATTTGGGTTGTTGTTGATCGACTGACTAAGGTTGCTAGGTTTATTCCGATGAAAGATACGTGGAAAGTGCCAAAGTTGGCAGAGCTATTTGAGAAAGAGATCATCAGACATCATGGAGTACCTAAGACTATTGTTTCAGATAGAGATACTAGATTTCTCTCACGATATTGGCGAGCTACTCGCAAAGCACTTGGCCCGAATGAAGCTTAGCACAGCATTTCACCTCAGACAGATGGACAGTCAGAGAGGACTATTCAGACCTTAGAGGACATGCTACGAGCATGTGCCTTGGATTTCCAGGGCAGCTGGATAGATAGATTACATCTCATCGAGTTTGCTACAATAACAGCTATCCGCCTCTATACAGATGTCACCTTTTCAGGCATTATATGGCAGACCATGCCGCACACCATTGTGCTGGGACGAGTCTAGTGAGACCGTCATCATTGGGCCTGAGTACTTAGAGCAGTCCAGGCAGAAGTACAACAAATCAGAGAGTAACATGAAAGCAGCACAAGACAGACAGAAATCATATGCTGATGAGAGGCGACGAGACCTTGAGTTCGCGGTGGGCGACCAGGTATTTTCTACGAGTATCACCATGAAGGGTGTATTCAGATTTGGACAGAAGGGCAAACTAAGCCCGAAGTTTGTGGACCCTACGCTATCATAGAGCGGGTTGGTCTTGTGGCATATCGACTTGATTTGGAGAATTAGGCAAAGTACACAATGTTTTTCACGTGTCTCAGCTTAAGAAATACATGCCTCATCCTTCTCATATTCTACAACCTGAGACACTCTCTTTAGAACAACAATGCGGTATGTGGAAACACCGCAACGAATCTTAGACAGAAAGACACAAGATACTCGAAACAAATCTGTAAGCTTAGTAAAGGTCCTTTGGTCAAACCACGATGTGGAGGAGGCCACATGGGAATTAGAAGCAGATATGCGAGCGAAATTTCCCTCATTATTTACCGACTAGACGCTTTAGTCTAGGGTACGGGGCGTACCCCTCTTTTTTTTGGGGGGTAGAGCCTTTTTCCTTTGTGAGTTCAGTATGCATTTGTTACATTTCAGTGAGTGTTCTTGTGTAACACTATTCAGTTTTGTTGCACCTTGTTGCATTTCAGTGAGTGTTCTTGTGTAACACTATTCAGTATATTCAGTGACACCTTGTCTTGTATGTTCTTGTGTAACACTGTATTTGAATGTACCTTGTACTTCTACTTGTTGGTGTGTACTTTGTTACACTACAATGAAAAGTTTATGTGCACTACTCTGCACTATTAAATATGAAAAGCGACTGTGTTATTACATTACACTATATTGTTCCAAAGTGTTCCTGTTGTGTTTGATGTACACTGTGAACTAGGAATATAGAGACTTGGGACTTGATCCCTACTAGATTGAGTTGTGGATACTTAGTGGAACTTGATTCCCCACAACCTTATAATTTAGATATGAGACTTGGGGCGAAGTCCTTTTTTAAGGGGGGTAGATTGAAATACCCCAAATCTAAATAATATTATTAGATCATTATTTATTGGAATATAATCCAATAAAATCATTCACGTACGCATGCAAACCCATGCATGAAAACGTTACGTAAAAATAGTCGTTTCTCCATAAACGCTAAAACGCCTTAGAAACATGTGATCAAGCATGACCTTGTATGACCTTCTAAAACTCAAACCAAATGGTCATACACTCATTATATGAATATATAAATATATTCCCTAAGCTATATTCAGTCAAATACGCAAAATGCTCGGAGTGCTCACACCCGCTCCTTAAAGCACGAAAAGTCCGGAGGAGTGCCGAGGTGGCACGAACTCCTATAAAATTAATTCCTGAGTTCCTAACATCATTATTAAACATTATAAAGAGAACCCACGAAGTGGTTTCTCAAAATTCAGCAAAAAACCACAGGAGGATTTCTTAGCGCTCCTTTTTGCCCGGGTGTGTCCCGATGGCCCGTAATTATGTCAGGGTTGATATAACCTCATATAACCCAATGTAACATCTTATTATATGTTTATTTACTATAATAAGTGTTTACAAACACTTGGAACTCATAAAAACAATTGGTTTCCCAAAATTTCCTTAGAGCACACAAAAACACACCTTCGGGTGTCATGAAAATGTTTTACGCAATTATCTTGTAGTTTTTGACATGCCACGAATTGGTAATCTTAAAAAGGTTAAAATGACCTTCTAAATAAGTTGGTGTGACTAGTCAACAAGGCTCTCTATAGGGGCCGATTTGAGAGCAAAAACTAGTATAAAATTTGCCTTTAAAGTTTAAAAAGGCTTAAAAACATAATGACTCATCATCCCATGTGCTATAATACTTAATGGCAAAGAAATGTGTGACTCATTTGACCAGAGATCTGTCGAAATTATGCTAGAGACATGGCCAAGTTGGCTAGACAAAAACAAAATGCAAAAAGGTAAAAAGTAGATCTAAGATTCCTTTCTTTTGCTTTTCTACAAACTAAGTAATCTTCCATGTTCTTCCTTGGCTCTTCATGGCCGGTTTTTGAGCTCCATTCAGGCCTTCAATTCGTGAGTCTACATGAGGAAGAAGACAACACAAACTTAAAAAAATCAAAAGAAGATACCTTACCTTTTCTTACCTTGTCTTCTAGCACATAATCATTCTCTTCCAACTCATGCCTTGTCACCACACATGGCCGGTTTTATGCAGAGAACATGGGCATGCATTGAGCCAATAAACCATGTAATAAACTAAGGAAAAAGAATTGTCAATTGACATTAAAAATTTGACAAAACAAAATCAGATTCCAAATGTCTTCTTTCATTACGTGAGCTAGGTCTCATTTTTCTCCTTGCCCTCTTCATCCACGGTTTTGGTAAGTCTCCTCTCTCTTCTAGCTTCATCTTCTTCCTTTGAAGCTCTTAAGTCCATTAATGGAGTTTTAACTTCTATCTTCACCTTTAAGGTAATTTCCTAGCATTTCTTGGCAAGACTTGAAGCAAACTCTTCCTAGCATAACAAGGTGTGTTCGGCTGCATTTAGTTCTCCAAGGAGATTGTCCAAACCAACATTAAACCAAGGAGCATCTCAAGGTATCTTAAGGTAGGTTTTAAAGCTTGTAAATCCTTAAAGCACATTTCTATGTGTAACCAAGTTCTACTTCTTCTAAGCCTCTTTTCTTCTTCATTTGATGAAGGAAAACTTGTCCTCCATCTACACTAAGAGTGCCGAAACTATAAGGAGAAAAGTCTAAGGTAAAGTCTTATAAAACTACTACAAATCTACTTAAGATCTTTATTCAAGATCTAACTCCTAAACACCTTCACCTCTTGCATAAAACCGAAGAGGAGCATCAAGTTTACCTAGGAGAAAGCTTGGAGTTCAAGAAGAAGTTCAAGCACTTAACCACCTTTGTAGAAGTAAGTTACTAAGTAAATCTTTAGTTATAAGCTTTGTTAAGCTTCTAAAAATGGTACAAAAATTATGTACATCTCCTAGGCTAAATAATACCGAAACTATATGGTTTATATGCCAAAAATATAATCTATAACATATATAGAAAATATTTACCTTAAGACACATTTTTGTGTCACAAAATTTATTTATGTTAAATAAAATAAGGCCGAAATGTCTAGGGCAAAAATGTTTTATTTTGAGCTAAGAATCAATATAAGACCTTACAATAATTTATACATGAGTTATATGACTCCTATGAATTTATGTATAATTATTATGACATATAAATCCACTTTTATATACTATATGGTCACTAAATATTTATGGCCGGATGCTCTAATTGATAATGAGTTTTAATGACCTACTTAGGTATATAACTTATATTATAAAGTTTGGAGAGTTAAAAATATTTATTAGTGCTTAAATGGCTAATTAATTAAGTTATGTGGTTTAAATGTAATTTTTACAAAGTTTAGTGGATTTATTGTGAAAGCCGAGAGTTAAGGGGTAGGGGTCTTGGTGTAATTATAATATAATATAAGGTTAGGAATTAAGTTAAGAATTTTAGATAATTTAAACAAGCTTAAAATAACTTTTTATTAAGTTTTGGGCTATTATGTAATTTATAAAAGTTGTTATGAAAGTTTAGCATTTATTAGTGGGCGAATTCATAATTAAAAGATTTATTAGGCTCACTTTCGAAATTTTGAGGAAAAATATTTAGACTTTAGTTTATAAGTTATTAAGAAACTATTATAAAGTTTAGGGATGAAAGTGTAATTAAGGAAGAATAAATGACAAAGCCGAATTACTTTGGGGTTAGTTTGGTAATTTAAGAATTTATATATAAATTCGGCATTTATGGAGAATTAAAATTAAAACTATAGTTTATAAGACATTATGTAAAGATTATAAGATTTTGTGGCTAAATTGCAATTATAGAAAGTATATAAATATATGCCGAGATTTTGAGGGGCTAAGATGTAATTCTTGAAAGTTATAAATTTATAGGTTATGTCCAAAAGATTAGTGGTGGTTTTGTAATTTAATTAGATGAGGAATTAAAACTATGTTATATAAAGAGATTAGAATTTAAGTGTAAAGTTTATGAATTAATGTGGTTGTTTTGTAAATAACCGAAATACAAGTTTAAGAATTTAGATTTAAATAAATATAGGTCCTATATGGATATTTGGAGGATTTAGAAGAAAGAATTTTGATTAAAGGAATTATGGAATTGAAACTAGGCTTACATGGTTATAAGGAATTAAAAGATAAACAATAAATATTATTTATGGTTAAAAGGAGAATAATAAAACTATAAGAATTTATGTCTATGTATGACATATAAATATAGTTAAGAAATTATAAGTTGTTATGTCACCTAGACAAATAAAATAAACAACAAATGCAATGAACACATATATGTGCATTAAAGGATGTATAAATAAATCAAAAGGAATAACAAATAAGTTATACATTAAATCATGAGGTAATTAAAAGAAATAACCCCACATGAAATAACAAATACGAGATTTGTTAAATGATCCAATAGAATTATTATATAAGGGTAACATAAATTAACCCTCTCAGTCAATCCTATTCTAGGACTCTGTTTGACCAGACATTGACCGGGAATTAAACGAGTACAGTCTACGGTGAACGGTATGGATTCTTGCAACCTTTTTCTAACGGATTACACGGCTGTGTGTGCTATCTGTTGTTTGAAATAACGACCAAGATAATTAATGTAAAATTTGTTTTACTCTTGTGCACTGTTGTATTATTTCATGTGTGTGATTGTTGCTGACTACAACGTGTATGTCCCACGCATACAAACACTACTATACCAGTGGATTAAATACCTGCGTTTCAGTATACCGAGGACTTGTACTCAAGTCTCTCACTAACTTCACTTTATAACAAACGTCATTATCCTAAACGTGATAATTGACAATACACATTGTGTTTTTGTTTAATGTCTTTATATGACACTTAACAAATATATACTTCGAGAATGAGGAGCCCAGTTGGATCTGGCCATGCATGCTACGGGAGTTGTACCTGTCTCAGGTCGTCTCCTACTACGTCGCGACGGAACATTCAGTTGGGAGGAAGACTCTATTCCTTCCGGGATTCAAATGCCCATCAGTTCAGTTTGAGGAAGACTTTATTCCTCTAGTGGGATTCTATTTCCCACGCCACTCAGTTCAGGGTTTAACTACGTTATCTCCTGGGGTTTTTATACCCAACCTTTCTCTATAACGAGGTCACTATACCTCCACTATATTGATATACTTTTATACATCTGTCAGTTCCACTGTGTGGACCGACAGCTATCAGACATTTCAGTTCAGCTAACTTGACCTTCTGTGTCTTGTTCTATGTGACATTATTGTCCTTGTTTGGATACTTGTTATCATCAGATTATGCTTGTTTACAGCTTTATAAAAAAGAACTGCATGTGTTCGACAAAGTAGTTGGTGTGGCCCGGTAGACGATGGGCTGCACGTTTTCCATACCAGCATTGTTTGCTGAGCCCCTTGGGGGCACCCCCATTTTTCAGGTACCTGAAGTTTAAGAAGATCACCATACTGAGTGTAGGTGGGGTAGACCAAGCTTTGGGAGTCTACTATTAGTTAATTATTTTATTTCAGTATTTTACCTTGAGTTTGATTCCTAGTATCTCGGGTTGTATCTGTATTCCAGACCGTGACATCTGAGGATTGTATTTGGACTTAGCCTTGTTGGTCACAAGGGTGGCCAACGGCGTTGTAATACCGCCCGGTTGTTGTATTTATTTCCGCTGCAGTTGTATTTTATTTGGGTGTGATCGCCGTTCAGTTTATTGGATTTCGGGTTGGGGTATTACATTTGTGAACAAGTATGTGGATTGTAGGCCTTAGAGCCAAGGAATTGTGTATGTGTATTGATATTGTGTTTTGAGGTATTAATGATGTATTAAGATTGCTTGTATTGCTGGTAGGACCCTTGTGTGGGTGTGGCTAGAATAGGAATGATTTTGGTGATAATGGGTATGTGTGGATAAGTGAGAATTGTAGGTGAACTATGGCAAAATTTTGGTAGGAATATGTACATTTGTGGATGACTTGGTGAATGGGAGAACCAAGGTATGTATTGGGGATGATAGAGATGTTTAATGACCATGGAGTAGTGGTTGTAGTATAAGAAGGAAAGGGTATAAAATCTGTAGCAAGAAGTGTAGTAAAACATTGTAGAAACTAGAAAAAACTAATGTGCAAGATTTTGTAAAATGAGTGTTGGAACTTGGGTGTAGGAAGTGTAATGGCTTGGAAATGAATTGTCATGGTAAGGAGAGGTATTTAGAATGCTAGGAATGGCATTGGTTGAGGAAGCATTGGATGGGAGAATTGAATTGTAAAATCTGTAGCATAGTGGTAACAAAAACTGTTACATGTGTTGTAGAAGAAGTAAGAAAATTGTGTAAGTTGTTTGATGAATTTAGTAATGGATTTGGGGATGAATTAAGGTATTTTAGGAAGCTTAATTAGTGTTAAACATGTGGGGTTACATGTAGGAAGATTGGGGAAGAAATGGGTAAGAAAAGAAGTGAAAAACAAAATCTGTAGGTAGGTTCTGGATCCGTCCGACCCAGAGGTTGGGGAGGACAGTGGGTCGGACGGGAACAGACCCCGGGACCAAAAACTATGGAATGGTCCGACCCGGAGGTGTATGGGTCGGACGGAACGGTTCTGGGTCGGACGGTTCCAGCAGGCTAACTTCGAAATGCTGTATCTTCTTCGTTTCAACTCCGATTTTGGATCCGTTTGCGCCCATGCGTTCCTCTCTTCATCTACTTTACTCCTATCTATGTTATTCCTCCTGTTTAAACAATAAATGTGTAAGACACCAATGAAACATAAAACTAGAGGAAAACAAGTATGAAAGTAAGTAAATAAGTTGTGAGTATAAGAACATTAAGCATACCGGAATAACGGGGTAAGTATGGGAGTAGTAATTATTTGTGTATCATAAGAGTATAGTATGAATAACAATGTTGGAACATTATCAGTGGAACAAGTGTGAAACAAGGGACGAGGGAACACACGGTAGAGCTAACTCCGGTGAAGGTATGATTTTCTCATGCCCCGTATGCTAACCGAGTTACGTTGATTTGTGTGCTGTATGCGGCTAATCAAGACTAAAGCATGAAAATGGTTTATTGCCTTTCATTGTATGTCTTGATGTATGTGTGTGAGCTAACCCTTCTTGATTGATTGTGTGGCTTCATTTGGTGCGTAGTACGACTCATAGATGAGTCTTGTTGAGTAGTGACTCGTAGTGAGAGTCATGTCGCGAACTAATGGAACAGTAGCAACGCACTAAACTATCAAATCAATAAATGATAACGCAACCCAATGAACTCACTAGAATGTGAGAGAGTGTACGGGAGTAATAACCTTCCAATAACGGTAGGAGAAACGAAATGAATAATCCACAAACAAAAAGTAGTGGAAGTATATAAGTAACCTCTATTAGAGGAATTAATCTTGGTGCAAATCATGAACCATGAGAGTAGTAAAGAATGATGAGGGATCTCCAAACCCCTTAGTAATTAGTTGACCCATTATGAGAGGACCCGACTGATGTAAGTATGCCCCAAACGAGAGAGTATTCGATATGTTGGGGAAACCCTTAAATCTGAGGATACTAGACGGTGGTAATTCCCTAAGCTAGCAGAGGTAATCGAGAGAGATACTTCTAGGCTAATCCATGAGATTGTAATATACTCTGGGGGAAGAGTGTTGGGAATTGGAGTAGTCCGGTAAAAACGGACATTGAGTATTTGAGGAGCTAAGCGTATAGCCCTCGTATTATAGGTCCGGTGGCGAGTCTTGTGTATGACTCCGCCCAGAGGCCAAAGTAATGAGTAATGAGTATTGCGTATGTATGAGTATGTAATGAGCACCGAGTATTGAGTATGTATGAGTAAGTATTGAGTATTGAGTACGTATGAGTAGTATGGAGTATTGAGTAGCAAGTGTACACATGAAATACCCCAAATCTAAATAATATTATTTAATAATTATTTATTGGAATATAATCCAAATATAAATCATTTCACGTACGCATGCAAACCCATGCATGAAAACGTTACGTAAAAACAGTCGTTTCACCATAAACGCTAAAACGCCTTAGAAGCATATGGTCAAACATGACCTTGTATGACCCTCTAATATTCAAACTAAATGGTCATACAATTATTATATGAATATACAAATATATTCCCTAAGCTATATTCAGTCAAATACGCAAAATGCTCGGGAGTGCTCACACCCGCTCCTTAAAGCACGAAAAGTCCGGAGGAGTGCCGAGGTGGCACGAACTCCTATAAAATTAATTCCTAGAGTTCCTAACATCATTATTTATCATTCTAAAGAGAACCCACGAAGTGGTTTCTCAAAATTCAGCAAAAACCAAAGGAGGATTTCTTAGCGCTCCTTTTTGGCCCGGGAGTGTCCCGATGGCCCGTAAATTATGTCACGGGTTGATATAACCCCATATAACTCAATGTAACATCTTAGTATATGTTTATTTACTATAATAAGTGTTTACAAACACTTGGAACTCATAAGAACAATTGGTTTCCCAAAATTTCCTTAGAGCACAAAAACACACCTTCGGGTGTCACGAAAATGCGTTTTACGCAATTACCTTGTAGTTTTTGACATGCCACGAATTGGTAATTAAAAAGGGTTAAAATGACCTTCTAAATCAGTTGGTGTGACTAGTCAACAAGGCTCTCTATAGGGGCCGATTTTGAGAGCAAAAACTAGTATAAAAATTGCATTAAAAGTTTATAAAAAGCATAGAACATGGTGACTCACCTTCCCATGTGTTATATTACTTAATGTCTAAGTATGTAGGTCTCATTTGACCAGCAAGCTGTCGAAATTAGGCCATGGAATAAGGCCATGTGAGCTAGAACAAAAACAAATGAGAAAAAGTAAAAAGTGGATCTAGAATTCACTTTTCTAGATTCCTTCTTTTCCATGTGACCTAACATGCTTGTCCTTGGCTCTTCAATGTCAATTAAGACCCCATTTGACCCTTGAATTCGTGACTCTACAAGGGAGGAAGAAGACAAGCCTAACTTAGAAAAATCAAAAGAATAACTTACCTAAATTACCTTGTCTTCTAGCTCACAATCATCTTCTTTCCAACTCTTGCCTTGTCACACACCACATGTCCGAAATTATGCAGAGAACATGGGCATTTATTGAGCCAATAAACCATGTAATAAACTAAGGAAAAAGTATAGTCATTTGACATTAAAAATTAACAAAACAAAAATCAAATTCTAAGGCACTCTCTTACCTTATACGTAAGTTTAGTGTCATTTCCCCTCTTGCACTCCACACCTACGAATTTGGTAAGCTCTCTCCTCTCTCTTCTAAGCTTCATCTTCTTCCTTTGAAGCTCTTAAGTCCATTAATGGAGATGTAACTTCTATCTTCATCTTTAAGGTAATTTCTTAGCAATTCTTGTCAAGCCTTGAAGCAAAACTCTTCCTAGCTTAACAACAAGTGTTCGACATCAATTAGTTCTCCAAGGAGGTTGTCCAAACCAACATTAAACCAAGGAGCATCTCAAGGTTATCTTAAGGTAGTTTTAATGCTTGTAAATCCTTAAAGCACATTTTTATGTGTAACCAAGTTCTACTTCTTCTAAGTCTCTTTTCTTCTTCATTTTCATGAAGGAAACTTGTTCTTCATCTACCTTAGGAGTGCCGAATATAAGGAGAAAAGTCTAAGGTAAATCTTGTAAAACTACTTACAAATCTACTTAAGATCTTTATTGAAGATCTAACTCCTAAACACCTTCACCTCTTGCATAAAACCGAAGAGGAGCATCAAGTTTACCTAGGAGAAAGCTTGGAGATTCAAGAAGAAGTTCAAGCACTTAACCACCTTTGTTAAGAAGTAAGTTTACTATATAAATCTTTATTATAAGCTTTGTTAAGCTTCTAAAAATTGTACAAAAATTATGTACACCTCCTAGGTTATATAATACCGAAACTATATGGTTTATATGCCAAAAATATAACTATAACATATATAGAAAATATTTACCTTAAGACACATTTTTGTGTCACAAATTTATTTATGTTACAATAATTTAGGCCGAAATCAGGCAAAAATTTATTTTGAGCTAAGAATTTATATAAGACATTACAATAATTTATACATGAGTTATATGACTCCTATGAATTTATTTATAATTATTAGACATATAAATCCACTTTTATATAACATAAGGTCTCATTTAAATTATGGCCGAATTTCTACTTGATAAATAAGTTTTAATGAGCTACTTAGGTATATAAATTTATCATAAAGTTTGGTGAGTTAAAAATATTTTAGTGCTAAATGACTAATTAATTAAGTTATGTGGATTAAATGTAATTTTTACAAAGTTGTATGCTTATTATAAAAACCGAGAGCTAAGGGTGTTTGGTGTAATTATAATATATATAAGGTTAGGAATTAAGTTTAAGAATTTTAGATAATTTAAACAAGCTTTAAATAACTTTTTATAAAGTTTTGGGCTATTATGTAATTTATAAAAGTTGTTATGAAAGTTTAGTATTATAGTGGGCGAATTCATAATTAAGAAATTATTAGGTTCACTTTCGAAATTTTAAGAATTAATATTTAACTATAGTTTATAAGTTATTAAGTACTATTATAAAGTTTTGGGGTGAAAATGTAATTAATGGAAAGTTCAAGACAAAGCCGAATTTTTGGGGTTAGTTTGGTAATTTAAGAATTTATATATATATTCGCATTTATGGAGAATTAAAATTAAAACTATAGTTTATAAGACATTATGTAAAGATTATAAGATTTTGTGGTTAGATTGCAATTATAAGAAGTATATATATAATGCCGAGATTTTGAGGGGCTAAGATGTAATTTTGAAAGTTATAATATTTAAAGTATGTCCAAAATATTAGTGGTAGTTTTGTAATTTAATAATAAGGTTAAAATTATGTTAATAAAGAGATTAGAATTTAAATGTAAAGTTTATGAATTAATGTGGTTGTTTTGTAAATAACCGAAATAAGTTTAAGAATTTAGATTTAAATATATAGGTCCTATATGGATATTTGGAGGATTTAGAAGAAAGAATTTTGATTAAAGGAATTATGGAATTGAACTATGGCTTACATGGTTATAAGGAATTAAAGATAAACAATAATATTATTTATGGTTAAAAGAGAATAATAAAACTATAAGAATTTTATGTCTATGTGACATATAAATATAGTTAAGAATTATAAGTTGTTATGTCACCTAGACAATAAAATAAACAACAAATGCATGAATATAAACATATATGTCAAAGGATTTATAAATAAATCAAAAAAATAACAAATAAGTTATACATTAAATCATGAGGTAATTAAAAGAAATAAACCTCACATGAAATAACAAATAGATTTGTTAAAATCCAATAGAATTATATATAAGGGTAACATAAATTAACCCTCTCAGTTAATCCTATTCTAGGACTTTGTTTGACCAGACGTTGACCGGGAATTTACAAGTACAGTCTACGGTGAACGGTATGGGATTCTTGCAACCTGTTTTCTAACGGATTACACCGGCTTGTGTGCTATCTGTTGTTTGAAATAACGACCAAGATAATTAATGTAAACTGTTGTTTTACTCTTGCACACTGTGGTATTATTTTATGTGCGTGAATGTTGCTGACTACATCGTGTATGTCCCACGCATACAAACACTACTATACCAGTGGATTAAATACCTGCGTTTCAGTATACCGAGGACTTGTACTCAAGTCTCTCACTAACTTCAGTTTATAACAAACGTCATTATCCTAAACGTGATAATTGACAATACACATTGTGTTCTTGTTTAACGTCTTTATATGACACTTAACAATTATACTTCGAGATGAGGAGCCCAGTTGGATCTGGCCATGCATGCTACGGGAGTTGTACCTGTCTCAGGTCGTCTCCTACTACGTCGCGACGGAACATTCAGTTGGGAGGAAGACTTTATTCCTTCCGGGATTCAAATGCCCTTCAGTTCGAGGAAGACTTTATTCCTCTAGTGGGTTCTTATTTCCCACGCCATTCAGTTCAGGGTTTAACTACGTTATCTCCTGGGGTTTTTATACCCAACCTTTCTCTTAACGAGGTCACTATACCTCCACTATTTCAGATATTCAGTTATAACGTCAGTCCCATTGTGTGGACCGACTATCAGTAAAGAATTTCAGTTCAGCTAACTCGACCTTCTGTGTCTTGTTCTTGTGTGACATTATTGTCCTTGTATGGATACTTGTTATTATCAGACTATGCTTGTTTACAGCTTTATAAAAATGAACTGCATGTGTTCGACAAAGTAGTTGGTGTGGCCCGGTAGACGATGGGCTGCACGTTTTCCATACCAGCATTGTTTGCTGAGCCCCTTTGGGGGCACCCCCATTTTTCAGGTACCTGAAGTTAAGATCACCACACTGAGTGTAGGTGGGGTAGACCAAGCTTTGGGAGTCTACTTATTAATTTATTTTATTAGTATTTTACTTGAGTTTGATTCCTAGTATCTCGGGTTGTATCTGTATTCCAGACCGTGACATTTGAGGATTGTATTTGGACTTAGCCTTGTTGGTCACAAGGGTGGCCAACGGCATTGTAATACCGCCCGGTTGTTGTATTTATTTCCGCTGCAGTTGTATTTTATTTGGGAGTGATCGCCGTTCAGTTTATTGGATTTCGGGTTGGGGTATTACAAAAATGGTATCAGAGCGTAGTTACGCTCTGGATACAAGGATACACCGAGATTAGGATATCTAAGACTTAGGTTAAGGGTTGAGAGATAGTATTGAAAGGAGTTTAAGTTAGTTTTACTTAGACTACTATCCAAGACCAAGATTTTGACCACAGTGCCTAATATACCTCAACATCCTGCAGATGTCAGGAAGAGGAGGACGACGTGGACAGGCTGATGAGGAGCCAAACGTCAGGCTGGCAGACATTGCCACCTTAATTGCTCAGGCATTCGCACAGGCGGGGGTTGCACAGCAGCAGCAGCTACCTCCACCACCACCACCCAGGAGAGAGAGGGTGAAGAGTTTGGCTGATCTGAGGCCAACTGCATTCAAGGGGCAGACTGACCCTGCTCACTTAGACCTACATCATGGAGATGGAGACAGCGTTCGAGACGCTTGCAGTCCCAGCTAGGGAAAAAGTAAGACTTGCTGCCTTTTATCTGAAGGATGCAGCTAGAGATTGGTGGAACATGGTGAAAGCCGACCACCTGGATGACCCAGCTTTTACTTGGGGACATTACACTGCATTACTTAGGGGCAAATACTACCCGGCCCACACCAGGATGGTGAAGACTCGGGAGTTTGACGCCTTGGAGCAGACGGGGAAGATGTCAGTGGATGAGTACTATGCGAAGTTCACTTCGCTACTCAGACTATTACCCGGCATAGGATACTCGGACCAGGTGTTGGTCGACCGATTCTACGGGGGACTGAGCCCTCGACTTCAGTTTGGGATGGGACCAATCATCCCCACCAGTTTGCAGGTAAAACAGGAAACATAAATCAGTTGGAAATCTTATTACATACTATACCCCATCATGGGAGATTTGGAGATTAATATTGAGATTTCAGGAATGCTACATGCTGCTCCGTAGTGGAGATCACTTGTAAGAGAAGGGATGCTTTGAGCTCCCAAAAGAGGAAGGACGGACCTGGTGGCGAAGATGCCAAGCAGGGGAACTCCAACAAAAGAACAAACCCTATCAGAAAGGACAGGGGTCCTATCAAGGGAAGGGAACCAAACTACTGGGAACCCCCAGTCAGGAACCTACGGAGTGGCAACTTCACAGAAAACCTACCCACCTAAGGGTAGGCACTCTAATCAAACAGTTTTTTGAGACTTTTGTGATTACTTCAGCACCGTTAGAATGAATAATTGACCTTGATTGTATTAGGTTCTGGATCTGGCTCAAACACGGGCCAGAAGTATATCCGCCGTTTCAACTGTAAACAGTGCGGAAGGATCACCCCGGCGTGGACTGCCAGGGGGAGAAAGTCATGTGCCGCTACTGTCAGATACTCGGGCATCGTGCCTTCGAGTGTATCCGAAACCCGGAGAGCAGGAACTACCGCCCGGGAGCAAAGCCAAACAGGCCAAGAATGGAGCTAGCGATACTCGCCCTCCACCAACAAACCAGCTCAGGGTATAAGGGCAAAGGCCCAGCATCGGGACCCGCCCTGCATGTCATGGACCGCTCAGATGAGGCTGGTCCTTCTACTAACCCAGGTATTTCTAAACCATGTGAACCTATTATCGAGCAATGGATGATGTGAATGAGTGCTTGCATGCCTTGATTGCCTAATTGAGTAGGAAAGAATTAGTAAGACTCACTAGTAAAATTTAAACCACGTAGGAAGCTATAAGATATGCTTTCCTATCCCCTCACCGCCCTCCCTGGAGAAAACATTATCAAGTACAAGAACCAGGGAACGAACAATGTAAGGTTATCCAACCAGGTTTGATATTACTCAAAGGATACCTAACACCGGAGACACAAATTGCAATCATCAGAAATGTCAAGAATTGGGAGCAGGACCAGGAGGGTTCTACACTCCAGAATTTCCAGGAGGATCAAAAATGAAGCTGAAAATGATGTGCTTAGGAAAGGATTGGAATCCACACAAAAACCTACCAAGATACAAGAAATGGAGATGGAGCACAAGTACCAAAAATCCCAGAAGAATTTTTACCAATTGTGGAACAAGCAGTTAATACAGCTCAACAACTAGAAGAGATCCAGTTCCCAATCTAAGGGCTGATCTATGTATCATCAACTTCTATGAAGAAGGAGGCCGTTTAGGACTACACCAGGACAATGATGAAACAAAAGGGTCCCTTGAACAGGGAATACCAGTATTATCTTTGTCAATTGGAGATGACGCAGAGTTCCTTTATGGCGAGCAGAAGCGTGTGGACCTTGCAAAGAAAATATATTGAGTTCAGGAGATGTTTTATAATGGGTGGAAAGTCAAGGTTGCTATACCATGGAATTAAAAGGATTAAGCTAAACACAGCACCTTCGACAGTGATAAACACCACTCACATGAGACCAGGAAGATTAAGTTTAACCTTTAGAAAGTACTAGTGTTGTAATTGTTTTTGGACTTCAGAAAGGAGATCATCTCATCAATGAAGCATTATTGTTTGTGAAAGTGAATGTCTTTAGACCCCATCATGTATCAAAGTACTTACTCAGATTCTGTTATTAGGTTGTGCTAAGGAGACGGAAGGTGCCTTAAGTATACTTACTGAGGAGGAGGCCAGCAAGGGCGGCTCGATTCTCACTGGTACCTTTCCGGTTAATGGAGTGGATGCATTAGTACTGTTCGACTCCGGAGCCTCACATACTTTCGTTTCGCCTACGCTTGCGGGGAAGTTGGGGCTAGACGCAGTAGAGTTACCTGATTTTAAGGTGGCACTCCCGTCTAAGGAGAAGATCAGTTGCACTCGTCTTTATAGAGGAGCCACTATCAGTATTAAGGAGGAGGAATTTCCTATTGACCTTATTGAGTTCAGAGGTCTAGGATTCGACGTTATAGCCGGGATGGACTGGCTGGGGCGGCACAGAGGCCGCATTCTTTGTGCAGAGCGCAGACTGTTGCTTAAGAGCCCATCAGGAGTGACAGTATCTTACCGTCAGAGCCCTAGGGCACCATCGATAAAAGTTATATCTGCTATGTCCATGTACAAGCACGTCAGGAAGCAGAAGGAGGTATATCTATGTTATGTTCAGAATGTAGAGCATGACCCTGATTTTGATCCAGCTATGCCAGTGGTGTCGGAATTTCCAGATATTTTTCCAAAGGAACTTCCAGGCTTACCGCCATCCAGAGAGGTAGAGTTCTCCATCGAATTACTACCAGGTACCGGTCCCATAGCTAAGGCACCGTACCGTATGGCACCAGCAGAGATGGCTGAGTTGAAAGAGCTGAAAGATTTATTGACAAGGGATACATACGACCTAGCGTATCTCCTTGGGGAGCACCAGTGCTTTTTGTGAAAAGAAGGATGGAAGCCTTCGTTTGTATTGATTACAGAGAGCTTAATGCAGTATCGGTGAAGAACAAATATCCACTACCACGGATTGATGATTTGTTTGATCAGTTGAGAGGAGCAAAAGTGTTTTCGAAGATCGATTTGAGATCAGGCTACCATCAGATACCCATCAGGGAGCAAGACATAGAAAAGACAGCATTCAGAACACGGTATGGCCACTATGAGTTTACAGTTATGCCTTTTGGCTTGTCAAATGCACCTGCAGTCTTCATGGATTTGATGAACAGATTATTCAGAGAGCAGTTGGATAAGACCGTGGTTGTATTCATCGATGACATCCTATCTATCAAAGTCTAAGAAGAGCATGAGAGTCACCTCCGACATTCTTGAGATCTTAAGGGAGAACCAGCTTTATGCTAAGTTCTCCAAATGTGAGTTTTGGTTGACAGAGTTTCCTTTTAGGACATGTTATCTCAGATGCTGGGATCGCAGTGGATCCAGCAAAGATAGAAGCAGTTCGCACTTGGCCTAGGCCAAAGACAGTTACGGACATCAGGAGTTTCCTTGGTTTAGCAGGATACTACAGAAGGTTTGTCAGAGACTTCTCCAAAATAGCCAAACCTATGACCAGCTTAATGAAGAAGGATGCACCTTTCACATGGACTACTGAATGTGAGACCTCATTCGAGCTTTGAAGAATGCTTTGACATCAGCACCAGTTTTGACTATACCTGAAGGCACAGAGGGTTATGAAGTTTACTGTGATGCATCAGGAGGGGATTAGGGTGTGTACTCATGCAGAATGGGAAGGTAGTCGCCTACGCTTCCCGACAGTTGAAGAAACATGAGGAAAACTATCCCACACATGACTTGGAGCTTGGAGCTATTGTTTTTGCCTTGAAGATCTGGCGCCACTACCTGTATGGTGTCCAGATGACCGTATATTCGGATCATAAGAGTTTGAAATATGTATTCACCCAGAAGGAGTTAAACATGAGACAAAGAAGATGGGTTGAATTTCTTAAGGATTATGACATTGATTTGCAGTACAAGGAAGGGAAAGCTAATGTTGTAGCAGACGCATTGAGTCGACGAGCATATTCTCTTAATGCCATTGTGGCTAGCTCGAGTCTTATGGACGACATACGCAGAGCACAGCAGAGTGATCAGCGAATGATGGAGATCAGTCAGAAGTTGACTGACGGTACATTTGAGGGTGGAAAGTATGAGTTCCAGTTACATGATGATGGACTCATCAGATTGAAGGGAAGATTGTGTATTCCCAGAGACAGCACAGATATAAAGGAGCATATTCTTCGAGAGTCCCACACTTCTACCACATCTGTCCATCCAGGAGCTTCTAAGATGTACAAAGATCTAAAGAGGTATTTCTGGTGGAGTGGTATGAAGGGCGACGTGACAGAGTATGTGATTCGATGTCTCACTTGTCAGAAAGTGAAATTCGAACATAGACGACCAGGTATGGTACAGTCTATGCCAGTTCCAGAGTGGAAGTTTTATGATATCTCCATGGACTTCGTGGTGGGACTACCACCTACGAGAGGAGGCCTTAAATGATTTGGGTTGTTGTTGACGACTGACTAAGGTTGCTAGGTTTATTCCGATGAAGATACTTGGAAAGTGCCAAAGTTAGCAGAGCTATTTGAGAAGAGATTATCAGACATCATGGAGTACCAAAGACTATTGTTTCAGATCGAGACTAGATTTCTCTCACGATACTGGCGAGCTACTCGCGAGGCACTTGGCACTGAGTTGAAGCTTAGCACAGCATTTCATCCTCAGACAGATGGTCAGTCAGAGAGGACTATTCAGACCTTAGAGGACATGCTACGAGCATGTGCCTTGGATTTTCAGGGCAGCTGGATAGATAGATTACATCTCATCGAGTTTGCTTACAATAACAGCTATCACGCCTCTATACAGATGTCACCTTTTCAGGCTTTATATGGCAGACCATGCCGCACACCTTTGTGCTGGGACGAGTCTAGTGAGACCGTCATCATTGGGCCTGAGTACTTGGAGCAAGTCCAGGCAGAAGTTCAGCAGATCAGAAACAATATGAAAGCAGCACAGGACAGACAGAAATCATATGCTGATGAGAGGCGACGAGACCTTGAGTTCGCAGTTGGCGACCAGGTATTTCTACGAGTTTCACCCATGAAGGGTGTATTCAGATTTGGTCAGAAGGGCAAGCTAAGCCCGAAATTTGTAGGACCCTACGCTATCATAGAGCGGGTGGGCCTAGTGGCATATCGACTTGATTTGCCAGCCGAGTTGGGCAAAGTACACAATGTTTTTCACGTGTCTCAGCTTAAGAAATACATGCCTCATCCTTCTCATGTTCTACAACCAGAGACACTCTCTTTAGAACCAACAATGCGGTATGTGGAAACACCGCAAAGAATCTTAGATAGGAAGACACGAGAGACTCGAAACAAGTCTGTGAGCCTCGTGAAGGTTCTTTGGTCGAACCACGATGTGGAAGAGGCCACATGGGAACTCGAAGCTGATATGCGAGCGAAGTTTCCCTCATTATTTACCGACTAGGCACTTTAGTCTAGGGTACGGGGGCGTACCCCTTCTTTTTGGGGGGTAGAGCCTTTTTCATTTTTGAGTTTAGTGTGCACTTTGTTGCTTTGTGCATTGCATTTGTTGCTTTTGTGCATTTCAGTTGTTGCACTTTTGTGCATTTCAGTTGTTGCACTTTTGTGCATTTCAGTTGTTGCACTTTTGTGCATTTCAGTTGTTGCACTTTTGTGCATTTCAGTGACACCTTGTCTTGTATGTGTTCTTGTGTAACACTGTGTTTGAATGTACCTTGTACTTCTACTTGATTGTGTGTACTTCATTACACTACAATGGAAATATTATATGCACTACGTTGCACCATTTGAAATGAAAAGTGATTGTGTTCACTACCTTGCTTTACACTGCAAGTATATGTTATGACATTCCAAGTATTTCTGTTGTACTTGATATACACTATGAACTTAGGGATATAGAGACTTGGGACTTGATCCCTAAAAATTAGATTGAGTTGTGGATACTTAGTGGAACTTGATTCCCCCACAACCTTATACTTTAAATATGAGACTTCGGGGCGAAGTCCTTTTTTAAGGGGGGTAGATTGAAATACCCCAAATCTAAATAATATTATTAAATCATTATTTATTGGAATATAATCCAAACATAAATCAGTTTCACGTACGCATGCAAACCCATGCATGAAAACGTTACGTAAAAATAGTCGTTTCACCATAAACGCTAAAACGCCTTAGAAACATGTGATCAAACATGACCTTGTATGACCTCTAAAACTCAAACCAAATGGTCATACACTCATTATATGATATATAAATATATTCCCTAAGCTATATTCAGTCAAATACGCAAAACGCTCGGGAGTGCTCACGCGCGCCCTTAAAGCAAGAAAAGTCGGAGGAGTGCCGAGGTGGCACGAACTCCTATAAAATTAATTCCTAGAGTTCCTAATATCATTATTTACCATTCTAAAGATAACCCACGAAGTGGTTCTCAAAATTCAGCAAAAACCACAGGAGGATTTCTTAGCGCTCCTTTTTGGCCCGGGTGTGTCCCGATGGCCCGTAAATTATGTCATGGGTTGATATAACCCATATAACCAATGTAACATCTTAATATATGTTTATTACTATAATAAGTGTTTACAAACACTTGGAACTCATAAAACAATTTTTCCCAAAATTTCCTTAGAGCACAAAAACACACCTTCGGGTGTCACGAAAACGCGTTTTACGCAATTGCCTTGTAGTTTTTGACATACCACGAATTGGTAATATTAAAAAGGGTTAAAATGACCTTCTAAATCAGTTGGTGTGACTAGTCAACAAGACTCTCTATAGGGGCCGATTTTGAGAGCAAAAACTAGTATAAAAATTGCATTAAAAGTTTATAAAAGCATAGAACATGGTGACTCACCTTCCCATGTGTTATATTACTTAATGTCTAAGTATGTAGGTCTCATTTGACCAGCAAGCTGTCGAAATTAGGCCATGGAATAAGGCCATGTGAGCTAGAACAAAAACAAATGAGAAAAAGTAAAAAGTGGATCTAGAATTCACTTTTCTAGATTCCTTCTTTTCCATGTGACCTAACATGCTTGTCCTTGGCTCTTCAATGTCAATTAAGACACCCCATTTGACCCTTGAATTCGTGACTCTACAAGGGAGAAGACAAGCCTAACTTAGAAAAATCAAAAGAATAACTTACCTAAATTACCTTGTCTTCTAGCTCACAATCATCTTCTTTCCAACTCTTGCCTTGTCACACACCACATGTCCGAAATTATGCAGAGAACATGGGCATTTATTGAGCCAATAAACCATGTAATAAACTAAGGAAAAAGTATAGTCATTTGACATTAAAAATTAACAAAACAAAAATCAAATTCTAAGGCACTCTCTTACCTTATACGTAAGTTTAGTGTCATTTCCCCTCTTGCACTCCACACCTACGAATTTGGTAAGCTCTCTCCTCTCTCTTCTAAGCTTCATCTTCTTCCTTTGAAGCTCTTAAGTCCATTAATGGAGATGTAACTTCTATCTTCATCTTTAAGGTAATTTCTTAGCAATTCTTGTCAAGCCTTGAAGCAAAACTCTTCCTAGCTTAACAACAAGTGTTCGACATCAATTAGTTCTCCAAGGAGGTTGTCCAAACCAACATTAAACCAAGGAGCATCTCAAGGTTATCTTAAGGTAGTTTTAATGCTTGTAAATCCTTAAAGCACATTTTTATGTGTAACCAAGTTCTACTTCTTCTAAGTCTCTTTTCTTCTTCTTCATTTTCATGAAGGAAATTGTTCTTCATCTACCTTAGGAGTGCGAATATAAGGAGAAAAGTCTAAGGTAAATCTTGTAAAAACTACTTACAAATCTACTTAAGATCTTTATTGAAGATCTAACTCCTAAACACCTTCACCTCTTGCATAAAACCGAAGAGGAGCATCAAGTTTACCTAGGAGAAAGCTTGGAGATTCAAGAAGAAGTTCAAGCACTTAACCACCTTTGTTAAGAAGTAAGTTTACTATATAAATCTTATGTTATAAGCTTTGTTAAGCTTCTAAAAATTGTACAAAAATTATGTACACCTCCTAGGTTTATACCGAAACTATATGGTTTATATGCCAAAAATATAACTATAACATATATAGAAAATATTTACCTTAAGACACATTTTTGTGTCACAAATTTATTTATGTTACATAAATTAGGCCGAAAGTTAGGCAAAAATGCTTTTTTTGAGCTAAGAATTTATATAAGACATTACAATAATTTATACATGAGTTATATGACTCCTATGAATTTATTTATATTATTAGACATATAAATCCACTTTTATATAACATAAGGTCTCATTTAAATTATGGCCGAATGTTCTACTTGATAAATAAGTTTTAATGACTACTTAGGTATATAAATTTATATCATAAAGTTTGGTGAGTTAAAAATATTCTATTAGTGTTAAATGACTAATTAATTAAGTTATGTGGATTAAATGTAATTTTTACAAAGTTTGGTGCTTATTATAAAAACCGAGCTAAGGGCTGTTTGGTGTAATTATAATATAATATAAGGTTAGGAATTAAGTTTAAGAATTTTAGATAATTTAAACAAGCTTTAAAATAACTTTTTATAAAGTTTTGGGCTATTATGTAATTTATAAAAGTTGTTATGAAAGTTTATAATAATTAGGGGCGAATTCATAATTAAGAGAATTTTAGGTTCACTTTCGAAATTTTAGAAGATTAAATATTTAACTATAGTTTATAAGTTATTAAATACTATTATAAAGTTTTGGGGTGAAAATGTAATTAATGGAAAGTTCAAGACAAAGCCGAATTTTTGGGGTTAGTTTGGTAATTTAAGAATTTATATATATATTCGGCATTTATGGAGAATTAAAATTAAAACTATAGTTTATAAGACATTATGTAAAGATTATAAGATTTTGTGGTTAGATTGCAATTATAAGAAGTATATATAATGCCGAGATTTTGAGGGGCTAAGATGTAATTTTGAAAGTTATAATATTTAAGTATGTCCAAAATATTAGTGGTAGTTTTGTAATTTATAATAAGGAATTAAAATTATATATAAAGAGATTAGAATTTAAATGTAAAGTTTATGAATTAATGTGGTTGTTTTGTAAATAACCGAAATAAGTTAAGAATTTAGATTTAAATAAATATAGGTCCTATATGGATATTTGGAGGATTTAGAAGAAAGAATTTTGATTAAAGGAATTATGGAATTAAACTATGGCTTATGGTTATAAGGAATTAAAAGATAAACAATAATATTATTTATGGTTAAAAGGAGAATAATAAAACTATAAGAATTTTATGTCTATGTATGACATATAAATATAGTTAAGAATTATAAGTTGTTATGTCACCTAGACAATAAAATAAACAACAAATGCATGAATATAATACATTATGTACATTAAAGGATTTATAAATAAATCAAAAGGAATAACAAATAAGTTATACATTAAATCATGAGGTAATTAAAAGAAATAAACCTCACATGAAATAACAATACGAGATTTGTTAAAATCCAATAGAATTATTATATAAGGGTAACATAAATTAACCCTCTCAGTTAATCCTATTCTAGGACTTTGTTTGACCAGACGTTGACCGGGAATTTACAAGTACAGTCTACGGTGAACGGTATGGGATTCTTGCAACCTGTTTTCTAACGGATTACACCGGCTTGTGTGCTATCTGTTGTTTGAAATAACGACCAAGATAATTAATGTAAACTGTTGTTTTACTCTTGCACACTGTGGTATTATTTTATGTGCGTGAATGTTGCTGACTACAACGTGTATGTCCCACGCATACAAACACTACTATACCAGTGGATTAAATACCTGCGTTTCAGTATACCGAGGACTTGTACTCAAGTCTCTCACTAACTTCAGTTTATAACAAACGTCATTATCCTAAACGTGATAATTGACAATACACATTGTGTTCTTGTTTAACGTCTTTATATGACACTTAACAATTATACTTCGAGATGAGGAGCCCAGTTGGATCTGGCCATGCATGCTACGGGAGTTGTACCTGTCTCAGGTCGTCTCCTACTACGTCGCGACGGAACATTCAGTTGGGAGGAAGACTTTATTCCTTCCGGGATTCAAATGCCCTTCAGTTCGAGGAAGACTTTATTCCTCTAGTGGGTTCTTATTTCCCACGCCATTCAGTTCAGGGTTTAACTACGTTATCTCCTGGGGTTTTTATACCCAACCTTTCTTATAACGAGGTCACTATACCTCCACTATTTCAGATATTCAGTTATAACGGTCAGTCCCATTGTGTGGACCGACTATCAGTAAAGAATTTCAGTTCAGCTAACTCGACCTTCTGTGTCTTGTTCTATGTGACATTATTGTCCTTGTATGGATACTTGTTATTATCAGACTATGCTTGTTTACAGCTTTATAAAAATGAACTGCATGTGTTCGACAAAGTAGTTGGTGTGGCCCGGTAGACGATGGGCTGCACGTTTTCCATACCAGCATTGTTTGCTGAGCCCCTTTGGGGGCACCCCCATTTTTCAGGTACCTGAAGTTAAGAACACACACTGAGTGTAGGTGGGGTAGACCAAGCTTTGGGAGTCTACTATTAGAATTTATTTTATTTCAGTATTTACTTTGAGTTTGATTCCTAGTATCTCGGGTTGTATCTGTATTCCAGACCGTGACATTTGAGGATTGTATTTGGACTTAGCCTTGTTGGTCACAAGGGTGGCCAACGGCATTGTAATACCGCCCGGTTGTTGTATTTATTTCCGCTGCAGTTGTATTTTATTTGGGAGTGATCGCCGTTCAGTTTATGGATTTTCGGTTGGGGTATTACACATATACCGCGTGCTAACCGCGGTACGCCGACTACTTTGGGTGGGATATACATGGAGTTCATTTTAATCAAACAACGTGCATCATGGCAATACATATATATGTATATCACACAAGGAATCTACATTCAATCACGGAACACGATTCCTAACCATAACAATTTGTTAGTGGTAACTGGTTACTCTTAGGCATTGAGGGTATATCCTCACTTGCCTTGTTTACTTATTCATACCTCACCCCTCTCTCGGGTTACTTATTCGTATACACACCCATTCTCTTGGGCTACTCATACTTATAATTGCCATTCTCTCGGGTTACTCATACATATACTCACCCCTTCTCTCGGGTTACTCATACATATACTCACCCCCTTTCTCTCGGGTTATTTATACTCATTATCTCACCCACACTCTTGGGTTATTCATACTCAAGCTCTTGTAGATTCTCGAGACACTACAGGTCTCCTACGTCACGCTTGTTACTTATTACATACTTAAGCCAAACTCCTGGCTCTCTAGCATAGTCTTACTTCCCCGGTTTCGACCCTACTCTGGGTCTAGCATGGTGGGAAGGTTCACTAGCTCACGGAACTCTCTCTTAGTTCCTAACTCTTTTTACATAGGTCCGACTACTCTCGGACTACTCACATTCCCATATACTCCTCTCTCGGAGTTATAATTTATATCATGTATATTAGTCTAGAAGCATCATTCTCGATGTTTCTAATGACTTAGGGAACATTACTCAAGTTTGGTTAATCTTAGGTTTTAAGAGTTACCTTTACAATACATATACTCATACTTTCGGTTATATTCTTATACCGGGTAAACCCTCTTATAGGAGGTCGACCATGTCTCAAGGGAGTTACTAATCCCCTAGGTCTCTTTTACCTTCCTTATAAGTTCACATTATTGGATTAACTTCAATCCTCTCGACGGAGGTTCATTTATCTCTCCACTCATAATTATTTCGTGGATTGTTTCAGTAAGGTTTTCTAACCGTTATCGGGTATTTACTCAACCCGTACATCTCCTCACGTTCTAGGGAGTTCATATGTTTGCGTTATCGTTATACTTTAATCGATAGCTTGTGTGTGTTTGCATATTTTCGTTATCATACGCATCGTTCCGTTCTACGGATCTCTAGCCGAACGTTACTCACTATGAGTCGGTCTTTACACTATGTTAGACCACACCGGCATACAAGTATGTTAGTTCATTCAACATACAACAAGACATACATAATCAAACAAGGGATTATTTTCATGCTTTAGTCTTGATTAAGCCGGCACACAAACACACAAATCAGTGTAACTCGGTTAGCATACGGGGCATGAGAAAATCATACCTTTCACCGGGGTTTTTACTTTTACCGTGTCATCTCACCATGCTTGGTTCACACACGATCCACTGATAACATTCAAATGTTTTATTAACATCAAAGCATTACGGTATGTAAAACTAATACTCCCGTACTTAACCCCGTTTATCCCGTTATCTCGGTTTTACACTTGTTAATTTGAGTTCTCACTTCTCAAACACTTCTAACACTTTCTAACACTTCTTAGGGCCTTTACATGTCACCAAACAAGGCCTTAACATCTTATAACATCATTAACATTCAAACCCCCATCATTTACAACCTTTAAAACACTCACGGCATGATTCTGGGGGTGGTCCGGGACTTGGTCCATACCCTAAGTCCCGGACCAACTCATTAAATAACTCTCGGGTGAAAAACAACACCTGGTCCGGGACCTTGTCCTGGGGTATAGTCCCGGACCAAAGCAGGGGGTGTGTTCTCGGCATAGAAATAGGGGGTGGTCCGGGTCCTTGTCCATGGACTAGGTCCCGGACCCTGCTACAACCTGAAACAGACATTATTTTTCACCCCCATTTCAACCCTTAATCCACACTCAATCTTTCCCTAATCTTTCCACAAGATTTCTACATGTTTAATCACCATTAATCATGCTCTAAAACTCTTCAAATCATAGGCTCAAACCTTCCCCAAATTCTTACTCAACATCACTTATATTCCATAACTAGTTTTCTTGTTTTGTTCAACTCTTGTAACAGATTCTGGTTGCATCATTATACCATTCAAACTTCCCTCACCAATGTCATTCTTAGCACTCAAATGACATTATCTTTACTCCTAATACACCTTTCTCCTTAGCTTGATTTTTTTGCAAACCATTACTACTCACTTAAACCTCTTAAGCACACCTAGTCTCTTCCTCATCATAGAACACTCAAGACTTTCCATTCCTAGGTAAATTTTGACAGCACTTACTTGCTTTACTAAGCATTTTCACCACACTAAAATCAACTCACAAGCACTTCTTCCCACCTGTTTGGTTTAGACATCAACAATCACATTAAATTCCCACTTGTTCACATATAAACTAGCTTGGTTTCCTAGGTTCATTTTACACACTTAAACCCATTGAAACATTCCCATTCAACAAACAACATTATAGTATCATGACCACCACAATTCAAGGTCCTTAATTCAACCTATCATTTAACTCACAAGTCACATAAAAACTAGCTCAAGGTAAGCTTTTTACCTTGCTCCTTTTCGGTTTTCTCCCTCTTCTTCCTCTTTCTCTTGTTCCCTCTTTCTCTTCTTGTTTTTCCACACCACACAAGGGCTTTGGATTGCAAACTACAACCGTAGCCCATCACACATACACAATCAATTCACTTTTCCTCCAAAAACCTTATACATATTTAGAGCTAGTTTACAAAGTTTAATCTTGGTTTTACCTTGAAGAACCCAAATGGTTGGATTAGCAATCAGTTGGAGAAGTTTCCAACACCCCACAAAAACATATGCTCTCGGCTGAAATGAGAGGAAATTTTCCAACGTGAGGAAAAAGTCTCACAAATGGTAGATTAGGCTTGAAATGGTATAAATACTTACTTATATACCTTAAGGCACTAAGGAAGAGAAGAAGGGTTGAAATCTACTCTTCAAGCTCCAAACGTCAATGGAGATGAAAATGGAGAAATCAATACTTTGATGGGTGGAGATCGAAGCTCTCACCGAGAGGAGTTCAACGGTACTAATTTCGTGTGATTCGGTGGAGAAATGAGTAAGATGGAGGTGAGGCAAGGATGGGGTTTGTGCTGTTGGTGTCGCGACTTACAGAGGAAGAAGAAGGAATTGCAAGTCTCTGGAGCAAATCGTGAAATGAGGAAGAAGGTGAGAAGGTGAGCTCTTTTATTTTACTTTTTACTTTATACTATTTACTTTACTTATTTATTTATTTGTCTTGTTTTACTTAATAGCTAGCAAGCTATTAATGGGTGTACACTTATTAATTAAAACCGGCCCACATTAATTAATAGCCCGGGTCGTTTTTCGTCTTTTCGAATTAAACGCGTTTCGTCTCCCGGTTTGTCACTATTCACTTACCGGGTCCGTTTTCCGGAATTTTCTCGTTTAATTAATTTTAATGGTTATTAAGCTTCCATTAATTTAATTATAGTTATTTAATCAACTATAATTTTTACGGGTCCGTTTGACCACTTAAAGTCACGTTTTCGGTTTTCTCGAAAAACGTGCTTTACTTAATTAGCGTTTTAATCCATTATTGGATCCGTTTTCTTCGGGAATCATTCCCGTATACTAATTAGGCCTAACTAAGCCTTAGGAATCCATCTCGGACCCTTACGAGATATATCTCTTATTTATTTAATGCGCATTTTAGCGTTTTTCGCTTTTCAAGCTTTTTCTTTTCTTTTGGTTTTATTCTTTTTACCAATACTCTTAGGCACATTAGGCCCTTAATAATTTTATTAGAGTAATTAAATCACCATTTTAGATCCGGGGTATTAAAATCTACCCCCCTTAGGAACTTTGTCCTCAAAGTTGGTGAATCTAATGGTTACTCTCATGGCGCTATGCCAAGGTTATAATACATGTATAACCTTACAGACTCCACAAGTCAGTCTCATTTCATACACATACCACACAATATCACAGCATGTATAGCAATCAAAAATACTTTTGTATTCTCTCCATGGAATCGGTCCGAAGACAAGAAGGCACTACAGTCCTCGAATCCATGTTGAGTAATATACTACTGATCCCTCAGGTACCGGTCACGTTGAACACTTACTCTTTCTGGTTCACGGCCGTTTCATGACAAATGGGCACTTACTCTCTCTGGCCCACGGTCCCTTCGGTTCTGATCAAAACGTTACACATATACATATCCTCAGGCACTCTGGTTGACTCACTCAACACAGGAACATCTCAGGGTACTCTCCCCGTCCCGCTGCCTTTGGAAAAATCACACACTGACACCGCCCCAACCGGTCACTTAGGACCGCCGCACGTACGGTGCAATGGTTTCAAAACTAATACACGCCCACCGTTCTACCGGTCATCAAGACTTAAGGCCACAGCCATCGGCGGGTGATAGCGGTTTCAAAACCATTTTCATTTCCATCTTCATACTTGAAGAAAATTCTTTTTCCAAAATCTGTTTGAAAATTCTTTTTAAAACATCACACAACTCCAAATCCGGTTTATGGTAGTTGTATCTTTCTTAGCGTGATTACTTGTGACCACTATAGGGAGCTTCAGAATCATCTAACCCTGATGTGATCAGCATCAGTGTTGAACTATCCTTCCACCCCAATTTGTGTTCGGTTTCCCTTGATCGCTAGCAGATCAAGTTCCACCTCCCACGTCAGTTTCAAAAACAGATAGTCAAACATTTTCGTTTTCTATCTTTTACTCTTTCTAGTTATATTCACGAAACAATTCGTTTCAATTAATCTCTAGTTCCTAGTACTTAGGTCATTTGTCATTCTCATTGCTTCACTACTTACCTAGGTATTCCATACTTATGGCTCTTTTACTCAAATTGTTGCTCAATTTAAACACATAACATACAACTCCAAAGGATGGAACTCACTCCATCTATCATTCTCAAATAAAATCACCTAGGGAACTCACTCCCTCTTAGGTTACACATCGGTTTCATGCCGATTCATACTCATCATAACTCATGTCTAATCTCACTAGACATATACTATAGGGATTCTCATTCCCTAGGAGTCTCTCTACTCCTTTTTTCATAAATATTACATACTCATTACTCGCATCTCCCATGCATAATACTCATACTTATACGATGAATGGGTAGACATGTTTATGTAACATGAGTTCCAATCATCAAAACAATTTCTTTTGTGCTATGCACATAGTAGTTTACGCACCAATACGTAAAACATACTCTAAGCGGTTTCTCGCCCTACCCCCCTTAAAAGGGGTTACGCCCGCGTAACCAACCATATGTTATCACTGAACATTGGTTCATTAATTCGAGTATTATGAAGTGGTTTAACTTCAGTACGGTTAATTAACTCATAACCGGGTTCGGTTCTAGCCTCTAAGGCTTCAAGGGGTTTATGACATAGGTATACTTAACCCTGAATCACGGTCCACAAGCTTCTGCTGCGTGACCTGATAACTAGAGCTTAATTCGCTCTTTGGTATTCTCAATGTATTTCAATCGTCGCTTGGTATCTCTTACCGTATGCGAATTCGATGAATTTAGATTTCTCTCCAGTTCTCTGGAATCTATTGTATAACACTGTATACCTTGTGTTATTCACTTATTTTTCCCGACTTATTGTCGGTTGAGGTCAAGCTACTACTTAGCATGTAGTGCTTCCTCGTTTAATAGTGGCTCATGGATTATGTTTGTTTCTTGGTTCTGTGCCAGAGTTCTTCATTCATACTACTCTGCATTTTTCCATATCGATCCTGGGCCCTGTGGGTTACTGCCCACGTTCTTTGTGCATCTTTGGCCAATGGCCGCACGGTTATCTCTCTAGATTCTCACTCAACAGGCTTCGTTGACATTTCTCAATTCCTGGCTCTCCCACTTGATCATTACCGCACAAGTGCAATACCAAAACACTCAGTCATACAGAGTGCAGAAGCGTAAACCCTTGACAGTAAATCTCTCATGAGATAGGAATGATCATGTCTTTACCACTTTCTCATCACTCAATCATAACTAGTTATACTCTTACAATTCGCTTACTGCGTACCATGTTCTACTCGTTACAACATTGTTATATGGCATCCGCTACTACTTTAGCTTCTGCTCATGTACTCCCGCCATTTATACTATGGCTTGCCATTCACTTGGCTCAATGAAATACGTTACTCTTTAAAATCTCTCTGCGCGCTTGCGCACTGCTTACTCTGCAGTTCATACTATACATATGCAGTGTTCACTACTCATCCGATTACTCTATCGGTTTTCTTTGTACTGCCATCAAGGTTCCTCTTTACACACTACTATAGTTCATATGCTCCTTGGCAATATACACATGCTCAAGTTTTACTACACCGCTCTAGCGGTTTCACATTACATACTTAGGTGGTAGCCTTTCTCTGGAGGATTCACGCAAATGCCGCTCCATAGGCCCCATAATAACAAGTGGTATCCCCACTCTAAGGTAGTGGTTCATTCTCCACTGTTCCTCTTATGCCTTCTATGCATAGGTTTCAACGTTTAGATCTACAAGTTGTAGTTGGTTACCGGCTTATAAGCCACATTGCCTCGCCATGCTCCATGCGGGCTGTTTATACAGTTTCGCTTCTCCGTATACCATTAAATGGTTTGGAGGTATTACTGGGTTTTGATAGGTTAGTTTCATCACACTTCCAACATGGAAGGCCCTTTTAAATATTTGATACTAATTCATGCCCTCTGGCAATTAGGGTATCCCGTGTTACGAGGGATCCCTTCGGGTTCTACCCGAGTGTTTGCTTAAACACTTGTGTTCTCAACACGATGTTTCGTTCAACTACTGTTGACTCCGGCACCCTTCTCGGATTGCTCCTGGGTGTTACTGAGTAATGCCATTACATCTGGCTTGTATGGTTATGTTCAGTTGTGACTTCGCCTTGCGGCTATGTCCTTGACTATCCCGTTTAGGGTTGTAATGTCTCCCATTATTGGGTAGATCCTTGGTACCTTCTAATACCTTCTAGGTCTGGTCATTATTCTCTTCAGTGAGGTATAAAGTGGGAATTCTATCCCGTTTATCGTACATTAATAAGTTCATTTAGGCATTCGCCGTATTATTTACACTGGTATTCACCAGTTATTAGGTATTTCCTGAGACATATCCAATGTCTGTACTTAATACTCTGTGCTTCTCGCTTTTTAAGCTATATCCTTAGGTCTGTCACCTACTGGATTCTGACTCCTTAACTTAGTAAGCTTCCTTTGTTCTTCGATCATTCGAGTGTCCAACTGTTGGTTTGAATTGGCTCTTTCGTCCGTAGTATGGAGTGGGCTACTTCCCGTGTACCGTACTCTACTTGTATACATACATGGAGTATCTTATTGATACGTTACCACTTACCCGACTAACTCATAACTGGTCTGTCAGGCCCGCAAGCTCCTTTGGAGTGCGGTCGTTCCATGTCTCGTTTGTGTACACTTGTAGTGTCGGTCACGCCTAAGTGAAGTATTCTGTTGCCAACTCCTCTTATATGGTCCTATAACTTATCGGTTCACTGGTTTGGTTTTAAAATTTGGGGGTTTTTGGAAAATTTATGTTTGAAAGAATTTGAGTTTAAAAGTAAGTTCTTCATGGCATTTCTTGCCGGCTGTTCTTACCGTCAGCTTCTCGCTGACGGTATGTTCTTTATAATGATCAGGCGTTAGGCCTTTCAAGGTTTCGTTTCAATTCTTAGGGTTTGTGGCTATATTGGCTTTCTTGCCATCTTGGTACTTGCTAAGTACTTACTTGTTAAGTTTCTTAAGTCCGTTATTACTGCACTTGCCGTGGCAAGTGCGCGGTACAGGCGGTTTTTAGGTTAACTCATACCGGTCACGGTATTGTTCACATTGTATTTGGTAGCCTTGACGGCTCTTCCTTGATCCTTTAGTTGGATAACTGCTCCTTAGAGCTGCTTCTCATTCATCTGACATGACTGTCATTCATTTAGGTGCTCCTCCACTCTCGGAGTTCCTTAATTACTTTAATTTATGCTTTACCTCGTTGCTCGTTCCCACGTCTTTACTGTGGTTACCGAGGTTTAACTTATTTAGGTACTACTTCTGTAGTCCTATTCGGGTATATCCCGTAGTTATGCTCGTAGCTGTCTAAGCTGTCGTTAGGTATTGCAACCTCTTCGGGTGTGGCAGGGTGGGTGTATCTACTCTGACTAGGTTCTTAGTCGGTTAGTGTACCGTTGATGGTATTTAGTTATGGCGGTCCGTAGACATGTGTCTCGGTTTTTGTTATTTCTCATCCGCCTTGTTGCACGGTTGGTGCTTTTTCTTGCTGCTGCTCGGCAGCTAGGTTCTCGCGACTGCTAAGCATGTCGCCCCAGACTGCCACAAATTCAGGTCTCCTGGAATTAGGATGTCTCGACCTTCCGTCATTATGTGCGGTTATTGTCATTCCAGCGGGATCCGTCTCCGGGCTTTCCGGTTCTCGGGACTTACCGCATGACAGGTTCTGGTTCATATTGAAATATTAAAACTGCCAGATTGGGTTTCCCCGTCTCTCTGGCGTTCTTTCCCAACTTTTAATGCGGGGGTTGTGGAGGGCGGGTCTGGTATTGTAGGTATCCAGATCATACTGGAAGTTCCTAACTAGCGCATCTCTCACGCTACCACTCAACCCATAGCCCTAAGCCTCTAATTCCTAACTCGGTATTCCCTAAGCTCGGTATTTCTAGTCATCAGAGCGATACTTCGCTCTGATACCATTTTTGTAACACCCCAACCGTTAATCTCGTCATTACCTCTTAACCGTTACTAATTACTTACTCACGCAGCGGAACTCTAATTACAACGAGGGGTGAAACAACGCCGTTAGCCACCCATGTGGCTAACCAGGCCTCTTACATACCGTAACGGTCTGATGAACTGGAACAACCGAGTACTCATACAATACAATACTCAATTCTCTTACTATACCGAGTCTACAATATACGGATGCCGATAACATACTCGGACTTACACCTCATTCAAACGCATAAGTAATTACAATCTAACTACCCATGCTCACAGCAGTCCCCGTCCTACTCTCTCGAACGGTGGTCAGCTTCAAGTACCTGCACACTAAAAACGTTCCCCCTAGGGGGTCAGCTTACGCTGCGCATGAAATTCGCATATACCGCGTGCTAACCGCGGTACGCCGACTACTTTGGGTCGGATATACATGGAGTTCATTTTAATCAAACAACGTGCATCATGGCAATACAATATATATGTATATCACACAAGGAATCTACATTCAATCACGGAACACGATTCCTAACCAACATAACAATGTTGTTAGTGGTAACTGGTTACTCTTAGGCATTGAGGGTTATTCCTCACTATGCCTTGTTTACTTATTCAATACCTCACCCGCTCTCTCGGGTTACTTATTCGTATACACACCCATTCTCTTGGGCTACTCATACTTATACTTACCCATTCTCTCGGGTTACTCATACATATACTCACCCCTTTCTCTCGGGTTACTCATACATATACTCACCCCTTTCTCTCGGGTTATTTATACTCATTATCTCACCCACACTCTTGGGTTATTCATACTCAAGCTCTTGTAGATTCTCGAGACACTACAGGTCTCCTACGTCACGCTTGTTACTCTTATTACATACTTAAGCCAAAACTCATGGCTCTCTAGCATAGTCTTACTTCCCCGGTTTCGACCCTACTCTGGGTCTAGCATGGTGGGAAGGTTCAACTAGCTCACGGAACTCTCTCTTAGTTCCTAACTCTTTTTACATAGGTCCGACTACTCTCGGACTACTCACATTCCCATATACTCCTCTCTCGGAGTTATAATTTATATCATGTATATTAGTCTAGAAGCATCCTCGATGTTTCTAATGACTTAGGGAACATTACTCAAGTTTGGTTAATCTTAGGTTTTAAGAGTTACCTTTACAATACATATACTCATACTTTCGGTTATATTCTTATACCGGGTAAACCCTCTTATAGGAGGTCGACCATGTCTCAAGGGAGTTACTAATCCCCTAGGTCTCTTTTACCTTCCTTATAAGTTCACATTATTGGATTAACTTCAATCCTCTCGACGGAGGTTCATTTATCTCTCCACTCATAATTATTTCGTGGATTGTTTCAGTAAGGTTTTCTAACCGTTATCGGGTATTTACTCAACCCGTACATCTCCTCACGTTCTAGGGAGTTCATATGTTTGCGTTATCGTTATACTTTAATCGATAGCTTGTGTGTGTTTGCATATTTTCGTTATCATACGCATCGTTCCGTTCTACGGATCTCTAGCCGAACGTTACTCACTATGAGTCGGTCTTTACACTATGTTAGACCACACCGGCATACAAGTATGTTAGTTCATTCAACATACAACAAGACACATAATCAAACAAGGGATTATTTTCATGCTTTAGTCTTGATTAAGCCGGCACACAAACACACAAATCAGTGTAACTCGGTTAGCATACGGGGCATGAGAAAATCATACCTTTCACCGGGGTTTTACTTTTACCGTGTCATCTCACCATGCTTGGTTCACACACGATCCACTGATAACATTCAAATGTTTTATTAACATCAAAGCATTACGGTATGTAAAACTAATACTCCCGTACTTAACCCCGTTTATCCCGTTATCTCGGTTTTACACTTGTTAATTTGAGTTCTCACTTCTCAAACACTTCTAACACTTTCTTACACTTCTTAGGGCCTTTACATGTCACCAAACAAGGCCTTAACATCTTATAACATCATTAACATTCAAACCCCCATCATTTAAACCTTTAAAACACTCACGGTGATTCTGGGGGTGGTCCGGGACTTGGTCCTTACCCTAAGTCCCGGACCAACTCATTAAATAACTCTCGGGTGAAAAACAACACCTGGTCCGGGACCTTGTCCTGGGTATAGTCCCGGACCAAAGCAGGGGTGTGTTCTCGGCATAGAAATAGGGGTGGTCCGGGTCCTTGTCCAGGACTAGTCCCGGACCCTGCTAAACCTGAAACAACATTATTTTTCACCCCCATCAACCCTTAACCACACTCAATCTTTCCTAATCTTTCCACAAGAGTTCTACATGTTTAATCAACATTAATCATGCTCTAAAACTCTTCAAATCATAGGCTCAAACCTCCCCAAATTCTTACTCAACATCACTTATATTCCATAACTAGTTTTCTTGTTTGTTCAACTCTTGTAACAGATTTGGTTGCATCATTATACCATTCAAACTTCCTCACCAATGTCATTCTTAGCACTCAAATGACATTATATTTACTCCTAATACACCTTTCTCTTAGATTGATTTTTTTGCAAACCAATTACTACTCACTTAACCTCTTAAGCACACCTAGTCTCTTCCTCATATAGAACACTCACGACTTCCATTCCTAGGTAAATTTTGACAGACTTACTTGCTTTTACTAAGCATTTTCACCACACTAAATCAACTCACAAGCACTTCTTCCACCTGTTTGGTTTAGATCACACAATCACATTAATTCCCACTGTTCACATATAAACTAGCTTGGTTTCCTAGGTTCATTTTACACAACTTAAACCCATTGAAACATTCCCATTCAACAAAAACATTATAGTATCATGACCACCAAATTCAAGGTCCTTAATTTCAACCTATCATTTAACTCACAAGTCATATAAAAACTAGCTCAAGGTAAGCTTTTTACCTTGCTCCTTTTCGGTTTTTCTCCCTCTCTTCCTCTTTCTCTTGTTCCCTCTTTTCTTCTTGTTTTTCCACACCACACAAGGGCTTTGGATTGCAAACTACAACCGAGCCCATCACACATACACAACAATTCACTTTTCCTCCACAAAAACCTTATACATTTAGAGCTAGTTTACAAAGTTTAATCTTGGTTTTACCTTGAAGAACCCAATGGTTGGATTAGCATCAGTTGGAGAAGTTTCCACACCCCCAAAAACATATGCTCTCGGCTGAAATGAGAGGAAATTTCCAACGTGAGGAAAAAGTCTCACAATGGTAGATTAGGCTTGAAATGGTATAATACTTATTACTATATACCTTAAGGCACTAAGGAAGAGAAGAAGGGTTGAAATCTACTCTTCAAGCTCCAAAAGCTCCCACGTCAATGGAGATGAAAATGGGAGAAATCAATACTTTGATGGGGGAGATCGAAGCTCTCACCGAGAGGAGTTCAACGGTACTAATTTCGTGTGATTCGGTTGGAGAAATGAGTAAGATGGAGGTGAGGCAAGGATGGGGTTTGTGCTGTTTGTGTCGCGACTTACAGAGGAAGAAGAAGGAATTGCAAGTCTCTGGAGCAAATCGGAAATGAGGAAGAAGGTGAGAAGGTGAGCTCTTTTATTTTACTTTTTACTTTATACTATTTATTTACTTATTTATTTATTTGTCTTGTTTTTACTTAATACTAGCAAGCTATTAATGGGTGTACACTTTTAATTAAAACCGGCCCACATTAATTAATAGCCCGGGTCGTTTTTCGTCTTTTTCGAATTAAACGCGTTTCGTCTCCCGGTTTTTGACACTATTCATTTACCGGGCCCGTTTTCTGGAATTTTCTCGTTTAATTATTTTAATGGTTATTAAGCTTCCATTAATATTTAATTATAGTTATTTAATCAACTATAATTTTTAACGGGTCGTTTGACCACTTAAGGTCAACGTTTTCGGTTTTCTCGAAAAACGTGCTTTTATGCTTAATTAGCGTTTTAATCCTTTATTTGGATCCGTTTTCTTTGGGAATCATTCCCGTATACTAATTAGGCCTAACTAAGCCTTAGGAATCCATCTCGGACCCTTACGAGATTATATATCTCTTATTTCCATTTAATGCGCATTTTAGCGTTTGTTTTCGCGTTTAACGCATTTTTCTCTTTTCTTTGGTTTTATTCTTTTTAACAATACTCTCTAGGCACAATTAGGCCCTTAATAATTTTATTAGAGTAATTAAATCACCATTTTTAGATCCGGGGTATTAAAGTATGGGAATAACTGATAGACGAAGTTCTATCCTTGGAGATGTATGATCATGATTAGAATGATTTAAAAAGATAGAAAATTGGAAATGAGTGATTTAATTGATGCTTGAAAATGAAGTGGGAGGTGGAACTTGATTTGCATGTGATCAAGGGAAGGCCGAACACAATTGGGGTGGGGATGGAAGGATAGTTCGACACTGATGCTGATCACATTAGGGTTGGATGACTCTTGAAACTCCCTATAAGTGGTCACAAATAACCACGCTAAGAAAAGAAGCAAAGAGCTTAAGTTGGACTTGGAGTTGGTGTGTTTTCAAAGGATTTTCAATTGGTATTTATAAAATGTTGATGGATACCTTACGTAATTAAAGTCTTCTTACTTAACCTCACAAGGAAATTTTAAATTTAAGTGATTGTTTGATCTCCAAAGGCACGGGGACGGAAGGTGTCCATCGCGACCGGGTTTCTGCGGGATCACAGTGTGTATGTAAGGATATTTTTGGATTGTTATACATGCTAATGAGTTGTGTTGTGGTAGTGTGTAAATGTTATTTTGACTTTGATCTCCTAAAGTGTATGCTATTGAGACCATGAGTCTAAATGTGTTGTGTTACATAGACCTAAGTGTCTAAAAGCTGTTATGTTATCGGGACCCATGTGTCCAAATGTTGTTATGTTACCCAAGACCAGTGAGTCAAAGGTTGTTATGTTATGTGTAAATGTTGTTAAGATACCCGGAGCATGAGTCCGAGGCTATCATGTGAATATGTGATGTTATGTGTGGATGTGAATGTGTTGCCCGGACCATTAAGTCCGAGTTGTGATGAAAGTGTGTTTGGTTATGGAAGTTTATTTCCAAGTGATTCCTGTGTTCAAATCTAATGATGGTGGAAAGTGTGAACTTCGAGGACGAAGTTTTTAAGGGGGTAGATTGAAATACCCCAAACCTTGATATTGTGGTTTCAATATCAAACTATGGTATGTAAAGGCTAAAAAGTGCCTTAGTAACACCAGTGAACAATTTAGACCATAGAAATGCAATAAGCATTAAGACACAGTTTGAGCAAAAAATGCTCTAAGCTATGAGTGAACTTGGTTAGGACCCAAAGAGCCTACCAAGACTTAATATATTCAATTATGATTCAATAAGGCTAAATAAGTCCTTAGGAAACTTTGGTGGACAGTTAAACCAAATAAAACACAAGAAATACCTTAAAGTCAATATGAGCGAAAAATGTGCTCTAAGCTTGGGATAAATGCGTATAAGACCTAATGGTCACACCTATACTTTATAAATATGAATGAACATATTAAATCAATTACCAAGAAAAACAGAGCTTGAAACAAGTTAAAACACAAAATGTGCTTTAAGGAGTCTTAAAGCACGTTTTTGAAAAATGTCTTGTAAATGAGTTTTGAATGGCTAAATGTCCATCATTACTCTTTAATTAACATGTGTACTATATAGTATCACATTTGGGTGGCTATATTAATGGGAAATCAAAAATTTCACTTCTAAGTGCCTTGTTTTAGTGAATAGTGATTTTTATAAGCTAGTTTGTAATATATGTTGTTATAAGTATTTAAATGAGTCATCAAAGACTATTATACCCCTAGGTAAAGATGGGGGCCGGTTTTTCATGTGTGACTCACCACATTTGAACAAATAAGTAAGTTAAGTAATGACAAAGCAAAAGTACTATTTGCTTTTAGCTTAAATATCTCCAAAAGCAAGCTTTATCTTCATTCTCTCATTTCCCTTCACTTCCAACGTCTCCAACCTCCCTCCATGCTCTCTATCGGTTGTGCTACAGCACATATACCATCTTCAAGCTTTGACCACTTGTATCTTCTAGCTCCCTTGGCCAAATCAAATTCCAAGACCATGTTTGTCTTAGTTAGGTCAAGCTCTACACTTCCCTCTTTTTAAATCTTCAAGAACTCAGTTTTGGTGCCATGGAGATTCACCATTGAAGGAGCTTGAGCTCATCTTTTCACATATTCTTGTTCTCCTTTGCTTCAAGGTAAGGAAACTCAAAGAAAAATCAAGTTCCCTCCATGTTTTGTTGTTGTCCGAAATTCACCATAATGGAGCTCTTATATTGCCTTGTTCTAGCTCCATTTGGAATCTTTCAAGACTAGGTGGAGTCCTCTCTCATAGATATTCAAACTCTCTTCAAAGATTAAGGTAAAACAACTACATTAATGTTTTGAAATAATGTAAACCTAGGGTTTACAATGAGATGGAGCTTAAAGCTTGAATACTCATTATGGTTTGTTATAATGTTTTAGTAGTTGGCAAGGAACCAAATGCCTTACGGTTTTGTAAGGAAACAAGAAGAGAATTGGGAGGAAAAGAGGTAAATATGCGTATCTCAATGTAATTAAATGCCTTAGGGAAATGAGCTTGATTTGCTTAATAAAATACCTAAGAGCCAATGGTGAATGAGCTAGTGAATGCTCTCAAGGAGTTTATTAAGGGCATATGTATGTTGGGTGTATTTGGCAGGTCAAAGGCATTACTTATGTGGGAAATTCATTGTTTAGAGTTTATGCAATTTAAGGGCCTAAGAGCCATGTTATTTAAGGGCCTAAGTGCCAAGCAATTTAAGTTATGCAACTATTGTGATGTAGTGCTAAATGTGTGAAGTTTTGTGTATAAAAATGGTTTGATGGATTTTAGGTGTTCTTGAATGAAATAAGGTAAAAACCTAAGTGTTTGGGTGTGATAAATACAAGAGAGCTATGGCCAAATTTGGGGAAATGTGTGAGAAGTTCTAAGTGTTTTAAGAGTTTTGGTGAACTAGGAAGTATTAAAGGTGAACAAATGTTTCACTAAGGAAGGAAAAACGTGCATTAGGTGTTACAAGGATTAGGTGCTATCTTGGAAGTTCTAGGAATTTAATGAGTGTTTTAGGATGTAATAAAGTCTTGGAGAAGTTTGTTTAAAGTTTGGGTAAAGTTGATGAATAAGGAGGGAATGAGTTTAGGTAAGGTTTTGAGAAAGGAATTCAAGAAGTTGTGAAAAGAGGATTTGGTTAGTAAGAGGAGATGCTTGGGAGATGATGTTATAAGGTGAAGAAGCATTTTAGTGTAGGGGTCATTATAGGTGAAATACCACCTAGAAATCTTAAGGAGAAAACATTCCAAGTGCTAGGAATTTTGTAAGAAATTTGTGAATGATAAGATGGTTTGGTGAGAGATTTAAAGAGCTTAGCACATGGCTAAAGGTGTGTGATGTGCCAAAAGATGTTGGGAAACATTATGAGGCTTTAGGAGAAGTTTGGTGAAATTGGTTAAGGTTTAAAGACTTGGAAATTGAATGTTTTGCTGTGTCCGAATTCCGTCCGGAATGGAAGTTCGGACAGGCTCTGTTGGGTAAAGGATTTTCTCATTCTCGAACTGTGTCCGAACTTGGGAAGTCCGGACACAAGTTCGGACGTGACTGTTTCTATCTGGGATTACTCTCGAACTGTGTCCGAACTTGGGAAGTCCGGACACAAGTTCGGACGTGTGTATGGTTTCAGTATTAGGTCGTGGCTTGTGTCCGAACTTGGGAAGTCCGGACACAAGTTCAGACGGCCACTGTATGGACCAAAATTATTGTTTTAAGGTATGAAAATGATGTGTAATGATGGGGATTGATAGGTAATGATGTTATAAGGTTGTTAAGGACATATTAGGTGAGTTTTAAATGGCAATTAAGTGGGTGAAAAGTTGTATCAAAATGTAAAAGTAAAACAAGTTAAAAATGTAAAGTTATGTAACTAAGTTAACGGGGAAGTTAAACATTAGACATTAATAATCAAGCAAACCCCGATGTTAATAAAAACACATGTGGTAACAGTTGTTCGAGAATCGCTCGAGGAACATAAGTGGACGTGGTAAAGTGGACTCCGGTGACAGGTATGGTTTTCTTGCAACCTGTGTCCTACCGGATTACAACCGGCTTGTATGCCAATGTGTTTTCTGTGATGTTTGCCACGTTATAAGGTAAATCATGAAATGAGTTTACAGTCGTTATTGTTGTTGTAGTTTACGTGCCGATACCGGTAACCTCGAATGCGCTTGAAGGGCTAGTTAACCACTATTAGGTAAACGTAGGAGAACGGTATCCGGTAACAACGTTTCCGACTTAAGGAACGTTCTAACCACGACTATGCGTGAGTTGGTTATGTGATGTTTGTGTGCGATGTTTGTATGTGAATGTATGACTCTCCTTCCCTTGTGTGGTCTAACAAGACTTAACCCAATGTGTGATTGTTTAACTAAGTTCAATGATGAACTTCTGACAAGTGTTAACGGGGGGAGTGAGGAGTCCGGTCTGTTTCCGGCCACGCGTGTGAGTATGGGGGTCGTTGTCATAGCAGGTTCGATCCTCTCTGTATGTTATGGTTGTTTTCCAATTTGGTTCCCAACCTTCCCTTTAGCTTAACCAAGGCTATTAACTGACTCATGTCGGGCCACAGGGGAACTATTGTTATGTTTGTTTCGGTGTGCTTGGATCACTATATCCGAGACACCTTGTGTTAAGTTAACCGTTCATTTAACGAGACGGTAACGAGTATGTAACGAGCTTATAATGAGACTGGCAACATTCTCTAGGCTCACCAGTGTATTAACAATGTTTGGGTCGGTTCCTAAGAGGACCATTCCCGTTATGTTATGTATCTTTGTTGTGATGCAATATCCATTGCGGTGTTATGTTGTGCACGTGGAAACGTGCAAAGTGTTGTTAAATGTTGTTATGTAGTGTATGTTATATGTTGTAAAATGTGGAGTGTGTGGATCATGGATATGATTCCCAGTTTGTGATAAGAGGCGTTTAAGGATAACCCGATTTAAGGGTAAGTGTCGTCTATTAAGGAAGTAGCTCCATTAGAGGAGGAACATCTAGGGATAATGAATACCATGAGTGACTTATTAGTAAGGATATTATCCGTTTGTTGAGCCCGTGAGGCGAAATGATAGGTGTTGTGGTGTTTACAGTTGCATGTATGATTTAAAATAATCAACCGCATGCTAAGACGACATTGTTGTGCGTGGACGGTAGCCATGTGGGCTGCGGATTACCATACAGCAAAAGGTGCTGAGCCCTTGGGGGCCACCCTTTCTGTTCTTTTCCTATTTCAGGTACGAAGTGTTGGCAGCGTTCGAGAGTAGGACGGGTAGTCGTCGTACATGGGTAATCTTAAGTGTATGTATACAGTAGGTGTAGTAAGACCGAAATTGTTGTCGGCATCAGTTTATAAATACTCGGTATAGTGGAAGGAGTGCGTTGTGTTGTTGTTAATGGAAAGCGATAGTAAGGGTAGACGCTCGGGAATTTAGCCCATCAGACCGTACAATGTGTAGTATTAGCCTGTTAGCCACGTGGGTGGCTAACGGCGTGTAACACCAACGAGTTAATTAATGTGATGAGGTTGTTCTTCCGCTGCAGTTTATTGTAAGTATGTTAATGTTGGATGGGGTGTTACAGGAAAACTGGGAAAAACTCGAACTTTAAGCAGTTCGTGGAGCCAACTTTGAGGATCTATAACTAGCAGTACAAAACGAGTTAGACTATGTGTAAAGGCTCATTGGAAAGAGCAAACTTAGCTCTACGTATTGACAGCAAGAACTAAACCTAACTCGCACTATACAGAAAGAAATTGAAGTCGCAAATCACGAGTTTACCTCTCTGTTTTGATGTTATTTTATGTGCTGGCGAGACCGAAACTTTAGACCTCTATATCCCCCAACTGGTTACGAATCGGACTTGGGCATAAACACGAAAATTGTAGTGGGATTAGAGATCTTTACAACGAGCTAAAGAAATCGAATTTTGGTTGGGTAACGAAGAAGTTATGATCGACGCAAGTTACCTGAAAACGAAGAGAATCTGGAATTCTGGAAACACGTTTCGCAAGGTGGCTACTTTGACTCGATTTTCCGGTTGATTCATAAGGAGTTAGGGTTTGTATGAGTTATAGTTGTTTAGAGGGAATGTAGGAGAATACAACAAAGAAAACGGCATTGAAAATTATGGAAAGATGTAACACCCCTACTATTAATTCAATCATTACCGTCCAATCTCCTCGTGCTTCCCGAGTCACGCAGCGGATACATACTTACATACATCGGGTGATACAATGTCGTTAGTCACCCACATGACTAACAAGGCTACTACTTCTACATACAGCATCGGTCTGATGGACCGGAATATCCGAGTACTACTTAATACAATACATACTCTCATTACGTACTGATTACTACAATACTCCATTCGATACATTACTCCATTCAATACCGTACTCCATTCAATACAATACTTCACAACTCCGTACAAGATAATACACTACGCATACCGAGTTTACTAGGTTCCAAAATCAATACAGTACTTCTCCCAAATTCATACACACTTACTAGGATTCAATCTGCTACCCATTCCTCACAAACTAGATACTTCTAATTACAAGGCGCGCCACCGGTCTCTTACCTTGACCGTATTCGCTTCGGGTACCTGCACACTAAAAATGGTCCCCCGAGGGGGTCAGCTTACGCTGAATATGATAACCGCATACCCCGCGTACTAGCGAGGGTACGCCGACCATTTGGTCGAATACATGCAATTCATTTTGCAATACATACATTCATACATACATACACATACATACATACATACATACATACTACAACATACATACATACATACATACATACATACATACATACATACATACATACATACATGCTTTCATTCACGATACTACAATACTGCACAAGATATACATACATACGTACAGTACCATACATGCTTGGAGGACAATACGAGTCAACCAATACTTACTTACCATCTTCCAGAATACACATACACAGTACATACTCAATACGCAATACGGAGATACAATTCTCCAATACATACAAAGGTCCAGTTAGCTTTACTGCACACCCGGGTTAATCGGGTGTTCGGTACTCTTTTACTTCCGGTCAATGACTTACAATAGTCAAGACCAATACACATACAATACTTACTTCTTACATACTTTACTTCCAATTAAGTCGGTATGACCTCCGGGCAGGGATTACTACATCCCACCACCGGGCTTTAAGGTGGCCCACTAATCCAGGATGCTACCCATTCAAGGGAATTGGTCCATGGAAAAGATTACAGCCAGGATTCGGATCCAACCTCTTGTGTTTCCTTATCCTCACGCGTGGCCGAAACTATATCGGACTTCTACTCATTCCATTTACTCATTACCCAAGTTAGGAGTTAGAATGTTAGGAATTAGTAGAAGTCAATACTTCATTTCCATACATACGTACAATACTCAAGTACACAATACTTACACATACTTCTCAATTCCATTCATTCATTTCATGAATTATACAAACTAATTGTTCAAGAAGATACAACAAGAACAAATAGTTCAGACACAGTTAAGTGCAATATAAATCCGATTCGTGCATTTATCTTATTGGTGATCACATAAGCACACAAATCGGGGTAACCAGGTTAGGATACAGAGCATGAAGAAATCATACCGTTCACCGTTGTACTTGTATCCAACTTTCCTCCGGTGTACACAATCCAAGTCCTATAACCAACATGTGATCGAGTGGTTAATTCCCTATGGGTAACCCAACACGTTTCATCATTTATGTTTCCCAATGTACCATTACTAGTTCCTTAGATTTCATACTTAATTCCAAAATCATTTACTTTACATCATTTCCTAAGCTCATTTTCTTAGGTTCTTATGTGTATATTATTTTCTCCTTACCATCATTATTCTCCCTATGGTTTACTGCTTAAGCCCAAAAAAAAAAATTTTTTTTTTTTTTTGACCGGACCTCCCCTGTGGGGCGGTCCCTAGGGGCGGTCCGAGACAGAAGCCATTTACGCTGCGAGATTCCAGTACTGGACCTCCCCACAGGGGCGGTCCGTAGGGGCGGTCCGAGACAGAAACCAATTTTTTTTTTTTTTTTTAATCTTCTCTGCACTGGACCTCCCCTGTGGGGCGGTCCCTAGGGGCGGTCCGTGACAGAAACGAATCCGTCCAGCTGAATTCGACTATGGACCTCCCCACAGGGGCGGTCCATAGGGGCGGTCCACAACAGACCCTGTTTTTAAAAGTGTTTTTCTACACATTCTGAACTCCAAATTCACCCCAATTTTTTTCCACTTATTCCACAATCTTTCCACATGTTTCCTACATGTTTAAACACCTTAAAACATGCATTAAACCTCTCCAAATCATTGGTTAAACTCTTACTCCAATTCTTGCTCAAATTCACAAACATCAATTCTTATATTTGCACTTTGCACACTAAAGCACTTCTAACTTTCTCTTGCTAGTTTCCTACCTCCTACCAACTCACTTAATAACCATTCCAAATCCTTTATAACCATTTGCAATAACTATACACAAGTTCTTCATTCATTTCCAAGGTTATGCACACCAACTTTCTTCCTAAAATTCAAGGTACTCATACACTGTTTTGCTACAGATTTTTGTTCCCACTTCTACCATTCAATACTCCCTCTATCAATACCATTCCTAGCATTCTAATTGCATTACCTCCCACTCAAGTTCTCCCCATTATCTAGCTCCATTCAAAATCTGTTACAACATGATTAATCACTCACAACTTCTACCAAAACACACCTAGTTATTGTCTAGGTTGTTCCCTCTCCTTACACATCTAAGTCCTCTAATTCCCATACAAATTTGGGCAGAGGTTCCCCTAAAATTCTCACTTTGCCCACATACCATTTCAGCTAAATATTCATTCCCAATCTCCATATCGATTCACACATCATTAATCACACTACAACACACAATTTTCCTGCACATATACATACATTACCCATGGTTTTCCCAAGCTTTAAAACATCATTTACAAGCTTCAAAACTGTTACATTATCATCCCTCATTATACTACAACATACTTACTACTCATTACTCAAATACATTACTCATTCTACTTCTCGAAAACTGTTACATTACACAATGCAAAACAAGTTCAAGGTAAGAGACTTTACCTTGTTCTTTCTAGTTTTCTTTCTTTCCTTTCCTTCTCTTCCTTTATCCTTTCTTTCCCTCTTGTTCTCGGTCTCAAATGGAGTTCACACACCCATGCTACAGCCCATACATTCCACCATTCAATACAAAAACTAACCCTTAACCATTCTTCAAAGTTTAAGGCGCATTTTAGGGTTTAGGAATATATATTACCTTGCAAGGGTGTAAGTGAGACTTGGAACAGCACTAGAGCAATATTTCTCACCCTCCAAGAATGCCAAAATCGGCTGGAATACAAGGCACCAAACAAGGGTTTAGTTTGAATTTTCGTTTTGCCCACAAGGGCTTGAAAAAGGTAAGTTTTCAAGAATATTTTTACCTCAAAATGACAAGGAGAAGAAGGTGGTTCTAGTGGTAGTCTTGAAGCTCCAAATGCTCCATACCCATGGAGATGAAAGTGCTCCTTTTCGAATTTTGAAAAGAGAGGAATGCTCTCCTTGATGAGAGGAAGACAATGGTGTAGTTTTTATAATTTTTGGAAGAGATTCAAGGGAGTAACAAGAGGAGAGAATGTAGAGTTTGTGTGGGTTCTCTCAAACTTCCATTGCTGTCGCTGGGAAGAAGGAGAAGAAAGAAATAAAGAGGAGGAGGGGAGTTCTACGTGAGTGAAGAGAATGTGAGGGGAATAGGAGAGAGAATAGGTGAGTGGGGTAGTAAAGTAGTATAGTTACTTTTTTGCTTTTTATTTATTTTGTTGTTTTGTAAATAAGAAGAGAGTGTGTGAGAGTGTGAGAGGGGGGGAGCCCAAATCGGACACACACAGCACACACATACCACCTTTACTTTTTATTTTCAAAGTGGACACATAAGTTTTGGTTATTTATGTTTCTACCCCACAACTTCCCGTTTTTGACAGTTTTTACTATTTTCTCGTTTTATTGATTTTATTGGTTCTAAAGCTTCACTAATATTTATTAATGACTATTTAGTTGACCAAAATTGTTACGAGTCTATTTGACCTGCTTAAAGACGCGTTTTCCCGGTTACCTCGAAAAACGCGCTTTAATGTTCATTAGTGTTTTTAATCCATTTTAAGGATCCGTTTTCTTCGGGATTTGCTCCCTACTATTTATTTAGACTTAATTAAGCCTTTAGAATCCTTATAATACGCTAACCGAGGTTTCATACCTCCTATGGTCATTTAACGCTTATTTAGCGTTTTTCGCTTTTTAAGCGTTTCTTTATTTTTTTTTGGATTTATTTTTCCTCACCAATATTTCTTAATCATTACTAGGCTCTTAAATACCTATTAGGATAATTAAATCGCCATATTTAAGGTCGGGGTATTTCAATCTACCCCCCTTAAGAACTTTGTCCTCAAAGTTGTTCGAGGTTATAGGTTTACAATGCTTACTCATCCTTACATGTCTAATACCAAAAGTAACACATTCTTCCTCCTTACAGTTCCCAAATCCACTACTCGCAGTCTCTACATTCCATACCCTACAAATGTACTATAATTACTCCAATCCACACTACTACTAACCATCCGGTTCCTTATTACCTAATTTATACATACGTACAGTGCAAAGCTATCCCCAAAGCAATGCAATACACATTACAATCCCGCAGACACTCAGGTCATCTCGACACAGGACTCCTCTATGTCCTGCTGCCCTTGGAATAATACCATATGCTACACTACTATCTTCTCCGGTACTCACTTCTAACACATCCTCATTCCCATACTAAAAGAAATTCTTCCACCACTATCAATTAAAAATTTCCAAACATACAACTCCATATTCCAATTTATGCTCATTACTTCTATCCTATGTGTGATTCTTGTGACCACTTGAGGGGAGCTTCAAGAATCATTCGACCCTGATGTGATCAGCATCAGTGTTGAACTATCTTTCCACCCCAATTTGTGTTCGGTTTCCCTTGATCTGATCAGGATCAAGTTCGACTTCCCACGTCAGTTTCAACAAACAAATAGTTAGTTGTTTTCATTTTCTATCTTTTTACTCTTCTAGTCGTGATACAATTCGTACATCTCCAAAGGATGGAATCAATCCATCAATTGTCCTCGCTCTACTTCCCAAATGCTTTACTCCGTGGTTCAATACTTAAATGCTCATTTCATCAACCTTCATTACTTCCATCCATTACTCTCCATCATTTCAATTATTCTGACTAGGGAATACAATACTTATGAAGTTTAGCTATCCTCAATTACTACCAATAACATACTTACGAATATACCACTCATGGGCTACGTTCCTCTGCTACTCACAATCAGTCCTACTATTCTTTTTTTCAAGGTTACAATACTTGTGGAGCTCCGTCCACTACTCATTCTCAATTGTATTAAAACGATCACCTAGGGAGTTCAATTTCCTCTAGGTTCTACATCAGTTTTATATCGACTCTTGCATTGTAGTGCCATGTCGAACTTCAAATAGACACCCACTACAGGGATTATCATTTCCCCAAGAGTTACTCTACTCCACTTTACTAATACTTTTACACTGGGGTTACCAGATGGGTATATTCATCCTATGGTATTCGCATCTCTCGTGCCTAATTACCACAGTTACAATATGAATGAATACGTATGTTTATTTAACATAAGTACCAATCATTAAATCCATTCTCATTTGTGCTATGCACATTATAGTTTTATGTGTTTTATTTATAAAACTTGCATTAAGCGATTTCCGCTCTACCCCCCTTAAAAGGGATTACGCCCACGTAATCTACCATATGTTACTATTAAACATTGGTTTACTCGATTTGGGCAATCTGAAGCGTTTAGCTTCATTACAATATACTATACAATATGCTCTGGTCAAAGGGTCTTAACCGTGCCAATGGTTTAGTCTTTGCACCGAGGATTCGTACACGAGTTTATTTAACTCCTAATTAATTCAGTTCTAGCCTATTAGGCTTCAAGGCATTAATAGCCATTCTTTCGTACTTACTAGGTGTATTACATTTCTTAGTTAGGGCCCACTAGCTTCTGCTGCGCGACCCTGATAACTTGGGTTACTCACCCTTCATGTTATCCTTAATGTGCTATACATCACCTTTTATCCGTCTATTATGGGAATAAGGTTTACTAAACAATTGCGGTATTCTTTCCCCGTGTTTGAACTATAATTAGTTTTAGATTGTAACCAGCTCTCTGGTAATCTACTGCACATGCTATTCGTGCTTCCACGATTATTCACTAGGTTCCTCCGACTTATTGTCGGGCGAGGTTAAGTCACTACTTAGTTGTAGTGCTTCCTCTGGTGTCCATAGTTTCTGAATCACACCAGTTCTTCTGGTTCAGTACAAGTGTTCTTTACTTGTATGACCTTGCATTTCTATGCGTCGGTCCAAGTGACTTTGTTACGTCTCCTTTCACCTTTTATTCCAATGGAATTCACATCTTGTGATTGTTAGTGGGTTTACACTCTTCGTGCTTCTTTGGCCTTAGGCCGCACGGTTTGTTGCTAAGCTTGCTTAACTGGCTTATGCCATGTTCATTGGTGAAAAGAAGGGTCTACTACGATTTACATTTTCCATATCCCTATCCATCCCATTAGATCATTAGCTGCACAAGTGCAATACCAAAACACTCAGTCATACAGAGTGCAGAGGCGTAAACGCTTGACAGTAAGTCACTTATGTGATAGGAAAGAATATTTCTGCTTGTCATCTTACTACTCCGTATCATTGTCCAACTACTTCCTCATAGCGGTCGCTTGTTGTGCACCTTATTCTTACTCATTATACAACATTGTTTTTACTGTTTCTGTTACTGTGGTAGTTCCTCTTCACTTATTGCCATTGTCGTTGGCACCATTTCCTTATGGTGTAATACACTAGGAGGTTCCTAGTTCATATGTATGGTGATTGTCGTACCATACCGCAATGGTATCATCTTCCCCATGCGGAGATGTTTCATTCCAATCTAGGTTTCATGTGTAGGTTAGTTTACCTCACATTCTATCATCATTTAAGATACAATTTACCAAGTATCTTGGTTGATAATGGATGAAGTAATTTATCAGGTTACAAGCTCTCTTGGGCGTTGGTCATTCATGGTGTGCAATGTGCACTCACATTGATTGTTTTTGACAATTACTGTCCTCCCAAAGCTGAGCATTGGTTATAGGCTCTAGCTGTGCAGTATTACTTTGGTATGTACATCACCGGGACGTCCCAAGAAACTTCAAGGGTTTTATGTCCCGTTCTATCATTGGTAAATGAAGTTCTGGTTGAGAGGCTTGTTGCCACTCATAGGTCTCATGACAAGATTTACTAAGTTGGTGTTTACACAATGGTTGATCACGTATGCGGGTGCATATGGAGTATACTTACTCCTTCGAGCTTCGATGCTCTTAAGCGATGTGCTTCTTCAGTCCATAGCCTCTTGTAGGCGTGGTGGTTTGGAAGTCTCACTTTCTTGTTTGATTGTCTCTTGGCAAATACTATATGTGCAAGATCGTTGTTGTTGTAGATGGAAGCCTTTCCTAAGGGTTCACACCATTACCACATTGGTGGTCTTTGGTTAATGAGAGGTATCTTCCCCAAGTTTCCCGTAGTGTCCAAGTGTGGACTAGGCCATTGTTGGCATTATTGCGATTCTTGTGCCTCTGTGCTACCGCTGCTACAGAAGGTATGAAGGTAATTAAAAGCTTGTCAACTGTATACTAGACTGATGCTCTAGTGACAGTGACACTGAGTTGACCATTACTACAAGCCACTCAGGATGTTGGGTTTGAATTGATAGTCCAGTTGTTGATTTCTTTGTCGTATGAGACGATATCTCTTGCGAGTCTTGTTATCAATTGGTGTGGGTTATGCAACCGTTAAGGTTTGTACAACCTAGTTGGTTGTGGCCTTTGAGCCCTATTGCTGCAAGCTATGGTCTTTGCAAGCTGCTCATACACATTTCCACCCCTCCTATACCCCATAGTTTGGAGGTATTACTGGCCCCATGGCAAGTCGTGACATCACGCTTCCGTTCATAGGAGACCCTTTTGGCAATCTGGTGCTAATCAGTGCCTTCTTGTAGTTTAGGGTATTTCCTGTTAAGTGAAATCCCTTCGGTGTCTTAACCGAATATTTGTTCTAGCTTCCGTGCTCTTATCAAGACACTTGTTCAACTGCTGTTATCTCAGACACCCTTCAAGGATTGCTCCTGGGTGCCATTGGATCACGCCGTTACATCCGGCTGATGTTTATGACATGTGTTGTCCTATATACCGTCTTATGGTGTTGTATTAAGCTATTCCCTTTAGATTTATACGTCTCCCGTCGTTGGGTAGACCGTTTATACTTGCTCCTAGCGCTTGAGACTAGGTTTAATATTCCCTTCAATGATGGATTTACTTCATGGTAATCTCGTGATTGCTCTTGGGAGTTCTATCCCATTTGTCGAGCATTATAGTGTTCATGTTTAGGCAGTGGCCTTACTGTGTTAGGCGGGGTATACTTTCCAGCGGTCATATATTTGCTTGATGTCTTTGAGACGTATCCATTGTCCATACCGACTAGTCTGTGCTCTTTGCACTTCCTAGTCCTTACTCCTTATCTTCAGATGGATTCTCTGAGTTCCTTTATGCTTAATTGTCTGAGGTGTCCAGTTGTTCTGGTTTGAACTTACTGATGGTCTGTAGAACGGAGTCGACTACTTCCCGTGTTTCGTACACTACCTGTATACATATGTGGGGTACCATGTTGATACGTTGCCACTTACCCAACTATATGTCAGGCCCGCAAGCTCCTTCGGAGTGCAGTTGTCCCACATCCCGTAATTGGGTACACTCGTAGTGTTCGTCACACGCCTAGGTGAAGTATTCTATTGTCAACTCCTCTTGTATCATTCCATGATACTCACCGTAATTCTGTTGATTTGGTTTTAAAATCCAAGGTTTTTAAAAGAAGTTGTGGTTTTGGAAGTAGGATTCGGGTTTGAAAACAATGGTTCAGTGTCAAGAGAAATCTCCCATGGCACAGCCATGCTTAAGGTCTTGACCAAGTCTAGCTTCATGCTGACTGGTATGAGGTTAAGTAATGGTCAGGCCGTCGGGCCTTTCCAAGGTTCCATACTTCTAGTTGTTAGGATGTGTGATCCTGTAGTTGTTTCATTACGGTCACCGTACATTACTATGTACTTGTGACATGTTAGTATTCCTTTACATATTCATATTCTTGCTGCACTTGCCGTGGCAAGTGCGTGGTACTGGTGGTTTTTGTGTAATCCTATACCGATCACGGTATGGTTCCCACTCGCATTTGATAGTCTCATAGACTCTTCCCTTGATCTTGTTGATCATTTACTTAGGTTAACTACTCTGCTGAGTAACTTCTCAGTGAGTTCGACATGGCTGTCATTGATCAGGGTACTTCTCCAATCCTTGGAGATTCCCCTTTGACTTGGTTATGTTGTTCCTCGTTGCTTGTTCCCACACGCTTGTTGTGGTTGCTGAGCCTGATTTGGTTTAGGCACTACGGTTGCAGTTACATCAGATTATACCTTGTGAATTTTTCTTGTAGCTGTCTGAGCGATGTTGGCCAGGTTTGTAACCCTTTTGGTGTTGTAGTTTTGGAGTCAGTCACTCCCGACTATGTCCTTAGCCAGCTAGCTCACCGTTGGTGGTGTTGCTTGGCTACTACTGTTGTCCCGTAGACTTGTGTCTCGGGTTTCATTACTGTTCATGTTTCCATTTCATTGCACGGTTAGTGCTTCTTTTCCTGTTGCTGGTTGTTTAGCTAGGTTCTGCGACTGCTAAGCATGTCGCCCCATGCTGTTGCAAGTTATAGCCTCCTTGTAGTTGGAGTGTTTATACTACCGCTATTGAGTGCGGCTATTGTTGTTCAACCGGGATCCACTTCCGGGTCTTCCATTACTTGGAATCTACCGTACGTCGGTTCTTGTTTACTGTGTGATTGCTTCACAACTGCCAGATCGGGTTTTCCCCGAGTATGAGAAGGCTTTTCTTCTCTCTGGCGTCCTTTCCCAAGTTATACAGTGGGGTTTGCGGCGGGCGGGACTGGTATTGTAGGTATCCGGTACTCACCGGTAGTTCCTAACTAGCATATCTCTAATGCTAACACTCAGCCCTTAGCCCTAAGCTTCTAATTCCTAACTCGGTATTTCCTAAACTCGGTATCTCCAGTCATCAGAGCGATACTTCGCTCTGATACCACTTTTTGTAACACCCCTACTATTAATTCAATCATTACCGTCCAATCTCCTCGTGCTTCCCGAGTCACGCAGCGGATACATACTTACATACATCGGGTGATACAATGCCGTTAGTCACCCACGTGACTAACAAGGCTACTACTTCTACATACAGCATCGGTCTGATGGACCGGAATATCCGAGTACTACTTAATACAATACATACTCTCATTACGTACTGATTACTACAATACTCCATTCGATACATTACTCCATTCAATACCGTACTCCATTCAATACAATACTTCACAACTCCGTACAAGATAATACACTACGCATACCGAGTTTACTAGGTTCCAAAATCAATACAGTACTTCTCCCAAATTCATACACACTTACTAGGATTCAATCTGCTACCCATTCCTCACAAACTAGATACTTCTAATTACAAGGCGCGCCACCGGTCTCTTACCTTGACCGTATTCGCTTCGGGTACCTGCACACTAAAAATGGTCCCCCGAGGGGGTCAGCTTACGCTGAATATGATAACCGCATACCCCGCGTACTAGCGAGGGTACGCCGACCATTTGGTCGAATACATGCAATTCATTTTGCAATACATACATTCATACATACATACATACATACATACATACATACATACATACATACATACATACATACATACATACATACATCATACATACATACTACATACATACATACATACATACATGCTTTCATTCACGATACTACAATACTGCACAATATACATACATACGTACAGTACCATACATGCTTGGAGGACAATACGAGTCAACCAATACTTACTTACCATCTTCCAGAATACACATACACAGTACATACTCAATACGCAATACGGAGATACAATTCTCCAATACATACAAAGGTCCAGTTAGCTTTACTGCACACCCGGGTTAATCGGGTGTTCGGTACTCTTTTACTTCCGGTCAATGACTTACAATAGTCAAGACCAATACACATACAATACTTACTTCTTACATACTTTACTTCCAATTAAGTCGGTATGACCTCCGGGCAGGGATTACTACATCCCACCACCGGGCTTTAAGGTGGCCCACTAATCCAGGATGCTACCCATTCAAGGGAATTGGTCCATGGAAAAGATTACAGCCAGGATTCGGATCCAACCTCTTGTGTTTCCTTATCCTCACGCGTGGCCGAAACTATATCGGACTTCTACTCATTCCATTTACTCATTACCCAAGTTAGGAGTTAGAATGTTAGGAATTAGTAGAAGTCAATACTTCATTTCCATACATACGTACAATACTCAAGTACACAATACTTACACATACTCAATTCCATTCATTCATTTCATGAATTATACAAACTAATTGTTCAAGAAGATACAACAAGAACAAATAGTTCAGACACAGTTAAGTGCAATATAAATCCGATTCGTGCATTTATCTTATTGGTGATCACATAAGCACACAAATCGGGGTAACCAGGTTAGGATACAGAGCATGAAGAAATCATACCGTTCACCGTTGTACTTGTATCCAACTTTCCTCCGGTGTACACAATCCAAGTCCTATAACCAACATGTGATCGAGTGGTTAATTCCCTATGGGTAACCCAACACGTTTCATCATTTATGTTTCCCAATGTACCATTACTAGTTCCTTAGATTTCATACTTAATTCCAAAATCATTTACTTTACATCATTTCCTAAGCTCATTTTCTTAGGTTCTTATGTGTATATTATTTTCTCCTTACCATCATTATTCTCCCTATGGTTTACTGCTTAAGCCCAAAAAAAAAAAATTTTTTTTTTTTTTTTGACCGGACCTCCCCTGTGGGGCGGTCCCTAGGGGCGGTCCGAGACAGAAGCCATTTACGCTGCGAGATTCCAGTACTGGACCTCCCCACAGGGGCGGTCCGTAGGGGCGGTCCGAGACAGAAACCAATTTTTTTTTTTTTTTTTTTTTTTTTTAATCTTCTCTGCACTGGACCTCCCCTGTGGGGCGGTCCCTAGGGGCGGTCCGTGACAGAAACGAATCCGTCCAGCTGAATTCGACTATGGACCTCCCCACAGGGGCGGTCCATAGGGGCGGTCCACAACAGACCCTGTTTTTAAAAGTGTTTTTCTACACATTCTGAACTCCAAATTCACCCCAATTTTTTTCCACTTATTCCACAATCTTTCCACATGTTTCCTACATGTTTAAACACCTTAAAACATGCATTAAACCTCTCCAAATCATTGGTTAAACTCTTACTCCAATTCTTGCTCAAATTCACAAACATCAATTCTTATATTTTGCACTTTGCACACTAAAGCACTTCTAACTTTCTCTTGCTAGTTTCCTACCTCCTACCAACTCACTTAATAACCATTCCAAATCCTTTATAACCATTTGCAATAACTATACACAAGTTCTTCATTCATTTCCAAGGTTATGCACACCAACTTTCTTCCTAAAATTCAAGGTACTCATACACTGTTTTGCTACAGATTTTTGTTCCCACTTCTACCATTCAATACTCCCTCTATCAATACCATTCCTAGCATTCTAATTGCATTACCTCCCACTCAAGTTCTCCCCATTATCTAGCTCCATTCAAAATCTGTTACAACATGATTAATCACTCACAACTTCTACCAAAACACACCTAGTTATTGTCTAGGTTGTTCCCTCTCCTTACACATCTAAGTCCTCTAATTCCCATACAAATTTGGGCAGAGGTTCCCCTAAAATTCTCACTTTGCCCACATACCATTTCAGCTAAATATTCATTCCCAATCTCCATATCGATTCACACATCATTAATCACACTACAACACACAATTTTTCCTGCACATACATACATTACCCATGGTTTTCCCAAGCTTTAAAACATCATTTACAAGCTTCAAAACTGTTACATTATCATCCCTCATTATACTACAACATACTTACTACTCATTACTCAAATACACTCATTCTACTTCTCGAAAACTGTTACATTACACAATGCAAAACAAGTTCAAGGTAAGAGACTTTACCTTGTTCTTTCTAGTTTTCTTTCTTTCCTTTCCTTCTCTTCCTTTATCCTTTCTTTCCCTCTTGTTCTCGGTCTCAAATGGAGTTCACACACCCATGCTACAGCCCATACATTCCACCATTCAATACAAAAACTAACCCTTAACCATTCTTCAAAGTTTAAGGCGCATTTTAGGGTTTAGGAATATATATTACCTTGCAAGGGTGTAAGTGAGACTTGGAACAGCACTAGAGCAATATTTCTCACCCTCCAAGAATGCCAAAATCGGCTGGAATACAAGGCACCAAACAAGGGTTTAGTTTGAATTTTCGTTTTGCCCACAAGGGCTTGAAAAAGGTAAGTTTTCAAGAATATTTTTACCTCAAAATGACAAGGAGAAGAAGGTGGTTCTAGTGGTAGTCTTGAAGCTCCAAATGCTCCATACCCATGGAGATGAAAGTGCTCCTTTTCGAATTTTGAAAAGAGAGGAATGCTCTCCTTGATGAGAGGAAGACAATGGTGTAGTTTTTATAATTTTTGGAAGAGATTCAAGGGAGTAACAAGAGGAGAGAATGTAGAGTTTGTGTGGGTTCTCTCAAACTTCCATTGTGTCGCTGGGAAGAAGGAGAAGAAAGAAATAAAGAGGAGAAGGGGAGTTCTACGTGAGTGAAGAGAATGTGAGGGGAATAGGAGAGAGAATAGGTGAGTGGGGTAGTAAAGTAGTATAGTTACTTTTTTTGCTTTTTATTTATTTTGTTGTTTTGTAAATAAGAAGAGAGTGTGTGAGAGTGTGAGAGGGGGGGGCCCAAATCGGACACACACAGCACACATACCACCTTTACTTTTTATTTTCAAAGTGGACACATAAGTTTTGGTTATTTATGTTTCTACCCCACAACTTCCCGTTTTTGACAGTTTTTACTATTTTCTCGTTTTATTAATTTTATTGGTTCTAAAGCTTCACTAATATTTATTAATGACTATTTAGTTGACCAAAATTGTTACGAGTCTATTTGACCTGCTTAAAGACGCGTTTTCCCGGTTACCTCGAAAAACGCGCTTTAATGTTCATTAGTGTTTTTAATCCATTTTAAGGATCCGTTTTCTTCGGGATTTGCTCCCTACTATTTATTTAGACTTAATTAAGCCTTTAGAATCCTTATAATACGCTAACCGAGGTTTCATACCTCCTATGGTCATTTAACGCTTATTTAGCGTTTTTCGCTTTTTAAGCGTTTCTTTTATTTTTTTTTGGATTTATTTTTCCTCACCAATATTTCTTAATCATTACTAGGCTCTTAAATACCTATTAGGATAATTAAATCGCCATATTTAAGGTCGGGGTATTTCAAAAGATGATGAAGTTATAGCCATCTAAAGTTAGGTCAAAACACTGGAATCAGTTACCGAAATTCAGGGAAAGAATCGGCTAAGTGTGGGCGACCCATTACAGAGTGACACGTGGCATCTCTTAAAATTTTGATTCAAAACTTCAATCTAGCATAACTTTGGCTAGGATGATCCGTTTTTAACGTTCTTTTTATCGATCTTCATGGTTTTCCATAACCTATTTATTGGTATAGGTTTCATGACCTGGTTTGACCATTCTCAAAAAGTCAACTCTAGCAAGGCTTAATAAGCTTTAAGGTTTCTAGAATTTTATATTGACTTTTATGTTTCAAAACAATGTTCCAACACTTCCTAAAATCTTTATAATATATTTGAAGTGTTTAGAAATTTTCTGAAGATTTATTGACTTATAAATCTTATTATTAAATTCATAATACTATATAATAATATATAATAATTAGGGTTAAATAGGAGAAAACCCCTAAATAAATTTCACAATTCCATATAATAATTTAATATTCATAATTCCTTGTACTAATTTAATATTCATAATTCCATATAATAATTTAATACTTAATAGTATTATTAAAGGTTTAATAAAAGAAATCCCCTAAATTAATTTAAATTAATTTAGGGGTATTTCAGGGTCCGTCTCCCTATTCCTTCTCAAGGTATTGGCTTATCATTATCTTTGATAATTCGACACCATAGTAGGTGTCTTTAGAGGTCCTCTATAGTTAAGAGGAGTTTTCCCTTTTTGCAGTTCCTTTGGTTTGTTACGAAGTTCGTTGTGTTTCATCTCAAGGATTCATCAACGAGAAGGGACTACACTACTGTGTGCGTGCAAACAATATGCTCAATAATAGCAAGCAGGTAAGAAAGGAAGATAATCAATCCATTCACATGCCTTACACAAGCTCACAACAGACAAATAAGCACAGTAAAACAAACATCCGTTTTCACGCATTAGTCTTGTGGTCATAAACAAACAAGGCACACAGCACACAAGCCGTGTAACACGGCAACATACGAACCACACATGTCCATACCTTGATCAGAAGCAAATGTCATCTCACACACGGGGTCCCGGTTGGTGTACGTTACGACCCTAACGGTAATTAAAAACAGTTTGTCCGTTTATAATTTCATGCGACAACCCTTGTAACTTTTTCCTAGTTTAATCCATTTTATCGGGTGTTGTCCCCTAGGTGAATTTTTGAATGTTTAGTTCATATTAACCTTTAGATTTCCCGAGTACTAACCTTAGACTTAATTTTAACTCCTAGGACATTTACCATGTCGGTTTACACTTTAACTTAGTCCTTTCCTCTAGCTGTTACTTTAGAGTATTATGAGTATCAACATGTAACAAGCTTAACTCGGGTGGGTTTTAATCCCTCGAAGATGTCTTCCTTCCTTAACTAAATAGGTGTGTTTTAAGCTCATTAACAACACCATAAAACTCCTCAAATGCTTCTAGGACTCACTTATACCAAAGGCAACTAAAAACTTTAAAATCTAAACTAATTGTTTATTTACCCATATTAAACTAATGACTTCACGCTGAATCGGTAACAATATGATTAGCAAAATTTAGTTTTCTTTTTACAAACCTTAACAACCATTACACACATATTAATCCTAGAATTTTTTTTTAATATTTTATGCATTATTACTCCCGGATGAAATTGTCGTATAACCACTCATGAGCAATTAAGCGTGTGCTGTTATGGTTGCTTAATATGTAACAAACCCACAATCAGTTCACCCTTGTCAAGGCTAAACATCGACATCAATTTATCTAGATTGAAATGTCATGTGATGCACATACTTTATTTCAGCGTGTGCTGCATCATTTATAGTCTGATTCAGCTGCCATATAATACTTCTGTTTGTAATTCAATCATGGCTTGTTATAGTGTGGTGATTTCAAGGTTAATATGTGTTGTTACAAAACAAAAATTTCAGAACTATAGTGTTATATTTTTATTGTTTAACAATCCCACTCTTAACCTGTTCAATCAAAACTCATTCACCACCATCAGAAACCAAAGTTATTCGGGTGTGAAAAGAAACAGAAAGCAGCAGCTTGAAAGAAGAGAAAATCATCACCAGTTGTTGTTAACATATATATATCGGATGCTGCACAACAGGGAGTAAGTGCTGTTTATACAGCCTATCGATTGTCCCACAAGGTGTGACAAAATTTCGTAACTTTTATTGTCATAGTGACCAAAAGTAATAAGATAAGTTGGAGTATATTATCGATTCCAAACTGAACCGTTTCAGTCCCTCTTAAATCTGGAGGATAGCAGAAGAAATCATAAGCTTCTGTCATTATAATGGGCAGATGGTTTATACTTCAGTTTAGCTTTTGGATGTAGGAAATAACGGTGATACACACTACCATATATTGCTTATCATTTGCTTCAGTTGTGTGACAGGGAGAACACAATTCATATTGATATAATCACCAGAAGAGGAGAACCATAGTTCAAATATATTACTGGTTTCAGTGGCTAGTCTGGAGTGTATATATTTACCGTTTTCTTCTCAAGTAGCAGCAGAGGACTCAAACTTCTGTTTTCATAGTTACCGAAGAGATTATGGTACTGCATTCATTCTTACGATTTGTTTCACTCCAGCAACAGAAGGAAGAAGCTGCTATTATTAAAATTTACAGAGGAGATGAAGATAAGATTGAGTAAGCTACAGGTTTCAAAATGAAATATTTTTAGCCCCTTAACCATCTAATGTGTAACATTCTTACCATTCACTTCACAAGGTGTGACAGAAGTAGTCACACACTTCTATTTGTTTAATCACCAGAGTGAAAGGAATTGGTTTTAGTATGTTACTGGTTCTTGAATGAACCATTTCAGCATTCTTCAATCTAGTTTGTGAGATGTGACAGATTCACTGATTTATAATTCCAGTAATACAGATTCAGGACGAGAATGAAGGAATGTGCACAACACAAGTTCTGGGTTGCAGATTACCGATAGTGTAGAGAATGGAAGACAAGGGGAGAGGTATTTTTTTGTCTGTTGTACCTTACCGTGAGAAACAGAAGGGAAGATAAACTTGTTACTTTGTTGCTTCTTTTTTTTCTATATTACCGTGAGTTGAACCAGCAGAGGTATATCACTGGTAGAGAATGAACAAAATAAACAGGAAGAGATTGGAGATGCAGATGAGAAAATTAGTTTAAGTATGTTACCAGATCCAGAAATGGTTTGTTTTAGCTGTTCCTTCAATCTGGTGTGTAAGATTGCAGCAGTTCCAGTAACTAATTTTCGATTTCACTTCAGAGACGTATGTATAAGAAGAGAATGAAGTCTCAAGTGATTTATGCAACATGCTTCTACAAAACTTGAAGACTTTAAGCTTGTTTCTGCACTAGTTTCATTAGGTGATTCACACAGAATTTCTCCAGCCCACAAAACTTGTTATCTAACTCATAAATAGTTGGTAACTTTGTTTCCTAATGTTTCAGGATTTTCTAACTCCTCAAACAAAACCCACAATCACGTAGGTAACCTCTCTGAACTCCTTACACAGAAGATAGAAACCTGAAATATTGGAATCTAACCCTGGTATATTTCCCTCCTTCTGTTTTATTTCTTTTTCTTAAACGACCTCACGTTTGGATCACTTAGGCAGGTGTGCTATAGTGTTGTAGGTGTACCCTTACTTAATACCATTCCATTGACAGTGATTCTTTGATATCAGATTGCACTAGTCTTAGCATGGCTGTAAAGCGTGAATTTGGGCGTGAGTTGAGGACACTACCTTGAGTAGTAAGAGCTTGTCTTTCCTGAGTTAGTCCTTGATTCTCCCTGATATGCTTAGCACCTAGACAAAATCAAGTATCAAGTTCAGCTGCTGCTTGGTGTCAGTTTTTTTTCTTTTCTTTTTATGTAGTAAGAGTTGAAATGTGCAGAAACTTGACAACACTACCTACCGTGATCAGAAACTGGTTTTCCCTGGGGGTTTTGGGCTCACTCCTACAAGATCTTACCAAGGGAGTTAATCAAGGCAAACAAAAGAGAAAAAGAAAAGTCAGTTCTTCATGACTTCAGCACGGAATAGAAATGGAATAAACAGAAGTTTTTTTCTGATCTCTTGATCTCACCTGAGCAGTCCTAGGTGAGGATTCAGTTTTAGGAGTTCCCCAGGACTCCAGCTGTGGTGAGCTTGCAGGGGCCTTGCGCGAAACAGAAAGAGCATTAGGGAAGTGGTGCATGGGATCTCAGGCGACAACAACAGAGGAAGTGTTTAACAAAGCCGATTCATGACTCACCTGGAACTGATATTCACACCCGCGCGAATACTGGTTCTTATCAGTTTTTTTTTATGAGGGATAATGCAGTAGGTTACCAGGGAACTTCGGCTATACTGAGGAGTGGAGTCTGCATGCGGTTTATGCACGGCTAATTGAGGAGATGAGGAAGTCACACACACATGCAGTCTCGGACAAAATAACCACGGGATGGAAAACAGCATGAAGAAGGGTTAGGCTGGGGTATTAACAGATGCGTGGGAGTTTGAAAGGAATAAAGTCCCAGATTCTCATGTTGCTGGGTTCCTTTCACTAGAAACAAGGAGAGCTCAAGGGGTGTTGTCAGCCGTGGTCTTCAAGTTTCAAGATGGTGGTATGGGCAGAACCTTATGTCTGTAGTCAGACTCTGTTGCTTCTGTTCCTCTCGAGGTCCAGATGGAAGTGTAGAGGAGTATGGCTGTCATTTGTGAGTGCTTGAGGGTTCCCAAAAAAAAAGGCTCATGGAAGTTAGAGTTATTCAAACTCTCACCATGGGAGTGGTAGTTGCCAATCGGATTTGAATGGGGAATCAATTAGCGAGAATCCTGTTTGTGTTGTTTTTTTTTGTTCGATCTGTTGCAATACCAAGGAGAGGAAGATGGGTTATTAATTAAGTTAGCTCAGCTCAGAGTTTACTAGTTTTGATTCGTGAGTATGTATTACCGAATTCGAGCATAGCTCAACCGGTTAAACATTCGGGAAAGGTACGGTAGGTCTTGGGTTCGAAACTCAATGGGAGTGTATTTGCTCCTTTTTTCTTTCTTCTTCTTTTTTTGTATAAGCCATACACATGTCTATTTATATTTGTATGTAAGACTATATATTATATCGTGTTATTATTATTTTTTCGTTACGAAGTTACGTGACGTTATTATTACTTATTACAATGTTACAATATCGTAACGTTACGTACATGTATAAGTACGTGACTATATTATTATGTAACGTTGTCACGCTTCCGGACACGTATACACTAAATTTAATTGTTCACACATTGTTTTATGTCCGACTCATACAACGTGTTATTTTCGGATAATCCCGTCGCGTTTTAGTTGTATGATCATAAAGGTTACTCATAATTAAATTTAACCTTCACGAATTTGGACTGTTAATTATTCGGGGTATTTCAGCCTACCCCCCTTAAAGGAACTTCGTCCCGAAGTTGTTACTTCCTTAACTGATGTTTTCCATTCCTGTTAATCCTAGGGATCAAGTCCCGCATTCATTCACGATAACCAAAGGATTAAGTCTCCTATATTAAAATTCTCAGTGCTTATACGCATTATGCCGCCCTAGTGGCTTCACACACAAATTCTCATAACAATGTATATATGACACGCTGAGGTGTAAATCACAGGTACACAACATTCATTCATAGCAGGGTGTACATAAAATGCAATACACACACAATTCTGCGCAATTCATACACACCGACCTACCAACCAATGTGTGGTTAAAGGAATACACATAGTGAAAGGATCAGGTCCCAAATTCGTTCTCTCTAACCAAGGGATCATGTCCCGCAAATTCCACAGTTCTATTTCAACATTTATGCTTATAAGTACTACGCCACATTTGTGGCTTCACCCAGTTATCAATAATATTTCGATGTACCAATAATATTTATGTACTACACTCATATCAACCTGGTGAACAAGTCATTCATTCACGACTTCCATGCATTCAAACCAATCCACACACAGTTCACAAACATAGCAACCAAAACAACACCACAAAACGAGCAATAACCCGGTAGAAACGCAACGCTCCTACCCCCCTTAAAAATGGATTACGCCCACGTAATCCCTATTATACCCTCATAGAGCCTTGGTTCAAGATGTTTAATTCTCATTGAGCATTCTAGTTTCTATGCAATGTAACTCACAATATATTCTCATCAAAGGTCTTGACCATGTTAAGGGTTTAGTTTCTGTATTAAAAGACTCTTATCGGTATCTGTACCGGTCTAGAAATGGATTCAGGTTTAGGCTCTCTAGGTTTAAGATTGTAACACCCCAACTGCTAATCCCATCATTACCTCTTAAACTGTTACAATTTACCATTAAGCTCGCAGCGGAATTCAAATACAACAGAGGGTGATACAACGCCGTTAGCCACCCTCGTGGCTAACCAGGCCTGACTCACATACAGTAACGGTCTGATGGACTGGAACAACCGAGTACTTCATACAAATACCATAATCATTTCACTTCTTTACTATACCGAGTCTACATTATACTGATGCCGATAACATACTCGGACTTACACCTTATTCAAACGCATAATTAATTACAATCTAACTACCCATGCTCACAGCAGTCCCCGTCCTACTCTCTCGAACGGTGGCCAGCTTCAAGTACCTGCACACTAAAAACGTTCCCCCTAGGGGGTCAGCTTTCGCTGCGCATGAAATTCGCATATACCGCGTGCTAACCGCGGTACGCCGACTACTTTGGGTCGGATATACATGGAGTTCATTTTAATCAAACAACATGCATCATGGCAATACAATATATATGTATATCACACAAGGAATCTACATCCAATCACGGAACACGATTCCTAACTAACATAACAATGTTGTTAGTGGTAACTGGTTACTCTTAGGCATTGAGGGTTGTTCCTCACTATGCCTTGTTTACTTATTCGATACCTCACCCGCTCTCTCGGGTTACTTATTCGTATACACACCCATTCTCTTGGGCGACTCATTCTTACACTTACCCATTCTCTCGGGTTACACATTCATATACTCACCCCTTCTCTCGGGTTATTTATACTCATTATCTCACCCGCACTCTTGGGTTATTCATACTCAAGCTCTTGTAGATTCTCGAGACACTACAGGTCTCCTACATCACGCTTGTTACTCTCTTTACATACTTAAGCCAAAACTCATGGCTCTCTAGCATAGTCTTACTTCCCCGGTTTCGACCCTACTCTGGGTCTAGCATGGTGGGAAGGTTCAACTAGCTCACGGAACTCTCTCTTAGTTCCCATCTCTTTTACTTAGGTCCGACTACTCTCGGACTACTCTCGTTCCCATACACTCCTCTCTCGGAGTTATAATAATATCATGTATATTAGTCTAGGAGCATCATTCTCGATGTTTCTAATGACTTTGGGAACTTAACTTAAATTCGGGTAATCTTAGGTTTAAGTGTTACCCTCACAATCATATGCTCGTACATTCGGATATTTTCTTATACCGGGTAAATCCTCATATAAGAGGTCGACCGTATCTCAAGGGAGTCACATAGTCCCTTAGGTCTCTTTTACCTTTCTTATTGTTTACATTATTGGACTAACTTCAATCCTCTCGATGGAGGTTCATTTATCTCTCCACTCATATTTATTTCGTGGATTGTTTCAATAAGGTTTTCTAACCGTTATCGGGTATTTACTCAACCCGTACATCTCCTCACATTCTAGGGAGTTCATATGTTTACGATATCGTTATACTTTATTCGATAGCTTATGTGTGTTTGCATATTTCCATTGCTTATGAGACTACCCGTACTACGGGTTATTAGTCAATCATACTCACTATGAGTCGGTCTAGGCACTCTGTTAGACCACACCGGCATGCAAGTATGTTAGCTCATACAACATACATCAAGTCATACATAATCAAACAAGGGATTATTTTCATGCTTTAATCTTGATTAAGCCGGCACACAAACACACAAATCAGAGTAACTCGGTTAGCATACGGGGCATGAGAAAATCATACCTTTCACCGGGGTTTTTACTTTTACCGTGTCATCTCACCAAGCTCGGGTCACGCACGGTTCTCTGATAATGTTTCAACATTATTATTAATACTAATATCATACGGAACATAATAAAATGTTACTCCCGCAGTTACCCCGTTATCCCGTTATCTCGGTTTCACCTTTGTTACTTTAAGCTCTCACTTCTCAAGCGCCTCTAACACTTTCTAACACTTCTTAGGGCCTTTACATGTCACCAAACAAGGCCTTAACATCTTATAACATCATTAACATTCAAACCCCCATCATTAGCAACCTTTAAAACACTCACGGGGCAATTCTGGGGGTGGTCCGGGACTTGGTCCTTACCCTAAGTCCCGGACCAATACTCGTCACAACTCTCGGGTGGAATTTCAACACTGGTCCGGGACCTTGTCCTGGAGTATAGTCCCGGACCAAAGCTGGGGGTGTGCTCTCGGCATAAAAACAGGGGGTGGTCCGGGTCCTTGTCCATGGACTAGGTCCCGGACCCTGCTAAAACCTGCAACATACATTATTTTTCACCCCCATTTCAACCCTTAATCCACACTCAATCTTTCCCTAATCTTTCCACAAGATTTCTACATGTTTAATCACCATTAATCATGCTCTAAACCCCTTCAAATCATGGGTTAAACTCTTACTCAAATTCTTGCCCAAAATCACAATTTTGCATTCTCCTTTTGCACTAATGCACACTTGTGCATTTTTCTAACCTCTCTGATACTTACATTATTGTTCTCTCTTCATTTAACCATTCCAAAACTTCCAAGATAATGCACACCTCATACCAAGTTCCATGACTCACTCTCAAAGCCTTAAATCTTCTTTGTTTTCTAGAAACTCCTAAGGCACTAAACCACTCTTTTGCTACAGATTTTGCATCATTTTCCTCCCTTGAACAAGCCTTCCTAAAGTGGTTAACTAACTCAAATAAGTCTCCATCCACACCTAGTTTCTCTAGGTCATTCCTCACACACAACAATGCTCAAACCACTCAAATTTCTACACAAATTTTGCATAACTTGGCCACTTTTCTAACTTTGCCCAAAACTCATTTCTTCACATGAATCATCCTAAAACTAGCCAAACCACAAGGGTTCTATCAGCACTCAATATTTTCCTCATTAATCAAGCAAAACTCATTAAGCACCATAAAGCATAATTCATATATATAGCTCCCAAAACAAGCATTAACTCACAAAGGTTTTCTCACTTGCATTATTTCTATGCAAGCACCTTATCACCACAACTCAAGTGGGGTTCATTCATTTATTAACCCTTCCCAAATCCTAATACATATAGGATACCACTAAGATAGGTTTCTTACCTTAAATTTTCTTAAGTTTCCTTTTATTTCTCTTCTCCTCTTCTCCCCTCTTCTTCCTTCAAAATCGGCCAAGGCAATTCATTTGCCCATTTCTCTAGCCACATTCAAATTGCAAAATAAGCACCAAGGAGCTCCCTTAGGCTCACCAAATAAACTAAAATTCACAAGGATGCTTAAAGCACCAAATTAGGTTTTACCTTTGGAATTTCTTGAATGGTTTTCAACTCTTGAATCTTAAGAGGGACTCCCACCACCATTAAAGCTTGGAGAATATCTCAAACAAGGAAGAAAAGCTAGTCATTACCAAAAGCCAAAATCGGCCAAGGTGAGAAAATGGAGAAACATGACTTTTTCATGGATATTTTTACCTTGCTAGAAAGGGGAAGCTTCAAGCTTCAAGATTATGTTTTTTCTCCTTAAATGGGCAACAACCATGAAAATGAAACTCAACCTTTTTGAGTTTTGAAAAGAGGGAAGTGTAGGGTTTGATGAGAGGAGTTCAAATATACAATTATTTTTCAATTCGGAGCAAGGATGAAGCTTGGGCAAGGAGAAGAAGGTGGAGAAGCCATGTGTGGAGCTTCCATGTCGCACAGCACACAGAGAGGGAGGAAAGAAATCGTGAAGAAGGGGAAAGAGAGAAAGAAGAAAGAGAATGGGAGGAAAGAGAGAGAGAAAATTATTTTATGCTTTTTGCTTTTACTTTTCTCTCTCCTCCTTTTCTTTCTTTCTTACTTATTTACAAGCTTAGAGTGTGTGTGAGTGGGTGACTCACCAATAAAAACCGGCCCCCACAATATTAGAGAGCTGGAGCGTTTTTCGTTTTCTGACAGAAAACGCTCGTTATTTTACCCGGTTTGGCACTATTCACTAACCGGGCCCGTTTTTCGGATTTTTCTCGTTTCTTTGTTTTTAATGGCTATTAAGCTTCCATTAATACTTAATTATAGTTATATAATCAACTATAATTTTTACGGGTCCATTTGACCACCTAAAGTCACGTTTTCGGGTTTTCTCGAAAAACGTGCTTTAAAACTCCGTTAGCGTTTTAATCCATTATTTGGATCCGTTTTCTTCGGGAATCATTCCCGTACACTTATTAGGCCTAACTAAGCCTTAGGAATCCATCTCGGACCCTCTCGAGATCATATATCTATATCATTTAACGCGCATTTTAGCGTTTTTCGCTTTTCAAGCGTTTTCTCTTTTCTTTTGGTTTTATTTCTTTTACCAATACACTTTAGGCACCATTAGGCCTTTTATAATCATATTAGAGTAATTTAATCGCCATTTTTAGATCCGGGGTATTAAAAAGATATTGGTCGATAGATCACTTGTCATTCCACAGGCTAATGTGGGATACGGTCCACCAGCTTCTGCTGTGCTACTCTGATTACCTTCGGGTTTAGTTTCCCCTTTCTGTACTCAGGAGGCCTTCAGGGCTTATATTGATATATTCCCTGTAGTAACGATTTAGTTCTTATTATTTCTCAATGTTATAATCATGTCATTGTTATAACAACATGTTTATTTTATATAGCCGATCGTAATTGTATGTCGACGGTTAGTTTACTCTCCTGGCATTTTTACTTATTTTATAGCTTGATTTGTACCGCCAACTTAGACTTTTCTTTGTCTTTAGGTAACCTTTATTTCTCAGTCCAATTATGGCATTGACACTGCTGGTTGACTTCAATTAGTTTCAGTCAAAAGGTTACCGAATTATATGCGTTAGAAGTTCCTACGATTGTAAACTGTTTGACTACTACCAGTTACATATTGCACTTGATTTCGATAGTATGTATTTTATGTGGTAACTTTTAGGTTATTAGTAACCCCACATCATCTCAAGTCTTCACATAATTGTGTACCCATGTGTTTACCCTCAGAGTTTCGAATTATGTATCAATGGATTTTATAAGCCCGTATTATCCACATCAACCTCGCTTTCTTGGTAATTTCTTAATCTTGACTTTTAATATTTCCACCAATATGTAGTTCATGTGTCCACTTGTAGGAGGTTTCGAGGGTCATCCAACACTAACGTGATCAGCATAGGTGTTGGACTACCTTTTCACCCCAATTTGTGCGTAGTGTTCCTTGACCTGGCCAGGGTCAAGTTCAACCTTGCACGTCCTATTTAGACGATCAAACAATTATTTACATTTGTATTCTTATCCCACTCGTTTCTAGTCCTCTGGCAATCAATTCATTGACTTGTGTCATATAGATATATTCCCATGTGTTATAATCCTCTTGATTTATATATAGATTCCTATTATCCTCAACACCTACAACTAATATAGAATTTACAAAATGATTCTTTACTTATTTTAACCCATCAATTACTTCCTCCCTTAAGTCCATTATCCTTGTTTAAAGTTTCCAAATTTCAATACCCAATTATTCCAAAGTATTTGGTTTCCTCCTGATATTTTCCTCCTCATAAATATTTGACTGCTTTTTCTTGTTGGCCCAATTAGGCTCCCTTCAATCTGACTTAAGCTTTATCCCATTTTCCATTTTAATATATATTTTTTTTCTAGGTCTCGTAACCCTTCTGTTACCTTCTCATTATTATTCTTCGTTCACCGGTGGTAGAAACAGAGGTGAATGACCAGTTGTGGTCACCAGTTTCAGCTGTCTGAGATTTAGACTTAGAAGAATAATTGAATAAAAGAAGAAGGAAGGAGGTGGTGTTGTGTTTCTCAGGTAATGTAGAGAATGAAGAGAAATGTGAGAAGGAGCAGGGAATATATTGAATTCCGTAATATTATACTTTAGTGTGTAAAATTGTGTCATGCTTCGTTAAGCATTATAGGTTATACCAATTTTATGGTGTAATTTCGTCTTGAACTATATTCTCTTATCCCATTGTTTTACGAGAGGTTTTCTTAAATTACCCTCTCAAGTGTTCGAATTGCAGAACTTATCTCAATCGCATCCTTGGCTTAATTAATTGCTTATTTGAGCTTTATTTATTTTGTAAATTTTAGGGTATTTCGGTCCTCTTTGCTTGTGAGGCAGGGTCCTACCGACTGCTAAGCATGTCGACCCAAGTTGTCGCTAAAATTGGCCCCTCTACGGGTATTATCCTTTTGGTAACGTCTATTGTATGGTATAGTCTTTTCTCCACGGGTTGTTTGTATGACATTAAGTAATTGCCAGATCGGGCTTTCCCGAGTATGAGGAGACTTCTACCTCTCTGGCATTCTTTCTCTGAATTTTAAAGCAAATTAGGGCCGTAGAGGTTGGGTGTATATGTCTGTTTGATATCCTAGTAATTACTGGGAAGAACCCTAACTAAAGCGCCTCACATACTAACCTTTAACCCCGTTTCCCCGAATTCAGGTTTTCCTATACTCGGTACATCTCTGTTCCAGTCATCAGAGCGCAACTATGCTCTGATACCACTTTCTGTAACACCCCCAAATAAACATCCAATAGTACAAACCAAGCTCCTAGTCATATTATATGATAACTACGCAGCGGATTCTCGATATCATCCGGGTGCTACAGATGCCAACCACCCACGTGGTTGACAGACCACATCACTAATACTAAGTTACGGTCTGCATGACTGGAAACAGCCCTCAATACAAACTCATAAACAATACATAGTACAATTCCCAATTACCGAGTGTCTACAACAAAATTACCAAATCATAAACTAAGAATTACATCTCGGGTTTAGTATCAATCCATATATTACACATACTACTACAAACTTAAAAGTCATGCCCTGATGGACTACCCCCATGGTAGCCATCTCGCCTACGCTCCGTTATCGTCCGGCACAATACCTGTAAAAATTGGGTTGTAAAGGACTCAACAAACTATGCTGAGTATGAACGTGTGTAGCCTGTATGTTACCGGGCCACACGACTACTTGGTCGAATATTAATAAGTCAATTTACATGCTATAATAAAGTAGTAGAACACACCACATTACTGTTATCCCCAAAATCTTTACCCCTATTTGAGCGAAAAAGGGTATTTCTAGGACTTTGAGGGGTAAGGTTCATATGATCGGTGATATCATGAAAACTGAGACAGGTGGTATGTTTGGAAGGAAATCGTATTGGCATGGTAGAAGAGATCATAAGTTCGAGGCTAATGATAAACAACTTTTTGTAGTTTTTGTTTTCTATTTAATTCTCCTTTATTTCTCTTCTTCTTTTTTATTTCCAATTTTCAAAATCAGATTTTATTTGCAAAATAAAAACAAAAACAAAAACCCTTCTTTCCTAATTTGATGAGTAGTTTATTTTCTTTCAAAAAAAAATCCAAAAAAATAAAACTTGAAACAAGATTTTAGAAAAAACCAAAACACAAATTTTAAGTCATGTTATTTTCCTTAGTTATCGGCTTTTTTTTACTATTTATTCTTTGTTCATTCTTATCTCTTTAATTATGTTAACTACTTGTTTGTTATTTTCAAAATTCAAAAAAAAGGAAAAGCAAAAAAATCCCTTAAAAAAATCACTGTGAAGTTCTCTCATTTGTTTTATCGGTAGCATCTCTTGTTTTACTTTTACCTAGTTTATTTAATTTTTGAGACAAAAACCAAAAAGCACAAAATAATTATCTGCCTTTCTTTTACTTAAATTTTCTTTCTCTCAGCTAGTTTGTTTCATTATTTTCGTAAAATAAAACTGCAAAATAACTCTTTTTTTACTGATTTAATTTTCCTTATTTCCCACAATTTTTTAAACGTGATTATTGAAAAAAACAAAACAAAAGGATTGTTGTTAGCATCTTCCTTCATTGTTTTCAGATTTAAAAGTAAATATTTATTTTATTTTTACTAGTTGATGTATTTTTTTTTTTTTGGGGTTTTAAAATGTTGTTAGCCTTTTAGTTATTAACCCTTTATTTTAGGTAAGTTTCTTTTCTTTTACTCCTTAATTCTAGTTTGCTGATTTTCAAATTCAAAAGTTTGTTTAGCTTTAGCCTCTCATAACCTTCTCTATATAAACAGTACATATTCCATGGATGAAGGGGCACAAGGTAGATCGACTACACCATGATTATCGTCATTTATCCCATCCCCTGAAGTTGTTACCTTCAAATTCATACTACCTTCGGCAGTCCCGTACTGCCAGTCCCCGCATAGTCTCGATCCATAATGGCGATGTGATGAGGGAAAATGAGGCCTCGAACTCCACGCGTGTAGACAATCAACCCACCGTCCTCAAACATAAACCACAAATGCAGCTGCCTTTCTACTCATCTTCCTCTCGATTTGATTACATCCAGTCACTACACTCCCTTCATTGCATTCGTACATCACTAGCCTACAGTGACCCCTTTGTGCATGGATAGCGCTGCCGTTACTCGGCTTCTTATTTCGTATAATCATCCCTTCTTCTGTCAATGTCGTTGTTGTCATGCCGTTTGCCACCGCCTTCATCTTTGCCAGTCAATGTCATGAATCAAGTACTGCGTCGGCTCCATCATTCGTCAATTGTCGAGACAAGTCACTAGTATCTGCTACTGATCACTTGGAAGCCCCTGCGAGCAAGGCTACATCGGCAAGAAGAAAATATTAATATGTGGAGAGGAAAGACACGGCCAGGTATGTTTTTTTTTTCTCTTTCTTTGTTTTTTCTTGCTACGTATTTCTAGGATAATATGAATTAATTGGTAATTAGCATGGTTCATTGTTTTTTTTAATAGAAATGTCAAACGTTGTCATATTTGAAGTTCCACCGTTTTTACTTCATTTATTTTAATGAGATGGCATGTTATTAGCAATTGTTTAGTTGTTCTTATTTTTAATATAGTTTCTTTAAGAGTATTAATTAAGGATGGGGTTTAGTGTGATACCAATTTTATTATAAATAAGGATTAAGGATAAGGTGTGGTATAAGTGTCGTCACAGACAATATTTGTCACAAATCGCTCCTAACCACTCTCCATCACATACAATATTCTAACAAACTTTATAATAAAAAAGGATAACGTCATTGTGGATTTAGCCTTAGAGTTTGTAATAGTAGAGGAAAAGTGATTTCTAAGGGTAATGAAAGAATTTGAACCCTTATAAATTTCATATCAAGCCCCCGTACCCAGAACTCTAAAAATTGTAATAACATTTCCTTTCCTAGTTTAAAAGGTTAAAACTTAGGTGACGACTCTATTAGGTTTGTGTGGGCCAGTTATAATTATTAAGCTCTAATTTTCTAATTTTAGTTTAATAGTTTTAGTTGCAAATCGAACCTTGAAGCCTTAAGCTAAATACTTAAGGGTTCAAAACCAACGCCCACAGACTGGCGACTCTGCTGGGGACTACCACCTAAGTTTTAAATTCTAAACTTAGGAAAGAGGGCTTAACTTGAACTTATAATCTTTAAGGCTTACTTTTTATGATATTATCCTTTTTAGCTTGTGCATTTTTATTATTTTGTGCATGCGAGAGACGAGGGTCCAAATAAACCAATCATTGGTCATGCTTAGACATGACCCGTTCTGAGACACACACCATAGGGTGATGTGTAAAAGTGGGGGAAATGAGGAGGATGGCGTGCAAACCCCATCCCTTCACTACCTGGGCCCAAAGCCCCAAGCACCTCTCCGAACGTACCCTTACCCAAAAACCAAATATTGGTCAAGCCAAGGCATGACCCGTCCTGAGACACACACCCCAGGGTGATGTGTAAAGGTGGGGGAACTGAGGAGGATGACGTGCAAGCCTCATCCCTTCACTACCTGGGCCTAAAGCCCCAAGCACTCTCCGGATGTACCGATACCCATTTGATGAAACTTGCATGGTGAGGACATGCATATTTTCTCTCCATATCTCTGTGATTCCATGCTTCTGTGATAAGCTTGATTGTGTGTGGTTAGTAGCTGAAATAAATTCATCTTTTATTAGATCTTTACATTTCAGCCCAAAAGCCTATTCTAGTCTAGATGAACTATTCGCTTGGGCTTCGGCCCAGATACCTTAGATCTTGGAGGTCTTTCTTTTGGCCTCAAAAGTTCCTAAGTCTGAATCATTCATATTTTTTTGGGTTTAGGCCTATAGAAAAAAAATCCACAAGAATTGGCGATAATCCACGAGACTTGAAAATTGATTTTCGGGATCATGCTTAGGTTGTAGCCCAAAGGCCCATCAAGAATTTGAAATAAGTCTTTCACTTGAACTCTGGAAAATCTTTTGGCCCAGATACCCATTCTTATTCCATATAATTTCTTCCGGTTCATGTATATCACTTTCAACTTAAGATGTTCAGGCCCAAATGCCTATTCACAATTCAAATGACATAACGGTCCAAGCTATTCATGATTCAAATGACATTCTGGCCCAAGCGTTCAACTCAATGTCTGAAGTATTTCGGCCCAAGCGCCAATCTACAGTTTGAAATTATTTCGGCCCAAGGGCCTCATTCTCAAAGTGCTTCGGGCCAAGTGCCTCACTCACAATTCAGATCTGTCAGGCCCAAGCGCCTATCCACAATCATGACACCTTTTTGGCCCATATGCCTCACTTTTAGTCCACAGATTTTTAGGCCCATGCGCTTATCCACAGTCCAAATGCATCCTGGCCCATGTGCATCCCTTTTAGTCCACTGATATTCAGGCTCGTGCGCCTATCCATAGTCCAAATGCATCCCGGCCCATGTGCCCCACTTTTAGTCCACAGATTTTCAGGCCCATGCACTTATCCATAGTCCAAATGCATTCCGCCTCATGTGCCTCACTTTCAGTGCATAGATATTCAGGCCCGAGTGCCTATCCACAACCCAAAGAGCAGTCTGGCCTAAGGGCCTCGTTCACAGTTAAGGGACATTCCTAGTCCAGATTTTTTAGCCCAGGAGCCCTCTCATAATACGTTAGATTTCATTGTTGTCTTTTCTTAGGTTTGCGTAGGAAGTTTACTGTTTTAGTAGGTTTACAAAATTCTAGGACGTTTGGTCATTCGTTAGCCCTTTTCCTTTTGTTAAGTTGTCTTAAAAAAAAGAAAAAAAAAGATCACAAACATTTCTACGTCCTCCCGAAGGTACATCATGGTTGAAAGCTCGAGTCTTCTGTTCGCCAACATCATGTAGATTGGCGGTATTCGAGTTCATAAAGGAGATCGGGGTTCACATGCATAATATGTTACTATAAACTGTAATTCATCTTTCAAATGCGTTTGCAAACAAATTCTTTATGAAATCTAAGTTCAAAAGTTTTCAAGCAAGGACTGTTTTGAATGAACATCTCTTGACATCAATAATAAGAAGTATTGGTTTTGTTAAATCATCTTCTTCATATTCACTAGCAAATAAGTTTTTCAAGTCCAAAACTTTTCCACGCTGAAAAGATAAATTCATGATGAGTTTTCTTTGCAAAGAACGTCAATTTCTGCTAAACAAATGTCTCTTGAAACTAAGGTTTGTGGAACAGTCATTTCCTCTAGTGGAACACAAAGACTTGTTTTGTTTCTAAGAAGATGAACATGCTTATCCAAGTACCAAAACCGTCTCAAAATACCAAAAAACCCCACATAATGGTTAGAAGAGCACATGGTCATCAAATAATTGTTGAAACCCCAACACAATACTGGGGGCAATCTGAGTTAGAATCGTTTATACCAAACTTCTTCGAATAAATGTGTGGACAAAACTCTCTGAGCGAAATAGTGCGAGAGTGTCTTGAGTGGAAAACCAATGAGAGAAAAAGCGTGTCATCTTTACACGTGGTGAGGCCACATACATGTGAGGTAAGCAGCATGACTCTGACTGAAGGAGATAACTTGTCAATTTACGCTGAGATCTGTGAATAGTAACCAAAAGAGACACATAACTATCACGAATGATGAAGCACCTAGGTAAACCACCACATAGCCAGAAGCTTGTGAAACCCTGAAATCAAACCCTAGGCACCCCCGCTGAGCTTTTCGTATAACCTCTTTTATCAATAAAGCTCCACAAAAAGCCAGCTCATGATGATTATGTACACTTGTGACCAAAGGAAGCGAGGAGCCCAATTCTCGGATGAGGACACCACAAGTCTGAGATGAGAAGCGACACTACCACAAATCTGCAAACGGTCGCAAAGCGACCCAGGATTCAAGAGCTTGAACGAAAGCAACTCCAAAAGTTCGGGAAACACAAGCACCCTGAAGACGATTCAAAACAGCTTCAAGAGCTACAAGATCGGGATACACAAGAACCCCGAAGATGAGTCGAAGTGGCTCCAAGAGCTCCAAGAGCTCGAATAGTGGGAAACACAAAAACCCCAAAGATCAATAGACAATCTGAAAGCCTCGAGGTTCCAAAAGACAACAACAAAGCAACAACAAGGGCCACGTCAAAGTCCAAAGCTTGAAAGAAAATTAACATACAGTTGCAAGTCTGCTTCACACGTAAGGATGGGAAGACAAACCCAGGAGAGGGTGCAGGTTGCAGCTTTGGTCACCCTTAAGCTCCACAAAACCGAAAATATTCTCTATGGTCCCTTTGACATTCATCATACCCAGTGGCCCCGTTTTAAGCCTCAAAGACTTCTGACTTGATAGTTATGTGTCTAAATCAAGTGAAAGTAACAGATCGAAGGTGTAAGTCCATCAAATATCAAATTCAAAAGTCTAGAAGTTATGACTGTAAGTGAGGATTGAGCGCAAATGCTAAACACATCGAGTGTAGGTAGAAAAAGCACCACATCAAAGCAAACCTTAACCTTGTGAGGATGAGAATTGTTCACGTGTTTAATCAAAGATAATACTGGGGGCAATCGATCGTTTCGATCGATTGCCATAATTTCTTACTCAGATAGCTCAAAGAAATACTCGGGGCAATTGTTTCTAGAAATTTCCACAGATGACACAAAAGAAATCCCAAAGTCTTAGGCTCGTCATGAGCTCTCAACACCATACCCCATAATCTCAAGCCTTAAGCACTTCATAAGCCTTAAGTACCGTGTTCCGACACTGCAATCTCAAAGCCTTAAGCAAGTCATAAGCCTTAAGCAGCACATCTCAAAATCTCAAGCTCCACGATCCTAAGAAAATCATAAAGCCCGAAAGCATGTTTAGTTTCAAAAGATCAAATTTTGGTCTCAAAGTCCATTCCTGAAAATGAGAGTTCCGTGAATCTTAGTTGAAAAGAAGTATTTGCTTATGCATCAGATTTTTGACAACAGAGTCAACACCAATCTTGACACCACGTCACCCATATTTTTGAAAATTGAGTCAATCTTATTTTGACATCGAGTCAACCATATTTTTTTTTTAAATCTGAATCAATCTTGTTTTGACACCGAGTCAATTCCACTTTTGGCTTGACACCGAGCCAACCCCATTTTTGAAAACTGAACGAATCTTGTTAATCATTGTTGACAGCAGAGTCAACGCTATTTTGTGATACCAAGTTGGTAAGTATGATAATGATTGAGTACAGGTGGAGGTATGCTGCCCGTTGAATTGAAGCAGGGTGTATACTGGCCAATGTGTACGAGTGGTTGAGTACAGGTGGAGGTATGCTGCCCGTTGAATTAAAGCAGGGTGTATACTGACCAATGTGTATGAGTACAGGTGGAGGTATGCTGCCCGTTGAATTGAAGTAGGGTGTATATTGGCCAATGTGTACGAGTGGTTGAGTACAGGTGGAGGTATGCTGCCCGTTGAATTAAAGCAGGGTGTATACTGGCCAATGTGTACGAGTACAGGTGGAGGTATGCTGCCCGTTGAATTGAAGCAGGGTGTATACTGACCAATGTGTACAAGTTGACGGGGCGATGGCAATAAGTCCTTATTTCTATGTCAACTTTTTGGATAACAACTGGCGGGCGATGGCAATAAGTCCCCTGTGATAACCAGAAGTTCATCCCAGCAACCCAGTTGGCGGGCGATGGCAATAAGTCCCCTTGGAAAACCAACATGGAGTGTTTTTTGAATGGGTTTCGGTCCCCAGAGGCATCCGAGTTATTTTCTTTTTGAATGGGTTTCGGTCCCCATAGGCATCCGAGTTATTTTCTTTTTGAATGGGTTTCGGTCCCCAGAGGCATCCGAGTTATTTTCTTTTTGAATGGGTTTCGGTCCCCAGAGGCATCCGAGTTAATTTCTTTTTGAATGGGTTTCGGTCCCCAGAGGCATCCGAGTTAATTTTGAATGGGTTTCGGTCCCCATAGGCATCCGAGTTATTTTCTTTTTGAATGGGTTTCGGTCCCCATAGGCATCCGAGTTATTTTCTTTTTGAATGGGTTTCGGTCCTCAGAGGCATCCGAGTTATTTTCTTTTTGAACGGGTTTGGTCCCCATAAGCATCCGAATCACATCACACATCTTGGACTTCATTTTAGTACGAGTTTTGGTTCTCAAAAGCATCGAATCACATGACTTATTTTGCATATAAGATCATGGGCTCCGGTTCTCAAAAGCACCTGGATACACTATGCTTTGCTTGTATTTTCTCGTTTGGATAGGTTCAGGCCCCTACAAGTGCATTGGTACAATGACATGCTCGGTAAGTTCAAACTTCTTTTCAAGGTAGTCAGCATCTCTGAACATAGAAAAAGGGACAAGCTGGGCGAGACAAGATTGATAAAGATTTTGGGTATTATCAAGCGTCAACTTGACTTTTCATTGACATTCCAAAATCAAGTTGACGGGGGGCAATCTGTTATCCCCAAAATCTTTACCCCTATTTGAGCGAAAAAGGGTATTTCTAGGACTTTGAGGGGTAAGGTTCATATGATCGGTGATATCATGAAAACTGAGACAGGTGGTATGTTTGGAAGGAAATCGTATTGGCATGGTAGAAGAGATCATAAGTTCGAGGCTAATGATAAACAACTTTTTGTAGTTTTTGTTTTCTATTTAATTCTCCTTTATTTCTCTTCTTCTTTTTTATTTCCAATTTTCAAAATCAGATTTTATTTGCAAAATAAAAACAAAAACAAAAACCCTTCTTTCCTAATTTGATGAGTAGTTTATTTTCTTTCAAAAAAAATCCAAAAAATAAAACTTGAAACAAGATTTTAGAAAAAACCAAAACACAAATTTTAAGTCATGTTATTTTCCTTAGTTATCGGCTTTTTTTTACTATTATTCTTTGTTCATTCTTATATCTTTAATTATGTTAACTACTTGTTTGTTATTTTCAAAATTCAAAAAAAAGGAAAAGCAAAAAAATCCCTTAAAAAAATCACTGTGAAGTTCTCTCATTTGTTTATCGGTAGCATCTCTTGTTTTACTTTTACCTAGTTTATTTAATTTTGAGACAAAAACCAAAAAGCACAAAATAATTATCTGCCTTTCTTTTACTTAAATTTTCTTTCTCTCAGCTAGTTTGTTTCATTATTTTCGTAAAATAAAACTGCAAAATAACTCTTTTTTACTGATTTAATTTTCCTTATTTCCCACAATTTTTTAAACGTGATTATTGAAAAAAACAAAACAAAAGGATTGTTGTTAGCATCTTCCTTCATTGTTTTCAGATTTAAAAGTAAATATTTATTTTATTTTACTAGTTGATGTATTTTTTTTTTTTTGGGGTTTTAAAATGTTGTTAGCCTTTTAGTTATTAACCCTTTATTTTAGGTAAGTTTCTTTTCTTTTACTCCTTAATTCTAGTTTGCTGATTTTCAAATTCAAAAGTTTGTTTAGCTTTAGCCTCTCATAACCTTCTCTATATAAACAGTACATATTCCATGGATGAAGGGGCACAAGGTAGATCGACTACACCATGATTATTGTCATTTATCCCATCCCCTGAAGTTGTTACCTTCAAATTCATACTACCTTCGGCAGTCCCGTACTGCCAGTCCCCGCATAGTCTCGATCCATAATGGCGATGTGATGAGGGAAAATGAGGCCTCGAACTCCACGCGTGTAGACAATCAACCCACCGTCCTCAAACATAAACCACAAATGCAGCTGCCTTTCTACTCATCTTCCTCTCGATTTGATTACATCCAGTCACTACACCCTTCATTGCATTCGTACATCACTAGCCTACAGTGACCCCTTTGTGCATGGATAGCGCTGCCGTTACTCGGCTTCTTATTTCGTATAATCATCCCTTCTTCTGTCAATGTCGCTGTTGTCATGCCGTTTGCCACCGCCTTCATCTTTGCCAGTCAATGTCATGAATCAAGTACTGCGTCGGCTCCATCATTCGTCAATTGTCGAGACAAGTCACTAGTATCTGCTACTGATCACTTGGAAGCCCCTGCGAGCAAGGCTACATCGGCAAGAAGAAAATATTAATATGTGGAGAGGAAAGACACGGCCAGGTATGTTTTTTTTTTCTCTTTCTTTTTTTTTCTTGCTACGTATTTCTAGGATAATATGAATTAATTGGTAATTAGCATGGTTCATTGTTTTTTTTAATAGAAATGTCAAACGTTGTCATATTTGAAGTTCCACCGTTTTTACTTCATTTATTTTAATGAGATGGCATGTTATTAGCAATTGTTTAGTTGTTCTTATTTTTAATATAGTTTCTTTAAGAGTATTAATTAAGGATGGGGTTTAGTGTGATACCAATTTTATTATAAATAAGGATTAAGGATAAGGTGTGGTATAAGTGTCGTCACAGACAATATTTGTCACAAATCGCTTCTAACCACTCTCCATCACATACAATATTCTAACAAACTTTATAATAAAAAAGGATAACGTCATTGTGGATTTAGCCTTAGAGTTTGTAATAGTAGAGGAAAAGTGATTTCTAAGGGTAATGAAAGAATTTGAACCCTTATAAATTTCATATCAAGCCCCCGTACCCAGAACTCTAAAAATTGTAATAACATTTCCTTTCCTAGTTTAAAAGGTTAAAACTTAGGTGGCGACTCTATTAGGTTTGTGTGGGCCAGTTATAATTATTAAGCTCTAATTTTCTAATTTTAGTTTAATAGTTTTAGTTGCAAATCGAACCTTGAAGCCTTAAGCTAAATACTTAAGGGTTCAAAACCAACGCCCACAATTACATCATAGTATCATACACACTTAAGGTAGTAACACATTAGCAACAACAACCAAGCACAACAAGCTTCTAGTAACACAACAATAATCATGTACATAATAAAACGTGTGCATAGGTATGTAATACCCATGATCCTCACTATGGGATCGTACGAGCGTTGTGTGTTTTCATTTCTTTTCTCTTGTTCCCTTAAAGTGTATTTTCTTTCTCTTTCCTTGCACCGGGTCTGGGGATGTAATTTAGATCCCGTGACCATCTCATGTAGGTGCTAATCTTTTCTTGTTTCTTTAAGGGTTATTTGTAAATTCTCTTATCACCACCATTTGGGGAACGTCTTCTTCATGGCTAATCCTCCATTCCCGGATAGCTCTCTCTCTCTCTATTGTTTAAATGTTATGAGCCACTGCCCCGGATACCAAGGGTCCGTCTCCCTATTCATTTTCAATGTTACAAGCCTCTACTCCGGATACAAAGGGTCCGTCTCCCTATGCCTTCCAATGTTCTGGTCTCTACCCCGGATACAAAGGGTCCGTCTCCCTATTCCTTCTCAATGTTACTAGCCTCTGCTCCGGATACAAAGGGTCTGTCTCCCTATTCCTTCTCCATGTTCTGGTCTCTACCCCGGATACAAAGGGTCCGTCTCCCTCTTCCTTTTAATCTTATTGGTCTCTACCCTGGATACAAAGGGTCCGTCTCCCTATTCCTTTTAATCTTATTGGTCTCTACCCCAGATACAAAGGGTCCGTCTCCCTATTCCTTTTAATCTTATTGGTCTCTACCCCGGATACAAAGGGTCCGTCTCCCTATTCCTTTTAATCTTATTGGTCTCTACCCCGGATACAAAGGGTCCGTCTCCCTATTCCTTTTTTTGATTATTGGTCTCAACCCCGGATACAAAGGGTCCGTCTCCCTATTCCTTCTCAAGGTATTGGCTTATCATTATCTTTGATAATTCGACACCATAGTGGGTGTCTTTAGAGGTCCTCTATAGTTAAGAGGAGTTTTCCCTTTTTGCAGTTCCTTTGGTTTGTTACGAAGTTCGTTGTGTTTCATCTCAAGGATTCATCAACGAGAAGGGACTACACTACTATGTGCGTGCAAACAATATACTCAATAATAGCAAGCAGGTAAGCAAGGAAGATAATCAATCCATTCACATGCCTTACACAAGCTCACAACAGGCAAATAAGCACGGTAAACCAAACATCCGTTTTCATGCATTAGTCTTGTGGTCATAAACAAACAAGGCACATAGCACACAAGCCGTGTAACACGGCAACATACGAACCACACATGTCCATACCTTGATCAGAAGCAAATGTCGTCTCACACACGGGGTCCCGGTTGGTGTACGTTACAACCCTAACGGTAATTAAAAACAGTTTGTCAGTTTATAATTTCATGCGACAACCCTTGTAACTTTTTCCTAGTTTATTCCATTTTATCGGGTGTTGTCCCCTAGGTGAACTTTTGAATGTTTAGTTCATATTAACCTTTAGATTTCCCGAGTACTAACCTTAGACTTAATTTTAACTCCTAGGACATTTACCATGTCGGTTTACACTTTAACTTAGTCCTTTCCTCTAGCTGTTACTTTAGAGTATTATGAGTATCAACATGTAACAAGCTTAACTCGGGTGGGTTTTAATCCCTCGAAGATGTCTTCCTTCCTTAACTAAATAGGTGCGTTTTGAGCTCATTAACAACACCATAAAACTCCTCAAATGCTTCTAGGACTCACTTATACCAAAGGCAACTAAAAACTTTAAAATCTAAACTAATTGTTTATTTACCCATATTAAACTAATGACTTCACGCTAAATCGGTAACAATATGATTAGCAAAATTTAGTTTTCTTTTTACAAACCTTAACAACCATTACACACATATTAATCCTAGAATTTTTTTAATATTTTATGCATTATTACTCCCGGATGAAATTGTCATATAACCCACTCATGAGCAATTAAGCGTGTGCTGTTATGGTTGCTTAATATGTAACAAACCCACAATCAGTTCACCCTTGTCAAGGCTAAACATCGACATCAATTTATCTAGATTGAAATGTCATGTGATGCACATACTTTATTTCAGCGTGTGCTGCATCATTTATAGTCTGATTCAGCTGCCATATAATACTCCTGTTTGTAATTCAATCATGGCTTGTTATAGTGTGGTGATTTCAAGGTTAATATGTGCTGTTACAGAACAAAAATTTCAGAACTATAGTGTTATATTTTTGTTGTTTAACAAACCCACTCTGAACCTTTTCAATCAAAACTCATTCACCACCATCAGAAACCAAATTTATTCGGGTGTGAAAAGAAACAGAAAGCAGCAACTTGAAAGAAGAGAAAATCATCACCAGCTGTTGTTAACATATATATATCGGATGCTGCACAACAGGGAGTAAGTGCTGTTTATACAGCCTATCGATTGTCCCACAAGGTGTGACAAAATTTCGTAACTTTTATTGTCATAGTGACCAGAAAGAATAAGATAAGTTGGAGTATATTATCGATTCCAAACTGAACCGTTTCAGTCCCTCTTAAATCTGGTGGACAGCAGAAGAAATCAAAAGCTTCTATCATTATAATGGGCAGATGGTTTATACTTCAGTTTAGCTTTTGGATGTAGGAAATAACGGTGATACGCACTACCATATATTGCTTATCATTTGCTTCAGTTGTGTGACAGGGAGAACACAATTCATATTGATATAATCACCAGAAGAGGAGAACCATAGTTCAAATATATTACTGGTTTCAGTGGCTAGTCTGAAGTGTATATATTTACCGTTTTCTTCTCAAGTAGCAGCAGAGGACTCAAACTTCTGTTTTCATAGTTACCGAAGAGATTATGGTACTGCATTCATTCTTACGATTTGTTTCACTCCAGCAACAGAAGGAAGAAGCTGCTATTATTAAAATTTACAGAGGAGATGAAGATAAGATTGAGTAAGCTACAGGTTTCAAAATGAAATATTTTTAGCCCCTTAACCATCTAATGTGTAACATTCTTACCATTCACTTCACAAGGTGTGACAGAAGTAGTCACACACTTCTATTTGTTTAATCACCAGAGTGAAAGGATCTGGTTTTAGTATGTTACTGGTTCTTGAATGAACCATTTCAGCATTCTTCAATCTAGTTTGTGAGATGTGACAGATTCACTGATTTATAATTCCAGTAACACAGATTCAGGACGAGAATGAAGGAATGTGCACAACACAAGTTCTGGGTTGCAGATTACCGATAGTGCAGAGAATGGAAGACAAGGGGAGAGGTATTTTTTTGTCTGTTGTACCTTACCGTGAGAAACAGAAGGGAAGATAAACTTGTTACTTTGTTGCTTCTTTTTTTTTCTATATTACCGTGAGTTGAACCAGCAGAGGTATATCACTGGAAGAGAATGAACAAAATAAACAGGAAGAGATTGGAGATGTAGATGAGAAAATTAGTTCAAGTATGTTACCAGATCCAGAAATGGTTTGTTTTAGCTGTTCCTTCAATCTGGTGTGTAAGATTGCAGCAGTTCCAGTAACTAATTTTCGATTTCACTTCAGAGGCGTATGTATAAGAAGAGAATGAAGTCTCCAGTGATTTATGCAACATGCTTCTACAAAACTTGAAGACTTTAAGCTTGTTTCTGCACTAGTTTCATTAGGTGATTCACACAGAATTTCTCCAGCCCACAAAACTTGTAATCTAACTCATAAATAGTTGGTAACTTTGTTTCCTAATGTTTCAGGATTTTCTAACTCTTCAAACAAAACCCACAATCACGTAGGTAACCTCTCTGAACTCCTTACACAGAAGATAGAAACCTGAAATATTGGAATCTAACCCTGGTATATTTCCCTCCTTCTGTTTTATTTCTTTTTCTTAAACGACCTCACGTTTGGATCACTTAGGCAGGTGTGCTATAGTGTTGTAGGTGTACCCTTACTTAATACCATTCCAGGACCGCATTAATGCTGAGAACCATATTACAGATTTTTGAAAGATTTTCAGGTTGACAGTGATTCTTTGATATCAGATTGCACTAGTCTTAGCATGGCTGTAAATCGTGAATTTGGGCGTGAGTTGAGGACACTACCTTGAGTAGTAAGAGCTTGTCTTTCCTGAGTTAGTCCTTGATTCTCCCTGGTATGCTTAGCACCTAGACAGAATCAAGAATCAAGTTCAGCTGTAGCTTGGTGTCAGTTTTTTTTTTCTTTTCTTTTTATGTAGTAAGAGTTGAAATGTGCAGAAACTTGACAACACTACCTACCGTGACCAGAAACTGGTTTTCCCTAGGGGTTTTGGGCTCACTCCTACAAGATCTTACCAAGGGAGTTAATCAAGGCAAACAGAAGAGAAAAAGAAAAGTCAGTTCTTCATGACTTTAGCACGGAATAGAAATGGATAAACAAAAGTTTATTTCTGATCTCTTGATCTCACCTGAGCAGTCCTAGGTGAGGATTCAGTTTTAGGAGTTCCCCAGGACTCCAGCTATGGTGAGCTTGCAGGGGCCTTGCGCGAAACAGAAAGAGCATTAGGGAAGTGGTGCATGGGATCTCAGGCGACAACAACAGAAGAAGTGTTTAACAAAGCCGATTCATGACTCACCTGGAACTGATATTCACACCCGCGTGAATACTGGTTCTTATCAGTTTTTTTTTTGTGAGGGATAATGCAGTAGGTTACCAGGGAACTTCGGTTATACTGAGGAGTGGAGTCTGCATGCGGTTTATGCACGGCTAATTGAGTAGATGAGGAAGTCACACACACATGCAGTCTTGGACAAAATAACCACGGGAGGGAAAACAACATAGAGAAGGGTTAGGCTGGGGTATTAACAGATGTGTGGGAGTTTGAAAGGAATAAAGTCCCAGATTCTCATGTTGCTGGGTTCCTTTCACTGGAAACAAGGAGAGCTCAAGGGGTGTTGTCAGCCGTGGTCTTCAAGTTTCAAGATGGTGGCGTGGGCAGAACCTTATGTCTGCAGTCAGACTCTGTTGCTTCTGTTCCTCTCGAGGTCCAGATGGAAGTGCAGAGGAGTATGGCTGTCATTTGTGAGTGCTTGAGGGTTCCAAAAAAAAAGGCTCATGGAAGTTCGAGTTATTCAAACTCTCACCATGGGAGTGGTAGTTGCCAATCGGATTTGAATGGGGAATCAATTAGCGAGAATCCTATCTGTGTTGTTTTTTTTTGTTCGATCTGTTGCAATACCAAGGAGAGGAAGATGGGTTATTAATTAAGTTAGCGCAGCTCAGAGTTTACTAGTTTTGATTCGTGAGTATGTATTACCGAATTCGAGCATAGCTCAACCGGTTAAACATTCGGGAAAGGTACGGTAGGTCTTGGGTTCGAAACTTGATGGGAGTGTATTTGCTCCTTTTTTCTTTCTTCTTCTTTTTTTGTATAAGCCATACACATGTCTATTTATATTTGTATGTAAGACTATATATTATATCGTGTTATTATTATTTTTTCGTTACGAAGTTACGCGACGTTATTATTACTTATTACAACGTTACAATATCGTAACGTTACGTACATGTATAAGTACGTGACTATATTATTATGTAACGTCGTCACGCTTCCGGACACGTATACACTAAATTTAATTGTTCACACATTGTTTTATGTCCGACTCATACAACGTGTTATTTTCGGATAATCCCGTCGCGTTTTAGTTGTATGATCATAAAGGTTACTCATAATTAAATTTAACCTTCACGAATTTGGACTATTAATTATTCGGGGTATTTCACCCGGTGACCAAAGAATGGGAGGAGCCCGACTCTCAGATAACGCTTTCACAAGTCCAAAGAAGCAATGCCGCTATCAGCATGACAAAGCGATCCGCAAATGGTCCCAAAGTGACACAGGATCCAAAGAGCTCACATCAAAACAACTCTCAAAACCTAAAACCGGGAGACACAAGAACCCCGAGGGCAAAGTCAAAAAAGGATAAAGAAAAAAGGCAAACCCAAAGTGCCTCGAAGAAATCCAAATGACAAAGAGAAGAGAATTGCTGTAAAGGACAACTTCAAAAGTCCAAGTCTAGAAGCTTGAAAACAACGTCAACACAAAGCAGCTAGACAACTTCAAGACAAGGAAGATGAATTCGAGAGAAGACGCAACGTGCAGCTTTGGTCACCCCTTTAAGCTCCACATACCTCAAACATCCCTCCATGGTATTGTTTTCTTTCATCACACCTCATGGCCGCGTTATAAGCCACAAAGACTTCCGACTTGGTAGTTGTGTATCTAATCACGTGAAAGTAATAGATCGAATGCGTAAATTCATCAAATATCAAATTCAATGGTCTAAAAGTTGTGACCGTAAGTGAGAAACGAGTGTAAACACCAAACACGTTGAGTGTAGGTTAGGAAGCACCAAATCAAAACATAAGCCTTGACCCTGTGAGGACTAGACTCACTCGCATGTTTAATCAAAGAAAATACTGGGGGCAATCAATCGTTCTAATCGATTGCCATGAGCTCTAGCTCAGATTGTCCTAAAGAAAAAATTTTAGGGGCAATTGTTGGTTCCAACAATTGCCATAACAACACCAATCGAAACCAAAAGCTTGAGCACCACCATCCCACCACAGGCACACATAAGCCCTTACCTCCACATCAAACACCACAGGCCCACATAAGCTCTTACCTCCACATCATACCACACAGGCCCACATAAGCCCTTACCTCCACATCATATACCACGGGCACCTCATAAGCCTTCACCTCCACATAAATTCCATGGCTCGTCATAAGCCTTGATAACCACTCAAGAGATCTCCACATCAAACATCACACCACACCAGTGGCATGTTCATCTCCTATGAGATAAATTACGAGTCTGAAATCTTTAGTTAGGAAATGATGATTTCACTTTCCTTTTTAGTAGATAGAATTTTCTATAAATATTGCCACGTTTGGCACCTTTTTCAGCAATTTCTTGTCTTGGACAATTTTCCTTCAAACAGTTCAATTTCATAAATCTCATCATCGCCATGTTTGGCATATTCCTAGCAATTTCTTGCTTTGGACAAATCTGCATCATCGCCATGTTTGGCATATTTCTAGCAATTTCTGCTTTGGACAAATCTACATCATCGCCATGTTTGGCACATTTTCCAGCAATTTCTTGCTTTTAATAATTTTCAATTCTCATCATTGCCATGTTTGGCACAATTTCCAGCAATTTCTTGCTTTGAAAAATTTTAATTCTCATCATTGCCATGTGTGGCACATTCTTCAACGGTTTATTGCTTTGAACCAGTATTTTACATGCACTAGATTGCATTTTACAAACTTTTGCATACATCTCATCATCGCCATGTTTGGCCCTTTTACAATTGGTTTTCACCACATGCATTTGCACGAGACCATTATCTTTCCAACTTATTTTTAGTTCGAGACCCAGAATCAGTGCAAGATCCAGCTTTTTCTTCATTTAGTACGAGACTTTAGTGCAAGACCCATCATTATCTTCAGTGGGAGACCTCATCTTCATTCAGTGCAAGACAAGTACGAGACCAAGTATCAACATTGGTGCGAGACAAGTATGAGACAGTGTGTGATCCAAGTTGACGGGGCAGAGGCAATAAGTCCCCATCTTCATGTCGACTTTAAGGGAGAAACAACTAGAGGGCAGTGGCAATAAGTCCCCTTGGTGATCTAGAAGTTATCCCAGCACCCCAGCTGGTGGGCAGAGGCAATAAGTCCCTATAGTATACCAGCAAGGAGCATTGGAACGGGTTTCGGTCCCTAGAAGCATCCGAACATTATTTTCATATCATCTACATTTGCATCATTTTCACCATCGACATTTGCATCATTTTCACCATCGACATTTGCATCAATTTCATGTCCTCTACATTTGCCTCATCTTCATATCATCCATCTGCATTATCCAGGCGTGTCACAAGACCTGGTGACAGAAAAGTTGGTGAGGTGATGGCAATAAATCCTCCTGTGCGATGTCAACTTATTTTGGGATCAACGAATGGTGGGCGATGGCAATAAGTCCCCAGGGTTTTTACCAGGAATTATCCCTGCACACCGGCTTGGGGGGCAATGGCAATAAGTCCACAATGGGTCCAGCCAGGAGCATTGGCACGGGTTTCGGTCCCCAGAAGCATCCGAGCATCATCATCATTCCTGCATCTACACATTACTTCATCTTTTAGGTTGTCAACGCCTTAGAATCGCTTGACATTACTTCATCTTTTAGGTTGCCAACGCCTTAGAATCGCTTGACATTACTTCATCTTTTAGGTTGTCAACACCTTAGAATCGCTTGACATTACTTCATCTTTTAGGTTGTCAATGCCTTAGAATCGCTTGAGATTACTTCATCTTTAAGGTTGTCAACGCCTTAGAATTGCTTGACATTACTTCATCTTTTAGGTTGTCAACGCCTTAGAATCGCTTGACATTAGTTCATCTTTTATGTTGTCAACGCCGCTTGACATTACTTCATTTTTTAGGTGGTCAACGCCTTAGAATCGCTTGACATCCTTTCATTCTCACTCATAGGTAGTCAACGCCTTAGAATAGCTTGACACAATCTGCATATAGGGTCTTTTAAGATCCAAAATTTTGGGGTATCACTCAGGCATCAACTAGACTTTTCATCTTCATTACAAAGCCTAGTTGACGGGGGGGAGCAATCTGTTATACCCAAAATTTTGACCCCCTCGGAATAGTCTTTGAGGCATACGTGTTACAAAGGGCAAAATGGTCAAAATGCACCAATACGGGATTTTCTAAGGACATTCTTGGGATTTTCTATTTTCATAAGACTTGTTCACTATCTCCATACACTTCCAAAATCATAGTCATTATGAAAGGTATTTCATGATTTTCTGATAATATTTATTCTAGAAATTTAGCTTTTAATTCATATTATAAGCTAATTTCTTTAATAATTAACACATGAAATAGCCTCAAAATATAAATAAAAAGGTTTCTAAAATTAAAATAAAATTGTCACATGGTTAGCATGACTACATACAGTCATAAACCTGAAATTATTATATTTGGAACCTTAGCCCAAAATTTAAAAGAGAAATTCAATCATTTTTACAATTTTCTCTCTCCTCTGGGAAATACCGAAGTCAAAACAAAATGTCATGAAATTTTAACACAAGATAGAGGATGATGTTTAGAGACTAATTCCGTTTGAATTTTGTTATTTCGACTTTCCAATAATAAGTTATGAATTATGGGAGATTCCAGATTGTGAGATTTTTATCTAATCTGTTATTTATCGAAATAACCTGATTCCAAATCTCAAAATTCCTAAAACTCCTCTTTTATATTGGTTAAAATTTCAGAATTTTTACCGTCCTGTAACATGTTTTAAAAAATCAGATTCTCTTAGAGCACAAAATCAGGATTTTAGATTAAAATTTTGTTCTATCAACATGGCCTTGCTCTTTCTATAAAAGGACCTTCCAAAAACGACCTAAGGCAGAGGAGGACATTCCAAAATTCAGAATAGGCAGCCGTCAAGCTTCTCCCCATGTTTTTACACTTCCAAGCCTTAAATCAATACCGAAACCCTACTTAGATCACCCCGAAACCACTGAAAACACAATATATCTTTTCCAATCAGACTTCCAAACACAAAACCACCTGAAATACAGAAGCAAAAAAGTCCTTAGCACATAAGGAAGAAGGGTCTAGAAGCTCGGGCCGAAGTTGAACCGGAATTGCCACCAACAAAGCTTTCAGAGATTCCCGACGTGAAGGAACAACAAATTTTTGAAATCAAAATAGGTTAACAACCAAATTATCTAACCCCCCGGATCTCAATACACTTCTGGTTGAAATTGCTAATCGAATTGAATTTTCCTTGCTTCTAAATTAAAGTTTGTTTGTGTTTCTGCCTTATAACTTGTTAACTAAGTTTCGTATTTATTTTGACTTCAAATTGAATTCTTTCAATTACTAACGTGCTTATAATCTTTCATGCTACGTACCCATACAATTTAAGCCAAAAACACCATCAGGAACCACCAGAAAACCCCTGTCCGTGGGTAGTCTGTGACCTCAGACCTATGGTTCGGGACCACGGACGGGTTGTCCGTGGCCACAGACGCCCACGGACGGCGGCGGTATTTTTTAAATTTTAAATTTTAGGTTTTTCTAATTAATGTCTGAGCCCACGGACTGCCTGTCCGTGGCCCCGGACTTTTCAAAATTTTGTTTTCTCTTAAATTCGACTTTACTATATAACTAGGTGAACCGGGGTCCGTGGTCTCGGACATTGGGTCCGTGGCTATGGACGTAAATAAAATTTGACCTCATTCTGCCACTGAAACCCTAGCTTAGATAATTTCACTTTTCATTTTAATTTTTCGTCAAAAAATGTTAAAAATTTTAAAAAATCAGAAGCGCGCACTTAGGTTTAAATGACTCGTAATAAGCCGTAATTAAGCTAAGTAGAGGAAAAACGACTTCTAGGGGTAATGAAAGTAATTGAACCCTAAGTAAGTCGAATATCAAGCCCCTGAACCCGAACTCTCCTTTCCTAATTTGATCTAGGTTAAAATTAGGTGGTGACTCATAATAGGTTCCAATGAGCTAGCTTAGGTTTTAATAATTATGGTTATATGACTTAGTTATTAAACTTAGGTTATAAGTGGACCTAAATCCCAATTAGATCCTAATCAACTTTAATCAACCTAGGATAGGGTTTAAAAATCGAGGCTCACACTTACATTTTTTTTCTCGAGATGCAAGTTACAAGAAACAAGGATGGCCTATTTCTCAGCCAAGAAAAATACATCTCTACCATCCTCTCAAAGGCTCAAATGCAACATGCAAAACCAGTAAATACACCCATGGCCACCGTTCTAAACAATAACCCCGACACAAATCCCTTCCCTAACCCCACCAAATTTAGAAGCATTTTGGGCGCCCTATAATATCTCAACTTAACCAGGCCTGAAATTAATTATGCAGTATATAAATTGTGCCAGTCCATGCACAGTCCACAAAACTTCCATTGGCAGTTGCTAAAGTGAATTCTTCGCTATCTTATACATACACATCATTTATAGTATCATATCAACACAAACAACACATTCACACTATCAGCTTACACAGACGCTGATTGGGCCAGTGATAAACAGGATTGGCGAAGCACAACCTCCTTTTGTGTTTATCTAGGATCCACACTCATTTCATGGCAATCGAAAAAGCAACAGACAGTAGCACAATCAACAACCGAAGCAGAATACAAGGCCTTAGGAAACTCTACCTGTGAACTGCTTTGGATACAACAACTGCTTCGTGATCTGCGCGATCCTCTTCTTCAACCTCCCGTTATCTGGTGTGACAATCTTGGGGCCATCTTCCTTGCTACCAACCCAGTGCTTCATGTTCGAGCAAAACATATCTCGGTCGACTTCTATTTTGTGTGGGAACGCGTACAAAACAAATCCCTCAATGCCGCATTCATCAGTGGAAAGGATCAAATCGCACACTTGCTTACAAAACCCTTATCCCCAATTCGATTTGAGACACTACACTCGCATCTCTATCTTCAACCCAATGGAGCGAGGGCGGATAATAAGGCCCAATAGATGAGATAGGCCCAGACCGATTATTTACGGTCCAGTATATATTCATTATAGATATTTTTACACTAGTAGTTATGCATTTGTAACAAACCTTATCCTGTATACTCTACATATACTCTGGTGTATTAATCAATCCAATACAAGCATGCATTCCTTTATACACGTGATCCTATCAACTAACCTAATAACCTCTTTAGAAATTGGATGTGGAGGCGACTAGGCTTGGGAAGGAATCCATGAGAAGGATAGAAAGAGAGAGGAGGACGAGGAACTGGCTCATATACCACAGGCTTATGTTTACAGGAGTGCTGCTGCAATAATCAAAACGCAGCATAAAGAAAATACTCTTTGCGTGAATACTCTCCTTGAGAACCTGATCTGATTAACGCCAACTCAACTCAAAGCAACTTAATTTCCACTTCAGAATTCCTTTACGTTTTTTCTTTCTCCTTCAGCATCTCAATGCAATTCACAGCAACTCACCACAACTTATTGTTTCCCCAATTTGATCGATGCTTCTCCCCAATTGGATTGATAATTTTCTCCCCCAAATTGATTGATCAATACAGGAACTCAATGCAGTTTTTTCACTCCAATTTGATAGGGCAATGCACACTAGCCACACACTATATTCTTCACTTTGTTCGATCAAGACTTGATTCAAACTTGATATGTGCTGGTGTATTCACAACTAGAACAAGTGGTTTGCAAATTTTGATCGATCAATATAGACGCACTGTATTTTCCTCAATTTGGTGCAGATACCTCAATGCGTCGTCCTGTATTATCCAGTCTGTGCAATGTATTTATATATTTCCTACTAGATTAGTCAAAGTGGTGTTGTGTTGTAGTACGCAGCTCGATTCGATGTTGAGATGTTAAAGAATTTCCTTTACACACTTAACAGAGGCAAGGTCCCAAAGAAAAAAATCAATTGTATGTCTATGTCTCTGCTCTCATTGTTTCTAAAAGTGTGAATTGTTAATCGCTCACTCATCCTGATAATTGCAGTAGTGCTCAGTTTTTTGTTGGGTTTGTATTAGCTGTAAAGTTGCTATCAAGAAGTAAGAGATATTATCCTCGCTAATGTTTGTGGGTGCTCTGAATTTCCAGTTACAATCAATCAAAATTATGTCTTATGTTTTATCTTTTTTGGTGAGTTGTATCTATAAATTGTTGTACTCTGGTATGATATTATCCTCGCTAATGTTTGTGGGTGCTCTGAATTAAAGAAGGTTGCTCGTTGAAATTAATGAAAATCAACTAGTAATAAAGCTTTCTTTAGGATCAATGGTGTTCATAATCGATCTTAACTATGAGGCTCTTGTTGAAGATGAAGAAAATGATGACGGTATTCATTAAACTCATCATTTGTATAAGTTCTATTGTTTTAATTTTCTTAAGTTATATTTAATTTTTACACTACTTTTATTCTATATGTCTAATCTTCTTTTTATTTTCTTAATGTAGCTCATCAATTAGTCGAAGATGGGGGGTCGATAGTGGCGATTGAACTGAATGCTCCATCTTCTTCTAATTCTGTCATTGTTTATGAAGAATGTGCTCCATCTTCTTCTAATGTTATCGTTCTTGATGGAAATATCTCCACCCTTAGTTGGTAATGATGTCTCTGTTAACTCTACGGAAAATGCACAATCTGAGCAACGCACATCATCTGCATCAAGTTAACCTCTTATTCTTATCAGGTTAACATTTTGTTCTTATCAAGTTAACGTATTATTCTTCTCTGGTTAATGTTTTGTTCTTATCAGGTTAACGTATTGTTCTTCTCAGGTTAACGTTTTGTTCTTATCAGGTTAACGTTTAAATTAGTTTGTGTTTGATAAGTCAACTTTTAATTTACAGATTTTGTAAGCCCTGATGATGAAGGGTCATGGAAGAGGTTGGAGTTTGCCTCTATTGAAGAAGTGAGAAAATTCTATGTAGACCATTTTATCCATGTTGGTTTCACGGTGAGGGTTATGCACCAGACCAAAAACCCCATTACTGGTAAAGTTCGTTGTGCTGGATACTCTTGCAATAAAGAGGGATTTAAGAAAACTAGTGTTACTGATCTGAAGAATTTGAATATTCTTCTTGACCAAGCTGAGGCAAGCACAAAAAGTGTCGAATTGTATATGAGACATGGATGAGATGCAAATAAACCATTTACATTCTTTTTATGAACCCAAATCTGTATATAAAATCACAGAGTGGAATGATAACTATGAGCATTCTCTTAAGCCTCCCAACATGGTGCATATGTTAAAAACCAATCGTGAGATAATTGATGCCCAATCTAAAATGTTGAATTCTATCAATGAAGCTGGTATTGGACTTCGTTCTTCTTTTGATCTCATGTGTGGACTTGCTAGGGGAGAGAGTGTGTAAGATTTATGAAAGTTGATTTGAAAAATCACTTGAGTAGAAAACGTGAGAAGGTGATGCATCATGGTGAGGTGGCTTACTTGCAAGAGTACTTTAGGGCAAAAGCTGCCCAAAACTCTCTATTTTCTATGTAATTGAGGTACATAATGAGTAAAGGATTGCAAACATTTTTTAGGCTGATGCAAGTATGCAGATTGATTATTCATACTTGGTGATGCTCTTACTTTTGATACAACTTTTAGGACTAATTCGGATATCGTCCTTAGGTGTGTTGCCTTTGGTTTCTAATAACCTTTACCACTTCTTTTTATCATTATGTTATTACTCATTAGGTTTCCTTCTAACATTTCCTTTATTTTTAAAAACAAATTGCAAGGGTGTTTGTTGGCTTTAATCACCATATAAAGACATGTGTGTTTGGTGGTGCATTACTGTATGAAGACAATAGAGTCTTTATTTAGATTTTTAGAACCTTCTTCGAGGTATGTTAGATAGGGCTCCGAAGAGTATTTTAACTGATCAGTGTTCTTCAAGTTGCGCCAATTAGAGTTATTTTCCTTCTTCTTTCCATGGTTTATGCACATGGCTCTTAATGTAGAATGGTGCATGGAATTTGGATATCATTTTACTTGAGAATTCAAGAATCTTTGAATCAGTTGATTTATGGCATCGAGACGAGGAGGAATTTGACATTGATTGGAATTCTTGTAGTTGATACTTATTTCCCTGGTAAAAGTCCATATGGATCCTTAGTTGCAAGACTCTACAACAAGAAGCATCAGTGGTCCTCTGTTTGGATGAGGAGGTATTTTACAGCTGGTATGCATTCAACCCAACTCAGTGGATCTTTTAATGGGTACATTCGAGGCTACTTGCAACCAGATTATAACTTAGTTTAGTTTTTTCCTCATTTTAAGAGGCTACTTTCTGAAAAGAGACACATTGAATTGAAGCTTGACTTTGATCCAATGAACCAAGTACTAGATACTTCTTTTATGCACAACTCGATTGCATCAAAGCGGCTAAACTCTATACCCCTGGGATATTTACAAGCTTCAAACATTAGTTTAGTTGTTTTTGTGCATAAAACATTATTCCGATGGATGCTAATGTTCAATGAGCATTTACATCGCTTATGTGTTAAAAGTATGTGATGATGGTACTCACTTGTATGAATGTATGTTTCAGTGGGTATTTATGGTTCTGACTATGATTCCACTATGTTACATTGTTCATGTTTACTTTTTGAGAGCTTCGGGATCCTCTGTTGTCACATTTTACATGTGATGGATGTGCTGGCTATCATGGATTGTAAATCTTTATGGAGTATTCCATCTAAGTATATTCTTCCTATATGGACAAAAAGTGCTTGAACTGCTGATGATGTTTATTTCTCCACTCCTCTAGCACCGGAGTCTTTAAACTTGGAGAATGCTTATATGGTTCTTAGTAGGAGATTGAATATGATGACTAGTCGAGCATGTACTAGTTCTAATTTGATGTATAAGTTTGTAGCTGAAGTTAAGCGTTTCCATCCGATTTAATTAGATGACTAAGATTCATGAAAACACGGCTTCAAATAGTTGTAGTGTTGCTATTCAAAGATAGGTTCTTTTTAAAATTCTACCTTTTTGATGTATTATTTTTGTGACTACCTTTTTTGTTTCACTAATGAGTTTTATTCTTTTCTCTTCTGTTTGTATGTGATACAAAACTCGATATTTCCCTAGTAAAACAATGAAGGTTAGAGAAAATCCAAACCGTTCAAGGAAAAAGGATGAAAAGTCTTGCTGAGAGTAGGTTGTAGAGAACTCAAAGGGGAAAAAGAATTCTCAAGCTGTTTGAAAAAGATTATTTGAGTTCGTTAACATAGTCCCCCTGCCCCTGTAATTTTTCTTTAGGATATATTCTTTCTTTGATTGAGATCATACACTTTTCTGTTTAACTCTACTATATTTCCATTTTGTGTGTCTTTACTTCATTTTTCTAAAAGTGACTATATAAAATGTATTGGTGTAATTTTTTCTTACATGCAATGATATAAGCTTTAAAATGGATGCACACATATCATCTAGCAGGGTTGCCAAACGAGTGTCTTTACCCCTCAAAATAATATAGTGAAACAGCCAAGTTGACTACTTACATGTGACAGATTAACATAATACAAGTGTCAGGTTAACGAAATGCAACTTATAGGTTAACAAAGTATAAGTTTCACGTTAACGAAATACAAATCTCGAAAAATGTTACTTTTCTTGAATCTATCTTCTACAATGATTGTTTTACTTTTTGAGTCAATATGTGGGAAATTTATACAAGGAATCATAGTTTTAATGTGAAAACAATAGAAAAATCATAATAGAACAATGACATATAGATACACAACTGGTACCTATTTTTTATAATAGAAGTAGATGAAGTTTTGTACTTCACCAAGAAAAATGGCAGCTACAAGTTGACTTACTGTCAAAAGTCACGTTTTCCAATCAACAATCAATACATTATAATGTCCACACTGACTCAACATTTTTTTAGGGTTTGGGTTTAGACCATAAAAATGTTTTCGGCATTTTAAGATTTCCTAGGGTGGTTTTTGGGGTGGGCTTGTGTTGTAGGGTAATCTTTTTTTTAACTCTTTCTTTACTTTATAATGTCATAACTGACTCGTCAATAAGCCTTTGGGTTTTAGCTTTCTAAGGTGGTTTTTTGGGTAGGTGTGGTGTAGGGTAATCTTTTTTTTTATTCTATCTTATAATGTGACTGACTCGACATTTTTTAGAGTTTATGGTTTAGGGATTAGGGTCGACCCTAATCCCTTCACTACAAACCCTAAAAATGTCGGCATTTTTAGATTTCCAAGGGTGGTTTTTGGGGTGGGTTTGTGGTGTAGGGTAATCTTTTTTAACTCTTTCTATACTTTATAATGTCCCAAATGACTCGGCAATAGCCTTCGCATTTTATAGCTTTCCTAGGGTGGTTTTTATGGTTTGTGTGTAAAGTAATATTTTTTTATTCATTCTATACTTTATAATATCTCAACTGGCTAGGCAATAAGCCTTCGGCGTCTTTTAGGCTTCCTATGGTGGTTTTATATACACACAAATGTTAGCCATAAACATCAAGAATTTTATGTCAATCATTCAAAAGTATATATGCCCAAGGTTTAGATAATATTAGTCATGGTTTTATATTGTCAATATACAAAACTATCTCGATATCAATTGTTTAACTTATTAAATTAATCACCTTGAATGGCACTAAGTACATATTGTCCAAAACATTCTACATATATTGAGTAATATTTTTTGGTATATGTGTGAGTTATAATGTGTTATTTATTAGTTTCAGAATTATATGTCATTCATATGAAAATATATATGCCATAGGTTTACATAATACTAGCCATGATTTTATATCATTAATATGTAAAAACTACTCAATTCATTAACTTTCCAAAAAATTGGTTAACTATTTACAAGTGACATGTTAACCATTTATGATTGACAGGTTGACCGTTTACATATGACAGGTTAACCGTTTACGATTGACAGATTACCATTTACAATTAACAAGTTAAAAAAAATTCAAGTGACAGGTTAACCATTTATTATCGATAGGTTAACCATTTACGATTGATAGGTTAGCCATTTAAGATTGACAGGTTAACCATTTAAGTTTACAAGTTAACCATTTTCCAGTGACAAGTTAACCATTTACCAGCGACAGGTTAACAATTTTCAAGTGGCAGGTTAATGATTTTCAAGTCACAGGTTAACGACTTACCAACGACATGTTAACAGCTTTCAAGTGAAAGGTTAATGATTTTCAAACGACAGGTTAACCATTTACCAACATTTTAGATTCATAGAAAATATTTCTTCTTTTCAAATTTACATGTTAGCTTTCATATACAACTTAAAATGCATTACCAAAACACCACAAAATGGACCTGTTAATTCAGAGGGCACGACACTAATTCATGATACCAATGTCAGTCATTATTACACAACACAATCTGGTACCATTATAAACTTTGACAGAATCTATCAGCCTATCAATGTCATTGTCAATCACAGATAGTAGTCTTTCTAAAGGTTTCATGATCCAAACAATGTCCAACTTTAGCTCAAAGATTTACCAAGATATAACTTTTACAGCTTTATTATGATCTGCCTAATGATTTGTAGTCACCTGCACTAAACCAAAGTATCTATCAGCCCGAGTTCCAAACCACTATTCCAATGATACCACACAAGTTAACAGAAATAAATAGAGACAAATAATAGTAAGCAATGTGCATAACCAAGCTTTCTTTACACTTGGTTTGAGTATAGCAAGTCAGCAAATGATCATTGGCAACGGGATGTCCCAGTTTTAAACATAATGGCACCAAGTGTAAAAATACTCAAGGAGGATATGAATCAGAATTGAGTTAGTAGGCAAGAGACATCTCAGTTTAAAGAAACATATGTTGAAACTCATTGATCAATTGAAATTTTACCTAATTCTCTTGAATTTCATTGATACTTCCTTTCTTTGTTGATTAAATCAATCTGTTTAAATCGCCAGAAATCAACATATCATGGATAAAGGTACCAAATGTAAAGAAAAACAACTTAACGGATTTAGAATGTTAGGTTAACGGATTACATGTCACAAATTACATGTCATAGTTAATGGAATACATGTTACAGGTTAATTGTAACACCCCTACTGCTAATCTCGTCATTACCGTCTAATCACCTCGTACTTCCTTACATTCGCAGCGGATAATCCAAACACAACGGTGGGTGATACAATGCCATTAGCCACCCACGTGACTAACAAGGCCTAATTCCAATACAGCATCAGTCTGATGGAGCGGAACACCCAAGTACTCAAACAAATACAAACCTATTTCATTACCAAACCGAGTCGACTAATACAATCCTCAATTCACTTCTCGACGCTTACAATCCAAAACATACCAAGTTTTTACATTCTAATGCCGGTAACAAATCCAGACTTACTATACCAAATACATACATATACAACATAATCAATTCAACTACCCATACTTAACCACCATCCAGTCCTACTCTCGTATGGTATCAATCTTTATCGTACCTGAAATAAAATAGATGGCCCCAAAGGGGCTCAGCACAACTTTCTGGTATGAAATTTGCATACCCCACGTGTTAACGGGGGTACGCCAACTATTTATTCACCTACATGGAGTTCATTTTAATTGAAGCAACATGCCAAATAAACAACATGATAAATGTGTAAGAGCGACAATCAACATGGCATACACACTCGTACAAGAGTACAATACATACGAATGAAAGACAAATCACAAGTCAGCCGATTATCAATCTCCGAGGCCTTGAGATACCCTTCTCAAGTTCCAACCTCATTTCTTTGTTAGTCAGTTACTCATCCGATTTAATCGGATGTTCTTTACTCTTTTACTCGAGATCATATTACTTACACTAGTCATGATCTTACTGAACCAATTACTCTTCTTTCAATAATACTCAAGTCAAGTCAATATGACCTCCGGGCAGAGACTACTCTATCTCACCACCAGGCTTTAGATTGGCTTACTTCCCTGGGTTATTACCCATTTAAGGGATTTGGACCATGGTGGGAAGGTTAGGCCAGGAATCAGATAACAACCTCTCGTGTCTCCTCATCCTCACGCGTGGCCGAAGCTATATCCGACTTCTCACATACTCCAAGTTACCATTTTCTCAAAGATAGAAAATTCTCAAGGTTAGGGAGTTAATGAGAATCATTCATTCAATGCTTCAAGGTTAGCACACTTACACATCCAAGCGATTAAGTACTCCATCCAACAATCATGTCTTTCATGATTAATACAAACTTCGTAGCTCAACCACTACTTAAACAGATGTTATATCAATCACAAGATATAAGGAAATGCAATAAATCATTTTCATGCATTTATCTTGATTAGGAGATTGCATATAAACACACAAACACACAAATTGAGGTAGCCTCGGTAGCATACAGGGCATGAGAAAATCATACTGTAACACCCCAACCGTTAATCTCGTCATTACCTTTTAGACCGTCTCTAATTACTCTTACTCGCATAGCGGAACTCTAATTACAACGAGGGGTGAAACAACGCCATTAGCCACCCATGTGGCTAACCAGGCCTTTCTTACATACTGTAACGGTCTGATGAACTGGAACAACCGAATTCACAACACAAATACAATACTCGTATCATTTCTTTACTATACCGAGTCTACAACAAATGGATGCCGACAACATATTCGGTCTTACACCTCCTTCAATACATAAGTAATTAAAACTACTACCCATGTAACCCACCGACCCCGTCCTACTCTCGAACGGTAACATCTTTGGTGTACCTGTAAAATAAAAACATCGCCCCTAGGGGCTCAGCTTAACGCTGCATATGAAATTCGCATACCCCGAGCGCTAACCGGGGTACGCCGACCACTTAGTCGGATATACATGGAGTTCATTTTAGTCAAACAACATGCATCAAGGCAATACAATAAATATGTGTATTACACAAGGAATCTACATCCAATCACGGAACACGATTCCTAACTAACATAACAAGGTTGTTAGTGGTATCTGGTTACTCTTAGGCCTTGAGGGTTATTCCTCACTATGCCTTGTTTACTTATTCAATACCTCACCCGCTCTCTCGGGTTACTTATTCATATTCACACCCATTCTCTTGGGCTACTCGTACTATACTCACCCACACTCTCGGGTTACATATTCTCATTATCTTACCCATACTCTTGGGTTATTTACACTCATTATCTCACCCACACTCTTGGGTTATTTATACTCATTATCTCACCCACACTCTTGGGTTATTTATACTCATTATCTCACCCACACTCTTGGGTTATTTATACTCAAGCTCTTGTAGATTCTCGAGACACTACAGGTCTCCTACGTCACGCTTGTTACTCTTAATACATACTTAGGCCAAAACTCATGGCTCTCTATCATAGTCTTACTTCCCCAGTTTTGACCCTACTCTGGGTCTAGCATGGTGGGAAGGTTCAACTAGCTCACGGAACTCTTTCTTAGTTCCTATCTCTTTTACTTAGGTCCGACTACTCTCGGACTACTCTCATTCCCATACACTCCTCTCTCGGAGTTTTAATAATATTATGTATATTAGTCTAGAAGCATCACACTCGATGTTTCTAATGACTTTGGGAACATTACTTTAGTTCGGTTAATCTTAGGGTTTAAGAGTTACCCATACATTCCACTTACTCATATTTTCGTTAATTTCTTAAATTGGTAAGATCCTCATATAGGAGGTTGACCGTGTCTCAAGGGAGCTACTAATCCCTTAGGTCTCTTTTACCTTCTTTACTAGTTCACATCTTCGAACTATCGTTAATCCTCTTGAGGGAGGTTCACTTATCTTTCCACTCTCATTTGTTTCGTGGATTGTGTCATTATGGTTTACTAACCGTTATCGGGTAATTACTCAACCCGCACATCTCCTCACATTCTAGGGAGTTCATATGTTTGCGTCTTCGTTATACTTTAACGGGTAGTTTGTGTGTTTGCACATTTTCTTTATCATAAGCATCGACCCGATCTACGGGTCTCTAGCCAAACGTTACTCACAGTGAGTCGGTCTTTACTCTATGTTAGACCACACCGGCATACAAGTATGTTAGCTCATTCAACATACATCAAGACATATATAATCAAACAACGGATTATTTTCATGCTTTAATCTTGATTAAGCCGGCACACAAACACACAAATCAACGTAACTCGGTTAGCACGCGGAGTATGAGAAAATCATACCTTTCACCGGGATTTTTACTTTTACCGTGTCATCTCACCATGCTCGAGTCACGCACGACTCTCTGATAATGTTTCAAACATTATTGTTAATACTAAGATCATACGGAACATAATTAAATGCTACTCCCGTACTTAACCCGTTATCTCGGTTTTACTCTTGTTAATTTGAGTTCTCACTTCTCAATCACTTCTAACACTCTCTTGCACTTCCTAGGGCCTTTACATGTCACCAAACAAGGCCTTAACATCTTATAACATCATTAACATTCAAACCCCCATCATTAGAAACCTTTAAAACACTCTCTATAGGATTCTGGGGGTGGTCCGGGACTTGGTCCTTACCCTAAGTCCCGGACCATCTGAAGATGCAACTCTCGGCGGAATTTCTACCATGGTCCGGGACCTTGTCCCTATCCCAAGTCCCGGACCAACATGGTTGTTCACTTTCGACATAAAAATTGGGGGTGGTTCGGGACTTTGTCCATGGACTAGGTCCCGGACCCTGCTAAAACCTGCAACATACATCATTTTTCAACCCCAATTCAATCCTTAATCCACACCCAATCTTCCCCTAATCTTTCCATAAGTTTTCCCATATGTTTAACCACCTTTAAACATGCTCTAAACCTCTTCAATTCATGGGTTAAACCCTTACCCAATTTCTTGCTCAAAATCACAATTTTACATTCTCATTTCAACACTTTGCACCCTTGTGCATTTTCTAACCTCTCTTGACACTTGCATTATTGTTCTCTCTTCATTTAACCATTCCAAAACTTCCAAGATAATGCACACCTCATACCAAATTCCATGACTCACTCTTAAAACCTTGAATTCTCATTCCTTTTCCTAAAGCTCCTTAGGCATTTACACAAGTTCTTGCTACAGATTTTAGCATCAATCTCCTCTTATTAAACAAGTATTCCCATGGTGATTTTATAAGCCAAAACAACCACCATCAACACCTAGTTTCTCTAGGTCATTACTTACTCACAACCATACTCAAACCCCTTAAATTCCTACAAAAACTTTGCCATAACTTGGCTACTTTTCTAACATTGCCCAAGACTCATACCACCATTTAAATCATCCTAAAACTAGCCAAACCGCAAGGGTTCTATCAGCACACACAAGTTCATCAATACCTATCAATTCACCAAATACAATACAATGCATAATTCACAAGATGCTTAACTCCTTGGGCTCTTAAATCAAGCATTACTTCACAAATGCATTAGGCACTACCACAACTCTCCTCATCTCAATAAATCACATTCCATTACATGTTAGGGTTCATTAATTAATTTAACCCTTCCCAAAGTACTAAAAACATTAAGTTAGGCTCCAAGGTAATTTATTTACCTTAACTTCACAAGCCTTTACTCTTTTCACTCCTCTTCTTTCTCTTCTCTTTTCTTTGCTCGGGAATCGGCCAAAGGCCAAGAGATTGCCCATCTCCCATTCAATACACAATGCAAGAAATGAGTTTAAGTAAAAACACTTAAACTCATTAATTAGAAATGCTTGAAGCTCTAAAAGTAGTGATTACCTTGAAACCCTAGGATGGGGTTTTGATCAAGAATCAAAGAGTAACTCCCTCCAAGCTTTTAGGGGTTGAAACAATGCTCATACAAGAGAATAAACAAGGCTCCATTAGAGACCAAAATCGGCCAAGGTATAAGATAGAGAAAACAAGACTTTTTCATGGATATTTTTACCTTGATAGAAAGAGGAAGCCTCAAGCTACAAAATGGTGTGCTTTTCTCTTCAAATGCCCAAAACCCATGAAAATGAAACTCACCATTTTCGAGTTTTGAAAAGAGAGGATGATAGTGGGTGACGAGAGGATCACGAATATGTGATTATTTTTCAATTCAGAGCAAGGATAAGGCTTGGGCAAGGAGAAGAAGATGGAGAACCTTGCTTGGCTCCAATGGCGTCCAACACACAGAGAGGGAGGAAGAAATCGGTGAAGAAGGGGAGAGAGAGAAGGAAGAAAAGAGAATGAGAGGAAAGAGAGAGGGGGAATTGTTTTATGCTTTTTTTTTGTTTTTTCTCTCTCCTCCTTTTCTTTCTTTCTTACTTTATTTACTAGCCTAGAATTGTGTGTGAGTGGGCTGACTCACTAAATAAAACCGGCCCCACTATATTAGAAAGCTGGAGCATTTTTCGTTTTCTTACAGAAAACGCTCGTTATTTTACCCGGTTTGGCACTATTTACTAACGGGCCCGTTTTTTCGGATTTTTCTCGTTTCTTTATTTTTAATGGTTATTAAGCTTCCATTAATACTTAATTATAGTTATTTAATCAACTATAATTTTTACGGGTCCGTTTGACCACTTAAAGTCACGTTTTCGGGTTTTCTCGAAAAACGTGCTTTTAAACTCCGTTAGCGTTTTAATCCATTATTTGGATCCGTTTTCTTCGGGAATCATTCCCGTATACTTATTAGGCCTAACTAAGCCTTAGGAATCCATCTCGGACCCTCTCGAGATCATATATCTCATATACTCATTTAACGCGCATTTTAGCGTTTTTCGCTTTTCAAGCGTTTTCTCTTTTCTTTTGGTTTTATTTTCTTTACCAATACACTTTAGGCACCATTAGGCCTTTAATAATCATATTAGAGTAATTTAATCACCATTATTAGGTCCGGGGTATTAAAATCTACCCCCCTTAGGAACTTTGTCCTCAAAGTTGGTGGATCTAAATGGTTACTCTCATGGGCACGCTATGCCAAGGTTATAATACATGTATAACCTTACAGACTCCACAAGTCAGTCACATTACATACTACACATACTACACACAAATCACAGCATGTATAGCAATCAAAAATACTCTTTTACTCTCTCCATGGAATCGGTCCGAAGACAAGAAGGCACTACAGTCCTCGAATCCATATCGAGTAATCTACTACTGATCCCTCAGGTACCGGTCATGTTGAACACTTACTCTTTCTGGTTCACGGCCGTTTCATGACAAATGGGCACTTACTCTCTCTGGCCCACGGTCCCTTCGGTTCTGATCAAAACATTACACATATACATATCCTCAGGCACTCTGGTTGACTCACTCAACACAGGAACATCTCAGGGTACTCTCCCCGTCCCGCTGCCTTTGGAAAAATCACACACTGACACCGCCCCAGCCCCAACCGGTCACTTAGGACCGCCGCACGTACGGTGCAATGGTTTCAAAGCCAGTACACGCCCACCGTTCTACCGGTCATCAAGACTTAAGGCCACAGCCATCGGCGGGTGATAGCGGTTTCAAAACCAGTTTTCGTTTCCATCTTCATACTTGAAGAAAATTCTTTTTCAAAATCTGTTTGAAAATTCTTTTTAAAACATCACACAACTCCAAATCAAATTTATGGTAGTATCTTTTCTTAGCGTGATTACTTGTGACCACTTATAGGGAGCTTCAAGAATCATCCAACCCTGATGTGATCAGCATCAGTGTTGAACTATCCTTCCACCCCAATTTGTGTTCGGTTTCCCTTGATCGCTAGCAGACCAAGTTCCACCTCCCACGTCAGTTTCAAACAATCAGATAGACAAACATTTTCGTTTTCTATCTTTTACTCTTTCTAGTCATATTCATAAAACAATCTGTTTCAATTTATCTTTATCATGGAACTTAAGTCATCCATTATTCTCTATTTGTTTCACTTACCTTGCCTAGGCATTCCATACTTGTGGCCTCATTAGTCAAATTATTACTCAACTTAAAACATACAACATACAACTCCAAAGGATGGAACTCACTCCATCAATCATTCTCAAATAAAATCACCTAGGGAACTCACTCCCTCTTAGGTTACACATCGGTTTCATACCACTTCGTACTCATTATGTCTCATGTCTAATCTCACTAGACATATACTATAGGGATTCTCATTCCCTAAGAGTCTCTCTACTCCTCTTTTCATATATATTACATACTCGTTACTTGCATCACTCATGCACAACAATCATTATTACACAATGAATGGGTACATATGTTTATGTAACATAAGTTCCAATCATCAAAACAATTTCTTTTGTGCTATGCACATAGTAGTTTACGCACTAAACGTAAAACATACTCTAAGCAGTTTCTCGCCCTACCCCCCTTAAAAGGGGTTACGCCCGCGTAACAGACCATATGTTATACTGAACATTGGTTCACTAATTCTGGTATCCTGAAGTGTTTTAACTTCAATGCGGTTAATTAACTCATAACCGGGTTTGGTTCTAGCCTCTAAGGCTTCAAAGCATTTAGGATTAGCCAACTACTCACAATTGCTAGGTATACTTAACCTTTGAGTTACGGTCCACAAGCTTCTATCGCGTGACCTGATAACTAGAGCTTAACTCGCCCTTTTGGTACTCTCAATGTATTATCCACTCCCTTTTTATCCCTTTTGACTTGGGAATAAAGGTTAGTCAATCGTCGCTAGGTATCTCTTACCGTATGCGAATTCGATGAGTTATAGATTTCCTCTCCAGCTCTCTGGGAATCTATTTTGTATAACTATGGATACCTTCATGATTATTCACATATTTTTCCCGACTTATTGTCGGTTGAGGTCAAGCTACTACTCAGTATGTAGTGCTTCCTCGATTAATAGTTGCTTCTGAATTACATTTGTTTACTTGTTTCTGTACAAGAATTCCTCATTCATACTACTCTGCCTTTTTCCACACATCGATCCTGGGCCCTGTGGGTTACTGCCCACGCTCTTTGTGCATCTTTGGCCAATGGCCACACGGTTATCTCTCTAGATTCTCACTCAACAGGCTTCGTTGACATTTCTCAATTCCTGGCTCTCCCACTCGATCATTACCGTACAAGTGCAATACCAAAACACTCAGTCATACAGAGTGCAGAAGCGTAAACCCTTGACAGTAAATCTCTCATGGGATAGGAATGATTATGTCCCCTTTACCACATTTTCTCAACAGCTCGTATCAGTATCTGTTACTGTGTATCATGTTCTACTCATTACTACATTCTCTTATATGGCATCCGCTACTACTTTAGCTTCCGCTCATGCACTCCCGCCATTTATACTATGGCTTGCCATTCATTTGGCTCAATATAATATATTACTCCAAACTCTTTACGCTTACTGCGCATCGTTTACTCAGCAATTCATACTGCAGACATACTGTGTTTACTACTCAACCGATTACTCTCTCGGTTTCTTTCCACTGCTATCAAAGCCTTTCTACATATTATCTCTGTTCAATTACTCCTTGGCAATAAACACATGCTCAAGTTTCACTACACCGCTCTAGCGGTTTCACATTACATTCTTAGGTGGTAGCCTTTCTCTGGAGGATTTACGCAATTGCCGCTCCATCGGCCCTACAATAACAAGTGGTAACCCCACTCTAAGATAGTGGTTCATTGTCCACTGTTTCTTCTCATGCCTTTATGCACAGGTTGGCAATGTTTAAATCTACAATTTGTAGTTAGTTTTACCGGCTTACGAGCCACCTCGCCCCGAGCCATGCTCTGTGCTGCTGTTATACAAGTCTCTGCTCCTCCGTACACCATTATATGGTTTGGAGGTATACTGGGCTCTTTAATATGGTTGACTCATCACGCTTCCGTACATAGAAGTCCCTTAAGCATCTTGATATTAATTCATGCCTGCTGGCAATCTAGGGTATCCCGTGTTACGTGGGATCCCTCGGGTTCTACCCGAGTGTTCATTTTAACACTTGTGTTCTCAACACGATATCTCGTTCAACTATTGTTGATTCTGGCACCCTTCACGGATTGGTCCTGGGTGTTACTGAGTTGTGCCGTTACATCTGGCTTGAACTCATGGGTATGTTCAGATTCTTACTCCGCCTTGCGGTTACGCATACTTTGAACCATCCCATTTTGGGTTGTAGTGTCCCCTGTTATTGGGTAGACCATTGATTCTTTTTCCTTTACCTACTTGGTCAGGTTGTCATTCTCTTCAGTGAAGTACACTGTGGGAACCCTATCCCGTTATCGAACATTAATATGTTCTTTTTAGGCTTTCGCCATATTGCTTACACTGGTATATATTCCGGTTATTAGGTATTTCCTTTTCATTTTCTAAGTCATATCCAATGTCTATGCTCAATACTTTGTGCTTCTCGCACTTATCCACGCTATGTCCTTAGGTTCGTTACCTTACTGGTTTCTAGACTCCTTTAGCTTTGTAAACTTCTTTGTGTTCTTCGATCATTCGAGGTGTTCAAATATCTTGGTTTGGATTGGCTCTTTCGTCCGTAGTATGGAGTGGGCTACTTCCCGTGTTCCGCACTCTACTTGTATACATACATGGAGTATCTTATTGATATGTTGCCACTTACCCGACTAACTCATAGTTGGTCTGTCAGGCCCGCAAGCTCCTTCGGAGTGCGGTCGTTCCATGTCTCGTTTTAGTACACCGTAGTGTCGGTCACACGCCTAGGTGAAGTATTCTGTTGCCAACTCCTCTTATATCGTTCAATGATAATTTACCGTGGTTCTCTGGTTTGGTTTTACAAATTTGGGGGTTTTTGGAAAATTTTGCGTTTGAGAGAAAAGTTGAGTTTGAAAGAAAATCTTCATGGCATTTCAATGCCGGTTGCTTCTTACCGAGTCAGCTTCTCGCTGACCGGTATGTTCTTCATACAGTGATCAGGCCCTTAGGCCTTTTCAAGGTTTGTTTCATAATTCTTAGGGTTTGTGGTGCTATATTGGCTTCTGTTTCCGTCTTGGTACTTGCTAAGTACTGGTCGCTTGTCAAAGCTTTTCTTATTAGTCCCGCTATTACTGCACTTGCCGTGGCAAGTGCGCGGTACTGGCGGTTTTTGGGTTAACTCATACCGGTCACGGTATTGTTCACATTGTATTTGGTAGCCTTGTCGGTTCTTCCTTGATCCTTTAATTGGATAACTGCTCCTTAGAGTTGCTTCTCATTCCTCTAGACATGACTGTCATTCATTTCGGTGCTCCTCCACTCTCGGAGTTCCTTAATTACTTTAATTCTATGTTTTACCTCGTTGCTCGTTCCCACGTCTTTATTGTGGTTACCGAGGTTTAACTTATTTAGGTACTACTTCTGTAGTCCTATTCGGGTATATCCCGTAGTTATGCTCGTAGCTGTCTAAGCTGTATCAGTTAAGTATTACAATCTCTTTGGGTGTGGCAGGGTGGGTGCATCTACCTTTGACTAGATTCTTAGTAAATGGGTATACCGTTGGTGGTATTATTTAACTATGGCGGTCCGTAGACTTGAGTCTCGGTTTGGTTGCTTCTCATTAATCCGCCTTGTTGCACAGTTGGTGCTTTGCTTCTTGCTGCTGCTCGGCCATCTAGGTTCTCGCGTCTGCTGAGCATGTCGCCCCAAGTTGCCACAAATTCTGGTCTCCTTGGATTAGGATGTCTCGATCTTCTGTCATTAAGTGCGGTTATTGTCGTTCCAGCGGGATCCGTATCCGGGGTTTCCGGTTCTCAGGATCCACCACATGACAGTTTCTGGTTCATATTAAAACATTAAATAAGTGCCAGATCGGGTTTCCCCGTCCCACTGGCGTTCTTTCCCGAGCTTTTAATACGGGGGTTGAGGAGGGCGGGTATGGTATTGTAGGTATCCAGATCATACTGGAAGTTCCTATCTAGCGCATCTCTCACGCTACCACTCAACCCTTAGCCCTAAGTCTCTATGTCCTAACTCGGTATTTCCTAAGCTCGGTATTTCCAGTCATCAGAGCGATACTTCGCTCTGATACCATTTTTGTAACACCCCAACCGTTAATCTCGTCATTACCTCTTAGACCGTCTCTAATTACTCTTACTCGCACAGCGGAACTCTAATTACAACGAGGGGTGAAACAACGCCGTTAGCCACCCATGTGGCTAACCAGGCCTTTCTTACATATTGTAACGGTCTGATGAACTGGAACAACCGAATTCACAACACAAATACAATACTCGTATCATTTCTTTACTATACCGAGTCTACAACAAATGGATGCCGACAACATATTCGGTCTTACACCTCCTTCAATACATAAGTAATTAAAACTACTACCCATGTAACCCACCGACCCCGTCCTACTCTCGAACGGTAACATCTTCGGTGTACCTGTAAAATAAAAACATCGCCCCTAGGGGCTCAGCTTAACGCTGCATATGAAATTCGCATACCCCGAGCGCTAACCGGGGTACGCCGACCACTTAGTCGGATATACATGGAGTTCATTTTAGTCAAACAACATGCATCAAGGCAATACAATAATATGTGTATTACACAAGGAATCTACATCCAATCACGGAACACGATTCCTAACTAACATAACAAGGTTGTTAGTGGTATCTGGTTACTCTTAGGCCTTGAGGGTTATTCCTCACTATGCCTTGTTTACTTATTCAATACCTCACCCGCTCTCTCGGGTTACTTATTCATATTCACACCCATTCTCTTGGGCTACTCGTACTATACTCACCCACACTCTCGGGTTACATATTCTCATTATCTTACCCATACTCTTGGGTTATTTACACTCATTATCTCACCCACACTCTTGGGTTATTTATACTCATTATCTCACCCACACTCTTGGGTTATTTATACTCATTATCTCACCCACACTCTTGGGTTATTTATACTCAAGCTCTTGTAGATTCTCGAGACACTACAGGTCTCCTACGTCACGCTTGTTACTCTTAATACATACTTAGGCCAAAACTCATGGCTCTCTAGCATAGTCTTACTTCCCCGGTTTCGACCCTACTCTGGGTCTAGCATGGTGGGAAGGTTCAACTAGCTCACGGAACTCTTTCTTAGTTCCTATCTCTTTTACTTAGGTCCGACTACTCTCGGACTACTCTCATTCCCATACACTCCTCTCTCGGAGTTTTAATAATATTATGTATATTAGTCTAGAAGCATCACACTCGATGTTTCTAATGACTTTGGGAACATTACTTTAGTTCGGTTAATCTTAGGGTTTAAGAGTTACCCATACATTCCACTTACTCATATTTTCGGTTAATTTCTTAAATTGGTAAGATCCTCATATAGGAGGTTGACCGTGTCTCAAGGGAGCTACTAATCCCTTAGGTCTCTTTTACCTTCTTTACTAGTTCACATCTTTGAACTATCGTTAATCCTCTTGAGGGAGGTTCACTTATCTTTCCACTCTCATTTGTTTCGTGGATTGTGTCATTATGGTTTACTAACCGTTATCGGGTAATTACTCAACCCGCACATCTCCTCACATTCTAGGGAGTTCATATGTTTGCGTCTTCGTTATACTTTAACGGGTAGTTGTGTGTTTGCACGTTTTCTTTATCATAAGCATCGACCCGATCTACGGGTCTCTAGCCAAACGTTACTCACAGTGAGTCGGTCTTTACTCTATGTTAGACCACACCGGCAAACAAGTATGTTAGCTCATTCAACATACATCAAGACATATATAATCAAACAATGGATTATTTTCATGCTTTAATCTTGATTAAGCCGGCACACAAACACACAAATCAACGTAACTCGGTTAGCACGCGGAGTATGAGAAAATCATACCTTTCACCGGGATTTTTACTTTTACCGTGTCATCTCACCATGCTCGGGTCACGCACGACTCTCTGATAATGTTTCAAACATTATTGTTAATACTAAGATCATACGGAACATAATTAAATGCTACTCCCGTACTTAACCCGTTATCCCGTTATCTCGGTTTTACTCTTGTTAATTTGAGTTCTCACTTCTCAATCACTTCTAACACTCTCTTTGCACTTCCTAGGGCCTTTACATGTCACCAAACAAGGCCTTAACATCTTATAACATCATTAACATTCAAACCCCCATCATTAGAAACCTTTAAAACACTCTCTGTAGGATTTTGGGGGTGGTCCGGGACTTGGTCCTTACCCTAAGTCCCGGACCAACTGAAGATGCAACTCTCGGCGGAATTTCTACCATGGTCCGGGACCTTGTCCCTATCCCAAGTCCCGGACCAACATGGTTGTTCACTCTCGACATAAAAATTGGGGGTGGTCCGGGACTTTGTCCATGGACTAGGTCCCGGACCCTGCTAAAACCTGCAACATACATCATTTTTCAACCCCAATTCAATCCTTAATCCACACCCAATCTTCCCCTAATCTTTCCATAAGTTTTCCCACATGTTTAACCACCTTTAAACATGCTCTAAACCTCTTCAATTCATGGGTTAAACCCTTACCCAATTTCTTGCTCAAAATCACAATTTTACATTCTCATTTCAACACTTTGCACCCTTGTGCATTTTCTAACCTCTCTTGACACTTGCATTATTGTTCTCTCTTCATTTAACCATTCCAAAACTTCCAAGATAATGCACACCTCATACCAAGTTCCATGACTCACTCTTAAAACCTTGAATTCTCATTCCTTTTCCTAAAGCTCCTTAGGCATTTACACAAGTTCTTGCTACAGATTTTAGCATCAATCTCCTCTTATTAAACAAGTATTCCCATGGTGATTTTCTAATCCAAAACAACCACCATCAACACCTAGTTTCTCTAGGTCATTACTTACTCACAACCATACTTAAACCCCTTAAATTCCTACACAAATTTTGCCATAACTTGGCTACTTTTCTAACATTGCCCAAGACTCATACCACCATTTAAATCATCCTAAAACTAGCCAAACCGCAAGGGTTCTATCAGCACACACAAGTTCATCAATACCCATCAATTCACCAAATACAATACAATGCATAATTCACAAGATGCTTAACTCCTTGGGCTCTTAAATCAAGCATTACTTCACAAATGCATTAGGCACTACCACAACTCTCCTCATCTCAATAAATCACATTCCATTACATGTTAGGGTTCATTAATTAATTTAACCCTTCCCAAAGTACTAAAAACATTAAGTTAGGCTCTAAGGTAATTTATTTACCTTAACTTCACAAGCCTTTTCTATTTTCACTCCTCTTCTTTCTCTTCTCTTTTCTTTTGCTCGGGAATCGGCCAAAGGCCAAGAGATTGCCCATCTCCCATTCAATACACAAGGCAAGAAATGAGTTTAAGTAAAAACACTTAACCTCATTAATTAGAAATGCTTGAAGCTCTAAAAGTAGTGATTACCTTGAAACCCTAGGATGGGGTTTTGATCAAGAATCAAAGAGTAACTCCCTCCAAGCTTTTAGGGGTTGAAACAATGCTCATACAAGAGAATAAACAAGGCTCCATTAGAGACTAAAATCGGCCAAGGTATAAGATAGAGAAAACAAGACTTTTTCATGGACATTTTTACCTTGATAGAAAGAGGAAGCCTCAAGCTACAAAATGGTGTGCTTTTCTCTTCAAATGCCCAAAACCCATGAAAATGAAACTCACCATTTTCGAGTTTTGAAAAAAGAGGATGATAGTGGGTGATGAGAGGATCACGAATATGTGATTATTTTCAATTCGGAGCAAGGATAAGGCTTGGGCAAGGAGAAGAAGATGGAGAACCTTGCTTGGCTCCAATGGCGTCCAACACACAGAGAGGGAGGAAGAAATCGGTGAAGAAGGGGAGAGAGAGAAGGAAGAAAAGAGAATGAGAGGAAAGAGAGAGAGGGGGAATTGTTTTATGCTTTTTGCTTTTGTTTTTCTCTCTCCTCCTTTTCTTTCTTTCTTACTTTATTTACTAGCCTAGCATTGTGTGTGAGTGGACTGACTCACTAAATAAAACCGGCCCCACTATATTAGAAAGCTGGAGCATTTTTCGTTTTCTTACAGAAAACGCTCGTTATTTTACCCGGTTTGGCACTATTCACTAACCGGGCCCGTTTTTTCAGATTTTTCTCGTTTCTTTATTTTTAATGGTTATTAAGCTTCCATTAATACTTAATTATAGTTATTTAATCAACTATAATTTTTACGGGTCCATTTGACCACTTAAATTCACGTTTTCGGGTTTTCTCGAAAAATGTGCTTTTAAACTCCGTTAGCGTTTTAATCCATTATTTGGATCCGTTTTCTTCGGTAATCATTCCCGTATACTTATCAGGCCTAACTAAGCCTTAGGAATCCATCTCGGACCCTCTCGAGATCATATATCTCATATACTCATTTAACGCGCATTTTAGCGTTTTTCGCTTTTCAAGCGTTTTCTCTTTTCTTTTGGTTTTATTTTCTTTACCAATACACTTTAGGCACCATTAGGCCTTTAATAATCATATTAGAGTAATTTAATCACCATTATTAGGTTCGGGGTATTAAACATACCTTTCACCAAGGAATCACTTTAGCGTTTGTCTCACGCTCCTCAAACAATTCTTGCAACAACTAATAACATTACAAATACTTCCATCAACACCAAGACCATAAGATATGTAAACGACTAATACACCTGTAGTTAACCCCGTTGCCCCGTTAATCTTAACTTTTCTCAAGCGTTCTTAAGTTATCAACTTTATCATTCAATATAGAACTTGTTTACACTTCTTAGGACCATTACATGTCACTAAACAAGTCTTAATTATCATCTATTACCAATACTCATCAATTCCCCATCATTAAATACCATTTAAACACTTTCCAAAGGATTTTGGGTCTGGTTCGGGACTAGGTCCGGACCTATACTCCCGGAACAACTCGTTTAATACATTTCAGGACCTTTTATACTATGGTCAAGGACTTGATACTAGGAAGGTCCCGGACCAGTCCCTGAAGTGTGTTTTCGGCTCTTTTTTTATGGTGGTCCGGGACTTAATGCAAGACTTAGGTCCCAAACCTGAAATACCCCAAACCCATATATGGTAATTAAATGTTAAACTATGATATAATAAGGCTAAAAAGTGCCTTATAAACATTGGTAAACAATTTAATCCATAGAAAACACAAGAAAACACCATAAAGACAATTTAAGCAAATACTTGTTCTAGACTTCGATTAGGACCCAAAGAGCATTCTAAGACCTTATTAACATGATAATGAACATTTTAAATCAATTACCAAAGCAAACCAAGCACAAAAACAAGTTAAAACACAAATTGTGCTTTAAGGATTCTTAAAGCACAGTTTTGAAAAATTGTCTTAGAAAGGGGTTTTAAGGAGATAAATGACCAAGATTATACCTTAGTCAACTTGTGTACTACTTAGTATCACATTAGGTAGTCTAAATCAATGAGAAACATAAAATTTCACAAATTTGTGCACTAATTATGAATAGTGACCAAATAGTGCTCAATTAAAACTTTAGTCAACTTTGATTAATTAAATGGTCAAACTATCCCTTAAATATCTTATTAAGGGGAGGGGCAGTTTTTAAATGGGCGAGTCATCACCATATGACAGCATATTAGAAGAAGAAGAAGGAAAGTTAAATAAAAGACTATTACCTTTTACAAATATCTACTTCAACTTACCTCTCTCCTCTCTTCTCTTCATTTCCCTCCTCCTCTGCCATTTTCTTCTTTATCCTCCCAAGGGAAACTGTCCATGCTATAGCACACCATACTTCGCCATCTTCATTTGTTTGCCAAATCCAACTCCAAGCTCCAAATCCAAAACTCAGAGCATATTTGTGCTATTAAGACCAAGGCCTTCAAAAGCTCAAGTTTGATTCCTTGAAGAAACTCCATTGAAGGGGGAAAATCTCATATTCTAGAACCTTATTAATCTACTTTGATTCAAGGTAAGAAAGGCTAAAGAAAAATCAAGTTTTCTTCCATTTTTGTACATAGCCAAAAATCACCATTTGAGACACCTTGTCTTGCTCATTGTACAATCTTGATTCAATCTCCAAAGGAGTAGAAAGAGTATTGCCTTGCTTCCTTATCAAGTTCATTCCAAATTCCAAAGGTAATCATCAATTCTAGTGCATTAAGCACTTCTTGTAACCTAGGAATGATTCCATGAGTCTAGGTATATTACTTAGTACTCATTACCTTATTTAAATTTTTATTAGAAGATTAACAAGTGAACAAGTCCTTGCCGATTTTCAATCAAGAAAACCAAAGGAAGAGAAAGTGAGAAAAGCTTGAAAAACACAAGGTAAATGACTTACCTTAAGGTGATTAATGTCTTGAGGAATGATGTTTAAGTAGATACCAAATGTAGCCTAGGGCTTACATTATGTAATGAACTATATAAACCTAGGAAAATAACATAATCATACTTGTGAACTTGTGACAAAGAGCCAATGGTAATTGATTTAGTAAAACAACCATAAGGTGAATTACAAGAACATTTATTTTGCTATGGGATTGTTGGTGATGTGTAATTGCATGTTGAAAGCTATATATGTGGGAAATTCAGTGTTTGGTGCATGTCATTTAAGTGCCTAAGAGCCATGTCATTTAAGGGCCTAAGAGCCATGTTATTTAAGGGCCTAATTGCCAAGCAATTTAAGTCTATGCACTATATTGTGATTTGGTGTAGTTTGAGTGTAATTTGTGTGTAGAGAACATCCGTTGAGGATTTGAATGTCTTTGATTGCTTAAGGAAGAAACTAAGTGTTTGGGTATAAGAATATAATAGGACAACTATGTTAAAATTTGGTTGAAAACTAAGTGGTTTAAGTGTTTTAATGAGATATTATGACCAAGGTTGTACTAGGAATCATTAATGGTTAAGTTGGTGGAAATAAATAAATTAAGGTGTTCTTGAGAATTAGATTGACCTAGTTGTTGTCTTGGAGGATTTAGAGATTGAAAGGGTGAGTTAGACACACCAAAATCATGGTAAGAAAAATGGTAAGACTAGTGTAAAAGTTTATGGTAAATAAAGTATCATGTCTTGGAATGACTTAGGTATGAACTAGAGAAAGTAACCATGAGAATTTTAAGTAAAGCAGATGAATATGGTGCATAATGCTTTAGGGAGGTTAAGATGGTTGTGAGGAAACACTTTGGTTAGTTAAGGTTGTAGGAAAACTTTACCACTTAGAATCCTAAGGAATTAAGTTACAAGTGTTAGGAATTTTGTAAGAAATTGAGTAAAAGATCAAGGAGTTAATTGATGAGTTGATCAATGAATTGGGAGGGTTTTTAAAGTGCCAAAATGATGTTAAAACATACTAGGACACTTGTGGAAAGGATTGGAGTAGATTAAACACTTTGAAAAATGGGTCTACTTTTGACTGACCCAAGGGATTGACCTTGGCTGGGTCGGTCGAGCTGAAATTACCCAACCTGGATGTCTTCTGACTTAGACCGACCTTGGGAAGGTTGGTCGGGTTGAAATTTTCAAGCGCTGGAGTCTTCTAACTTCGACCGACCTTAGGACCGATCTTGGGAGGTCGTTCGAGTTGAATTTTTCAAACCCGTAACTCACTGACTTTGACCGCCCTTATGACCGACCTTGGTAGGGTCGGTCGGGTCTTATAAAAAAAAGTGTGCGCATTAGTAGTAGACCATTACGAGGGTAATGATGGTGAGAAATAATATGCATATAAGAACCTAAGAAATAAAGAGAAGTGAAATGATTTAAGTTATTAAGATTAAACTACAAGGACTTAGTGGTTATTAGTCGGGAATTATTAGAGGCTAAGTAAGCTAGGTTAATTAAAAGTAATTAACACCCGATTGGATGAATCTTATCGGATTTGATAATTTGGATTCCGAGGGAGAATATGAAATACCCCTAACCTTAAAAACTTAATTAAATGATCTACTGATGATCTAAGATGGATTAAACATCTAATCACATTGACTAAGGCCTAAACGTGCCTTAAAAGTCAACTGAGAACAACAGTGGTCAACACAAAGCAAGACTTTGCACCCTTTGACTGTTTAGGGTAAATAAATACCCAAATGAACTACTTAGGACCTAAAAAATTGTCCTAAGCTTACTAACACATTACTAAATATATTACAATTGTTGTACAACACTCCAACACAAAGAACAAGCATTTTCATGCTTCAAGGTCAAGTAGGGCAAAAATGTGCTCTAAGGGAACCTTAAAGGTCTAATGACCTCTAAATGATATAAAACTGGATACCATGATCAAATATCATGTAAGGAACATAACAAAACAATTCTCAAAGAAATCAGAGCTCAGAAACACCCCGCGACTCAAAATGTGCACTAAAATTCCTTAAAGCACGTTTTTGTGTAATTGCCTTCTAAATTGGCTTTTAAATGGGCTTAAAGGTTATAATTAACTATAAATATGCTAATATATAATATTATAACATATTAGGAATTTAATTCCAGAATTATACAAATTTTTATAAATTTAATATTAAAATATTAATAAAACCCTAAAGGGGGCCCGTTTGAGTCAACGTTGACCAAGAATGGTCAAGAGGTCAAAGTTAACCCCTTGGATTCCATAGAGTCGGCAGCCACAAGGAAGGGGAGCCTGATTGAACTGAATTATTGACAAAAGGAGACTTAGTGGAGTGTTACTTTTCCATTTAATAAGAAATTAATACTTTAACTTACCTTTTCCTTATTTTCTTCATTATCCCTCCCTTATCTCTTGTCTCCAACGACTCCTTGCTCCTTCCTTCTGTCCCAGCCGAGCTCACATGCTCCCAATCCCACCATTGTTGAGCTTTGAAGCTATCTAGCAAGGAAACCAACCTAATTCACCTAAGGTAATGGTTTAAGGCATAAAATAGCTCATTTTCTTCCTTTCTTCAAGGGCTATCTTATGAGCTAACTTCTATACTCTTCCCATGGCTCAATCTCAGTGTGTGGATGTTAGAGTAAGATTTCAAATTCGTTGGTAAGGGTTCTTGGAGCTAAGAACACAAAAATCATCCTTTAAGGTAAAAATGTGCTTTAAGCACATATCTTTTGATTACCTTCAAATTTGGCTGTGAAACTTTGTTTCTAAGCTTATGATCTTCATCTTAACATAATTATTCAGTTGGTACATCAAGAGCTTCGAAGTATAACCAGATCCAAGCCTAAAACACCATTTTAGGCATTTTAAACAAGGTAAAGATTAGCCATCTTCTAATCTGAGTTATACCAGTTTAAAGCTAGGTTTTAGTCGCCCTTTTAACACTCTTTGCCTACTGTAAAAACAGGCCGTGACCAACCTTATTTACCTTGGTATTTTGAGGTAAATGTTACCTTGAAAATAGACATTAAACACTTCTTATGGTTAGATCTTGCTTGGAGACTGATCATGCATTAATTGCTGTTTGAAAACATGTAAATAATGCTGTGGAAATTTTATCCTAAGCTGGGCGTGGCCAAACAAGGCTTAAACTAGGCAAAAACAAGGTATAAATCACTTAAACCTTCACTTGGTATATTAATACGTGTTTATACATATGTATATATATTGTGCCATGAGTGAATGGTTAATTAAGGTCTTATTTTGACCTTAGGTGGTTAAGGAATGGTTTAATAAATTTATATAACTAATTAATAAGCATAATTGTCAAATTTAAGACATTATGTGGAAAATTGGTAAATAAAGAAAATATATATGGTAAGGGCCGAGAGTTTATAGTACTTTTGGGCATTTAAGTGTAATTTATTTTATAAGCCAATGTTTGTAATAAGGCCATGTACTTTAGGCCATTTTATTTATGCATTTATAAGCTTTTAATTAAGTTTAGGTGCTAAATATGCATTACCGCATATTATTGGGGTTATAGTGTAAATAAATTAAATTTGGGGTCTTTATAATAATAAGGCCAAAAATTAGAAGTTAAAAATGATTTAAAATAAAGTTTATAAGATTTTATAAAGTTTAGGGGTTAAATGGTAATTTATGAAAAATATGGTTATAAACCGTAATTATAAGGAATTAATGGTCAAGGAAATATTAATGAGGTCAACCTTGACCATATGGTAGGTTTTGACCAAATTAAATAAGTTAGATAACTTATTTAAGGTTTTATAATAAGTTATGTATTTAATTGTAACAATTTTATAACATATGTGGTAAATATGTTATGACCGAAAAGGAAGTGTGTAAAATGGTATTATAAACACCCATGGGCTATAAGGAATTTTTAGGAATTTATTGGGTTGATTTTGGAATTAAAATAAACTATATAGGTATAATATATAGTTATTATGTCATTATGACACTTTGGAATAAAAGATGTGGTGGAATGGTAATAACCAATTATATATGGGTTAGTAAGGGTAATTATAACCCTTTGGTGAAATTTGGTGATTTTTAGAATTATATAAGAGTATTTAATAAGATATGTGTATTATATAGTTTTAATGATATTATCAAACTATATGTTATAAATTGGGCCAAATGGCAATTATAGAATAATATTGGGTCTGTTCGGAATTTACAAAAATATAACCATAGGTTATACCATTTTTATAAGTTAAAATGTTATATTTTATGACATATGTAACATGGTATAAATAATGGGGTGAATTTGTAAGTAAAGGAAAGTATGGAATATGAAAAGAATATGGTTTTTTATGGTGCCCATGCGGCAATAATAAATAGTTTTGCATAAAAACTATATGTTATAAATTAAAGGGAATAAAGATATCATATTATATGATGTTAGTATATGGTATAACATTACATAATGTTATGTGGTCAAAATGAAATTAAAATTAATTGAAGGGCTGTACCGAATATTTAAGAGTTGGAAATGAATTTTGGACTATGGTCTATAATGTTATAAATGTTATAACAATTATATGGTTTAGATGGAATTAATATAAGGAAGGATATTCACATTAAGTAATGTGACAAACTATAAATAAATAGGATTTATGAACTAAGGAATTTGTTAATTAAACCTTGGGAGTTGTGAAGATACAACATAAAATGTTACATAATATTAGGATAATAATCTTAATATAAGTTGTATCATATAGTACAACTAAAGGGAATTGAAATACCCCGTAATTAAAAACAGTGATTAATTAGGCTAATTATATTTTTAAAAGCTTAATTACACGTAAATAAATATGAGGGAACAAATCCCGAAGAAAACGGACCTTTAAAATGGGTTAAAAGCATAAACGAACCTTAAAGCGCGTTTTTCGAGGAAACCGGGAAAACGTGACTTTAAGCGGGTCAAATAGACTCGTAACAATTTTGGTCAACTAAATAGTCACTAATAAATATTAGTGAAGCTTTAGAACCAATAAAATTAATTAAACGAGAAATTCCAGAAAACGAGTACCGGATAGTAAGAATTGTAACAACCGGGAAGTTGTGGGGTGAGAATGCAATAACAAACTTATTGTGTCCAACTTTACAAATAAAAATTAAATCTGTGTGTGTGTGCATATGGGGGCCGGCCAGCTTCCCTCTCACTCACTCCCTTTATTATTTTGTAACTCACAAGAAGACAAAAGACATAAAGAAGGAAAAGAGACTCTCTCTCCTCACTTCCCCACACCCTCTCACGTTGGCTTCTCCCTCCTTCGCTATTCTTTCTTCTTCCCTGCGACATCCATGGAGAAATGAGGAAACTCACCCAACTCTCACCTTATCTCCTCTTGTAAACCCATTAATCTTTCTCCAAAAATTACAAAATTAGTACCATTGGAATCCCCTTGCAAAGGAGAACATTTTCATCCTTTCAAAAATCCAAAAGCTCCATTTTCGTTTTTGTGGGTGTGCTCCATTTGAAGATTCAAGTCCACCATTAGAAGCACCTTCACCTCCTTATCATCTTGAGGTAAAAAGAATTTCGAAAATCCACCATTTCTAGCTCTCATTAGCATTATAAGGATTTTCAGTTTTTGAACTCTTGGTTCTTCTTGCTCCAGCCGATTTTGGCTACTTTTGTGGGCTAGGAATTCTACTCTCTTGCTAGTCAAGAACTTCATTCATCCATTGGAAGGTAATAGCTTTTCTTAAACCCTAAAACATCTAAATTCTAGGGTTAGTTAAAATGGGTGCTAAGTGTGTATGTGTATTGGTATGGGTTGCTCTAGCATTGCCCATGCTTGAATAAAAACCGAGAACAAGAAGAAGGAAAGAGGAAAAGAAGAGAAGGAAAGGAGGGAAAGAAAACTAGAAAGAACAAGGTAAAGTCTCTTACCTTGAACTAGTTTTGTATTGTGTAATATAGCAGTTTTTGAGTAGTAAAATGAGTAATGTATTTGAGTAATGAGTAGTGGTAATGTAGTAGTGTATTGGAGAAGAGAATGTAACAGTTTTGAAGTTTTTAAAAGATGTTTAAAAGCTTGGGAAAAACAATCGGTAGTATGTGTATATGTGCAGGAATTTTAATGTGTGTAGTGGAGTTGAATTGTGTGTATAGTGTATTGAATAAACAGGTTGTGAATGAGCAATTTGGGAAATAGTGAATAGTGTGGGCAAAGCTAAAAAGATAGGGGAGACTATGTCAAATTTTGTGTAGGAATGAGAGGACTTAAGTTGTTTAAGAGGAGGAAGTATTTGGAGAGTCTAAAAGGAGTGTTTAGTAGCTTGTAACAGATTTGAATATGAGTTTGTAAATGGGATGGAATTAGGTTGTGAGTTAATGTATTTAAGATGCTAAGAGTGGCATTGGATGAGGGAGTATTGGAGGATAAGTGTTGAGGGAAAAATCTGTAGCATAATGGAGGAAACAAAATCTGTAGCATTAGTGTGAGGAACTAGTATAAGTGTTGAAAGGAAATGAGGAAAAATGTGTAAGTGAATGTAAGGATTGAGTAGTAAGTTTGGTGGATGAACCAAGGTGATTTAGAGGGTTTAATTAGTGCTAAATCATGTGGGGAAGTATTGGTAAAGATTGGGGAATTAATGGGTAAAGAAAACACCCAAAAACAAATTTTAAAAACTGAAGTACTGGGCCGGACCGGACTTGCGACCGGACTTGCAAGTTCGGTCGAGCCCAGACTTACAAAGACGGGAAACCTTCTGGAATCGACCGACCTTGCGACCGGACTTGCAAGTTCGGTCGGACCAGAAATTTCTCCCGTCAGAAACCTTCTGGAATGGACCGAACTTGCGACCGGACTTGCAAGTTCGGTCGGCCAGAAAAATTCCCGTAATGCAAGCTACTGGAATGGACCGACCTTGCGACCGGACTTGCAAGGTCGGTCGGGCTAAAATTCTCACGAAGGAAACTTACTGGAATGGACCGACCTTGGGACCGGACTTGCAAGGTCGGTCGGCCCTGGAATTTTCACCGATGTAGCCTACTGACTTGGACCGAACATGCGACCGGACTTGCAAGTTCGGTCGGTCAAACAAAAAAAAGTTTTATTATATGATTATAGTAATCATTATATATATATGCCTCTACATATATGCATATGTATGTAGTACACCATCAATGAAGTAGTAATGGTAGAAAGTAAGTAAATGAGTAAGGAAGCAAGTTTAAGATGTAGTAAGGAAAAGAATGGTTTTATAACCAAGTATGAATGTAAAGGAGTAGTAAGTATACATTAGGAGTATTAATGGGAGAGTAAGTTGGATCATTGATCATACAACTTCATGTATGTATAGGAATAAAATAGTTGAGCTCCAAAGGAACCGGTAGTACGTATACGACGGTGAACGGTATGATTTCTTCATGCCCTGTATCCTAACTTGGTTACCCCGATTTGTGTGCTTATGTGATCGCCAACAAGATAAATGCACGAATCGGACTTATATTGCACTTAACTGTGTTTGAACTATTTTGTTCTTTTTGTATCTTCTTGAACAATTAGTTTGTATAATTCATGAAATGAATGAATGTGAATGATGTGTAGTGTATATGACGAGTATTTGTGTATTGTGTTGAAGTATGGAAAAGTAGTAATGACTTCTACTAATTCCTAACATTCTAACTCCTGACTTGAGTAATGAGTAAAATGGAATGAGTAGAAGTCCGATATAGTTTCGGCCACGCGTGAGGATAAGGAACACAAGAGGTTGGATCCGAATCCTGGCTATAATCTTTTCCATGGACCAATTCCCTTGAATGGGTAGCATCCTGGATTAGTGGGCCACCCTAAAGCCCGGTGGTGGGATGTAGTAATCCCTGCCCGGAGGTCATACCGACTTAACTGGAAGTAAAGTATGTAAGAAGTAAGTATTGTATGTGTATTGGTCTTGACTACTGTAAGTCATCGACCCGGAGTAAAAGAGTATTGAACATCCGATTAACCCGGGTGTGTAATGAGGCTATCAAGACCTTGATATGTATTGGAGAATTGTATCTCCGTAATGCGGTGAGTATGGGTAAGTATGAACGGTTGACTTGAATTGTCTTCCTTGTATGTATTGTATGTATGTATGCCTTGTGAAATGAATGTATTGAATTGTATTGTATAAAGCATGTATGTATGTATGTATGAATGAAACGAACCGCATGTACTCGACAAATTAGTTGGCGTACCCTCGCTAGCACGCGGGGTATGCGGTTATCATATGCAGTGTAAGCTGACCCCCTAGGGGGAATGTTTTTACTCCACAGGTACCCGCGAGGCGTGACGGAAGGGTAAGGACGGGATGTGATTCTTTTTGATGTAGTAGTAGGATTGGAATAGTGTACCGAGTTGTACACAGCTAGGCCATTTTGAGTAGCCGGTGTACCATGTGGTACACCTTTTTGGATAATGAATTCATAATTGGATAGTAAGGAGAGGATGTATAAACCCTTCATTTTTGGGAAGTAGCATTGGAATGTAATTCGTATAACTTGGATACTCGGTAATCAAATGTAAGTTAAGTATTTGATATTGTAAAGTAAGTAGTATGTATTTGGGTTATTCTAATCGTCAGACCGAAACGGTAAGTAGTAGTAGCCTTGTTAACCTTGGAAGATTGACGGCGTTGTATCACCCGCCGGGAGCAAGTAAGTATTCCGCTGCGAGTAAGGTAATTATGGGAATGATTAGAGGATAATGGAAGGATTAGCGGTTGGGGTGTTACAAAAAGTGGTATCAGAGCGAAGTCTCGCTCTGATGATTAGAATCTTAAGAGTAGTGATTACCGAGTTAGGATTTCAACCGTCTTAAGACGGATATTTAGAAACCTAACTAGGAACTACCGTTGTTAACAACGGATAACCTTAACGTCTGCGAAGATGATACCGTTGTTTGAATCAAGACCATGAGGTCATAGTATCATGACATCTAATGTAATCCACACTTGTTCAGATGTCAGGACGAGGTCCAGGTCGTCCCAGAGGAGGGGACAACGAAGGACCGGGCGCGCAGACGATAGCTGAGATCGTCGCCGCCATGGTAGCACAGATGCTACCACAAGTAATCACTGCTGTACAACAAACACAACAAACTCAGCAGCAGCAACAGCAGCAACCCGACCCACCTCATCCCCGTGAGACCAATTGGGTAAAAGCCGTCACCGACCTTCGACCTCCATGCTTTAGAGGCGAGAGCGACCCCGCCAAGCTCGAGGCTTACCTCTCTGAGATGGAGACGGCCTTCGAGACACTTGAGACTCCCGCTGGAGTTCAAGTGAGGATAGTTGCGTACTACCTCAAAGACGCGGCTATGGACTGGTGGAAGCTCGTTAAGGCCGAGCACGTAGAAGACCCTGCATTCGGATGAGAAGCATTTACCTCTCTCCTCCGATCTAAGTACTATCCCGAGCATGTCAAGACCAAGAAAAGGCTTGAGCTCGATGCACTGAAAATGGCCGAGAAGATGACGGTTGATTAATATTACCGCACCTTCACCTCTCTTCTCAGACTTCTACCCGACCTTGGGTATACCGGCCAAGTCTTGGTCGACCGCTTCTACGGCGGATTGAGCCATCGACTCCGGTATGGCATGGGCTTCACACGGTTTACCTCCCTTCAGGTAAACATCGTTGAACCCTTAAAAGCCATGAGTAATGTGAATTAGTACCCTGTATGTAAATGTGTAACCTAACGCCTAAGTAATTCAGGAGTGTTACCACGCTGCATCTCGAGTGGAGATCACCTGCCAGCTGAGAGATGAGGAGCAAGCGCTGAAGCGCAAGGTGAGCGGCAAGGGTAACACCTCCGACGACCAAAACCAAGCCAGACCTTGGAAGAAGAAGAAAGGGAAGCATTCCCACCACAAGAACACTTCAGGAGACAGCGGAGCCCATACTGAGAAGGGCAAGGCAGCTGAACCGCTACAGATTGCCTACACCGCACCAGTGGCAGCGAAGCCACTGAGGTCTCAGCCCTACAAGGGTAAGAACCCGAAACCGAATTAGAACACTTGTGAACACGTATGTATATAGAGTATTGTAAGTATACCGAACCTTGCTAACTGGAAGCTAGGTTCTGGATTTGGCCAAGGCAAGAAACCAATCTGATGGCCGCAGCTACATAGCCGAACTGCAAACACGGATCATCCCGGCACAGATTGCCAAGGAAGGGAGATCCGTGCTACAACTGCCAGAAGCCGGGGCCACCGTGCTAATGCATGCCCAGAAAATTCTAAGCCCAAGGGCAATTATCAGGGCTACAAGCAGCGTGAAGGCAAGGAGAACTGCACCTGGCGATGTCATGCCCACACACCTCGCAGGGACAGGGGTTCCCGAGTCCGTTAGAAGGGCGCACCGCAGAGGCAGACCCGGCCTTACAACATCATAGGACCCGTGAATAGGGACCGGGACTAAGTCCGGCCCAGGTAATAACTGAAGAGCATGTGTAAAGTAGTGAAGTACCTGTAATGAGTAAATGTATGAATACGAGTACCCAAAGTATGAATCTAAGTATGAGTAAGTAACATGGAAGTATGTATGTGCATGATGAATGCAAGTAAGCCTAAGAACTCACTCTAGATGAAATTTACCACCTTAGGGAAATTCCTTATCTGTACCCAATACCTTCGAACTCATCATGAAGAGACCGACATCGCCAATCACCACTTCAACAACGAACAGTGTCAGGTCATCCGCCCAGGTCTGATCTTATTAAAAGGATACCTGACACCCCTAGCACAAGTTTCAATCATCCAACGATGCCAACGAGTTAGGAATGGGTCCAGGAGGGATTTTATTACACTGAATTCCCCGGTGGAGCTCAATGAAGCTGAAGATGATGTCTTGGAAAGGATTGGAACCCTTATACCAAGACCTACCAAACAACGCGAACAGGAGACGGAGCCACACCTCCAGCAAACCCCCTGAATTCCAAAACGCTTGTCACACAAGCTGTAGAAAATCACCAACATGTAAGATGAACCAATCCCTGCACTTGAGCAGACCTCTGTATCGTCAACTTCTATGAGAAGAAGGACGACTTGGCTTACACACCAAGACAAGGACGCGACAACGGATTCTCTTGAACTGGGAGTGCCCGTAGTGGCGTTGGTCCATTGGTGATGACGCCGTATTTTGTATAGCGAGCAGAAGCGTGTGGACCTCTAGAGAGAAACTGGTATTGAGATCAGGAGATGTTCTAATCATGGGTGGAGAATCAAGGTTGTGTATCACGGGATCCAGAAGATCAAGTGAATACGGCACCACCGGCAGAAGTCAATGCCACACACATGAAACCCGTACGCCCTGAACCTTACCTTTAGAAAGTATAATCTTGTAGTAGCATGTAATCCAGTAGTAACGTGTATTAGGAGACACATCATGTATGATGGTTGGTTATTCAATAAAAGCAGTGTTGGTTATTAAATTCCACTTGCGTTCCACCATCTTTACTTATATCTCATGAATCAATAGGTTGTGGACTCGGTACCGAAGGTAATCTGAGCATCCTCTCACCGAAGACAAGCCGGCAAAAGCGACACCCATTCTAACAGGAAACATTCCCAGTAAACGGCATCGAAGCCTCAGTACTATTCGACTCCGGCGCCATCTCACACCTTTGTATCGCCATCATTCGCTACAAGGTTGGGCTAGACGCAGATGAGTTACCCAATTTCTTGGTTACTCTCCCGTCGAAGGAGTGGGTAAAGTGTACTAAGTATACCACACCGCCCCCCTACCATTCAGATCAAAGGTGAATGTTTCCCATCTCCTTCATCGAATTCAACGGGTTGGTTCGACTTAAATATTGGAAATGAACTGGTTGGAGAGCGGCACAAGGGGAGAATCCTATGCGCCGAGCCCGATTGCTGCTCAAGATCCATCTGGGGTCACTGTTTCATACCGCCAGAGACGAGAGAGCCTTACACTACAGTCATCTCCGCTATGCAATGTACCGGGAGCTCAGAAAAGGACTGAAGTGTATTTATGCATGTGCAAGATCTAGGAGAGAGATCCAGAATTCAGTGATGATGTGGACCGTAGTCTCAGAGTTCCTGATGTATTTCGAAAGAGCTACCTGGTATGCCACACAGAGAGAATAGAGTTTGAATTGACCTCGTACCGGGTATAGTCCCATTGCTAGGGCACCATATACCGTATGGCAACCAGCAAAATGACAGAACTCAAAGAGCAACTACGTGATCTTCTCGACAAAAGGGTTTATACGCCCGAACGTATCACCTCTGGGGAGCACCGGTCCTCTTCGTTACAAGAAGGACGGTAGTCTCCGCCTCTGCATCGACTACCGCGAATTTAATGCGGTCAACTAAAAGAACAAGTATCCATTGCACGCATCGACGACCTGTTCGATCAGTTGAAGGGAGCATCCGTCTTTTCTAAGATTGATCTCCGATCCGGATACCACCAAATTGCTATCAAAGAGCAAGACATTGAGAAAAACAGCATTCCAACAAGATATGGCCACTGACATTCACGGTGATGCCATTCGGTTTGTCTAACACCAGCCAAATTCATGGACCTAATGAATCGGTTATTCAGTGATCAGCTGGACACTTCAGTAGTAGTATTCATCGACGACATCCTTGTGTATTCGAAGTCAGTAGAAGAACATGAAAACCATTTGAGAAGAGTACTTGAGACACTACGCGAGAACCAGCTGTATGCGAAGTCTCCAAATGCGAGTTTTTGGCTAGATCAGGTATCATTCCTCGGTCATGTCATCTCGAGCGCGGGATTATTTCAGTAGATCCATCCAAAATCAAAGCAGTGCGATCATGGCCTAGACCTAAGACTGTTACCGACATCATCCGGAGCTTTCTTTTAGCCAGTTATTACGAAGATTTGTAAAGGACTTCTCAAAGTCGCTAAGCCCATGACGTCATTGATGAAGAAAGATGCACCGTTTGTATGGACAAGCGAGTGCGAGGTATCTTCTAGAGACTAAAAGACTCATTGACCTCAGCGCCAATTCTCACACTTCCAAAGGGCACAGAGGGATTTGAGGTGTATTGTGATGCATCGGGTAAGGGCATGGGATGCGTACTCATGCAGCATGGCAAGGTAGTAGCATACGCCTCCCGCTAGCTGAAAAAGCATGAGGAGAATTACCCGACACATGATCTAGAGTTAGGAGCCATTGTCTTCGCCTTGAAGATATGGCGACACTATCTCTATGGGGTAAGCATCACCATCTACTCCGACCACAAAAGTTTGCAGTATGTATTCACACAGAAGGAATTGAACTTAAGACAGAGGAGGTGGATGGAGTTCCTCTTAGATTACGACATCAACCTCCAGTATAAAGAAGGGAAGGCAAACGTTGTAGCCGATGCCCTGAGTCGTCGAGCACACTCGCTCCATTCGCTACTCGCTTCTTCTAGCTTGGTTGACGAGGTGCGAGACGCTCAGTTGAGCGACCCTTACTTCACAGAGATCAGACAAAAAATCACAGATGGTACCTTCGAGAACCGAAAGTACGACTTCAAATTGCATGAAGATGGTCTGATCCGATTGAATGGCAGATTATGCGTTCCCCGAAGCAATGCTGAGCTAAGGGATCGCATTCTGCGAGAGTCACATTGTTCGACATTGCATGTCCATCCGGGAGCCTCTAAAATGTACAAAGACATGAAGGGTACTTCTGGTGGTCAGGAATGAAATCCGACGTGACTGAGTATGTTCTGAGGTGTCTCACATGCCAGAAGGTGAAGTTCGAGCACCGAAGACCGGGAGGAACGGTGAAATCCATGCCCATTCCGGAGTGGAAATTCCACGATATCTCTATGGATTTTGTTGTTGGACTCCCACCTGCTAGGGGAGGACTCAACATGATCTGGGTAGTAGTCGATCTCTCACCAAGGTTGCCCGATTCATACCGATGAAGGACACCTGGAAGGTGAAGCTCGCGGAGCTATTCGACAAGGAGATCATCCGACACCACGGAGTCCCAAAAACTATTGTATCCGACCGCGACACCAGATTTCTTTTGAGATACTGGAGAGCAACACGGGAAGCGCTTGGTACTGAGTTGAAGCTTAGCACCGCCTTCCACCCACAGACCGACGGTCAGACAGAAAGGACCATCCAGACACTAGAGGACATGCCCAGGGGAGCTGGATTGAGAAGCTTCATCTTATCGAGTTTTCGTATAACAATAGCTATCATGCTTCGATTAAGATGTCGCCGTTCCAAGCTTTGTATGGTAGACCTTGTCGTACCCCGTTGTGTTGGGATGAGTCAAGCGAATCGGTCATCATAGGACCGGAGTATCTGGAACAAGTACAAGCTGAGGTACAAAAAATCCGAGCAAATATGAAAGCAGCCAAGATAGACAGAAATCCTATGCGGATGTGCGACGACGCGACCTTGAGTTTGCCGTGGGTGACCAAGTGTTCTTGTGTGTCTCACCTATGAAGGGCGTCTTTCGATTTGGCCAGAAGGGCAAACTAAGCCCGAAATTTGTAGGCCCGTATACCATTACCGAGAGGATTGGAACTGTAGCTTATAGGCTAGCATTGCCTGAAGAATTGGGGTGTGTTCATGATGTCTTTCATGTATCACAACTCAAGAAATACATAGCCGATCCCTCTCATGTATTAGAACCCGAACATCTATCCCTAGAGCCGACAATGAGATATGTCGAGACTCCATTACGAATCCTTGATACAAAGACAAGAGACACTCGCCATAAATCTGTACGAATGGTGAAGGTCTTGTGGTCTAACCACGATGTCGAGGAAGCGACTTGGGAATTAGAGGACGCCATGAAGGCGAAGTACCCGAATCTATTTGTAGACTAGATGTCTAGTATCCGTATAGCACGGAGGGTACGGGGCGTACCCCTTTTAAGGGGGTAGAGCCTTTTGCTTTTGCATTGCTTCGGGTTAGCATTGCATAGTATGTATGTATTGTAATTGTATTTTGGTTGGCACATGTAGTGCTAATTGTATTTATCGGCACAAAGTAGTGCTAGTAGTATTCAGTATGTAGTACAATGAGTATGGTATCTGTGTAATGAGTAATGCATTTGTGTCGTACGGTATATGACACGAATGACAATGTGAAGCGTATTGTGAATGTATCGTGGAATGTGTGAATTGAATTATGTATGGTGTATGGTATTTGAACTGAGTATGTTGCATAGTATCTGAATTGTGTATGCTTGTAATGTAAGAATTGTGAACACCTTGTGAGGTGGTAGTAGAATGTATTGTGGCAAATTGGCTTGCCAAGTTAGTAGAAATGGTAAACCGTAACCTTGAGCAACTTTGAGGGCAAAGTTTCTTAAGGGGGGTAGATTGAAATACCCCGTAATTAAAAACAGTGATTAATTAGGCTAATTATATTTTAAAAGCTTAATTACACGTAAATAATATGAGGGAACAAATCTTGAAGAAACGAACCTTTAAATGGGTTTTGGGTTAAAAGCATAAACGAACCTTAAAGCGCGTTTTTCGAGGAAACATGGAAACGTGACTTTAAGCGGGTCAAATAGACTCGTAACAATTTTTGTGAACTAAATAGTCACTAATAAATATTAGTGAAGCTTTAGAACCAATAAAATTAATTAAACGAGAAACTCCGGAAAACGAGTACCAGATAGTAAGAACTGTAACATTCGGGAAGTTGTGGGGTGAGAATGCAAATAAACAAACTTAGTGTGTCCACTTTACAAATAAAAATAAAAATCTGTGTGTGTGTGCATATGGGGGCCGGCCAGCTTCCCTCTCACTCACTCCCTTTATTATTTTGTAACTCACAAGAAGACAAAAGACATAAAGAAGGAAAAGAGACTCTCTCTCCTCACTTCCCCACACCGTCTCACGTTGGCATCTCCCTCCTTCTCTATTCTTTCTTCTTCCCTGCGACATCCATGGAGAAATGAGGAAACTCACCCAACTCTCACCTTCTCTCCTCTTGTAAACCCATTAATCTTTCTCCAAAAATTACAAAATTAGTACCATTGGAATCCCCTTGCAAAGGAGAACATTTTCATCCTTTCAAAAATCCAAAAGCTCCATTTTTGTTTTTGTGGGTGTGCTCCATTTGAAGATTCAAGTCCACCATTAGAAGCACCTTCACCTCCTTATCATTTTGAGGTAAAAAGAATTTCGAAAATCCACCATTTCTAGCTCTCATTAGCATTATAAGGATTTTCAGTTTTTGAACTCTTGGTTCTTCTTGCTCCAGCCGATTTTGGCTACTTTGTGGGCTAGGAATTCTACTCTCTTGCTAGTCAAGAACTTCATTCATCCATTGGAAGGTAATAGCTTTTCTTAAACCCTAAAACATCTAAATTCTAGGGTTAGTTAAAATGGGTGCTAAGTGTGTATGTGTATTGGTAAGGGTTGCTGTAGCATTGCCCATGCTTGAATAAAAACCGAGAACAAGAAGAAGAAAGAGGAAAAGAAGAAAGGAAAGGAACGAAGAAAACTAGAAAGAAAGGTAAAGTCTCTTACCTTGAACTAGTTTTGTATTGTGTAATATAGCAGTTTTTGAGTAAAATGAGTAATGTATTTGAGTAATGAGTAGTGGTAATGTAGTAGTGTATTGGAGAAGAGAATGTAACAGTTTTGAAGTTTTTAAAGATGTTTAAAAGCTTGGGAAAAACAATCGGTAGTATGTGTATATGTGCAGGAATTTTAATGTGTGTAGTGGAGTTGAATTGTGTGTATGTGTATTGAATAACAGGTTGTGAATGAGAATTTGGAACTGAAATAGTATGTGGGCAAAGCTAAAAAGATAGGGGGACTATGTCAATTTTGTGTAGGAATGAGAGGACTTAAGTTGTTTAAGAGGAGAAGTATTTGGAGAGTCTAAAAGGAGTGTTTAGTAGCTTGTAACAGATTTGAATATGAGTTTGTAAATGGGATGGAATTAGTTGTGAGTTAATGTATTTAAGATGCTAAGAGTGGCATTGGATGAGGGAGTATTGGAGGATAAGTGTTGAGGGAAAAATCTGTAGCATAATGGAGGAAACAAAATCTGTAGCATTAGTGTGAGGAACTAGTATAAGTGTTGAAAGGAAATGAGGAAAATGTGTAAGTGAATGTAAGGATTGAGTAGGTATGGTAGATGAACCAAGGTGATTTAGAGGGTTTAATTAGTGCTAAATCATGTGGGGAAGTATTGGTAAAGATTGGGGAAACAATGGGTAATGAAAACACCCAAAAACAGATTTTAAAAACTGAAGTACTGGGCCGGACCGGACTTGCGACCGGACTTGCAAGTTCGTCGAGCCCAGACTTACAAAGACGGGAAACCTTCTGGAATCGACCGACCTTGCGACCGGACTTGCAAGTTCGGTCGGACCAGAAATTTCTCCCGTCAGAAACCTTCTGGAATGGACCGAACTTGCGACCGGACTTGCAAGTTCGGTCGGCCAGAAAAATTCCCGTAATGCAAGCTACTGGAATGGACCGACCTTGCGACTGGACTTGCAAGGTCGGTCAGGCTAAAATTCTCATGAAGGAAACTTACTAGAATGGACCGACCTTGGGACCGGACTTGCAAGGTCGGTCGGCCCTGGAATTTTCACCCGATGTAGCCTACTGACTTGGACCGAACTTGCGACCGGACTTGCAAGTTCGGTCAGGTCAAACAAAAAAAAAAGTTTTATTATATGATTATAGTAATCATGTATATATATATGCCTCACACATATATGCATATGTATGTAGTAATACACCATTAATGAAGTAGTAATGGTAGGAAAGTAAGTAATGAGTAAGGAAGCAAGTTTAAGATGTAGTAAGGAAAAGAATGGTTTTATAACCAAGTATGAATGTAAAGGAGTAGTAAGTATACATTAGGAGTATTAATGGGAGAGTAGTTGGATCATTGATCATACAACTTCATGTATGTATGGAATCAAATAGTTGAGCTCCAAAGGAACCGGTAGTACGTATACGACGGTGAACGGTATGATTTCTTCATGCCCTGTATCCTAACTTGGTTACCCCGATTTGTGTGCTTATGTGATCGCCAACAAGATAATGCACGAATCGGACTTATATTGCACTTAACTGTGTTTGAACTATTTTGTTCTTGTTGTATCTTCTTGAACAATTAGTTTGTATAATTCATGAAATGAATGAATGTGAATGATGTGTATGTGTATATGACGAGTATTTGTGTATTGTGTTGAAGTATGGAAAAGTAGTAATGACTTCTACTAATTCCTAACATTCTAACTCCTGACTTGAGTAATGAGTAAAATGGAATGAGTAGAGTCCGATATAGTTTCGGCCACGCGTGAGGATAAGGGAACACAAGAGGTTGGATCCGAATCCTGGCTATAATCTTTTCCATGGACCAATTCCCTTGAATGGGTAGCATCCTGGATTAGTGGGCCACCCTAAAGCCCGGTGGTGGGATGTAGTAATCCCTGCCCGGAGGTCATACCGACTTAACTGGAAGTAAAGTATGTAAGAAGTAAGTATTGTATGTGTATTGGTCTTGACTACTGTAAGTCATCGACCCGGAGTAAAAGAGTATTGAACACCCGATTAACCCGGGTGTGTAATGAGGCTAACAAGACCTTTGTATGTATTGGAGAATTGTGTCTCCGTAATGCGGTGAGTATGGGTAAGTATGAACGGTTGACTTGAATTGTCTTCCTTGTATATATTGTATGTATGTATGCCTTGTGAAATGAGTGTATTGAATTGTATTGTATAAAGCGTGTATGTATGTATGAATGAAACGAACCGTATGTACTCGACCAATTAGTTAGCGTACCCTCGCTAGCACGCGGGTATGCGGTTATCATATGCAGCGTAAGCTGACCCCCTAGGGGGAATGTTTTTACTCCACAGGTACCCGCGAGGCGTGACGGAAGGGTAAGAACGGGATGTGATTCTTTTTGATGTAGTAGTAGGATTGGAATAGTGTACCGAGTTGTACACGGCTAGGCCATTTTAAGTAGCCGGTGTACCATGTGGTACACCTTTTTGGATAATGAATTCATAATTGGATAGTAAGGAGAGGATGTATAAACCCTTCATTTTTGGGAAGTAGCATTGGAATGTAATTCGTATAACTTGGATACTCGGTAATCAAATGTAAGTTAAGTATTTGGTATTGTAAAGTAAGTAGTATGTATTTGGGTTATTCTAATCGTCAGACCGAAACAGTAAGTAGTAGTAGCCTTGTTAACCTTGGAAGGTTGACGGCGTTGTATCACCCGCCGGGAGCAAGTAAGTATTCCGCTGCGAGTAAGGTAATTATGGGAATGATTAGAGGATAATGGAAGGATTAGCGGTTGGGGTGTTATAGGAATAATCACCTAATAAAAGATTGTAAAAATGTAACATATAATATAAGAGTTTATAACTCATGGAACTTACCTAAGTGGTAAATATATACATATACAAGAAAAATGTATATAAGGATGAATATATATATTATGGTTAGAAACCATGTATTATAATGGATGGTGGAAAAACAAAACCTTAGGAAAATAAATATTAAGGTGAAATGTATAAGTATATGGTTAAGATATACATGCAATATAGTGACAAACTATATGATATACAAATGTGTATTAAATTACATGCGATAATAAACGTTTAAAGTTAAGTATATTAATATACTCGACGTAATCACGCATGAAGTATGACGTTTCTCCAAATTCCGAGTTAAGCCAAAAACCCAACAAACGTTGATAGTTAATAACGGGGGGATTAACCGGGAGGTAATAGCGACGGTACGGGGTACCGTAGAGTTAAGTTGTTATACGGGATTCTAATCAGTAGCGTTATGTATTGTTAGACTGTTAGAGACGACACGAGGAGCATCGGATCTAGCTGAATCATACTCCACCGTAATACTTTCAGGGTGAACGGTATGTTATTTATATGGCTTGATTGTCTCTGAGGATTTCCTCAGTTCAGACATTATGTGAAAATCTGTGATAAGATTGAATGTCTGCTTGTGTGAATTAGTATGCTTGAGTTGTGTATTAATGCTGCTTTATTATTACTGTTGTACGATAACAGTACCGTTCGTATATATGAACATATTATAAAACGAACTAGCGGCAATGATGCTATCTTATATGTGTAATATAAGGAACGTAAGTAAAACGTTGTAGCATTAAGACCATAAGATATATAAAATATCTGAGACTTATATACGGAGCATTGGCCTCTTTAACGCCGCTCTCGTATCTAGCACTGGATCCCGAGTCGACATACTCAGGATTGGACTACGACCTTAGTCTGCTGTGTTAGAAAAAAAATAGTAAGACGATGCGATGGTATAGATAAGCTTATCAAGAGGATGTGGCTCTTGCTGTGAACTGTGATCCATTAACGATACTAGGATACCGTGTGGTAACCGTAAGTACCTGGATAAATTTCCAACGAACTACAGATTGTTCGTAGGTCGGAGACTCTACCGCTGGAGTGGCTACTGCCGTGGGTGACCCTCCATAAGAGATGGGTAACTTAGAGACACGCCGTTCTAACGAGATGTTGTCATTAGACATGACTGAACCATTACGAACGACTATACTAGCTCGTACATTAGGCAAACATTATTTGGGCTTGTACGCCAAAGACGAGTAATTATACTGTTTATAGCTCTCGTTGTTTCGCCTTGTTGCCCAGTGGTTATGCTTGTAATTATGTGTGGTATGTTGGTAGATTTGTTTGAACAAGCCATTGTGCTCATATTGTGTGTTGTGAACTGGTTGAGTCGAGTCGCTGTACTCATGTGTAGATTATGGTGGACTGTTTGGTCGAGTGAGTCACCGTACTCAATTATGAACGATTAAGTGTTTGTTGGAATGGGGTCTCTGCACTCATATAAGCATTGAAACGCTTTCAGTGGTTTATTACGATGCGATGTGTGAAGCCGGGGGCTTGTTTGTTGTTTGAGTTACTGCAATATATATTGTTGCTTTACAGTTTTAACATTAAACTACTTGCATGAAAATGAATTGCATGCTCTCGACCAATTAACTGAGGGTTCGAGGGGGCATGACAGTCATGTAGTAACATACTCAGCATGGGCTGATTCCATACCACAAACAACCATTTTTGCAGGTATGCAACTTCCGGTGTCGGCAAAGAGAGGGACGCGCTGGGTAGCTTAATTACAGTTGTTTTAAATATGCACTGTTGCATTTTGATACGAACTTAGAAACGTGTATAGGATTGGGATACTTAGAATGCTCACTGTGAATGTATCTTATATTGGTTTGGGAAGGTTAGATCTATCTCTTGTTGTCACTGTGGGAAATTGTTTCGTATTTAAGAATATATCAGTAAGCACGTTATTACTCGTATGGGCGAGTAAGAACGGTGACACCAGTAGTCCAATTGTTGAGATTACCGCTGCGATTATAATGTTAGGTAAGATGATTAGGAGCCGATTAGAGTAGGGGTGTTACAAAAGTGGTATCAGAGCGGAGTACCGCTCTGATGACAAGAGATAGTAAGATTTATACAGTGAGCATAGGTTTTGGGAATACGGGAAACGTTGGGAGGATACGTGACCTTGCGGGGTTGATGCAATGCTCAAGGCTTGCACACCATAACCGTGGAGGCACTTCAATATTAAACAACCGAGACTATGGTATTAGACCGAGTAAAGGTATAACCCGTCCTCTTGACATATGTCAGGGAGAGGTCTGGGTAACATTCCTAAGGAAGAATACGGAGCAGTGGAAGGTGGTGAGGGTCCAGCAACCCCAAGTAACGCGAAGACTGTATGAAACGCTCACACTTGATGGGAGAACATCCTGGGAAATCTGCAATGGTACCCCACCCGCCGCAGCCCGAACCTCGAGTACTATCTAGTGAGACAATGAAATGAGAAACACCACGGAGATAACTCTCCTGATCGGAAAGACCCGACGTGGATGCTAAGAGGATTATGTTAAATGTAGAAAATAAGACCTTGTGTTTTGTTGTAATGTTTAGGACCGGGGGTCCTGGTAATGACGTAATGTCTACCATACGAGGATGAGATAAATAATAGACCGAGTTTGAGGAGAAAATTCCTGTAGGACTAATGGGACTAGCTTGCTATAAGCAAGGCGACCCTGCCTTACATCTAGGAAAGCACCGATTGTGCGTGTAACACCCCAACCCGAAATCCAATAACCTGAACGGCGATCACTCCCAAATAAAATACAACTGCAGCGGAAATAAATACTACAACCGGGCGGTATTACAATGCCGTTGGCCACCCTTGTGACCAACAAGGCTAATTCCAAATACAATCTCCAAAAGTCACGGTCTGAATACGAATACAATCCGAGATACTAGGAATCAAACTCAAATGTAAAATACTTAAGAAAAACAAATAACTAGTAGGAGACTCCCATAGCTCGAATCTACCCCACCTACACTCGGTGTGGTAATCTTCTCAACTTCAGGTACCTGAAAAATGGGGGTGCCCCCAAAGGGGCTCAGCAAACAATGCTGGTATGGAAAACGTGCAGCCCATCGTCTACCGGGCCACACCAACTACTTTGTCGAACACATGCAGTTCATTTTTATAAAGCTGTAAACAAGCATAGTCTGATAATAACAAGTATCCATACAAGGACAATAATGTCACATAGAACAAGACTTCAGAAGGTCAAGTTAGCTGAACTGATTCATTTGATAGTTGTCGGGTCCACACAGTGGGACTGACAGATGTATAAAAGTATATCAATATAGTGGAGGTATAGTGACCTCGTTATAGAGAAAGGTTGGGCAGTTAGTCCCCAGGAGATAACGTAGTTAAACCATGTACTGAGAGCTGATGGGAAATAGAACCCACGAGAGGAATGAAGTCTTCCTCTCCACTGAACTGATGGGCATTAGAAACCCGAGAGGAATAGAGTCTTCCTCTCCACTGAAATGTTCCGTCGCGACGTATAACTGAATAGGAGACGACCTGAGACAGGTACAACTCCTGTAGCATGCATGGCCAGATCCAACTGGGCTCCTCGTTCTCGTAGTATAGAATTGTTAAGTGTCATATAAAGACGTTAAACAAGAACACAATGTGTATTGTCAATTATCACGTTTAGGATAATGACGTTTGTTATGAAGTGAAGTTAGTGAGAGACTCGAGTACAAGTCCTTGGTATACTGAAACGCAGGTATTTAATCCACTGGTATAGTAGTGTTTGTATGCGTGGGACATACACGTTGTAGTCAGCATCATTCACGGGCATAAAATAATACAACAGTGCACAAGAGTAAACAACATTTTACATTAATTATCTTGGTCGTTATTTCAAACAACAGATAGCACACAAGCCGGTGTAATCCGGTAGAAAACAGGTTGCAAGAATCCCATACCGTTCACCGTAGACTGTACTTGTTTAATTCCCGGTCAACGTCTGGTCAAACAAAGTCCTAGAATAGGATTAACTGAGAGGGTTAATTTATGTTACCCTTATATAATAATCTTATTGGATCTTTCAACAGATTTCGTATTTGTTATCTCATGTGAGGTTTTTCTTTAGTTACCTCATGATTTCATGTACAACTTATTTGTTACTCCTTTTATCTGTTTATAAATCCTTTAATGTACATGTATGTATTTATTTATTCATGTACTATATTTGTTGTTTATTTTGATTGTCTAGGTGACATAACAACTTATAATTTCTTAAGTATACTTATATGTCATACATGGACATAATATTCTTATAGTTTTTATTATTCCTCCTTCAATCATAAGTTATAATTATTGGTTACCTTTAATTTCCTTATAACTATATAAGTCATAGTTTTATCTTCATAATTCCTTTAATCAAAAATCTTTCTTCTAATTCCTCCAAATATCCATATAGGACCTATATTTATTTAAATCTAAATTATTACCCTTATATTTCGGTTATTTACAAAACAACCACATTAATTCATAAACTTTATATTTAAATTCTAATCTTATCATAGCATAGAGTTTTAACTTCTTATTTAGCTAAATTACAAGGTCACACTAATATTTTGGTATTTAGCTTTTAAATATTATAACTTTCAAAAATTACAACTTAGCCCCTTAAATTCTCGGCCTTAATAATTTATTTCTTATAATTACAATCTAACCACAAAATCTTATAACCTTTACATAATGTCATGTAAACTATAGTTTTAATTTTAATTCTCCATAAATGCCGAATACATATATATAAATTCTTAAATTACCAAACTAACGCCAAGGTAATTCGGCTTTGTCATTTATTCTTCCTTAATTACATTTTCATCCCAAAACTTTATAATAGTTTCTTAATAACTTATAAACTATAGTCTAAATATTTAATTCCTCAAAATTTCGAGAGTGAACCTAATAATTCTCTTAATTATGAATTTGCCCACTATTAAGTTCCAAACTTTCATAACAATTTTTATAAATTACATAATAGCCCAAAACTTTATAAAGTGTTACTTTAACACTTGTTTAAATTATCTAAAATTCATAAACTTAATTCCTAACCTTATATTATATCATATATATTCCAAGAACACCCTTAACTCTCGGTTTTTATAAAAACGCACTAAACTTTGTAAAAATTTACATTTAGGCCACATAACTTAATTAATTAACCATTTAAGCTCTAATAAAATATTTTTAACTCACCAACTTTATAGTATAATTTATATACATAAGTAGCTCATTAAAATCTATTTACACTTGGAGCATTCGGCCATAATTTATTAAGGACCATATAGTATATAAAAGTGGATTTATATGTCAAAATAACTATACATAAATTCATATGAGTCATATAACTTATGTAAAAATTATTGTAATGTCTTATACTGATTCTTAGCTTAAAAATAAGCATTTTTGCCCTTGACATTTCAGCCTTAATTTATTTGTAACTTAAATAAATTTTGTGACACAAAAATGTGTCTTAAAGTAAATATTTTCTATATATGTTATAGATTATATTTTTGGCATATAAAACCATATAGTTTCGGTTTTAATTAACCTAGGAGATGTACATAATTTTTGTATAATTTTTAGAAGCTTAACAAAGCTTATAACATAAAGATTTACTTAGTAAACTTACTTCTTAACAAAGGTGGTTTAGTGCTTGAACTCTTCTTTGAATCTCCAAGCTTTCTCCAAGGTAATATTGATGCTCCACTTCGGTTATATGCAAGTGGTGAAGGAGTTTAGGAGTTAGATCTTCAATAAAGATCTTAAGTAGATTTGTAAGTAGTTTTACAAGAATTTACCTTAAGCTTTTTCTCCTTATATTTTCGGCTCACTAAAGGTGGATGAAGAACAAGTTTTCCTTCATGAATATGAAGAAGAAAAGAGCCTTAGAAGAAGAAGAACTTGGTTACACATAAAAATGTGCTTTAAGGATTTACAAGCATTAAAACTACCTTAAGATAACCTTGAGATGCTCCTTGGTTTAATGTTGGCTTGGACAACCTCCTTGGAACATATGTTGATGTCGAATACTTTGTTATGCTAGGAAGAGTTTTGCTTCAAGGCTTGACAAGAATTGCTAGGAAATTACCTTAAAGATGAAGATAGAAGTTAAATCTCCATTAATGGACTTAAGAGCTTCAAAGGAAGAAGATGAAGCACGAAGAGAGAGCTAGGTAGCTTACCAATTCGGGAGTGTGGAGTGAAAGAGAGGAAATGACACTAAACTCACGTATAAGGTAAGAGAATGCCTTTGGAATTGATTTTTGTTTTGTTAATTTTTAATGTCAAATGACTATACTTTTTCCTTAGTTTATTACAAGAGTTATTGGCTCAATGAATGCCCTTCTTTCCAGCATATAACCGGCCATAATGGGAGACAAGGCAATGTGGAAGAAAAATAATGTAAGCTAGAAGACAAGGAAATTTAGGTAAGTTTGTTCTTTTGATTTTTCTAAGTTAATGCCTTGTCTTCTTCTTCATTATAGTGCACGATTTCAAGGCTGAATGAGGGGTCTCAATCGGTGATGAAGAGCCAAGGAAGAAGCTTGGAAGGTCTCTTGAAGTTTAAGAATTGAAAAAGGTGGAATCTAGATCCACTTTTGCCTTTTTGCATTTTGTTTTCTTCCTAGCTCACATGGCCTTATTCTTCTGCATTATTTCGACAGCTTGATGGTCAAATAAGACCACATACTTTGACATTAAGTAATACAACACATGGGAAGGTGAGTCACCATGTATTAAGCCTTTTATAAACTTTAAAGGCAATTTTTATACTAGTTTTTGCTCTCAAAATCGGCCCCTATAGTGAGCCTTGTTGACTAGTCTCTCCAACTGATTTAGAAGGTCATTTTAACCCTATTTAAGATTACCAATTCGTGGCATGCCAAAAACTACAAGGCAATTGTGTAAAACGCGTTTTCGTGACACCCGAAGGTGTGTTTTTGTGCTCTAAGGAAATTTTGGGAAACAAATTTTTTATGAGTTCCAAGTGTTTGTAAACACTTCTTATAGTAAATAAACATATACTAAGATGTTACATTGGGTTATATGGGGTTATATCAACCCGTGACATAATTTACGGGCCATCGGGACACACCCGGGCAAAAAGGAGCGCTAAGAAATACTCCTGAGGTTTTTGTTGAATTTTGAGAAACTACTTCGTGGGTTCTCTTTAGAATGATTAATAATGATGTTAGGAACTCTAAGAATTAATTTTATAGGAGTTCGTGCCACCTCGGCACTCCTCCGGACTTTTCGTGCTTTAAGGAGCGGGCGTGAGCACTCCCGAGCATTTTGCGTATTTGACTGAATATAGCCTAGGGAATATGTTTATATATTCATATAATGAGTGTATGACCTTTTGGTTTAAGTTTTAGAAGGTTATACAAGGTCATGCTTGATCACATGTTTCTAAGGCGTTTTAGCGTTTATGGAGAAACGACTATTTTTACGTAACGTTCTCATGCATGGGTTTGCATGCGTACGTGAAATGATTTATATTTGAATTATTTCCCATTAAATAATGGTTTAATAATATTAATTAGATTTGGGGTATTTCAGTGCGCTTGGGGGAAAAGAGGTAGAAATGGCTAATAATGATTAGTTTATGAGATACGTAACAGACGGAAGGAATTACCTTTAGAAGTCTCACCCGAAGCAAGTAACTCTAAAACCATGCAACACTGAAGGTTCAAGATGGCGCGACGTGTATGAGGAGAGATCATGAGAACTATAGAAACAAGAACTCGCTAAGTTGCTATCATGCAACGCCTCGTGAGGAAAGTGAGACCTTACTACCACGGTAAACTTATGGGAACGAGTGCGGGAGTGAGACTGTATTAATTTGAATAAGAACTTTTGACCAGAACAGGAACCCGATTAGGGAATAGCACTGCACTGACACACCGTACTGGTGGCTCAGTCTGCATGGCGCACTTGCCACTGCAAGTGCCACATTAACCAAAATCTTAAATTTCAACCTGCCTTGTGCACTTGCCACAACAAGTGCTGCAACGATAAACTAACCCTAAAAGACCGAGTGGTCCAGGCAGTTACCAATAAGCACTAAACTTTTATGTGAGTTCGTAATGCAATGAAGCGGGACATAGCCTTCTTATAGGCAGGGTATGAAACTCTTGGGTGGGAGGTCGATAAAACCTCGGGAAGACCTAACCGGTCTGACCATTAAACCTGAAAATAAAACACCATTTAAGTAGAGTAAGGGAAGGGGAGTAAATGAGAATAACGGTAATTATAGTGCTTACAAGCCTAACCCCAGTGCCGGTATGGACACTAAACGTCAATCATCACCGGTGGGGAGTGTCGAGTCTTCAGGACCAGCATAACCATATTTAGGGAGTGCGCGACACTTGTGGTTAAACCACCACCATTGAACATTGCCAGAGGGTAAGAAGTGAGCTATATGAGCCAAGACTCTAAATAGACAAGTATCGTTATAACAAACTATTTTGGTTGTTAAAAAAACAATTTAATAGACAATTGTGAACGTGCAATAAAAAGGGCCGATATTATGCCGCACCTCACATACCGGGGGGTGTTGTTAATCCATTAAGCTGTTAAACTCCCGTACGGAGGGCAGTGGATAAGGACTACACAATGGAGAGCAATGATTGGAGGAACTCATTAAGTTGTGGGTATCCAATTGTAACCTGAGGAGAAAGTATTAGAACCAACTAGGATTAAATTAAATAGTAAGACCAACATTCGTTTAATTATCAGAATAAGCATTGTACCTGAACAAAGGTGATGAATCACAAATGTTGATTAATATCAGGCTAAAAAGGGACTACCATAAGGCAGGAGGAACACGAGGTGTCAACCCTTGTCATGGAGTTTATATTACAATAGAGGGTGTAACCCAATGGATTGGGTGGAGTTTTAGAACTGAAAACTCATATCTGAAGGCGTTAACAGCCTAGGAGTCAACGAGATAGATAATAAGTAGTTACTGATCCCCACTCACAGATACCTGTTGACGAGCATATGGAAAACCAGTATTATGACGATAAGTCATAAACACCTATCTTAGAGAAGGTAAGGGAAATACAGATTAATAAAGGAAACCATAGAACCTAGTATTAGAGCCATTCTCACATTAAAGGTTAAGAATTGGCAGCATAGTTACTTAAACATAAATTATCGGGACTAAGAGTACGATAATCAGTGCACTAAACGAGACATGGGACGACCACACTCCTAGGAGCTTGTGGGCCTGACGAAACTTACATTGAGTTAATTGGGTAAGTATTAATGTATTAGTATGGTACCTCATGTATGTAAACGAGTAGTGTGAGGACCCAGGGGTAGTCCACTCTGTGTCTGAGTCAGTGAATGGAGTTCTGACTAGGTAAACCATGAATTGATGAGAGAGATCTCAGTCAAACCAACTAGGTTAGGGGAAATCAAGGATAGCTTGACAATAAAATGATATAAGGACGCAACTCCATAGTGGATGAGTTAGAATACAAGTTTTGAGGATTTTAGTAAACGAGGAAACCAAGGCCAATTTAAGGGTAATGGCAAGTTGAACCCATGAATGAGAAGAGAAATTGTGGTATCTAAGGAAGTTATATTAGAGAAACCTTTGTGATATTAGATGCTACCCAAAAAGGGGGCACAGACAGAGTTATACCATGCGCTGAAGGCGCTGCGATGATGTCGCATTAAATAATAATAACCACATGCTCAAGCCAGAAAAACGTTAGTATGTTAGTACCAATTAGGGTCGAACAGAAAACGAATGCCAAAGCTAAAGCCCACAGTCGTATTGTATATTTACAACAGACGAAGGGCAAAAGCGAGCATTATAAGAGATACTCTAGGCTGGAGATTAAATACTCCATGCAAACCACAATGGCGGATAACCGTCCAATCGACTGGTACATGGTGCGCAACAAAGCGACCATTATAATAACTGTTACTGAATTATGTTGCTGAGAATCAGAAAGTGGAAGATCAGAAAACAAATGGATTCCCCTAATTAAGAAGGGATGAACCATATGTGTGGGTACTAAATACCAACACACGAGGGATACGAGTTCACACCAGTAAAAGAGGACCTATAAGGTACCTAAGGAATGAACCCATCTCAGAAGGAAATAACTTGGGGTCATGAGGCGCCAGTTAGTTGCGCGTATCAGACTCGCCTTGAGATTTTAGACACGACTACTACGAGCACTGGGAGCTAGAACATAGCTCGACAACCCTTACACCGAAGGTTAGTTTGGTAGGGAGGCATGAACTCTTGGGAATATACCATAAGCATGCATAGGATTCAGGAAGACTGAATAAAATAACCAGTTGAAATAATTAGCGTGTGTAATGATGACACCACGCAGCGATATAGTTTCCTCCATGACCATAATTATGGAAGACCGTGTAGAAAACACCGTCACGTGGAGTAGAAACCAGCATGAAGCTGCTACTTAAAAGGGTAACTTAACCCTAAAGTAGTTGGGCATACTGCTTGCAGAGCGAGTGGGCCCATAGCACATAGGATAGACATACCTAACAGATTTCGGAAAACAAACGATGTGTTTACATCTCCCGATCAAACCATACATGAACATACATATACCTAACCGACATAGGTAGTATAGCCAGAGTGGCTAAAGCCCGACCCGAGAGGAAAAAGGATAATGTATACGTAGCGCATCAGTGCACGAATATTCCATATGAGTGGAACATCTTGTACTTGTTACTTCAAGATGACATATTCGTAGATTACGTGGGCGTAATTCCTTTTAAGGGGGGTAGAGCGATTGTGCACGCTTAAAATATACCATACGTAGGAGTACGTAGCGCATGGTACACATGCTGCAAACTATTATTGTACGTAGAGTACAAGTGTTATGACTGTGTTATATTACTTGTGGTAATGTTGTGATTATATTGTATATATATATATATATATTAGTTCGCATAGTTGTGGCGAATAGGAAAGGGAGAACAGATAGAGTGTTCTTATCCTATTTTCGATTATTTATGCTAACATTGCGAACATTAAACACATAAACGCCTAACTTGTTAGCTCCGGTTGAGAGTTCAAGTAGGATTATCTGGTAGCTCCAATGGGGAGATTTCAAATAGAAGGAGTAAAGCTCCGTACTATATGATTTGTGATTTGGTATGAAACCGATTATTGAAGTGCAATGAGTGAATCGGCATGAGACCGATGTGTAACCTAGTGGAGGTAAAACCTCTAGGAGTTGTATGAATAATTATAAGTCGAGGGAACTTGGTATGAAATACCCCAGACTTAATTAGGGTGATTAAATTACTCTAATACGATATTGAGGGCCTATTAGTGCCTAATTAATTTTGGTAAAAAGAATAAATCCAAAAGAAATAATAAAAACGCTTAAAAAGTGAAAAACGCTAAAACGAGCGTTAAGTGACCCTAGGAGAAATACAACCTTAAATAGGGTATTAAATGAATTTAAAAAGGCTTAATAATGCCTAAATAATATATGGGAACAATTCCCGAAGAAAACGGATTCATAAAACGAATTAAAAATGCTAATAAAGCTTTAGCGCACATTTTTCGAGAAAACCCGAAAACGTGACTTTGAGTGGTCAAACGAACCCGTAAAAAAATTATAGTCCATTAAATAACTATAAATAAACATTAATGGGAGTATAATATCCATTAAAATTAAAGAAACGAGAAAATTCCGGAAAACGGGCCCGGTTAGTGAATAGTGCTAAACCGGGTAAAATAACGAGCATTTTCTGTAAAAGACGAAAAACGCTACAGCTTGTATTATAATAGTGGGCCGGTTTTATTAATGTAGACAGCCCCTCACACATGACTAGTTAGCTAATTAAATAAGTCAAAGAGCAAAAAGCAAAAAGGGTACAAGTACCCCTTTTCCTTCTCTCTCTTCCTTTATTTCCTTTTCCCTCTTCTCTTTCCTCTCTTTCCTCCTTCCTTGCGATTTCTCCCTCCTCCTCTCTGGTTGCAGCCGATTTTGGAGTTCTCCTCCTCCTTCCATGGCTTCTCTTCATTCTCTTCCTAGCTCTAGTCAACTCCAAGCTCCAAATGCAAAAATAATCACATATTTGAACTCCTCTCATCCTCCTCTATCATTCCCTCTTTTTAAAATTCCAAAAGGATGAAGTTGACCTCCATGGGTTTTCCCCATTTGAAGAGAAAAGCACATCATCTCGTAACTTGGAGCCTCCTCTTTCTTCTAAGGTAAAAATTTCATTGAAAAACTCATTTTTTGTTCTTCCTCCCTTGGTAGCCGATTTTGGCTCTCTCTCACACCTTGTTTTCTTCTCGATTTGAGCTCCATTTCAACCCTCCAATGGTGGATTAATCCCCTTCTTGGTTCAAGGGTGAGAACCCCTCTCAAAAATCTCCAAAGGTAAACCCTAACTTTGTGTACTAAGCCCTTTTGGTTGAATTAAGATTTCCTAAGGGTTTAGATAATTAATTGAGTATATTTTTGTGTTTCTTGAATGTTGGGGTGGAGTTTGGCAACTCCATCCCCACTTGGCCGATTTTGAGAAGAGGAGGAACAAGAGGAGAATCAAAGAGGAACTTGTGAATTAAGGTAAGAAATCTACCTTAAACTTGTTTTAATTGCTTTAGGAATTGGGATGGGTTAAATTTAAATAATGTACCCAAAATATGTGAATTAATGTAGTTGATTGGATTTGAGGATGATTGTGGACTTGTGTTGATTTAAGGGCCTAAGTGCCATTGTATTTGAGATTTGAGCAATATTGTTGTTTAGTGAATTTTGAATTGAGTTTATGTGCTCGTAGGACCCTTGTAAGGGTGTGGCTAGTTTAGGATTGAAAATGGTGAAAAAGAGGTGTTTGGACATGTAAGGTTTATGGGGAGGTTATGGCAAAATTTTGGTAGAAAAACAAGTGTTTAAAGATGACTTGGTGTATTGGAGAACCTAGGTGTTTGTAGTGTTGGTTGGAGTGTAGTAGTAGCCTTGAAATGACATTTGGAGAACTAGTAGAGGAGAGCAGAAAATCTGTAGCAATGGAGTATGGAAATGTTTTAGAAAAACTAGAAAAGGAATTAGTGTGCAAGACTTAGGAAAATGAGAGTTGTACTTGGGTTTAGTTAATGCAATTGTCTAGGAATGATTTGTAATGGTCATTGATGCATATTGTAAGGTTGGAAAGGGATAAATCAAAGAAGAAGAAGTTAGAGTTGCATAAGAGTGCAAACTGCAAAATGTAAGAATGTGAATTTGATGAATTTGAGCAAGAATTGAGTGGTGGATTAAACCAATGATTTGGACTGGTTTAGAGCACGTTTTAGGGTGATTAATCATGTAGAAAACTTGTGGAAAGATTAGGGAAATTTTGAGGGTGATTTAAGGGTTGATTAGGGGGTGAAAAATCACCCTTGTAGTAGGTTTTAGCAGGGTCCGGGACTTGGTCCTTGGACAAAGTCCCGGACCAACATTAAAAACAGACCGAGAGTTTATCTACACTTGGTCCGGGACTTGAGAGATGGACAAGGTCCCGGAACACCCATGTAATTCAGGCCGAGAGTTGCTACCCATGCTTGGTCCGGGACTTGAGTTTGGTACAAGGTCCCAGACCACTTGTTAAATTCGCCCGAGAGTCAGACAGTGCGTTGGTCCGGGACTATAGGTAGGGACCAAGTCCCGGACCACCCCCAGAATTCAACAGGAAGTGTTTTTAAGGCTTTAAAACATGGGGGATTGAATGGTATTGGTTTTAGATGATGTTTGGGAGTTATTTGGTGACTTGTAAAGGTCCTAAGAAGTATAAACAAAGGTCGGAAGTGATTGACAAAGTTGTGAGTTTAAGTACATTAAGTTTAACCGAAATAACGGGATAACGGGGTAAGTACGGGAGTAGCAATAATGTACATACCGCAACACCTTAATAATAATTGAACCATTTGACATGTAATTAGTGGTTCAAGAATATGATTCGAGGAACAAGGGTGAGCCAAAGAACATGAGAACCCCCGGTAAAGATAAACCCCGGTGAAAGGTATGATTTCCTCATGCTCTGTATCCTAACTTGGTTACCCCGATTTGTGTGCTTGTTTGATTATGTGATCACCTAACAAGATAAATGCACGAATCGGATTGTGTGAACTCTCTTGTGTTTGTATTGTGTTGTTTGTGGATGGATTGTGTTCCTTTAATTAAAGTTTGTATAATTCATGAAATGTGGATTGGGAATGAATTGCTTGATTGAGTTTGTGTTTGGTAGTGTGACTCATAGTTGAGTCTTGTGTGAGTAGAGACTAGTAGAAGGAGTCAAGTGCAAACTAATTAAATGGTGGAAACTCACTACGTCTATTGAACCAATACACGGTAACATCAACCTACGAACGCACTAAATTGTGAGAGAACATACGGGAGTAGCAACCTCTCGATAACGGTTAGAGAACCGAAACGACTAAATCCACACAATAAATATTAGTGGAAGTATATGAGTAACCTCTAACTAGAGGATTGGAAAGTTGTTCGAAATACGAACCTTGAGTAAAGTAATGAATGGTAAGGGATCACCAAACCCCTGAGAAATATAGTCGAACCCCAATGAGAGGAACCGACTAACTTGAGCAATGTCCCGAACATGAGAGTATTCAATAAGTTGGTTGAAACCTTAAATCTTAGAATACTAGACATTGAGGAATTCCCTAAGCCATTAGATGCTATCGAGAGAGATACTTCTAGGCTAATCCTTGAGATCGTGAATTGACTCCAAGTGGAGTTTTGGGAATTTGAGTAGTCCGGTAGTGAGCCGGACATTTGAGTATTTGAGGAGCTAACAGTATAGCCCTATTTGTATTTGAGCCCGTGGTGGGTCTTGTGTATGACCCTGCCCGGAGGTCGTGAGATTGACTTAACATATACCTTGAGCATTGAGTATTGACTTGGGAACTTGAGTATTGAGTATTGAATCGAGTAGGTGCGTATTGAGAATTGAGTTGTGACTTGTGGGACTTGAGAATTCGAGTTGAGTGGAGAATCGAGTTGAGTGTTGTAGACCGTGTTGAGATTGTGAGTAAGAGTACCCAAGGGAGTGGGTAGAACATGAGTAATTGAGTAAGGCATGGTGAGGTAGAAACCCTAAAGCCTAATTAAAGAACATATTGAACCAACCCTTGATGTGTGTGTTAGTGCTTGTGTTCAATGTTGAACTTGATTGTGAATGTACGTATATAATGTATATTGTGTGCATGCTGTTGTGATAAAATGAACCGCATGCTCTCGACCAGTTAGTTGACGTACCCTCGCTAGTACGCGGGGTATGCGGAAGTCATATTCAGCGTAAGCTGACCCCCTAGGGGGAACGTTTTTAGTGTGCAGGTAGCCGAAGTGAATATGATCACTGTAAGAGACCGACAGCTAAGCCGGACACCGTTCGAGAGTGGGACGGGGTTGTTATTGTTATGGGTAGTTACTTAAGCAATTGTATTTGTATATTGTGGGATGTAAGACCAAAGAGGTCATGGATACACTTGGAAATCGTAGATACTCGGTATAGATCGTAATTTGAAGTTATATTGTATAATATGGGATTGGAGTTGTATTTGGTTTAGATTCGATTAAGTAATGGAAGTATGATTTGTATAGTGTACTCGGTAAAGGCCCATCAGACCGATATTCTAATTATTGTTGTATTTGAGTTTGGATTTGGCCTAGCTAGTCACGTGGGTGACTAGCGGCATTGTACCACCCCTGGTTGTAGATTGAATCCCGCTGCTTTGTTGTTAGTAATTAAGACGGGTTAGGAGATAATGGTGTGATTACCGGTAGGGGTGTTACATGGTATATGGTTAGGATACATGACCCTATATGCCTATGATGAGATTGATTACACTAGTTGACTTGTGTATCTATGGGACACAAGGTGTCAAATATCAAGAGGAAACAAGATTAAAAGTGAATAAACAATTGATTGATTGAAATTGACGTGGGAAGTTGAACTTGATCCTGGTCCGATCAAGCGAAACCGAACACAAATTGAGGTGAGAGATAGTTCAACACTGACGCCGACCACGTCGGGGTTGAATGACTCTCGAAACTTCCTACAAGTGGACACAGATATGAATAGAAATTGGAATTTAGGGCGTCACTCGAAGAGCCGTGGACCGTGGAGTCCTTTGTCATTAGACCGGTGTGTCTGCGAGTGACATCACCCAAAGAGCCGTGGACCGCAGAGCCCTTTGTCATTTGACCGGTGTGTCTGCGGGTGATTAAGGAAATAAGGTGATACTGTCCGAGGAGCCGTGGACCGCAGTGTCCTTTGTTACTAAACCGGTGTGTCCTCGGGTGGTTGACGTTGGTTAGCATGGGGTTGGGGATCGTCAAGTCCTGGTCTTCATGACTGCTTCCCTGTGATTTGCCATCGTTAAAGATATGCATACACATACACGCGGAGTGGTGTAGAGGTATCCTCGCGTGATATTTGCATATGAATAGGGGTGCGTGGAGTACCCCTTGTGAGACACCTTTGAGTACTTCTGGATAGTTTTGCACCTTGTCTAGTGCTGTGTATGATTGATTTTGCACCTTGTTAGTGCTGTGTATGAGTGCACCTTGTCTAGTGCTGTATGATAAGCTGCATTGTTTAGTGCTGTTTATCAATGAATGTCATGATTAAACTATATGGAATGAGATTATTGCTGTATCAAATGTAATACATATAGACTAGATCTGAACGTAGTGGGATGTACTCCCTAGTGATGATCTGTCTGTGATTACTTAGTGGAACTGGATTCCTTAGGTGAACTGTTGATGAGTAAGGACTTCGGGACGAAGCCTTTTTAAGGGGGGTAGATGATAAGCCGTAGACTTATCATATTTTATAAGCCAGATTTGTAGTGTTATTAGTTAAAATAAGATAAGAATAGTTAGTATTTGCATTAATTTATATAAGAAGTCATTTTATATGTTCAGACTAATGCTCTTGGTGTTTTTTGCAAGGAGCAAGTTTTTCATCAAAAACCGGACCTTGCCGGATATGAAGCCGGATCTCTCATGCACGGCGCAAGTACACAGCAGAAATGGGACGTCGCCGGACATGGTGCCGGGTATGTTGTATCCGGCATAAGCAAAAGACGCGCCTGTCTACCAATAGATGTCGGTTATTTACCGTTATCCAAACATTAGATGCCGGGTATGATGCCGGATGGAATATGTCCGGCATAAGTGACTTTTCGCGCCAGGGCGGTTTCGACCGTTACGGAAATAGCACGTGTTTAATCCCGATGCCGGATGACTTATACCCGGCATGAGACCCGGCAGCCGAAGAACTTTTGTCTATAAAAGGCGCAAGAGGCTGAACATTTTGGGTGTTCATTTTCCACCATAATTCCACACACTTACTCCACAGAATAGACGTACTTTCGACTGAAGAACTGCTACACAACCATTCAAGAGAAAAAGAAGAAGATTTGGAGGAAGATTTAGAGGGTGAAGGCCATGTCAAAACTCTCCCTTCTTCTTGTATTTCCTTCTTCAATTCATGGGTGATTGAGTAGTAGTTCCTTCTGTCCTTGGTTGGGATGAAACTCTTCTTGTAAACAATACGATTTCTTTAATATAATTTTCAAGTTTGTTAAGAGTAAGGTTCTTATTGAAAGAGAATAGGTTGATCTCTTTTTCTCTTCATGCAATTCTTACTTGTGGAAGACAAGTCCCAAGTAAGATAGGTTAGACTCTCTTAATGGTCTTTCTACTCTCTTCTTATGAATTAAGAGTTAGTAGTGAGAGTGAAGATTAATCCATTTTCCCCCATTTCCTTGTTCATTTCGCGGCATGATATGTGCTCGATTTGTTAATAGGGATGAGTCTTCTGTTTTCTACTCGGAAACAGGAGAAAGAATATGCATTATGACTATGCCGGATGCACTGCCGGGTGGCCAATGTCCGGCATATTCAATGTCTTTGAATATGCCGTGCAAGTGGTATCCGGCAGGACACCCGGCGTGTTCAGTTGTTGGTTAATTCGAAGGCTTGTGTTTATGTTTAGAGTTCATATTGATGCTTAGATGGTTTCACACCCTGGATCAAGGATAATTTCATTGTAATTACCACTTAGTTTAGTTAGTTTTGATTAGGATTAGAAAACATTTCAATTTCCCCCTTGTCTTAGAATAGGTATTACCGGATTAGGACTAATTTTCTATAAGTCCCTTGGGTTCGATACTCTCGGTCGTAATATATTTACACTATACTCCGACCGGGTTTTATTTTGCTACCCGTAGTAGAGTTGTAGGATTAATTTATTATTTTGTTCTTTTGTATATATTTTTATCCTAACAATTTCTCTGTTAGCAAATTGGCGCCGTTGCCGGGGACTTGGAATTAGTCCAAGTCCTTAAATTCGGTAAAACGCTCTATTCTTTATTTGTTTGATTCTTTGATTCTTTAATTTATTTTCGCCCTTAGTTTTGCAGATTTGAATGTGCCGTGCGGAGTGCCGGGCGTCTGTCACCCGGCAAACTCGGAGGAAGTCCGATGCCGGATATGTCTTACCCGGCAATGTGTCCGGCATGTTCAAAGTTTTTCAAAATTTCTTACAGTATTGAGTTCTTGGCAATTTAAATTTATTCTTGCTTACTCCCATTCGTTATTTCTCTCTCCTAATAGTCCCTATACTATGATTCTTTAATTTAGAATTCGAGTTTGAACTTGCCGTGTATTATGCCAGATTAACTATAAACGGCTTATCGAAGGAATTCCTATGCCGGACAGGGTTTATCCGGCATCTCACCCGGCATGTTCAAATTCTCTCAGTATTTTTTTTATCGTAAATAGTAGGGACAGTTAGGAATGATCCCCTACAATCCCTTAATTACTCTTACATTTATTTTTGATTATCCTTTACCTTTCAATGTCTTTTAATTAAGTTATGTTCGATTTTTTGTCTCGCCGGGCGTAACGCCGGGTAAAATCAACCCGGCATTCTTGGAGGAAGTCCAATGCCGGACTTAAAACACCCGGCACCACGTCCGGCATACGCAACTTTGTTTCTTCTTTTGATTTTTGCTAATTTAATTATGTTAATATCTTTTTATTTATTATTACAAACATCTCGTCTTATCCATCTCTTCTTTCTTTTTGATTTATTTTATTTTCTCTTCGAGTTTAAATAAGCCGGGCAAGAAGCCGGGTAAAACCAATCCGGCATTAATGGGAGAAGTCCATTGCCAGATACGAGTTGCCCGGCATTATGTCCGGCATATCCAAAAAAAAAATTATTATTATTTTTCTCTCTTGAATTGGTAACATTCCTGTCTTATTATTATTTTTCGTACTATAATTTGTTTAATTTATATTTTGTGTACTCCTCCAAAGTAAATTAGGTGAATGCAGTTCAAGCACACTCCCTACACAAATACTCAAATATAGCAGGCGATTGACAAGAGCTCTCTTCCTCAGCAGGTGAATGTGGTTAGTGCACAACCGCACACCTAGAGCACTGAATTCCAAGATTTTTCAACACCTGAGGAAGTGGAAATTACATGAGATCTGACCGTTCGCACGGAGCATAAGTCGCTGCAGCAACTTTTTGCTCAACCATGACCACTTGGTCAACTCCCGTCTCTAACGCTAAATTTATCAATGGGAGTATGCGAGATCGTTCATAACCTCTATCGATATCTCTGATCACTCTGCCAAGTAGCCAAAGGCTAAGTGTAGGGCAGCCCCACGCATCTGATCTTCTTTCATCACAGGGGAGTCACTTCTTTTCTTTATTTCTTTATTTTTCTTTCTTTCGAACACTGGGGACAGTGTTCCTGCCAAGTGTAGGGCAGGGACCCCCTTAAAAAAATAAGTTTTTTTTATTAATATGCATAAGTTGTGAGTTTTATGGATGTTTTACTAAACTTTTTGCATGTTTTTGATTGAGATAAGATTAGGAATGACTAAAAGCTTGTTCTCTCAAGAGGTAAGCTTTCTAATGACTTATAGATTCCTGTTTTTAACTTTTTGATTCTCTTTATTAACATGAGTACATGACCTTTCTCCTAATTCTTTCCTTATTATACTTCTGGGTGTTGTTCTTTTCTTTCCAAATTGTGAAAAATCTTTTGGGTAAAAATCTTAAATAGGGTTTTTATGAAAAAAGAAAGAAGAAGAAGAAAAATAAAAGAAAAATCTTCTTCCAAAGGAAAAGCATTATATTCCTAGAGGTTGCAAAAGTGCCTCTGAATAAAAGCAAGAAAAGAGAGTTTTTCCTTTTATTTTTCTCCTAAATTCCCCGTCCTTCAATGCAAAAAAGATCATGGTTGATTCAGAAACTCTTGCAAAATAGGGCTGATTCATAAAACCATTGATGAGAGTCTTGGCCACATTCAGAAACTCTTGAAAAATAGAGCTGAATGATGGAAACCGGAAAAAGGAGAGATTACAAATCCCTTATGCAAAATAGCCCAAAAGTTTTTGATCGGTTTTGAAATTCCTTGTTTTATACCCATTAGTATGTTTCGATAGAATAAGGTAGATAAGTGATACTTATGAATTAGAGTCATATAGTTGGAAATATTTATCTACATTTCATTCTAGAGCTTATCTGTTTTGTGCATAAGTAATTACTCCTTTCTAATCTTGTTTTGCTCGAGGACTAGCAAAAGGTAAGTGTAGGGCCTTGAGAAGCCGTAGACTTATCATATTTTATAAGCTAGATTTGTTGTGTTATTAGTTAAAATAAGATAAGAATAGTTAGTATTTGCATTAATTTATATAAGAAGTCATTTTATATGTTCAGACTAATGCTCTTGGTGTTTTTTATGCAAGGAGCAAGTTTTTCATCAAAAACCGGACCTTGCCGGATATGAAGCCGGATCTCTCATGCACGGCGCAAGTACACAGCAGAAATGGGACGTCGCCGGACATGGTGCCGGGTATGTTGTATCCGGCATAAGCAAAAGACGCGCTTGTCTACCAATAGATGTCGGTTATTTACCGTTATCCAAACATTAGATGCCGGGTATGATGCCGGATGGAATATGTCCGGCATAAGTGACTTTTCGCGCCAGGGCGGTTTCGACCGTTACGGAAATAGCACGTGTTTAATCTCGATGCCGGATGACTTATACCCGGCATGAGACCCGGCAGCTGAAGAACTTTTGTCTATAAAAGGCGCAAGAGGCTGAACATTTTAGGTGTTCATTTTCCACCATAATTCCACACTTACTCCACAGAATAGACTTACTTTCGACTGAAGAACTGCTACACAACCATTCAAGAGAAAAGAAGAAGATTTGGAGGAAGATTTAGAGGTGAAGGCTATGTCAAAACTCTCCCTTCTTCTTATATTTTCCTTCTTCATTCATGGGTGATTGAGTAGTAGTTCCTTCTGTCCTTGGTTGGTGAAACTCTTCTTGTAAACAATATGATTCTTTCTTTAATATAATTTTCAAGTTTTGTTAAAGTACGGTTCTTATTGAAAGAAATAGGTTGATATCTTTTTCTCTCTCATGCAATTCTTACTTGTGGAAGACAAGTCCCAAGTAAGATAGGTTAGACTCTCTTAATGGTCTTTCTACTCTCTTCTTATGAATTAAGAGTTAGTAGTGAGAGTGAAGATTATCCATTTTCCCCCATTTCCTTGTTCATTTTGCGCATGATATATGCTCGATTTGTTAATAGGGATGAGTCTTCTGTTTTCTACTCGAAACTGGGAAATAATATGCATTATGACTATGCCGGATGCACTGCCGGGTGGCCAATGTCCGGCATATTCAATGTCTTTGAATATGCCGTGCAATGGTATCCGGCAGGACCCCGCGTGTTCAGTTGTTGTGTTATTCGAAGGCTTGTGTTTTGTTTAGAGTTTCATTTGATGCTTAGATGGTTTCACACCCTGGATCAAGGATAATTTCATTGTAATTACCTTAGTTAAGTTAGTTTTGATTAGGATTAGAAACACTTCAATTTCCCCCCTTGTCTTAGAATAGGTATTACCGATTAGGACTAATTTTCTATAAGTCCCTTGGGTTTGATACTCTCGGTCGTATATATTTACACTATACTCCGACCGGGTTTTATTTTGCTACCCGTAGTAGAGTTGTAGGATTAATTTATTATTTTGTTCTTTTGTATATATTTTTATCCTAACAATTTCTCTGTTAGCAGTAGACTGATATACCCCTAACCTTAAAAACTTAATTAAATGATCTACTAATGATCTAAGATGGATTAAACATCTAATCACATTGACTAAGGCCTAAACGTGCCTTAAAGGTCAACTGAGAACAACAGTGGTCAACACAAAGCAAGACTTTGCACCCTTTGACTGTTTAGGGTAAATAAATTCCCAAATGAACTACTTAGGACCTAAAAAATTGTCCTAATCTTATTAACACATTACTAAACATATTACAATTGTTGGACAACACTCAACACAAAGAACAAGCATTTTCATGCTTCAAGGTCAAGTAGGGCAAAAATGTGCTCTAAGGGAACCTTAAAGGTCTAATGACATCTAAATGATATAAAATTGGATACCATGATCAAATATCATGTAAGGAACACAACAAAACAATTCTCAAAGAAAACATAGCTCAGAAACACCCTGCGACTCAAAATGTGCACTAAAATTCCTTAAAGCACATTTTTGTGTAATTGCCTTCTAAATTGGCTTTTAAATGGGCTTAAAGGATATAATTAACTATAAATACGCTAATATATAATATTATAACATATTAGGAATTTAATTCCAGAAATTTACACATTTTTATAAATTTAATATTAAAATATTAATAAAACCCTAAAGGGGGCCTGTTTGAGTCAATGTTGACCAAGAATGGTCAAGAGGTCAAAGTTGACCCCTTGGATTCCATAGAGTCGGCAGCCACAAGGCTGGGGGAGCCTGATTGAACTGAAATATTGACAAAAGGAGACTTAGTGGAGTGTTACTTTTCCATTTAATAAGAAATTAATACTTTAACTTACCTTTTCCTTATTTTCTTCATTATCCCTCCCTTATCTCTTGTCTCCAACGACTCCTTGCTCCTTCCTTCTGTCCCATCCGAGCTCACATGCTCCCAATCCCACCATTGTTGAGCTTTGAAGCTATCTAGCAAGGAAACCAACCTAATTCACCTAAGGTAATGGTTTAAGGCATAAAATAGCTCATTTTTTTCCTTTCTTCAAGGGCTATCTTATGATCTAACTTCTATACTCTTCCCATGGCTCAATATCAGTGTGTGGATGTTAGAGTAAGAGTTCAAATTCGTTGGTAAGGGTTGTTGGAGCTAAGAACACAAAAATCATCCTTTAAGGTAAAAATGTGCTTTAAGCACATATCTTTTGATTCCCTTCAAATTCGGCTGTGAAACTTTGTTTCTAAGCTTATGATCTTAATATTAACATATTTATTCAGTTGGTACATCAAGAGATTCGAAGTATAACCAGATCCAAGCCTAAAACACCATTTTAGGCATTTTAAGCAAGGTAAAGATTAGCCATCTTCTAATCTGAGTTATACCAGTTTAAAGCATGGTTTTAGTATCCCTTTTAAAACTCTTTTCCTACTGTAATAACATGCCGTGACCAACCTTATTTACCTTGGTATTTTGAGGTAAATTTTACATTGAAAATAGACATTAAACACTTCTTACGGTTAGATCTTGCTTGGAGACTGATCATGCCTTAATTGCTGTTTGAAAACATGTAAATAATGCTGTGGAAATTTTATCCTAAGCTGGGCGTGGCCAAACAAGGCTTAAACTAGGCAAAAACAAGGTATAAATCACTTAAACCTTCACTTGGTATATTAATATGTGTTTATACATATGTATATATATTGTGCCGTGAGTGAATGGTTAATTAAGGTCTTATTTTGACCTTAGGTGGTTAAGGAATGGTTTAATAAATTTATATAACTAATTAATAAGCATAATTGTCAAATTTAAGACATTATGTGGAAAATTGGTAAATAAAAAAAATATGGTAAGGGCCGAGAGTTTATAGTACTTTTGGGCATTTATGTGTAATTTATTTTATAAGCCAATGTTTGTAATAAGGCCATGTACTTTAGGCCATTTTATTTATGCATTTATAAGCTTTTAATTAAGTTTAGGTGCTAAATATGCATTACCGCATATTATTGGGGTTATAGTGTAAATAAATTAAATTTGGGGGCTTTATAATAATAAGGCCGAAAATTAGAAGTTAAAAAGGATTTAAAATAAAGTTTATAAGATTTTATAAAGTTTTGGGGTTAAATGGTAATTTCTGAAAAATATGGTTATAAACCATAATTATAAGGAATTAATGGTCAAAGAAATATTAAGGAGGTCAACCTTGAGCATATGGTAGGTTTTGACCAAATTAAATAAGTTAGATAACTTATTTAAGGTTTTATAATAAGTTATGTATTTAATTGTAACAATTTTATAACATATGTGGTAAATATGTTATGACCGAAAAGGAAGGGTGTAAAATGGTATTATAAACACTCATGGGCTATAAGGAATTTTTAGGAATTTATTGGGTTGATTTTGGAATTAAAATAAACTATATAGGTATAATATATAGTTATTATGTCATTATGACACTTTGGATTAAAAGATGTGGTGGAATGGTAATAACCGATTATGTATGGGTTAGTAAGGGTAATTATAACCCTTTGGTGAAATTTGGTGATTTTTAGAATTATATAAGAGTATTTAATAAGATATGTGTATAATATATAGTTTTAATGATATTATCAAACTATATGTTATAAATTGGGCCAAATGGCAATTATAGAATAATATTGGGTCTGTTCGGAATTTACAAAATATAACCATAGGTTATACCATTTTTATAAGTTAAAATGTTATATTTTATGACATATGTAACATGGTATAAATAATGGGGTGAATTTGTAAATAAAGGAAAGTATGGAATATGAAAAAGAATATGGTTTTTTTATGGTGCCCATGCGGCAATAATAAATAGTTTTGCATAAAAACTATATGTTATAAATTAAAGGGAATAAAGATATCATATTATATGATGTTAGTATATGGTATAACATTACATAATGTTATGTGGTCAAAATGAAATTAAAATTAATTGAAGGGCTGTACCGAATATTTAAGAGTTGGAAATGAATTTTGGACTATGGTCTATAATGTTATAAATGTTATAACAATTATATGGTTTAGATGGAATTAATATAAGGAAGGATATTCACATTAAGTAATGTGACAAACTATAAATAAATAGGATTTATGAACTAAGGAATTTGTTAATTAAACCTTGGGAGTTGTGAAGATACAACATAAAATGTTACATAATATTAGGATAATAATCTTAATATAAGTTGTATCATATAGTACAACTAAAGAGAATAATCACCTAATAAAAGATTGTAAAAATGTAACATATAATATAAGAGTTTATAACTCATGGAACTTACCTAAGTGGTAAATATATACATATACAAGAAAAATGTATATAAGGATGAATATATATATATATATTATGGTTAGAAACCATGTATTATAATGGATGGGGGAAAAACAAAACCTTAGGAAAATAAATATTAAGGTGAAATGTATAAGTATATGATTAAGATATACATGCAATATAGTGACAAACTATATGATATACAAATGTGTATTAAATTACATGCGATAATAAACGTTTAAAGTTAAGTATATTAATATACTCGACGTAATCACGCATGAAGTATGACGTTTCTCCAAATTCCGAGTTAAGCCGAAAACCCGACAAACGTTGACAGTTAATAACGGGGGGATTAACCAGGAGGTAATAGTGACGGTACGGGGTACCGTAGAGTTAAGTTGTTATACGGGATTCTAATCAGTAGCGTTATGTATTGTTAGACTGTTAGAGACGACACGAGGAGCATCGGATCTAGCTGAATCATACTCCACCGTAATACTTTCAGGGTGAACGGTATGTTATTTATATGGCTTGATTGTCTCTGAGGATTTCCTCAGTTCAGACATTGTGTGAAAATCTGTGATAAGATTGAATGTCTGCTTGTGTGAATTAATATGCTTGAGTTGTGTATTAATGCTGCTTTACTATTACTGTTGTACGATAACAGTACCGTTCGTATATATGAACATATTATAATACGAACTAGCAGCAATGATGCTATCTTATATGTGTAATATAAGGAACGTAAGTAAAACGTTGTAGCATTAAGACAATAAGATATATAAAATATCTGAGACTTATATACGGAGCATTGGCCTCTTTAACGCTGCTCTCGTATCTAGCACTGGATCCCGAGTCGACATACTCAGGATTGGACTACGACCTTAGTCTGCTGTGTTAGAAAAAAAATAGTAAGACGATGTGATGGTATAGATAAGCTTATCAAAAAGATGTGGCTCTTGCTGTGAACTGTGATCCATTAACGATACTAGGATACCGTGTGGTAACCGTAAGTACCTGGATAAATTTCCAACGAACTACAGATTGTTCGTAGGTCGGAGACTCTACCGCTGGAGTGGCTACTGCCGTGGGTGACCCGCCATAAGAGAAGGGTAGCTTAGAGACACGTCGTTCTAACGAGACGTTGTCATTAGACATGACTGAACCATTATGAACGACTATACTAGCTCGTACATTATGCGAACATTATTTGGGCTTGTACGCCAAAGACGAGTAATTATACCTGTTTATAGCTCTCGTTGTTTCACCTTGTTGCTCAGTGGTTATGCTTGTAATTATGTGTGGTATGTTGGTGGATTTGTTTGAACGAGCCATTGTGCTCATATTATGTGTTGTGAACTGGTTGAGCCGAGTCGCTGTACTCATGTGTAGATTATGGTGGGCTGTTTGGTCGAGTGAGTCGCCGTACTCAATTATGAACGATTAAGTGTTTGTTGGAATGGGGTCTCTGCACTCATATAAGCGTTGAAACGCTTTCAGTGGTTTATTACGATGCAATGTGTGAAGCCGGGGGCTTGTTTGTTATTTGAGTTACTGCAATATATATTGTTGCTTTACAGTTTTAACATTAAACTACTTGCATGAAAATGAATTGCATGCTCTCGACCAATTAACTGAGGGTCCGAGGAGGCATGACAGTCATGTAGTAACATACTCAGCAGGGGCTGATTCCATACCACAAACAACCATTTTTGCAGGTATGCAGCTTCCGGTGTCGGCAAAGAGAGGGACGCGCTGGGTAGTTTAATTACAGTTGTTTTAAATATGCACTGTTGCATTTTGATACGAACTTAGAAACGTGTATAGGATTGGGATACTTAGAATGCTCACTGTGAATGTATCTTATATTGGTTTGGGAAGGTTAGATCTATCTCTTGTTGTCACTGTGGGAAATTGTTTCGTATTTAAGAATATATCAGTAAGCACGTTAATTATTACTCGTATGTGCGAGTAAGAACGGTGACACCAGTAGTTCAATTGTTGAGATTACCGCTGTGATTATAATGTTAGGTAAGATGATTAGGAGCCGATTAGAGTAGGGGTGTTACAGAATAGACAAACGATGACCGACGGTGAATGGTATGATTTTCTTGTAGCTTGTTTGCTAACGAGGGGTCACTCGGCTTGTGTGCTATTTGTTTGATTGTTTCGACTAAAACAAGATAACGCATGCAACCGGTTTATTGTATTTGATGTGTGTTTATATTAAACTAACACATCTTATATTGAGGAACTACTAACTAAGCTTGTTAAATGATGAAGTGAGATTATAATACACTCCCTAATATTGGTTGGTTAATACTTGAAAGTGGTTTAATTAACACATTTGTCTTGAGAATTCCAGTAACTAGAACTTGGGGGGAGTGAGGAATCCGGGACTGACTCCGGTCATGCATGTTAAGGAATGGGGGTTGGTATCTGTCTTTGACTTGTCGCCTAGAGTCGACATATAGACTCGACCACCTTGGATTATAGTTCAAGGTGGGAGGCCAGATTAAGATGGTGCGGTGGGATCTCCTAAATCCCAAATTTAAGAAATAATGTTTTTTTAACCCAATGGAGTTAATAGCTCATTGGCTAGGGTTACTTTTGACCCGACAAAGATAAACATTGAGTTAAAGAACAACCAATTCTAATTTTAGAACGGTTGGTACACTGAGATAAGAATGGATATGAGAATAAGAGGATTCTTAACTTAAGGAGTTAAAAAGCTAACTCACTTACTTAAGGAACGCTTTAAAGTCATTCAATGTGTTTAAACTTTGATTGGTTCATATGATTGTGTTGTATTTATTGTACTTCTTATTAATGTTGTATAAATAATCAACTGCATGTATACGACAAAGTAGTAGTGTGTAGCCCTGTTAGCTTGGGGGCTACAGGCTAATCGTACCAGTGAAGGTGCTGAGCGCCTCAGGGCATCCATATTTATTTTGCAGGTAAGCGCCCATAGAAGACCCACCTTGAGAGTAGGAGCGGGTAGACTTAGGATGGGCTTTACATTTTGTCTACGGGTTGTGCATGTACACCTGTTAGTTGATAGTTGCAGTGGCTAGCAAACTATGTTAGACTTGAGATACTTGATACTCGATTGGTATTTGGTAAGTGATGTACATATTTAAGTTCGGTATATTCTGGTAGTCAGACCGTAGCAAGGTGCTGGTTGATGTAAGGAATTCCACTGCAATATTAATATATTTGTTAGATGGTTTATTCGATAATCACGACTATTAGAGACAGGGTGTTACAACAAGTGGTATTTGAGCGTAGTTACGCTCTAAATTCTAGAAATACCGGGTCAAGATATGAGTTAAGTTATGAGACATGGGTTAAGGGTGTGAGATGTTAGTGTGAGAAGAGTCAGATGACCACTAATAAGTGTGGATCGTCTTTACCGTCCACGGACGTTATAAACTCGTAAACCGAGACCTTTGTAATCACATGCCTAATGTGCATTGTACTTGTTCAGACGTCAGAAAGGAGAGGCCGAATCCGTGGTCGAGGTGAAGAGGCCATCGAGATACCGGGTGGGCAGACGACAGCCGAGATCATTGCTGCCGCCCTGGGGCATATGGGTTATCAGCCCGACGCACCACCTCCACCACTACAGCCCCGGGACCCAAACTGGGTGAAGAGTCTTACGGATCTTCGACCCTCACCGTTCAAAGGGGAGACCGATTCCGCCAAGCTAGAGGCATACATCTCCGAGATGGAGAATGCCTTTGAGGCCCTTGACGTTCCTGCTGGAGTCAAGGTGCGACTTGCTGCATTCTACCTGAAGGGTGCGGCGGGCGATTGGTGGAAGCTGGTAAGGGCATAGCACATGGCCAACCCCGACTTCGGCTGGGAGCAGTACACAGCGTTGCTATGAAGTACGATCCCGTTCATGTCCAGACTAACACTAGTAGAAAAAAGATTTTAAATGACGGACTTTAAACCACGGTTAACAATGAAGCCATCGTTTAAAGTTTATAAACCACGGTTATTTAGAGAACCGTCATTTATGTTGCACGGCTCACTATATAAATGACGGTTTTAGCAGAAACTATCGTTTATAGTTCGACGCCTTAGAAGATAAATGACGGTTCTAGTTTCGACCGTCGTATATAGTGGTTATAAACCACGGTTAAAATGGAACCGTCATTTTATAGTTTTGCGCCGAACATTATAAACCACGGTTTCAGTATAACCGGGGTTTTTTTTTCATCACATAGGTTTTAAAATGACGGTTTCCTTCAAAACCGTCGTTTAAAAGTTTTTTAATTAAAACCCTGACGGCCTCATTTTCTTATTCTTCCTCCCGCGTTCTTCTTCCTCTAGCGATTCCGATTCCCGTCGTCCCGCCGTTCACCATCGAGCTTGCCCCTTCTTCCTCCACCGGTCGATGTCGATGTTGCTCCGCCTAGCTCCTTCGTGCGTCGCCAAGCAGTGGGTAGTTTAAAAGCGCTCCACCGCCCCAACCTCCCCTCTCGCCTGAATCGCCTTCCACCGTCGCCTCCACCATCTCGGTCCACCACAGTGCCTCCGCGAATGCCCCAACGCCAACCTCCAAATTTCTTCGGTAATTAAACCATAGTTTAGCAATTTTTTGATTAGTGTGGCTGATTATGCTTTTGAGGAGTGAATTACAAAATTTTTGATCGTACGTGATATATATATATATAATTATGTATGTAGAAAATGAAGTAATTAAGCTGCCTTTGAAGTTTGATATCTCTGTCCACATTCCGTGCAAAACCAGTACGATCAACAAGGCATTATTATTTTGTTTTTGGAAATTATATTAGATGGATAATGTGAATCCTCCACCACCGCTGCACCTCTGTTAATTCTCTTCTTTGTATTATGGCTGCACCTCTACATTAACGATTTTAACAAAATAATAATGCTAATATCATTTTAGTACAGTTAGTTAAATTAGACTTTGAAATGCACTGGTGTGGTGTGGACATTGAACTGAAGCAACCCAAACTCATAAGTTGAACAAGCAACGTACCTGCTCTGCACCTCTGTTAATTTTCTTCATTGTGTATATGTGCCTCTGCAGTGCTGATATAAATCAGTGGAACATCTCATCTCTCACGCCAGATTGAAGAGTGGGCTGCTAAATTCTAGAATTTGTATTTGGTAATCTACTAGAATTTATCTTCTCTCTGGCAATTATAACTTTTGTTTTTGATTTCTTTTGTGACTGTCGCAAGTTGAACAAGGAACTTACATGCTCTAAGGATAGATAAGTGTTAAGTTTATAAGTTATCACTTATCAGAATTGAAACAAATGACAAAGCGATGAACGATGAATCTGTTCATTATTCTGGTTAAAGATATCACACTGTCACGGTAAAACATAAATAGGTTTTGGGGAAAGGACCAAACTGTATTGTTATATAGTATATCTCTGTCTTCCATCCTAGCTGTTCTTATTTAGTTTGATTGTGATGCCAATGTCTGAGCCTGATCATATATAGAAAGGCCATGCAATATAGATGGATTTTTTACTACTACTATATGATGTAAGTTTTCTGTTGCATTAATAATATACTACTGTACTCTACTGCTTAAATGACATCAAATTGTCAATACTAGTAGCTAAGCAGTTGCAATCAGCTACATACAGTTTTACTTAACAACCAGATTCATTGCATTTGTTTGGGAACTTTTGTTATTCTTTATTTAATTTAATTAGTTTAAGTAACTTCATCTCCCTTTTTTATAGTATTTAATATATAGAACCTTTTTAAGTTAATTATTGTATTGTTTGAAGCTTCAGGGTAGTGTATTTAAATTCAACATAAGCCTATACCTTAATTTGCATGTCACCAAGTTACTCGTGACCGCGAGCCCCCCCGGTCTACCTCAAGACTAGACTCTAGAGCACCTAAATAATTAATTAAGGAAATACTACTACGATGATAGAATAGCCACACTAAAAGTAAAGGGTTTGGAACAGGAAGCCGAAAGTATTTTACTCTATTAATACTAATTAGATATAGGTAATATGGACCACACAGAACATGGGAGGCTAGGGAACACTAATCGCTTTTGCTTGCAGTGCTAGCAGCTAACCAATCATAATGAGCTAAATCCATCTATATTGCATGGCCTTTCTATATAATATGATCAGGTTTAATTATCAGCGGTGTATTTGGGAGTGATGTAACCTCAAAATGTAAATAAATCTGTGTGGATCCGGTTTCAAGATCTTTATATTCCTAATGATCCTGGCAGAAACTGTATTAGAGTTGAATCCCCTATTTTTTTCCAACTTAAGATGTAGAAAATAAATTAGAAATCATTGTCTTGGATATGGATGGATTCTACTGGTCGATTTTTTTTCATTTGTAGATTATGCTTCATCCAGTTGTTCCATACTTCTTTTTTGCATTTTTGTTGTATTGAAGCATTTTTCGTTTTGTTTTCTCAAAATATGCAGAAAAGAGTTGAGGTGCCCCCAAAGTTTAGAAAGTTACCGAGTTATTTTTTATTATTGGAAATTACACATGCCATTTAGCTCGTTATCAATAGGATTGAAGGACACAATTATATGTTAATATTTTTCTTTTCTTTGGCAATTTGTAGGTTGCTTCAAAGGGAAATTGCATTGTTCTCCCGCTGCCTGAATGTCGTCTTCATCCTCCACCATCACGGCCCATCCACCGCCGGAGTCTCATCGTGAAATACCCCTAATTAAATAAACATGGAATAAACATTTAATCAATTAAATTAAGGCCTAAACATGCCTTAAAATCAATATAAAAACAACAATGGTCAACATAAAGCAAATATTGCTCCCTTTGACCGTTTAGGGTAAATGAATACCCAAATGAACTCCTTAGGACTTAAAATCTTGTCCTAAGCATATTAACACATAAATGAACGTACTAAAATTATTGGACAACACTCCAACATAAATAACAAGCATTAACATGCTTAAAAGTCACTTAGGGCAAAAATGTGCTCTAAGAAGTTTGAAAGGTCATGTGACCTCCGTTTGACTCCAAATCAAATTCCTAAATTCCTAAGCTTAGTAATCATGTAATGGATGAGACTAATCTATTACCAAAGAAAAACCAAAATCAAAAATAAACTTTAACACAAAATGTGCACTAAGCTTCCTTAAAGCACATTTTTGTGAGATTGTCTTCAAAATGAGTTTTGTTTGACTTTAGGGTCTCGTATACCCTTAAATATACTAGTGTGACATAATGTACCACATTAGAATGTATAATTCAAAGTTTTTCAAAAATCAAAAATATGTGCCTTGGTTGTGAATGGTACTTTCATAACATGTAAACCTTTAATCTAGTCAGTGGTAAACTATTACCATTCGACCTTGACCTTTTATTTCCGCAAACGTAAGGCCTTTTTCCTTGTTAAATAGCCGGCCATACATGTATACATTATGGCTTAGAAATGCCTTTATTATAAGTAACCTTTACTACCTAATTAATTTAACAAGTCAAAAGGAATTTGGCCACCTTACTTTGTCCCTGTCGGCAGCTTTAGGAGGTTCCCATCGCCTGCTTTAGTTAATCATCCCTATCCAGTAGCAACGTGAAGACCTGCAAAAGGAGTAATATGGGTGTCATTATTATATGACAAATGTTTATAATAAACTAAACAAATCATACCACCGTTATTACCTAATCCCACCGCCTGCTTAATGTATTATCCCCATCCAATTGCAGACTCGGTACCTGTAAAAAAAAAAGGGGGTCACCGAATACTATATACAAAATAAGAGTTCCTATAACATGTCTATATTTGACTTATGTTACAACCGGAATCAATGCCTTCCATGTTGGCTTGCCTTGCCGACAGTTTTAAAAATTTTCCCCTCATTCTTTACCAACTGAGACAAAATAAAATTATCTATCACATGATGACTTATCCCACTTTACCGAAAGGGTTGTCCATTTACATAAAGAAGCCAAATTGGAATCATCTTCTTCAGCTCCTCCATAACCGAGAGCAATTGCCCAGCTTCAAAGACCAGCATCTATGGTTGTAGACTGAGATGAGACAGGAAGAAGAGGGTGTATTTCGGTTGAAAAACAGAAGAAGAAGGGAAGGAAGTTTAGTTAGATTTTTAAGGTATAAACTATGCATTAGACACACCCCTCTTCCTTCCTTAATTACCGGTTTTATCTTGACCTCTTCCAGCTCATTTGTTTCAGTTTTACATGTAAATTCAATGGATATATTTACCTTCTCATGTGGCGAATGGTTTCAAACTCAAAGCCATGCAAAAACCATTCTCGGATAGGTATATACCAGCTTTGAACTACCTTGATTCTTACCGATTTAAGTACTGATTTGTATGGTGGTTTTAACACCTTACATTACTTCAAATTCCAGGCGAGAGTTAGCCTACCTAAGTCCATCCTTATCAAGGTAAAATCAAGTTAAAACTAAGCTTATTAAGTCTTTAATTACTTCTAGTGTTAAGACTAATAATGCTCATTGGTTTCTCTGCATAACTAGTGGCGAATGGTGCTATACATGGGGAGGGAATCTACACAAAATTGTGGGAATTAAATCCAAGCATAAGCCTAGCAAGTAAGCTAGTTGCTACCTTAATTAAATGCTAAATAAATGTATGTGTGGTATTATGTTAAAAAAAATTTGATTTAAATATATGTGTGTGTGTACAGCCGTGACCATGGGGTGTTGGTTGGCTGTTTGATTTGCTTATAAATCAAGTAAGTATACTAACCTAGTATAATATAAAGTTTTTATGTAATTTCAATACATATACATAGTAGCTGAGGTTATTTAGGTTCTACATGACCTAACTATGTGATAAATATTTAATGACATTTTTGTTAGAGAGTTTGGTGTTTAAATGACCTATAAGGTCAAGGGAGAAATTTAAGGGGTTAAATTGCAAAAGATAAAAATATATGATGGAATATTATGAGAAGCCGTGATGCTATAAGTTTGAAATAATCAAACTATATATTAAACATGTTTATGACATTTTAGGGAGCTGACCTAATGTCTATGTGACATAAAATATCATAGAAGTTAATTAAGAGGATAAAACATAATTTATAAAATATTGTTACAAGTATATACTACAACCGCAGATATAATGTCTTCCATGACATTTATGAGTGGTTTACATTATATATCAAGATTTGTAACAAGCTATGTATTTTTTGGCTATTTAATTTTATGACTTATTAAGTTTAAACTAATTGTAGGATTAAATAATTTTTTACCGAAAACAGTTTGGGGTTAGATTGTAATTAAAATAAATTTAGAGGCTAAATATAGGGTATAGCCGAAAACTTTGCTTTTAAAACTATTAAAATGAATTTTATAAAGTTTTGTTAAGTTTGGGGTCAAAAATGTAATTTTAGAAAATAAGGGGCCAAACTATAATTTATTGAAACTATGGTCAAACTAGTGGTCAACGGGTTAATATAGACCATGAGGGAAGCTTTGACCAAAATTAATTACATAAGTAATTAAAATGTGAACTTATAGTGATGTTACAAGTTAAATATGGAATTTACAAACTATTGGGGTATGAAACATAATTTCCGAAAATATGGGGTTAAATTGGTTAATATAATAGTTTAGATGATAAGTATAAAGTTTGGGAATTTTTAGAATTAAATAAATGATTTTATGAAGAAAAGTGTATAATATATAGTTTTGTGACATATAGTAAGTATATTATATAAAGTGTGGTCAATATGTAATAAGGGAGAATATTGGGACGGAAAAAAAAGGATTTCAAACCGCTGGTGGTCTGTTGGAAATAAACAATATAAAATCTATAGGTTATGTAAATAATGAACGTTAAAACCATATAATATAATCTATATGTAACTTATGAAAATATATGTGGCAAGAATGTAATTATAAGGAATTATAACGTGTTGGAAATAATTAAGAAAAAGCCCAAGAGGCTGTTCGGTATTTTTGGTAAAATATAACCATAGGTTATATTAACTACTAAGTTAAAATGATATATAATAGGTAATGACATTATAGAATATATGTGGTTACATTGTAATAATGAAAATCATATGGGAAATGAAGAAATATAAGTGTATAAATGCATGCCCAAGCGGCAATTAAGTGTGAGTTGTAAAACCATATATTATAATGTCAAATGGAATATAAAATATCATACCATATGGTATAAGGTATTAACGTAACATTGTATAATTTTATGTGGTCAAAACATGGTTTATAAAACTTGATGCCATAACCGCATATATAACATTCAATAACGAAATTATAAACTATGGGTTACAATGATATAAATACTATAGATATTATATAGTATTAACGTGATTAAATGAAACCATTACCATTAATAATATTCACATGAAATAATGTGACAATTAATGAGAAATGGAATTTAAAAACTAAGGTTGGTATTAAAATAAGCCTTAGGAAATTATAATACATGTAATGAATTGTTAGACAATATTAAGATAAAGTTCTTAATATGAACTGCATAAAAAAATGCAACAAATGGAAATTATCATCTTACATAAGATGATAGTAATGTAACATATAATATAAGTGAATAAATAATGAAATATGAATGTATGGGAATATATATATATAAGTGAGATGCGCAAGCATATGTTAAAAATATATACATATTGGACTATATGGAATAGTTGAACTATATAATATAGTGCATGCATACATGCAACTATATATTATATGAGTAAATCAAATAAAAACAACATATATAAATCTATATGTAAAACCGAGAATATATCTATATATATATATAAGTATATACAATATGGTTTTAAATGTCATGGATTAATAAATGACAAGCGTTATTGTAACGCCCTTATTTACAATAATTACAGCGGAATATAAAATCTCTACTGGCGTTTACAGACTATCGGGTTCCAAACACCCGGCACCAAACCTCACCAATTACAACTTATAAAATTACAAAAGCTACGGTCTGAACTCGAGAAAAACAACATAACATAACTACTAGTAAAATAGAATAACTCTCCACAATTCCTAATTCCCATCCCAATCACTCATGCTCTTCGTGGCCACCTGTACAAACAATTAATACCTGCAAGATGAAACCAAGCAGCCCACCCCGGGAGGGGTGAGTGAGTCAGTTCCCTGGAATGGAACTGGTACAATTCTCCAAAACAATCCTTAAAACATAACTCTTCAAAATAAACAGTAACTTGAAATTAAACTCTTGAAAGTAAAGCAGGGAAACAAGACACTTTAAAATAACCAAGCCAAAGATAACAAGTTAATAATAGAAAAGGTAAGTTAGTGAACAAAAACCACACCATGTGTTAGTGGACATCCAATGCCTTAGTTAAACCCAATTCCCGTTAGGAGTAGAAAGACTCAGATAGTCACAAAGGACTAGGAATGATAAGATAGATCCAAGAACCAATAACTCAAGAGTGAAATAATTCAACTGGGAGAGATGGCCCCACCGCCAAGTACGTCCTTTTAGGACAGGGGATATACAGCCCCTCACTGTCTACAACGTCCCTTTTGGGACAGGGGATATGCAACCCCTCACTGTCTATCACGTCCCTTTTTGGGACAGGGGATATACAAACCCCCACTGTCTATCACGTCCCTTTTTGGGACAGGGGATATACAGCCCCTCAATGTCTATCACGTCCCTTTTTGGGACAGGGGATATACAGCCCCTCACTGTTACCATTGAAGACGCGCGCACGTCGAAACCTCAAGTACCAGCTCATGGATGAAACGATATCCAGAGTCAAAAGAAGAATTCCCAAGATTGACCTTTTTCCAAATTCCCACTAGATCACTAACTACCCAGAGCAATACCAAAACACTCAGTCCTACAGAGTGCAGAAGCGTAAACCCTATGCAGCCAATGTCTAACGGGGCACCAAAACGAAGGAACCAATACCCAAGTGTGTTTCGCATTCAAGGCTTAGTTAGTCACACAAGCTGAGTTAGTCACACAACCATTTCTTTTTAGAAATTCCTCTTAAAGTCAGTTAGCGTTTTCTAAAACATTCCACAAGTCAATCAGCAAAAATATCGGAGTACGAGAAATCGTACCTGGTCAACGCTGTAGCAGTTCTAGTAACTCGTGCAAACCTTCAACAATTCTCTGAGGAACATTGAAGATAATTTACTATCAAAAACCTGTACCCTAAGTTAAACTTAAATAAATTCCTCTCTCTTATTTCTAACTCTCAATTATCTTATAAGCCCTCGCTTAAGTGTTATGTGTAACCTTTGACTTATCAGTTAGAAGGTTGTATAGCCCAAGGTTGTAGGATCAAGGAATGTACTTTATTAACACCTGCTAACTGTCCATTCCTATCCACTTTATTCATATCTAACCACAATCCTCACATTCAAGACTTTTGAGACCTTTATATCATAAATGTGTTTATATTATATAATTAAATCTAAGAATTTCAATAATAATCTTAAGCTCAATACCTTTATTCTTAATTTAGAATAAAAATTATATTATGACCTATGATGGATTCATCTCAGGATACTACTATACTATTATCTCACAATGTAAAGATTATGTACTTAAACAATATCTACTAGATAACCCATTATGATTAAGTCTTTCCCATAACTTAATTAAGTTCTACATCTTGTATATTGGAATCGTAGTGTTGTAGACACGTTTTAGTAAAACTTAATTGAACTGCTAAACTCAATTATCTCACCTTTAGTTCAGAATGACTTTTAATTACAACCATCTAATAAACTTGTCATAAGACGTTAAATAGCTTCTCATCCTGAATAACTATACTATAGTTAACTTAGTTTTAACGAATTAATCCTACATTTAGTATTCATAAGGTATATTATATGTTTTATTATTACCTATACAATAAGGTGTTTAGTACAACCTTTTATGATTAATTACTTACATTTAATTTCCTAAATGTTTTATTTTTACACACATTCTCTCTATAGACTATGTATAATCCTTTGTACTAAACTTCATTAAACTTAAGCCTTAAATACGTTTTAAATTGTTTTACAAAACCTAAGGTTTCTAAGGAATAACCTAATAAATTAATTTCCTTTATTGTATTTAGGATGGACAATATATCTACATAGAGTAGAATTCATCAAAGAATTAAATTCTGGTTCGAAAGTGAAATTGTTAATTATTTAATAAGATAATCCATTATGAAAATTCTCATATTTTATATTCAAAATAACATATCATTATGTCCCATTACCATAAAGTATATCAATATAATATCTTATGTAACTTAGTTTTATCTAATAAAAGGTTCAAAGGTTTTAAGTATCAAATTCCTATTTATAAACCTTCTATACATTCTAACCACTAAATGCCTTACTTAATTGTAAACTCACATCCTAAGTATTGGTAATAAATGTTATAAATGTATTTCATATGGCTTATCTAATGCCAAGAAACTTAAGGATCATTATTTAGATAAATTTCCAAATCATAATTTAATATAGTTTTATATCATAATCCTTTTAATGATTTTATCTTAAAACATTAAGTTATATTTCAATACCATGAATGTTAAGAAACGATTAAATCTGGACTTACTAATCCACCTCACATTTAGATGTATAAGTATTTTATTTATTTATTATTGTTTATATTAAGAACATTTAGATGTAAATTATTACATTTATTTATTAATTATATAGTAAGTTCTATTGGTGTAAAATCTAATTACAAATATTCCTAAGTCCCAACCTATTAATTACCTAACCAAATTATAGATTTACATTCTGGTCTTTGACAAATAATATTACACATGTACTTTAATATGGTTTATATAAATCTTAGAAATCCAAGATAACTCTTTAAGCTTAATTCCATAACCACAATTTAATACTACCTCATATAATATTCTTTTAATAGTATTATGTATAGGTTTAGTTTAACTTATTAATCCCTTCATATTCTATTTGCTATAAGGTATTTTATGTCTTTTATTTATTTATTTATCGTATATGTATACTAGGATTTATTCAAGACATTCTTTATGTAGTTTTATTGCATTTAATTATTTATATTAACTTTTACACATATCTATCTCCAAAATATGGCTTATAAAATAAAGTATTTCCCTTAGTTTCTATTAAGTATATTAACTACCATATTATATAATTAATATAAATGTAGATTAATTTAGTTCCTTGATTTAACCTAAGTTACTATTTTATTTCTTTTATATATATGTTTTTATATATATATTTACTTCACTTAAAAGTTTATACCCAAAAAAAACTTATTAACATTCTGTATTAAATGTTAGTTTAGTCTTATTATATTTTCCCCAACCTAAAAAGTTTATTAATCATCTATACTTTAATTTTTGGTTACATTAAAAACCTTATATTATAAGTTATTCTTATGAAATTGCCCAAAAATTCCCAAATTTAATATACAGTAACTATAACATTTTAGACATATTATAAAAATTTTTTTTTATAAAAATATCTTTTACATTTAGCCAAATAATTCTAGCAAACCCGTAACTTGCAAAACTCATAACTTATGTTTAAAAACTCCAAACCCATAATAATTTACATCAAAATAAACTAGATTAAATAAGGAATCTATGGTTAAAATTTCAAGTCAAAATACCTTCGGGAAGGCCATTAACTAAAATCAACAAGTTAGAGTTAAATTCTGAAATTTTATAAACTTATAACATTCTTTAATAACACGATCTAATCTCGGCCGTCCAATCTTTTAAAACGCGATCGAACGGCCCCTGAACGCTGAGTTCATCAGCGATTACAGATTCCAACCCGAGTAATAATTCGGCGTTTCCTCACAATCTACAGAACGAAATCGAGTGATTATTGTTTCTATGGTTTCGAAATTAAATCCCGGTTCTAATGACACCGATTTCCCCAATTATAATGCAGAATTCACTGGTTTTTGAATTCAGTTTCGAAGTTAGGGTTCGTAAGGGTTTCCGAATTCGTTTCTCTCAAATTCACTCAATCTAAAGCGCAATTGATGCAATTGAATGATGGTTTTGACCGATAATGTAACATAGTTTAGCAAGGTTGAAGGAATTTGGATAAAACTTACCGGAGTTGTGCGCATTGAGTGAATTCGAATTCGAAAATCTGGAAAAGTTTGAACTTTCGAGCAGTTCACGAGGCCGACTTTGAGGATCTATAACTTGCAGCACAGATCGAGTTAGGCTATGTGTAAGGGCTTAATCAAAAGAGTAAACTTACCTCTACATATTGATAACAAGAACTAATCCTAACTCGCAACACACAGAAAGAAATCGAAGCTAGAAGTTGCGAGTTTACCTTGCGTTTTCTGGAAAGAAAATTGTGATTTTATGTGGTGGCGAAACCGAAAATTTAGACAACTTGTTCTTCCAAACGGTTGGGAATTGTCTTAGGTCATCAACATGAAAATTTTAGAGGGATTATAGCTCTTCAAAACGAGCTAAAGAACATGAAATTTGGCTGAGAAACGAAGAAGTTATGGCTAGTCGAAGTTACCTGATTCGAAGGGAAAAACTGGAACTGCGGTTACGGTTTTGCAGGGTGGCTACTTTGATTCAATTTTCCGGTTGATTTAGGACGAGTTAGGGTTAGTGTGAGTTATGGTTGTTTAGAGGAAGTTTAGGAGAAGACAACAAAGAAGACGGCACTCAAAATTTCCTTAGGATGAGAAAGTTATGAAGGTCACAAGATAGGGCAAAACCTGATTTCTGTTACCGGAATTATAGGAGATAAAATGACTAAGTGTTGGGGCGCGATTACCGAGGCACGCGATGAGTCAGCAAAACGTGCCACGTCAGCCCTTTTTTTCAAATTTTGGTTCTAAACTTCATTTGATCATAACTTTGGCTAGGATGATCCGTTTTTGACATTCTTTTTATCGATCTTCATGGTTTTCCATAACCTATTTATTGGTATAGGTTTCATGGGCTGGTTTGACCATTCTCAAAAAGTCAACCCTAGCAAGGCTTAATAAGCTTTAAGTTTTCTGTAATTTTATTTTGAATTTTATGTTTCAAAACAGTGTTCAAACTCTTTCTAAAATCTTTATAATATACTTGGAGTGTTTAGAAATTTTCCTAAGATTTATTGACTTATAAATCTTATTATTATATTCATAATACCATATAATAATATATAATAATTAAACATTTAATTGTATTCTTTAGAGTTAAATAGGAGGAATCCCCTAAAATAATTTCCATAATTCCATATAATATTAATACTCATAATTCCATACAATAATTTAATATTCATAATTCCTTATACTAGTTTAATATTCATAATTCCATATAATAATTTAATATTCATAATTCCATATAATAATTTAATACTTAATAGTATTATTAAAGGTTTAATAAAAGAAATCCCCTAAATTAATTTAAATTAATTTAGGGGTATTTCAGTATATCCCCCTTAAAAGAAACTTCGCCTCGAAGTTTAAAAATCAACTAATAGGCACTCACACCGCTTCGGGTGTGCTGAGACAATAATAATTCCAATGAAACTCCATACCAATCCAATCCTTTATTTCCATCCATTTCCATAACAACATTCCACTCGAGATTACTCAAAATCAAAACGAACCAAGATATACCAAGACATAGCATGATGAAAATCAACAGTCCCATACTGTGTCATAATGTAAAATCCAAGCACATACAAACACCTCTCGTTCTGCTAATAAGGCAACATGGCATAATCTGGATGAGGTGACGAAGGAAGAGTATGCCAGTATATCCCCCTTAAAAGAGCTAAGGTACGCCCTCGTACCGCTACTAACGACACATTCAAAGAATTCAACACCTTATTAACCAGCTTTGTTGTAAATTTTATCGCACCGTTGATTTTATCTGAGATCGATATATATATATCTGTATCTCTTGATTGTTTTGCATTTGTATTTTCTTAACTGTTATAAAATTTTATCTTATGATTATTATCCATTCATTATATGACCATTATATGTTCATTTTATCATATCAATTATATTAACAAGCTACAACTTAGGTGTAACACACTTGAGTAGTTTAAAATAATATTTCAGATCATTTAATAATCCTAGATAATCTTTCAAAATTATCTTCAAGTGTTGATTAGCCAACCATATGTTAAAACTCTATAAAATAAATATTTTCTGTGACTGAAGAGGGGAAAATGTGTCCAGAGGCCCTAAAGAAAGAGCAACAGCCTAATAAGGCTAAGACAACGACCGGGCGTCCCTGACCAAGCCCAAGCAGGCCTCAAGCGGTGACCGGTCGTATTCGACCGGTCGCCAAGAATCCCAGAACACAGCGTAGAGAGCGACCGATCGCCCTCCAAAAGTATCGCTACGGCCGGTCGGTTACGACCGGTCACCTGAGATATAAAGGGTGGTATGAGAAGCGACCGGACGTCTGTGACCGGTCGCCTAGTAAAGCATGAATAGCGACCGGTCGTCTGTGACCGGTCGGTAGGGAGATTAGGATAAGATATTTATCAGATATTTTGTAAGTCTGCCAAGATATTTTTGTGCCAGGCTGGCACAACGTGATAGGCCAGAAGGCAGATGGGAAACACTATAAATAGGGGTTCACCCCTCAATAAAAGGCACGCGAACAATACTTGAGAATTTTTACTGTTGCATTGTGTTGTTACGAGTCTCTCTCTCCCCACCCTTGCTCTTGCGCTCCCCCTTTCGGTAACAAGGTAACTCGGTAAAACTCGGCAGTAGATTAGAATCCCAGTCATCAATTACGTGAGAGGACGGTGTGAGGATCCTGGGGTTTATACTATTTCATTTGGCGCCGTCTGTGGGAAACGAACAGCTCAGATCTAGCAACCACGAGTCCACCAACAAGAGTAATAACTTTGGAAAACATGCGAAGTCGACACATCTGAGAACAAAATTGTGTTTTTGCAGGTTAGGTACGAAGATGGCACCCAGAACAAGGAAAAATCTGCAAACCAACGGCGGAAGCACTGGACCCGAGGCAACCCACGACTCCATTTCCAAAAAAGACCTGGAGAACATGCTGGCGAGCCTCACTAGATCAATCGACGAAAAAATCGTGGAAGGAAACGAGCTCCTGCAACAGGAATTGATGCAGAGAGATGAGGAATTCCAGCGAAAATGGGAGGAGATGTCAGAGGCGATAGATCTCCTGAAGGGTCGGGATGCGGCCGGAAGCAATGACGGGAAAAGAGGCACCCGAGGAGAGGCCTTAATCACTATCGAAGAGGAAGAAGATGATGCCATTGACATGAGCCTATACCCCTTCTCTGAGAAGATCCGCAGAGCTAAACTCCCGCCCCACTTCGTCGCCCCGGCGGTGGAGAAGTACGACGGTACTGGGGATCCTGCTCAGCACATTAAGAAGTTCATGTTCGCCATGAACACCCAGGGGATTAGCTCCCTCGCCCTGTGCAACCTGTTCCCTGGAACACTCTCCAAGAGAGCCTTGAGCTGGATCTCGTCCAGGCCACCCCAGTCGATCTCCAGTTTCAAACAACTAACCGAGGAGTTCCAACAATACTTTGCGGCCAGTAAGAAGGTGAAAAGAGAAACGATAGAGCTCATGGATGTGAAACAGGCCAAGGGAGAGACTGTAAAAGAATACAGTGAGCGGTTCCACAAGCAGGTGGCTGAAATCGACGATATCGATGAAAAGATACTGATCAAAGCCTTCGGTAATGGCTTGGCCCACCCCCGCCTCGCTGGAAAGATAGCCACCAAGGCGCCAAAGTCGCATGGTGAGTTAGCCGAGATGATCCACGACTTCCTCAAATCGGAAGTTGCGGAGAATAAGGCCAAGGAGCTCCTCAACAGCTTTAGAGCCCCCGCCGCGGGTGAGAAGAAGGCAGGCCAGACAGGAGGGGCGGTTGCGGCCGGAGGATCGCACCAGGGGGGAAGCCGATACAAGCCTTATTCCAAGACCCCGGCCCCCCAGGGACAGCAGGCCTCGAGCTCCAGAACCTTCCCAACGGTATCCATAGACCCAGGGAAATATGCCGCTGCCGTATAGAGGGCTTCTACCCCCACCAGAAAAACCCTTCCCGGAGAGGTGCCGTGGCCTTCTTGTGAGTACCATGGGCACCGAGCCACAGAACCTAACTGCGCAACACCTCGCCAAGAGCTAAGGATAATTGATGAGAACAAGAAGAATGAAGGGGAGGCCCGCAAGACAGCACCATGGAGCCCAGTCCTCTCGGCCAAGACCAGAAGGAGAGGTCCACCCCGAATTGGATCATAGCAAGTTCTTCTGTGGTAATCACAGGTTATGTAAATTGCCTAGGGTAATTCTCTAGAATCGGGGCGAAGTCCCCCCTCTTAGAAGGAAAGAATCACCTCTATACCCGCAGGGACTGTAATTCGTTACTATTTTATTAAAGCTTTCTTATATATAAGTAATTGCACCTCGATAAAGTTTTCACGTATCTTGAAGTTCACGACTAAAACATACAGACAAAAAAAAACTAATGAAATCCTCCTTGAATGCTCACAGACTATTCTCAAAGTAGGGCCCTTGACCCCCATGAAAGGAAAAGACACGTCCACGAGGTTCACCGAGAACTCCCGGACAAGAAGGACACGAAGCCTCAGAAGCTCCCCCCAATCTACTTCACTGAGGACGATGAAGACGGAGTCCTGTACCCGCACAACGATCCACTGGTCATAAGGGCTCAGGTGAATGACCGCATGATGGGAGGAATCCTAGTCGACAGCGGGGCAGGGGAAAACGTCATTTCTGTTGAGGCAGTAAGGAAACTCGAGATACCGGAAGATAAGATCAAGCCCTACTCAACCATACTGGGAGGTTTTGTAGGGGGAATCTCGGCTAAATCTACAGGAAGCATCGACTTCACCATCACCCTAGGCAGGGGACGAGAGGCGCACGGAAGACTGACGGCCTTCATCCCTTCCCGGGCTCTCCGGGTACAACATGTACCTAGGGCGACCAGGTATAAACGACTTCAGAGCCATTTGTAGCACCCACCATCTGGAGATGAAGTACCTGACCTGGTCAGGGAAGCTCGTTACGGTGAGGGGAAGCCAGAAAGTCGCACGGGTGTGTGAAGTACGGATCATGGAAGGTCTGCCAGAAAATGAGACCGTCAAAACCACGGGGTCCGAAAAAGAATTCAAGGGAAAGCTCCCCCTCCCCGACGAAACAACAGGGCGGTACGAGTCCCCCGCTGATCCTCCAAAAGAGGTACCTCTACGAACTGACCCCAGCAAATTTTTTAAAATTGGGAATGCCTTTGACAGCGAAGAACAAGTCCATATAACAAGGTTCCTAGAAAAAAGAAGGGCTACATTCGCCTGGAGCACAGAGGAGATGCCCGGGATAAGCCCAGACGTTATCCAGCATAACCTCAATGTAGACCCAGCGCACCCGTCAATCCGCCAAAGAAGAAGGGTGGTCGGGGCGGAAAGGGACCAGGCTACTCGAGAAGAAGTCCGGAAGCTCCTGCAAGCGGGTTTTATCAGAGAAGTGTCTTACCCCAAGTGGCTGGCAAACGTGGTCATGGTAAAGAAGTCTAATGGGAAATGGAGAATGCGTGGATTTCACTGACCTAAATAAAGCATGCCCCAAAGACTTTTACCCATTGCCATCGATAGACAGACTGGTTGTCTCGTCGGCCCAGAGCTCCGTCTTGAGCTTCCTGGATGCATTCTCCAGGTATAACCAGATAAAGATGAACGAGAAGGACTCTGAGAAACTTCTTTCGTCACCTCAGCAGGAATCTTCTGCTACAAAGTGATGCCGTTCGGATAAAAAAATGCCGGCGCAACTTTCCAACGAATGATGATAAGGTATTCCTGGAGCAACTCTCGAGAAATGTGAAGCTTACGTAGATGACATAGTCGTGAGAAGTCCGTCCAAAGAGCAGCACATGAAAGACTTGAAGAGACGTTCACCATGCTCGACAAATTCCAAATCAAGCTAAACCCGGAAAAATGCGTATTTGGGGTCACCAAAGGGAAATTCCTTGGCTTCATCGTCGGGCAACGAGGAATAGAGGTGGATCCGGAAAAGACCCAGGCGGTTCTTGACCTCAGCCCTCCCGAAGCATCAAAGATGTCCAAGCCCTCAACGGAAGGCTCACGGCCCTGAGTAGGTTCTGCTCAAAGTTCAGGAAAAGGCAATCCCGTTCTTCAATATACTAAGGAAGAACAACAAGTTCCAGTGGGGCCAGGAATGCAAAGAAGCCTTCGAAAAAATCAAAGAAATGCTCCGAGAGTTACCCAAGCTGGGAGTCCCAGCGCCCGGCCAGGACCTCTACCTCTACCTATCCGCATCAGCATGGGCGGTAGCGGCGGTCCTAGTCATGGAGGACGGAAAAAAGGAGATTCCCGTCTACTACACGGGGAAGATCCTGACCCCCGTAGAGAGACGCTACACCAACATTGAAAAGGTTTTCCTTGCTCTGGTGGTAGCATCCCGGAAGCTGCGCCCATATTTCCAATCGCATCGAATCCTTGTAAGGACTAACTGGCCGCTGAAGCAAATAACGAATAATCCGAATGCGTCGGGACGCATGGTAAGCTGGGCAGTCGAGCTCACCCAATATGAAATCCACTTTCTACCACGAACGGCAATTAAGGCTCAAGCCCTAGCGGACTTCATAACGGAGACCCTTCGACCAAGAAGAGGGAAGCCACCCACCCCCTTCATCATCCAGGTAGACGGCGCTCGGTGCAAAACAGGGGCGGGAGCGGGGATTGTAGTCCAGACTCCCGACGGACGGGACATCAACTACGCCTTCCGACTGGAGTTCGAAGTAACCAACAACGTGGCCGAGTACGAAGCTCTCATTCAAGGCCTAGAGGTCGCCATCGCCCTAGGTGCAGCAGACCTTGAGATATACTCGGACTCCCTGCTGGTCACCCGCCAGCACGACAACATATATGAGGTAAGGAAGGAGAAAAACTCTGGAGGTACTTGCTAAGGGTTCAAGAGCTAAAGGCAAGCTTCTCAAGATGTGAGCTGAAACACCTCCCTCGGACAGAAAATACCGAAGCAGACGCGCTGGCAAAGTTAGCAAGCGTGACCGAAAGAATACCAAGTAAGGTATGGTTGGAGACGAAGACCAACCCAAGCGTAGACGAGGCACAGGTCCTGGCGACTGAACCCCTCGTGCCAGAAGAATCTTGGATGACCCCGATCGTAGAATACATCCTTGAAGGGAAATTGCCCCCGGAGGATAAAGAGGCCCGGACCCTGAAACGACAAGCGGCATCATTCTTTTTCGAGGAAGGACACCTCTACAAAAGGTCGTTCGCCAGGCCCGCCCTGAGATGCGTCACGGACGAGGAGGGAGGTGAGCTCATAAAGGAGGTACATGAAGGGGTTTGCGGAAACCACCAGGGGGAAAGAGCCACGACCCACAAAATCATGAGGCTCGGTTACTACTGGCCGAGGATGCAAAGCCATTGCAAGGAATACATTCGGAAATGCTCCAGGTGCCAGGAGCATGGCAGCAAGATACATAACCCCCTGGCCGTGCAACAGGCCATACTATCCCCGATCCCGTTCGCAATGTGGGGGTTGGACATCATTGGCCCTTTCCCGGAAGCATCTCCCGGGAGATTCAGGTTTGTGTATGTGGCCATCGATTACTTCACAAAATGGGTGGAGGCGATGCCAACTGTGTCCATCACAGCCAAGAGGTCGCAGGAATTCGTATGGAAGCACATTGTGTGTAGATTCGGGTTGCCAAGGATCATAATAACCGACAATGGGACGCAGTTCAATTGCGACAGTTTCCGGGAGTTTTGTGAACAATGGAAAATCGAGGTAAGATTCGCGTCGGTGGCACACCCCCAGGCCAACGGACAGGTCGAGAACGCAAACGGGCAGATCATAAAAGCTTTGAAGAGAAAGCTAAGGGGTAAGAAAGGAGGATGGGACGAACTATTACACCAAATCTTGTGGTCCTACCGAACGACGGAAAAGGGACCGACTGGAGAAACACCTTTCAGGTTAACTTACGGCCTAAAGGCGGTCGTTCCGGCCGAAATTATGATCCCATCAGTTCGTTGCGAATCTTACGACGAGCAGCTTAACAATGAAGGGGTAAAAGACGGCCTAGACCTTCTTGAAGAAAAGAGAGCCCTTGCAGCCGCCCGGATGGTGAAAGACAAGAGGAGAGTAGAGAGGTACTTCAACCGTAAAGTCAGGGAACGAAGCTTTGTCCCTGGCGAGCTTGTCCTAAGGGAGGTTAAGCAGCCCAAAAAGCTCGACCCCCAGTGGGAAGGTCCTTACATTGTCCATCAGAAGGTTGGACGAGCTTCATACCACCTGAAGAATGTCGAGGGATACGAGTTGCCCCATTCCTGGCATGCGGAGTGTCTCAAGAAATTTTATGTATGAAAACCGATGTAACGCGTTGACAACATCAATAAAGGAATTATTTTTGGAAAAATTCGAACGCTAAAAAAAAGAGAAAAAAAAGAAAAAAACAGGATGTAATGTCCTGGAAAAGAAACACCCGGGCTAGGCCCTACAGGATGTAATGCCCTGGAAAAGAAACACCCGGGCTAGGCCCTACAGGATGTAATGCCCTGGAAAAGAAACACCCGGGCCATGCCCTACAGGATGCAATGCCCTGGAAAATCTTGCTATGAGTTTTCGCGCTCAAACAAGAACAAAAACGGAAAACCCATCTCTGGAAACTCTGGGAGCTCTGGTCGCCTGTAATGGGTGAATCATTAGGTGTGGGACGCCACACCGTATCTCGGTTGAATCCCCCTTGCAAACTCTTTCTCCCTCTCGCGGGAAAAAGAAAAAGGGGGAACAACCGCAAGTACCATCGCTTGGCTACCAAAAGCAAGGATAGGGAAAGGGCAAACGGAAGCGCCCGGTCACTAAAAACGACCGGGCGAGGGCGGAAACGACCAGTCGTCAAAAACGACCAAGTCGCGTCCTTAAGATAAAAACGAGGCGACCGGTCGCTCGAGCGTGACCGGTCTTGCCCGCAAAACGAATCAATTAAAGAAAGGCAATCGGTAACACGCGCAATCGAAAGTGACCGGTCTAGGTGTTATACCCAAAATTTTGACCCCCCTTGGTTAGGGTCTACGAGGTCCTGGTGTTGTGAGGGGCATTTTAATCAAGTAATGAGGGATTCTGGCTCGATCGGCGCGTTCCATGGCATGGGGAGCAGCTTCGTCACTTTCAAGGGCGTTTTGGTAATCTTTAAAGGCTCCTAAGACCTCCTATAAGCTTTCTCTCTCCTCCAAAGGATGCCCAAATCAGCTTGAAATGCTTTGATATTTTAACCCATGATAGAGGATGACATTCTAAGCATAATGGCGTTGGAATTTTGATTTTTCGAGTTTCCAATAATTTTCTAGCAATTTCTGACTGAATCTGACAAGAAATTCAATTTAAAAATATTCCAACATTTAAAAAATTCGGTTCCACCTCAGAAAATTCATAATATCCATCCTTGACATGTGGTTAAAATTTCACAGCAAAATTCATTTGGGAAGTCTTTTAACTAAAATACCAAAAAATCTTACTTTTACTAGATTTTCTTTATCTTTAAGAAAGTCTATATAAGGGGATAGGTTTTTGGATAAAGAAAGAACTTCATATGCTCAAGAACCCTAGAGAGTCAGGAAACACAGCCTCCTCTCTCTCTCACGTTTTTCAACACCCGGCCACTCAAATCATACCGAAAATCCCCCGAAATCACCATCTAAATACGTTTTCCAATCCCCAAAGCATCAACAGTCATCAAAACCCCACAAAAACACCACCAAAACGTGAAGAACAGCAAGAACGACCAACAACCAGAAGCTTGGTTCGAAATCCTCTCGGGTCTGCCATCAACGGAGCACTCGACGAATCCCGGTGTGAAGAATCACCGTGAATCCGAAGGTAAAACAGGTAGAAATCCCACTTTCCTAACTCTCCACGGTATTATCTGTCTTGCCTCAAAATTTAGGCTCAAACTAACCCCTCTACGCTTCTGTATTGCTGTTTGTTTAAGCTTCTGTCCAATAACTTGTTTGCTAAGTTTCGTGCTTAATTCGAATTCAAATTGAAAACTTTCAATCACTAACGTCTTGTACATCCTTCAGGCTATGCACCCATAAAATTTGAGCCAAAAACACCTTCGGGAACAGCCTCAACGCCGCCGTCCGAGGGCGGTCCGCACCCGCGGACGACATGTCCGGGGTCCCGGACTCCCTGTCCGTAAGCTCGGACGCCCACGGACGGCGGCGGGATTTTTAAATTTTAAAAAATTTAGGTTTTCTAATAATGTCCGGGCCCACGGACAGCCTGTCCGTGGCCCCGGACTTTACAATTTTCTGTTTTATGTTTAATTCGACTTTTATTTTCATATAGGTTAACTGGGGTCCGTGGCCTCGGACATTAGGTCCGTGGCTACGGACGGAAACAAAATTTGACCTAATTCTGCCTCCGAAACCCTAGTTTAGGTAATTTTAATTTCCACTTTAATTTTCTGTCAAAAAATGCTAAAAATCACAAAAAAACAGAAGCTCACGCACTTAGGTTAAAACGACTCGTAATAAGCCGTAAATAAACCAAGTAGAGGAAAAACGACCTAGGAGGGCTAATGAAAGTAATTGAACCCTTAATAAGTCGAATACCAAGCCCCCGAACCCGAACTCTACCTTTCCTAATTTACCCTAGGTTAAAATTAGGTGGCGACTCACAATAGGTTCCAGTGAGCTAGCTTAGGTTGTAATAATTTTGTTATATCACATAGTTATTAACCTTAGGTTATAAGTGGACCTAAAACCCGATTAGATCCTAATCAACTTTAATCAACATAGGATAGGGTTTAAAATCGAGGCTCACAGACTGGCGACTCTACTGGGGATAAATTCTTAATTTTAACTTGTTTAATTTTAAGAAAGAGGGCTTAACTCGAAAAATTGTTTATTTATGGCTTTATTACTTTGTTTGTTTACTTTCATGCGCACTTTAAATTTTTGCACCCTTGCATCATATGAGAGCGAGGGTCCACACAAACCAGTTTCACCCCGGGACCCATCTAGGGTCCCCTGTCAGGGACTCACACCTTTTAGGTGATGTGAATAAGCGGGGGAAAAGAGGAGGATGTCGTCTAACCACACCCCCTTAATACCTGGGCCTTAGCCCCAAGCGTTTTCCTGGCAGTGCCCTTACCTAGCCCTTTGTTTGGTCAGTCAAAGACCCGACCGTAGACGCACACCTTCAGGTGATGTGGAAAAAGTGGGGAAGCCCAAAGAGAATAGCGTGCAAGCCCTATTCCTTTGTGGTGACCTGGGCCCGCGCCCCAAGCACCTCTCCGGATCGATCCATACCTGGTTTGATTTAAACATCTAGTGAGGACATGTTGAATCTGTGTGGGCCTTGTTTGCTTGTGTGATCGGCCCACTACCCAGCCTAGAAACTGATAGGAATTTCTCCTACATCAACCTAGCCCAACCCGAATTGGCAGCTCTATTTGTTTGCGGCCCAGAGGCCCTGTTTGGTTTAACATGTGAGTCGTTCGGGTTTCGGCCCAAAAGCCTAGACTTAGGTGATTTCTCTCCTGGCCCAATTTGAATTATCCAATTAGTTCTAGGCCCATAAAAAAATCCACCTGAAATAACTCACAAGTCCTGAAAATAAAAACTTTTTTGGCTTAGCAACCATCTTCTCTGGCCCGATGAAAGTTAGGCCCATTTGTGATTTAGGGAGCATTCTGGCTCATGTGCTTTACTTCAGGCCCAAACACATTCTGGCCCAAGGGCTCACTCTAGTCCAGGTAGACTTCTTATCATGACCCTAACCCAAAACCCTAGATCTAGGTGTCATCTTTTAGGCCCAACCAAAATCACTCGGCCCAAATTCCAGCTCACATATTGAACAGTCAGTCTGGCCCAAGTACCACACTCATGACTCATTTCATCTAGGCCCATAGACCAATTCATAGTTTTGGCCCATGAGCTTCGCTCTCAATTCAGAATTTCGGCCCATAAAACATCTGAATCCAAGATAGTTTGCATAATTCATTCATTCCAGTTTCCGGCTTCAAGGCCCAACAAGAACATCAAACGAATCTTAGACTTCAAGGCTTATCTCTCGACCCATGGCCCATTCACGGTCCATGTGACTTCCTTCAGCTTGTTTGCTCGGTTCCTAGATTAAGGGATTCAGGCCTACATGTCCGTTCTAGTCTAGGAATCACTATAATCTGTGCACTCCACTCTCAGTTTGGAGAAGACTCAGGCCCAGTTACTTCCTACATAACCCATAGGCATTCCTAGTTCAAACATTTTACAGGGCCTACTCGAAGTTTGGAAGGAAGACAATCACGGTCATCTCAATGGCGTCCCGACGGCCCAAAGCTCGAGTCTTCAGTATGTTGGCATCAGACAGCCCAACATCACTATTTTAGAAGTTTTCTCGATTTGGTAGTTTTCTTTTTCGTTCTTCCAGCTTTTATGGTAGCTAGCTTCCTTTATCATATTAGGTAGTTTTCTTAAGATTTCAATTTTTGATGTTGTCTTTCCATTCATGAATTAGAGCATAGTTCCATTTTCATAATTTTTGTCATTTAAGAACACCAAAAAAAAAAAGTCATCACGTCATTTCACCCACATCCACTACCTTGAACACATACATCCCATGTGTCTCACCACACTCCCCTCTCCACATGAAACTCATTCTTGCGCAGGGAATATCTCACCACCTTGTCGGCTTCCACCACTTGTCACCTCTCAATAGAAAGTTTCACCGTACACTGAAAGCATCCCACTACCATGTTTTACTTTCATCACTACATCACTCCACCAAAACAGCAAGACTTCATCACCACGTACCACCACACATACAGCCACCTCCAACAAATAACTTGGGTATTCAAAAGGCTTGTAAAAAAACCCCACAATAATACTGGGGGCAATCTGAGTTAAGGGTCGATAATGTTTATTTCATTGGTTTAAAGCGCGTGAACAAGTCTCTGAGTGAACATTTCGCGAGAGTGCCTTGAGCGGTAAAACCATGAGTGAAAGAGCATGTCATTTTTACGTGACTCTAGAGAGATCACATTCAAAGGTAAGGTAAACGGCATAACTCCGACCGAAGGAGACACTTTGTAAATTTACGCTTAAACCTGTGAAAAGTAACAAAGAACGGATACACAACTATTAGGGATGACGAAGCACCTAGGCACAGCACCACACAGCCAAAAGCTTGTGAACCCTGACATTACACCCTAGGCACCCCCGCTGAGCTTTTCGTATACGTTCCCCTTTTACAACACTACAAACTCCACAAACAAGCCAACCAATGATGAATAACCGACCCGGTGACCAAAGGAAGCAAGGAGCCCGACTTCCGAACAGCAACTTCACAAGTCCAAAGAAGCAAAACTGCTACCAGCATGATGAAACGATCCGCAAATGGTCCCAAAGTGACACAGGATCCAAATGAGCTAACATCAAAAATAGCTCTCAAAGTTCAAAGCCGGGAAACACAAGAACCCCGAAGGAAAGGAAAATTCAAAGAAAGGCAAACCTGAAAAGCCTCGAAGAAATCCAAAATCGGAAAGAAGATAGAAGGTGCAAGGAACAACCCAAAGGTCCCAAGTTCCAAACTCACATGCGAAATCATCACGAAGTAGCCGAACGACTTCAAGGCAAAGAAGACAAGTCCGAGAGACGATGTAAGTTGCAGCTTTGGTCACCCTTATAGCTCCACATATCCTAAACATTCCTCCATTGTCCTGTTATCATTCATCACAGCCCATAGCCACGATATAAGCTTAAAAGACTTCCGACCTAGTAGTTGTGTATCCAATCACGTGAAAGTAACAGGTTGAATGCGTAAATCTAACAAATGTCAAATTCAATGGCCGAGATGTTTTGTCCAAAAGGAGAGTATGAGTGCAAGCATTGAACACTTTGAGTGTAGGATAGAAAGTACCACATCAAGATAAACCCTGACCTTGTGAGAATGAGACTTGTTATGCGCCATTAGTCAAAGAAAATACTGGGGGCAATCGATCGGAACGATCGATTGCCAAAAATCCTAAAGAACTCAGATTGTCCTAAGGAAAAATACTGGGGGCAATTGTTGGTTCCAACAATTGCCATGACAACACCAATTGAAACCTAAAGCTTGAGCACCACCATCCCACCACAGGCATAAGCCCTTGCATCCACATCAAACACCTCAGGCCCGTCCTAAGCCCTACCTCCACATCAAATTTCCTCAGGCCCGTCCTAAGCCCTACCTCCACATTCAAACACCCACAGGCCCGTCTTGAGCCCTAATCCTTTTACATTCCTTTGGACCCATCATACACTTGACTCACTTTCACTTAGATCCATCCATAGGCTCGTCATAAGACCTAGAACCATTTTTAGGCTCGCCATAAGACTAGTTGCATTCCCTTAGGCTCGTCATAAGACCTAGATCCGTCCTTTAGGCTCGCCATAAGACCTAGAACCATTTTTAGGCTCGCCATAAGACCTAGTTGCATTCCCTTAGGCTCGTCATAAGACCTAGATCCGTCCTTTAGGCTCGCCATAAGACCTAGAACCATTTTTAGGCTCGCCATAAGACCTAGTTGCATTCCCTTAGGCTCGTCATAAGACCTAGATCCGTCCTTTAGGCTCGCCATAAGACCTAGAACCATTTTTAGGCTCGCCATAAGACCTAGTTGCATTCCTTTAGGCTCGTAGTAAGACCTAGTGTTACCCTTTAGCTTACCCGCTCTTATCAAACACATTGCATTCATCACATTCATATAGGCTTGTCATAAGACCTAGTTGCATTATCCAGGCGCGTCACAAGACCTGGCGACAGAAAAGTTGGCGAGGTGATGGCAATAAATCCTCCTTTTGCGATGTCAACTTATTTTCGGGATCAACGAATGGTGGGCGAAGGCAATAAGTCCCCAAGGTTTTTACCAGGAGTTATCCCTGCACACCGGCTTGGGGCCGATGGCAATAAGTCCACATTGGGTCCAGCCAGGAGCATTGGCACGGGTTTCGGTCCCCAGAAGCATCCGAGCGTCATCAGCATCATCAGCATTATCATCAGCATCATCAGCATCATCAGCATTATCATCAGCATCATCAGCATCATCAGCATCATCAGCATTATCATCAGCATCATCAGCATTATCATCAACATCATCAGCATCATTAGCATCATCAACATTTCAGCATTCTTGCATTTACATACCGCCCAGTTATCACATTTTAGGTTGTCAACGCCTTAGAATCGCTTGACATTATCTCGTTTCCACATTTTAGGTTGTCAACGCCTTAGAATCGCTTGACATTATCTCTTTTCCACATTTTAGGTTGTCGACGCCTTAGAATCGCTTGACATTATCTCATTTTCACATTTTAGGTAGTCAACACCTTAGAATTGCTTGACATTACTTCATTTCACTTTACTTGTAGGTAGTCAACGCCTTAGAATAGCTTGACATCATCTCATTCGTCACAGGCAGTCAACAGCTTAGAATAGTTTGACATCATATCATCATTATAGGTAGTCAACGCCTTAGAATTGCTTGACATTACTTCATTTTACTTATAGGTAGTCAGCGCCTTAGAATAGCTCGACACAATTTATAGGTTTTCGATAACATGCAGGGTCTTGGAAACATTTGAAATTTTGGGGTATCACTCAAGCATCAACTAGCCTTCTCACTTTCATTACAAAGTCTAGTTGACGGGGGGCAATCTGTTATACCCAAAATTTTGACCCCCCTGGTTAGGGTCTACGAGGTCCTGGTGTTGTGAGGGGCATTTTAATCAAGTAATGAGGGATTCCGGCTCGATCAGCGCATTCCATGGCATGGGGAGCAGCTTCGTCACTTTCAAGGGCGTTTTGGTAATCTTTAAAGGCTCCTAAGACCTCCTATAAGCTTTCTCTCTCCTCCAAAGGATGCCCAAATCAGCTTGAAATGCTTTGATATTTTAATCCATGATAGAGGATGACATTCTAAGCATAATGGCATTGGAATTTTGATTTTTCGAGTTTCCAATAATTTTCTAGCAATTTCTCACTGAATCTGACAAGAAATTCAATTTAAAAATATTCCAACATTTAAAAAATTCGGTTCCACCTCAGAAAATTCATAATATCCATCCTTGACATGTGGTTAAAATTTCACAGCAAAATTCATTTGGGAAGTCTTTTAATTAAAATACCAAAAAATCTTACTTTTACTAGATTTTCTTTATCTTTAAGAAAGTCTATATAAGGGGATAGGTTTTTGGATAAAGAAAGAACTTCATATGCTCAAGAACCCTAGAGAGTCAGGAAACACAGCCTCCTCTCTCTCTCACGTTTTTCAACACCCGGCCACTCAAATCAAACCGAAAATCCCCCGAAATCACCATCTAAATACGTTTTCCAATCCCCAAAGCATCAACAGTCATCAAAACCCCACAAAACACCACCAAAACGTGAAGAACAGCAAGAACGACCAACAACCAGATGCTTGGTTCGAAATCCTCTCGGGTCTGCCATCAACGGAGCACTCGACGAATCCCGGTGTGAAGAATCACCGTGAATCCGAAGGTAAAACAGGTAGAAATCCCACTTTCCTAACTCTCCACGATATTATCTGTCTTGCCTCAAAATTTGGGCTCAAACTAACCCCTCTACGCTTCTGTATTGCTGTTTGTTTAAGCTTCTGTCCAATAACTTGTTTGCTAAGTTTCGTGCTTAATTCGAATTTAAATTGAAAACTTTCAATCACTAACGTCTTGTACATACTTCAGGCTATGCACCCATAAAATTTGAGCCAAAAACACCTTCGGGAACAGCCTCAACGCCGCCGTCCGAGGGCGGTCCGCACCCGCGGACGACATGTCCGGGGTCCCAGACTCCCTGTCCGTAAGTTCGGACGCCCACGGACGGCGGCGGGATTTTTAAATTTTAAGAAAATTTAGGTTTTCTAATAATGTCCGGGCCCACGGACAGCCTGTCCGTGGCCCCGGACTTTACAATTTTCTGTTTTATGTTTAATTCGACTTTTATTTTCATATAGGTTAACTGGGGTCCGTGGCCTCGGACATTAGGTCCGTGGCTACGGACGGAAACAAAATTTGACCTAATTCTGCCTCCGAAACCCTAGTTTAGGTAATTTTAATTTCCACTTTAATTTTCAGTCAAAAAATGCTAAAAATCACAAAAAAACAGAAGCTCGCGCACTTAGGTTAAAACAACTCGTAATAAGCCGTAAATAAACCAAGTAGAGGAAAAACGACCTAGGAGGGGTAATGAAAGTAATTGAACCCTTAATAAGTCGAATACCAAGCCCCCGAACCCGAACTCTACCTTTCCTAATTTACCCTAGGTTTAAATTAGGTGGCGACTCACAATAGGTTCCAGTGAGCTAGCTTAGGTTTTAATAATTTTGTTATATGACATAGTTATTAACCTTAGGTTATAAGTGGACCTAAAACCCGATTAGATCCTAATCAACTTTAATCAACATAGGATATGGTTTAAAATCGAGGCTCACACTAGGGAAGCGACCGGTCGCGAGGCAAAAATGGCATTAATTAGCAAAATAATGGGCGAGTCGTTCCATTAATCATTGAAAGTGTGTACAACGTCAAAACGAAAAAAAATGAAGGAGAACTAAGACGAATCTAAATTTTCCCTGGTCTAAGTCTCCTGTACAGCATTGACATTCGCGGGGGCAGCCCCTTGTACGCTCTCAGAAGACCCAGACCGCCCGGGCGACGACCGAAGGCCTACACCACCCTGATGCGCGGTACTCCCGGGAGGAAGAAAAGACGCCTGACCAGGGACGAGGCACGTCTCCCCCGGAAGGCGCCCGAACTTCTCAAGCGCCTCATAGAAGGAGGTCTTTTGTGCGACCTCTTTGAAAGACAACTCCCGGTAGAGGCCGTCATCCATAACCTCTCCCTTGCCCGTGAAAAACTTCGAGACAATTTGACGGCATGACTTCACCATCCTCCCACATTGAGAGGTGAAGGATTCCTTCAGGTGGGCAAGTTACGTGCTCTGCTGCCGCAGGTCCTCTCGCACCTTCCGAGAGTAAGTCTCGACACTGGCCACCTGCTGCTCCAAGGTCTGACCATAAGCCCGGTACCGGTCGCGGTTAGCGTTTGCGGCAATCAACTCCTCCTCGAGGTCGTCGATCCGCAGGTTCAATTTCTCTAGTCCCTCAACGGGATTCCCAGGCTTCGAGCCTAAGTGAATAAAGAAGGAGAAAAACTTTTATCAAAAAAAAAGGGGGCGAGAAGGGCAACAGGGGACGATTGGAAACGTAAAAAATCACCTCGTGACCAGCTCGGAGTTTTCTAGCCGTAGCTTAGCAATCTCTTCCTCCAGCATCTTTACTTTTTCCTCGGAGGAGTGCCGTTGCTCCCTGGAGGCCGCAAGCTCCCCAGATAGCTTGAGAAGCTCGGCGGATAGTTTCTCCTTCTCGGAAGTCAGGACCTCGCCAGCCCGGGCCACCTCCGCCGTCTTTGCCTCTGAAGACGACAACTCCTCTTTCAGGAGAGCATTCGCCTCAGCAAGCAACGCCTTCTCCCGCGCTAAAGCAGCCTTCTCGGCGCGAAGACCCTCAACCTCTTGATCGTAGGAAGCTCGGGCCTGCCCCACCAAGGACTCCAAGTCAGAAAAGGCAAGCAACGGGGCGTCAGCAAACTCACTTCGTACCTTTTTAAAAGACGCAGCTTCCGTCTCCAACGCCCGGACCTGACCCTTGAGGGAGAAATTCTCCTCATGCAGCCTCTTCAACTGCTCCTCATACTCGTCGCTCTGCTTAGTGCACGCCCGGCGAGCATCGCCTAGCTCCTTCTTTATAGTCGCGGTCTGCTCATGCACCCGCCGGGAGATCTCCTCTTCAACAGTGTCAACGAAGATGCTGTTGGAGGACCGCTCTATCCTCAACTCCTCTTAGGCATTGCGGGCCCGGCATTCCTCGAGGTAGAGCTTCGAGCGGAGGGCCCGGGTGTGCACGTCCACACTTTGGGCAAAAGCTACCGTCTGTACAAAATGAAACAGTAGGAGTAAGAGAATGAAAAAAAAAGACGTACAAAACCGACGTTAAGACAAATCACGCACCCGGTATATGCCCTGCCACAAGTAATTAAGCGAGTCATCAAGGGGGAAGGAGTGGCGCATGATAGCATCTGCTCCGCCCCCTCCAATCCTCAACCGCTCCTTAGCCGCAGTAATAGTCTTCAGCGGGGCAAAGAGGCCGTCAGGGGAGTCAGACCGGCGAATTGCTTCCTTCCACAGGTCAGAGTAGGAAGACGACTCCGTCACAGGCAATAAAGGGAGAGGCTGGCCACGGTGGTAAAACCATCCCTCCTTCCCAGAAGGCCCACAGAAAGAACCACTGGTGGGCGAAGGAGGTGAAGACGGTGTGGCGGTATCAGCATCCTTCATCGCCTCAGGGCCTGGGGGCACCTCCTTGGCTGCACCTGGCGTAGCACTCACCCCGCAAACGCCTCCCCCCGGGAGAGAATTCCCGGGCCCAGAGGGAGCAGCCTTCTCCAAAGACTCCCGTCGTGGAGCCGCATCTGAAGCACCTGACCCATCGAGGTGCACTATGTCAGAGGCCTTCGCCCTTTTGGCCATGTGTTTCACCTTACCCTTCGAAGCAAGGGACTTCTGGCGATGCTGGATAACGGATGGCGGGCCCGGCATCTCACCCGCGCCGGGCTGCCCGGCTCCCTCCTTAGCCTTGGCCTTCTCAGCCTCGGGAGCTGCAAAGCAGAGGAACACACAAAAGCAGGTAAGCACAAAAAAGAGCCAGTCGTTAGCGGCAGGTAGCAGCCAAGGCAACGGAAGAGTAAATCAACAAAAAAAAAAGACCAGAACAGGTGGAACACGAAGGATAAGACCGCACATGCACGCCCTCTCTCGTCCCACGGACTAAGATTGAGGTCTGACCCGGGCGTAAGAGGAAGAAATACCCGACGGCCGGAACCTGGACTAGTGTACCAAGTACCTGGTTGGTTTGAAGTATCAGATGACCGGGCCTCCGGAGTCCGAGGGGAACCCCCTTCCCCATCCTTTGCCGGTCTCGGCTTCTTTGCCAGGTGAACAGCTTCGCCCCCGGACCGCTTCCGACCAACAACAACCGCCTCTTCCTCACGAAGAGCCGACTCCTCCACAACTTCCAGGGTGGCGTAGTAGTCCACCTTTCCTTCCCCGGTCTTGAAGGACACCAGTTGCCAGCTGTGAAAGGGGCCAACCTTCGCCCCGAGCTGAGGAAAATCTTAGACGAAAAAGAGATAGGTAAGTCCGGGACAAGGCAAAGACGATAAAGAAAGCAGGAAGGGGAAAGGAAAACTCTTACCCTCAGAGTGTGCAAGCGAGGCCAGGCGCGGACCGGTGAAAAAGTCCTCCACACTCGGATGAAGGTCGGCCACCGCCTTCAGGGCCCGGGACATGGTCAGCTCCGACTTCGGAACCGTAGGACTATGCAAGGAGCCCTTGATAACCGAGGGGCAATAGGCGACCCCGAGATACCTCCCGGCGGGTGGGATGATGACAAACCACCGTGCGCTCCAGCGTTGAGCGAGCTTTTTGTACTCAAAAAGTGAATATCCGGACCGACCGGATATAGTCAGATTGTTGGAGTCGACTCTGCTGGTGAAGAACTGAACGAACTCCGTAGCAGAAAGCGCGACCCCCTTCTCGGCGCAAAGAGCAATATAAGCGTGGAGATGACACACCGCTTTCGGGTGAAGCTGAGCAAGCGTGCAGCAGCGGCGGATTAGAAACCCCATTACGAACGGGTGGGGAGGAATCGTCATCCCACGCAAAAAGAAATCGGAGTACCCGCGTACCCACGGCCGAAGTCGTCCAGGGTGCGAATCTTCGGAGGGAAGGAAAATCTGGGTTCCTGTGGGAACATCCACCTTTGTGAGAAGCAAATGGAGAGCCTTCACATCCAGAATGCTGGGCAACGGTTCCCGATTGCTGGAGTAAGCGGACTTAGGCTTCAAGAGTGTCGGGCGGAATTTCCCATCAGATTTGAAGCCACGATGGCGCTTTTAGCAGGAATGCGAGATGATTTGGAGCTAGAAGACGCCATTGCAGCAGCAAAGTAAGGCAGGGAAGGGGCAAAGCGAAGAGAGAGAGAGAGAAAACGGAAAAAGCAAGGCGAAAGAAGAAGGAGAGTTCAAAAACCTGAGAAGAGTAAAAAATTGGAGGAAAAAGAAAGCGTCGCCCCCCTGAAAACCTTTTAAAAGCGGTAAAATAATTTCGGAAATATTTAAAATGTAAAAGCAAACAAAAAAACGCTTTTTGCAGGAAAATTGCAGGGACTCTGCATATTCTGCAGTGACGGCTGGCGTGCGTGAAACGATAGGAATTCTGCAACGGTCACTTCGTACGAGCACAGACGCGTGTGTGGCACAGGCGTGGCACAGGCATCGCACGGACCAAAGAAGTCCCACCCTTTTGTCCAAGGAAAAACGGTGGAACTTGTGGGACTGGGAGATAGGAAACAAGAAGGCAAGGCCGCGCGAAAGAAAAAATTCTTTCATCCCTCAAGACCGGGCCACAAAGTCAAGTTCTAAGTTCTACTTTCCTCGCAAAGTGCCAAAAGTAGAACTTGTGGGACTGATGAAGAGGGGAAAATGTGTCCAGAGGCCCTAAAGAAAGAGCAACAGCCTAATAAGGCTAAGACAACGACCGGGCGTCCCTAACCAAGCCCAAGCAGGCCTCAAGCAGTGACCGGTCGTATTCGACCGGTCGCCAAGAATCCCAGAACACAGCGTAGAGAGCGACCGATCGCCCTCCAAAAGTATCGCTACGGCCGGTCGGTTACGACCGGTCACCTGAGATATAAAGGGTGGTATGAGAAGCGACCGGACGTCTGTGACCGGTGCCTAGTAAAGCATGAATAGCGACCGGCGTCTGTGACCGGTCGGTAGGGAGATTAGGATAAGATATTTATCAGATATTTTGTAAGTCTACCAAGATATTTTTGTGCCAGGCTGGCACAACGTGATAGGCCAGAAGGCAGATGGGAAACACTATAAATAGGGGTTCACCCCTCAATAAAAGGCACGGGAACAATACTTGAGAATTTTTACTGTTGCATTGTGTTGTTACGAGTCTCTCTCTCTCCACCCTTGCTCTTGCGCTCCCCCTTTCGGTAACAAGGTAACTCGGTAAAACTCGGCAGTAGATTAGAATCCCAGTCATCAAATTACGTGAGAGGACGATGTGAGGATCCTGGGGTTTATACAACTTCAGTGACTTTTCAAGTTTCAATTGTTTTTATAATTAACTATAGTATTCTAGACGAACCATTAGGTATTTACTTCATAAAATTTACTTATTATATATTTACATGATTTCACACAAGGCAGAGTTTTAGGAAGTTCTTATTAATTATAATGTAGCTCCAAAAATCTGATTCCTTTATCTTAAAATTTATATATTTTTTTAAGGTAGGGACTCTATATAAAATTTTAAGTCAAATGAACTAGTTTAATGAAAACTCACTCACTCTTGGTAATTATTATTTTTTTTAGGGTTTGTTCTATGTAAGTATTACTCTGATCATTAAATCTTAGTACTCTCTTAGATAATGGTGGCTTTTGGTAAATATCACTCTTAGTGTGACTTCTAAAATTTTTATCTATGTATAATGTTAAACTTCTAAATAAACATGAGAATTTCCAAATCTTTAAGTAACTCTCAATTTTTCACTAGACGCTCAATACTCCAAGTAGTTAAGGCTCAATAACATTTAGTTTATTATTACTCATGTGTTTTCACTCCATAGGTAAGTATTTTTCACCAAGGATTTAACTCGGTAAACTCTTTACATGTATGAGTTTAGTACTGGATCTTAATATATAAGTGTTGAATTGTTCCTTGTGGCTAGTAATGAAATATGCCTAGCTCAAGATTTCATGATGGTAATGTCTTACCACCACTTCCCCTCAAGTTCAACACAATCCATCACCTGCGTAGAAGATTATTTACGGTTAGATGACAAGGCTTGTCTAGCCCCTAAACTTCTAGAAGTGGGTGTGCACCCCCACTACTTTCAGCCTAGGGGTTCGTCGCACCAGGCACTTCCCGTAGGGTGTTAGGTTTATGTTTTTTCTTTCTAAAGTTAACATAGAGTTTTAGTGTGTTTTACAAGTTCAGATGTTGATCTTTTCTAATAGGCTACCAGTTCTTGTTAGCTTAATAATTTTCTAGACTTAAGATTTATCTTAAACATTAGCTTTAGGTAATAAATTGATACCAAGTAGTTCATGAGATTTATTTTCAAACTTTAAAGGAGTTGAAGTACTTTCACCTAATATCAATACTAATTTAGTTATTTAAAGTTCTATTTGTATACTGTTTTCAACCAAAAGTATTCTTTAAAATTTCTAGGAGCATGTGTACTTGCTCTTAAGGAATTGTATTCTTAGCCATGTATTCTCCATAAGTATGCTCTTGAAAATAGCTTAATATATGCTTTATTCCAACCAAAATCTTAACATACTCAATAGATGATATTCCAACATATATTTCTACTGTAGTTTAATGTTCGAGCAGAACAACAGCACACCATTCTCTACAGACATTCATAAGAAGAAAAGTGTATAAAGAAATCATTCACTAATCTAAGAAGGGTTAGAAGTCGTGCCTTACTGGAATCCTCACTTCCCAATTCTACCCCAGTTGCCCAGTTTTAAGTGCACCTATAATCTAAGTGTTTCACTCGGCTTGTCTTCTCGGGTTCAGAGCGTAACTACGCTCTGATACCACTTTCTGTAACGCCCCTATTTACAATAATTACAGCGGAATATAAAATCTCTACTGGCGTTTACAGACCATCGGGTTCCAAACACCCGGCACCAAACCTCACCAATTACAACTTATAAAATTACAAAAGCTACGGTCTGAACTCGAGAAAAAAACATAACATAACTACTAGTAAAATAGAATAACTCTCCACAATTCCTAATTCCCATCCCAATCACTCATGCTCTTCGTGGCCACCTGTATAAACAATTAATACCTACAAGATGAAACCAAGCAGCCCACCCCGGGAGGGGTGAGTCAGTTCCCTGGAATGGAACTGGTACAATTCTCCAAAACAATCCTTAAAACATAACTCTTCAAAATAAACAATAACTTGAAATTAAACTCTTGAAAGTAAAGCAGGGAAACAAGGCACTTTAAAATCACCAATCCAAAGATAACAAGTTAATAATAGAAATGGTAAAGTTAGTGAAACAAAACCACACCATGTGTTAGTGGACATCCAATGCCTTAGTTAAACCCAATTCCCGTTAGGAGTAGTGAAATACCCCCAAACTTAGATATGGTGTTTAAATGATAAACTAAGGTATAAGAAGGCTAAAGAATGCCTTAGAAACATTAAGAAAAATTTTAATCAAAGAAAACATAAGGAAACACCAAAAGAGCAGTTTAAGAAACAAACGTGCTCTAAGCTTGGAGAGACTTGGGTGAGCACCCAAATATTATGCTAAGACCTTAGTAATTTCCTAATGGTCATTTTAAACCAATTACCAAAGAAAACCAAGCTTGAAAACAAGTTAAAACACAAAATGTGCTTTAAGGAGTTTTAAAGCACATTTTTGAAAAATTGTCTTGTAAATGGGTTTTGAGTGGCTAGATGTCCATCATTACTCCTTAATTAACTTGTGTACTAATTATTATCACATTATTAAGTCTAAATCAATGGGAAATCAAAAATTTCACAATTATGTGCACTAGTTTGTGAATAGTAATCAAATAGTGCCTAGTTTAGTTTTTAGTCAATTTAGTGAAATACCCCAAACCTTAGTATGTTGTTTAAACATTTAAATATGGTATATTAAGACTAAAAAGAGTCTTAGAAGCATTAGTAAACAATTTAAACCATAGAAAACACAAATAAATGCCTTAAAGTCAATTAGGGCTAAAATGTGCTCTAAGCTTGGGATAATCTTGGGTAAGACCTAATGAACTTACCAAGACCTCATTTATATACTAATGAACATATTAAACCAATTACCAAAGAAAACCAAGCTTGAAAACAAGTTAAAACACAAAATGTGCTTTAAGGAGTCTTAAAGCACGTTTTTGAAAAATTGTCTTGTAAATGAGTTTTGAATGGCTAAATGTCCATCATTACTCTTTAATTAATATGTGTACTACTTAGTATCACATTTGGAAGTCTATATCAATAGGAAATCAAAAATTTCACATCTATGTGCCTTGTTTTAGTGAATAGTAACAAAATAAGCAAGTTTATAACATAAGTTTATATAAGTAAGTTAAATGGTCAACAAAGACTAAAACACCCCTAGATGACTAATGGGGGCCGGTTTTTTTTTGAGGTGAGTCACCACCTTGTAAGTTAACAAAATAAATAACAAATGATAAAGCAAGTTACTATTTGCTTTACTACTTAATATCTCTTAAAAGTGAACTTATCTTCACTTCTCATTTCCCTCTTCATTTCCCACGGTTCCAAGCTCTCTTCTACCTCCTTCTTGCTCTCCATTCACGGTTTTGCAATAGTACCACCACCATTCTTCATCTTCAACCTCTTGTAACTCCTAGCTCACTTTGCCAAATCAAAAACAAAGACCACCATTCTCTTAGTCTCATCAAGCTCTTCATTCCTATCTTCTCAAAATCCCAAGAGCTCCATTTCGGTGCCAAGAGGAATCACCATGGGAGGAGCTTGAGCTCATCTTTTCACATATTGTTGTTCTCCTTTGCTTCTAGGTAAGGAAACTCAAAGAAAAATAACATTTCCTTCATGTTTTTGTGTTGTCCAAAAATCACCCTTAATGGTGTCCTTATGTTGCTTTGTTCTAGCTTCATTTCAACCTTTCATGGACTAGGTGGAGTCCTCTCTTGATATATATTCAAACTCTCTTCAAGTTCTAAGGTAAAACAATCATCTTAACGCTTTAAAATAATATATGTAACTAGGGTTTACAATGAGATGAAGCATAAAGCTTGTATACTCATTTTATCATTTGTATAATGTTTAGAAGTTGACAAGCAACTAAAAGCCTTGCCAATTTAGTCAAGGAAACAAGAAAGAAGTTTGTGAGGAAAAGAGGTAAATATGCTAACCTAATGTGGTTTAAAGTCTTAGGAGAAATGAGCTTATATTGCTTGTTAAAATGATCTAAGGAGCCAATGGTGAATGACTTAGTAAAAATGCTCTCAAGGGCTTAGTAAAGGCATATGTATTGTTGGGTGTATTTGCAGGTCAAAGGCAAATATATTGTGGAAATTCAGTGTTTAAGATTTATGCATCTTAAGGGCCTAAGAGTCATGCTATTTAAGGGCCTCAGTGCCAAGCAATTTAAATTATGCACTATATTGTGATGTGGTGTTAAATGAGTGAAGTTTTGTGTACAAGAATAATCTTGATGGATTTTAGTGTTCTTGATTGTTTAATGGTGAAAACAATGTGTTTGGTTTAGTAATGTTCTAGGAGAACCCATGTCGAAATTTAAATAATGTATAAGGAGTTTTAGGTGTTTAAAATGAGTTTTGGTAAGTTAGGAAGTGTTTAGAATGGTTAAGTGTTCTACTAGTGAAAGAAACATGCATTAATGTATTCTAGGAAATAAAAAGGACTTAGGCAATGTTTTAGAGGATTTAGAATGCAAAAGAATGTTTTGGGATACTTCAAGATCATGGTGAGATTGTGTTTAGGACTTGTGCAATGTTGGTGAATAAGGGAGAAGTAATGTATTGCATGAAGAAACTATAGACTTGTAGAGATGTTTAAGGAATTGGTTAGGAAGTAAAGATGCTTGGGAAATAATGTAGTAGTGGTGAGGAAACATTATTGGCATAGTGGTTATCATAGGTATGAAACACCACTTAGAAACCTAAGGAAAAACATTATAAGTGTTAGGAATTTTGGTAAGAAATGAGTAAGTGTATAAGGAGAAAGAAGATGAGTTTTATGGATGTTGTATGAGAGAATAAGTGTGCCAAATGGTGTTGGAAAACATTAGAAGGCTTGAGGAAAAGTTTGGAGAGGATTTGACAATTTTTGGGCATGTTCTGGTGGCGTCCGACCCAGGGGGCTGACCCAAGTTTGGGTCAGACGGCCTCTGTTAGACGCCAGTAAGTGGTTCTGGAACGGTCCGACCCAGAGGACTTGGGTCGGACGGGTGAGTTTAAAAGACGGTAAAGTTTCTGGAATGGTCCGACCCAGAGGACTTGGGTCGGACATGGGTCAGACAAAGTAGAATGTTTCAAATCCCAAAGTTACTGGAAGGGTCCGACCCAGTTGGTTGGGTCAGACGGTGGGTCGGACTGACCAAAACTTAACAAAAAAAAACATAAAAGTATGGCTTAAGTAATAAACCCTAGGGGGTATAATGTAGGTAATCAAGGATAAGTTGGGGCATTAAAACATGTCATATAATCATGTTAAAACATTTAGTAAATTTGAAGTTAAGTAAGTAATTAACCGACATTCTTAAACATGTATAGGAGTGACCTACGGTGGAAATCAATCGAAGCAAGGACCAAGGTATGGTTTTCTTGCAGTTTGTTACCTACCGGTTTACGCCGGCTTGTGCGTTGTTTGTTTTTCTGTGTGTTTATGACCTTGTATGACTTAAGTCATGAGTTTACAGTTGTTAAATATTATTGTATTGTTTAGTATGACTCTCTCTTCCCTTGTGTGTGTCTAGCAAGACTTAACCAATTGTTTGTGATTGTTCATTGAGTTCTATGTTGAACTTCTAACAAGTGCTAACGGGGGAAGTGAGGAGTCCGGTCTGTTCCGGCCACGCGTGTGAGTATGGGAGTCGATGTCATAACCGGTTCGATTCTCTTTGTATGTTATGGTTGTTTTCCAATTTGGTTTCCAACCTTCCCTTTAGCTTAACCAAGGCTATTTTACTGACTCACGGGCCACAGGGGCATACTATGTTTTGTTCGGTGTGCTTGGATCACTATATCCGAGGCACCTTGTGTTAAGTTATCCGTTCAATCTAACAGGACGGTAACGAGTTATGTAACGAGCTTAGCATGAGTATGGCAACATTCTCTAGGCTCTCCATGGGAACTAATTGTATTGGTTCACTTCCTAAAAGGAATTGTTCTTGTATGTTATGTGTGATGTTGTGTACAATACTCATGTTGTGATATATGTATATGTTGTGTGTTTTAAAAGGAATGCCATGTCATCATGACAATTAGTTGCGCGTATCCCGGTAGCCGATGGGCTACGCGTTAACCATACCAGCCAAGGGTTGCTGACCCCCTCGGGGGCTCCATATTTCTTTTACTGCAGGATGAGGATAGAAGAAGCGGAATGGCTTTAGATTCTAGGATGCAGGATTACTTTTGATTATTTTTGGATGTTAAGCCCGGGATGCGCCTGTGCTCCTGAGGCTATATATTTTTGGAACCGTTGTAGTACAATGATGGTCGTTAACAGTTCACAGTGACAGTTTGTGATGTATAGTTATGTTTATGGATGTAGTAACAAACTCGGTATTATGTTTATGTATTAATGGTTATTAGTTCTATGCTCGGGAGTCTGATCATCAGACCGGTACACTCGTATTTATTCTGCCTTGTTAACCACGTGGGTGGTTAACGGCGTTGTAGCACCAAATCGTTTAGTTATTATTTAGTTGTTAAATTCCGCTGCGATTACAAGTGTTGTTAAGTGCGTATTAGGGGTGTTACATTTAGTTTAGTTAGTTGGTCAAACAAGACCATGACTAGCTTAATTAAAGGGGGGTGGCCGGTTTTTATGGTGATGATTCACCATATGAGCAAATAAGAAAAGAAAATAAGAGGTAAAGTAAAACTACTATTTGCTTTTAACATAAATATCCCACCTTTACTTACCTCTCTCCTCACCTCTTCATTCTCTCTTGTTCCCACCGGTTTTTGCTGCTGCTCCTCTCTTCTTCTTCTACGTGAAACTCAACCTCCATGATAGCTCCACTTTGCTTTGGCCATAACTCTCTCATTTTAGCTCCAAAACCAAAACAAAACACATATTCATCTTAGTTAGCTCAAGCTCCTTCTTCATATCTTTTCAAAACTTCAAGAGATCCATTTCGGTGCCAAGTCAAACCGCCATTAGAGGAGGAAACTCAAGTTTGGAGACTCCATTAGCTTCTCCATTCTCTTAAAGTAAAGAATATGTAAGAAAAATGAAGTTCCCACCATTTCTTCACATGTCCGAAAATTATTACTCATGGGATTCCATTTTTATGCCTTGTCTAGCTTGTTTTCTACTCTCCAAAGGATAAAGGAGGTCCTTCTTTACTCATATCCAAGCTTGTCTTGAGAAACCAAGGTAAAACGATCAATTTAATACCTTAAAACACATTTTTAACCTAGATTTTTATTCCTTAAGGTTAGTGTGTTGTTTAGTACTCATTGGAGTCATTGAATATTTGTTAGAACATTGGCAAGGAGAACTTGTTGGGTGACCGAGATTGAGCAAGGAAAAACTTAAGGAAGAAAGTTTGTGAATCTTGAAAAAGAACAAGGTAAATGTCTTACCTTAAGGTAATTAATGCATTAAGGGATGGGACTTAGGTATATGATGAGTGTAGCTTAGGGCTTACATTTGAAAAGGGCTATATACAACCTAGGAGAAAGAACAATGATCATACTTGTGAACTTGTGACTAAGGAGCAAATGAGAAAATGAGATAGTTTAAGAATGTCAAGGTGAATTATAAGAGCATTTAAATTGCAATGGGAGCCTTGTTGTGTGTATTTGCAGGTCAAAGGCTATATATATTGAGGTAATTCAGTGTTTAAGATTTACGCATTTAAGGGCCTAAGTGCCAAGCAATTTAAGTTTATGCACTATATTGTGATGTATTGTAGTTTTGGTGTATGATGTGTGTTAAGGAGGTTTAATGAGAGTTTGAATGTTGATAGCTATTTGATGGTGAAAAACTAAATGTTTTGGTGTATTAATATACTAGAGAACCCATGGCAAAATTTAGAGAAGAACCTAAGTGTTTAGGATGTGTTAAGGAGATTTCATGACTAAGGAAGCATTAGGAAACTTTAGGAGTTGTTTTGACAAAAAGAGTGAGTTTAAGGTGTTCTTGAGAATTAGAATGACTTAAGCATCAACATGGTGGATTTAGGAACCAAATGAATGTCTTGGGGTATACTTGAGTATTTAGGACTTAGGCAAATGTTGGTAAACAAGTAGGAAGGAAATAATGAGTTGGTAGAAGGAGGCATAAACTTGTGTAGAAACTTTAAGTAGTTGCATAAAGGAGTTTTAGATGGTGAAAGATGCTTGGGAGATGATGTTATAGTGGTGAGGAAGCATTTGGCATAGTGGTTATATTAGGTATGAACCACCACTTAGAATCCTAGTGGAAAACATTACAAGTGTTGGCATGATTATAAGGAGAATGCATAATGACTAAGGTGGTGTTGGTGAGTGATTTAATGAGTTTAGTGGAAGGCTTAAGGTGTATTTGAAGTGCCCAAATGAGGTTAGAACATACTAGGATATATGAGGTGAAGTTTGGAGTCAAATGGGAATTAGAAAACAAAGTTCTGGGCCGACGACCTTAGGGACCGGACCTGCAAGGTTGGTCGAGCTCAGTTTACACTACCGGAAAGAGTTTTTGGAATGGACCGATCTTGGGGACCGGACTTGCAAGGTCGGTCGGGCTTGTATTTTGTGTACGAATTGAGTCTCTGGAATGGACCGACCTTGGGACCGGACTTACAAGGTCGGTCATGCCTAGAATTTTGTACGGGAATTGGTCTCTAGAATCGACCGAACTTGGGACCGACCTTGGCAAGGTCGGTCGGGCTTAAATTTCCCACGGGGAAAACTCTCGGGAATGGACCGACCTTGGGGACCGGACTTGCAAGGTCGGTCGGGGTAAAATTTTCAAACGGTAATATGTCCTGGAATGGACCGACCTTGGGTAAGGTCGGTCGGTAAGATCGGTCAAGCCAAAAAAAAAAGAAATTTTAAATTCTTAAGATGTTAATTGGTAATAAGGTATGCCATTGGTAGGGTAATAATGATTAGGAACCTAAGAACCTAAGGAATTAAGTTAGGTTAAGTATAAACCTTAAGTTAAAGTTAAGTTAATATGGTTAAGTGGTAAAGACTAAAGAGGGTATCGAATGGGGATCTTTAGGGATTAAGTGTGTTAAGTAAGGTGCAAATAACTAATGGCCCAAAAATGAATGAATTTTTTAGGTCTTTGAATTGGGACCCCGGAGAAGGTTAAACAAACGACAGTCGACGGTGACCGGTACAGTCTTTCTTGTGACCTGCTTGCTAACGAGGTGTCCCTCGGCTTGTGTGCTATTTGTTTATTTGCTATGACTAAGACAAGATAAAGCATGCAACCGGTTATACTTATTCTCGTTGTGAATGTGTTCTCTTTACACTAACCCACGAGACTTGAGATTGTAACTAACTAAGTCTAGTACTTACTGAGTTAAGGATAAGAGTTAAGTATTGGTATCTGTTGGTTAACACCCGTTAAGGTTTAACTAACACATGGTGTGTAAGATTTTTACTAACTGGAACTTGAGTGAGGAACCCGGGACTGACTCCGGTCATGCATGCTAAGGAAAGGGGGACGGTATCTGAATCAGATCCGCCCTCCGCTTAAGGACTTGTCTTCGGACTTGTTGCCTAGGGTTGGTTGCCGGCTCAGCTACACTGGACTCCCGTCCAAGGTAGGTGGCATTAAGATGGTGCGGTAGGATCACCTAAATCCTAAGTTTAAGTTAAGCTACAACCATTTCCATTCTAGGAACGGTTTGTATACTGAGATTGAGATAAGGTTAAGACTGAGGTGAGTTAAGGAGAACTGAGGTTAAGGAAATCAGGACTAAGGAGGTGGTTACTAACCCGCTTGATAAGGGAACGCTTGTGTCATTCATTGTTTGTGAACTATGTATGTTCATCCGTGGATTGTTTTTTATAGCACTTCATATCGTGATTGTGTTTCTAATCAATTCCCATGCTATCGACAATTAGTCATCGTAGCCCCGTTAGCTTGGGGGCCACGAGAGGGTCGTACCAGCATTCGTGCTGACCCCCTTTGGGGGCTGTTTTTACACTTGCAGGTAAGAGACCCATGAAGTCACACCACGAGAGTAGGAGCGGTTAGACCTAGGATGGGTTACTTATTTTTGGAACCCGGGTTGCGCATGTGCGCCCGTCTGTTTATATTGAAACTGATGTAAGTTTGTGACTATGACTTAGATACTTAAACTCGGTTGGTTGGTGGTATTTTGGTTGGTGGTATTTTGATCGGTTGTGTATCTTTAGATAAGTGATGTAAATCGGTAAGGTTCGGTATATTCTAATGATCAGACCGTGGCAAGGTCCCGGTGTTTGTTATTTCCGCTGCGATGTTTTTGTTTAAGTGTTTAGTTTTGCGATAACCACGATTGACTTTGGACGGGGTGTTACAAAAAGTGGTATCAGAGCGTAGTTACACTCTGATCAAGAAATACCGGACATAAGAAACCACCGAGTTAGGATATAAGATAAGAAATAAGTGACGGGTTAAGGGTGTGAGCTGTTAGTGTGAGTAGAGTCAGATGACCACTAATAAGTGTGGATCGTCTTTACCGTCTACGGACATTATAAATTCGTTAACCGAAACAGTGGTGGATACGAATTTAATGTGAGTTGTGATTCTTCAGATGTCAGGAAGGAGAGGTCGAGGCCGTGGTCGAGGCTACGAGACTGAGATACCGGAAGGGCAGACGATCGCAGAGATCGTAGCTGCCGCCTTAGGGCACATGGGCTATCAGCCTGGTGTGGGTGCACCACCTCCACCGCCACAACCCCGGGAACCGAATTGGGTGAAGAGCCTTGCAGACCTTCGACCCGCACATTTTAAGGGGGAGACCGATCCCGCCAAGCTTGAGGCGTATATCTCCGAGCTGGAGACCGTCTTCGAGACCCTTGACGTCCCTGCTGGGATCAAGGTGCGCCTAGCTGCGTTCTACCTGAAGGGGGCAGCAGGCGATTGGTGGAAGCTGGTGAGGGCCGAGCATGTGGCTGATCCAGGGTTCAGCTGGGAGCAGTATACTGCATTGCTACGAGCAAAGTACTACCCCGCCCATGTCCAGACGAAGAAGCGCTTGCAGTTGGATGCGCTTAAGAAGACCGACAAGATGACGGTGGACGAGTATTACTCAGAGTTCACCGCCTTGCTCCGTCTTCTGCCAGGTCTTGGATATTCAACAGATACTGGTGGACCGCTTCTATGGCGGGCTTAGCCATCGACTCCGCTACGGCATGGGGCCGACGAGTTATACTACCTTGCAGGTAATGAGAATGGTTGAGATATGAGTAAGTAAATGAGTAAGATTTAGATTATGAAAAATAAGAGTGACTAATACTGTGTAAAGCAGGAGTGCTATCATGCCGCTGCTAAGGTTGAGATAACCGTCCAGCTGAGGGACGAGGAGAATGCTAAGAGGAAGAGTGCCGGTAAGAGCACGGAGAACAAAGTGCAATGTGGGTACAAGAAACAGAAGTACCAGCCTCAAGCCCAGAAAAGTCAGAACCAAAAAGGGAATGAGGAAAAGGAGAAGGCTCCGGAAGGGCCACTGAAGTTGACATATGCGTATGCAGCTAAGCCCCTGCGCTCTAGGGCGCCAAAGGGTAAGGCAAATTAGTGTTGAGTGAGTTAGGAGACAATTAGTAACTGGTTGAGGTATGAGTACTAATATTATGAATGATCAGGATCTGAGACTGATAAGGGAGCCGGTGGGGGCTACCAGTGACGCTACATCTGTAAATGGTGTCACAAGGACCACCCCGGGCTCGATTGCAAGGGGAACAAGGTGGAGTGCAATTATTGTGGGGTATACGGACACCGAGCATACGAGTGCTTCCGGAACCCCGCTAGTAGAGCCTATAGACCCGAGACTAGGGGCAAGGGCAAGACTGATAAGGGAGTGAGATCTGACAGTCAAAGGAGAGTGCAACAAGCTGCGGATAAGAACCCACGGGTAGCCCTAGAAGACGGGACCCACATTACACTTGGTGGACCGGGACGATGAGCCTGAACCCTCATCGAGACCAGGTACTGCTAAAACCGTTGAGTGATATAATTACCTGCTTACCGCATTATCATGCATGTTTGGTGAATAATTGAGTTAAGTGAGAATGAGATAAAATTAGAACTTAAATAAGATATAACCTACTACCACCTTAGGAAGCTTCAACATCTGCTATCCAATGCCTTCTACACCTAATCCGGAGTACACCAACATCGAAACCATAGACTTCCCAACCGAACAATGTCAGGTTATCCGCCCAGGTATGATTTTATTAAGGGGATATCTGACACCCGAGGCACAAATAGCTATCATCAGAAGGTGCAATCAATTAGGAACGGGACCGGGAGGTTTTTATACACCGGAGTACCCAGGGGGAGCAAGAATGAAGCTAAAGATGATGAGCTTGGGCAAGAATTGGAATCCGTATGCCAAGACCTACCAAACCACGAGGGTGCATGAAGGAGTCTCACCACTGGGAATACCCGAAGAATTCCATCCGGTTATTACACAAGTCGTGGAGATCGCTCAGCAGTTGGAAGCTGACCCGATTCCAGACTTACAAGTGGACATCTGTATTGTAAATTTCTATGAGAAAGACGGCCGACTCGGACTACATCAGGATAAGGACGAGACAACGGAGTCTCTCGAACGAGGGATACCCGTAGTGTCTTGGTCCATAGGAGATGACGCTGAATTTTTGTACAGCGAGCAGAAGCGTGCGGACCGTGCTAATAAGTTAATACTTAAGTCAGGGGATGTATTAGTTATGGGAGGAGAGTCAAGGATGTTATACCATGGGATTAAGAGAATCAAGCTTAATACAACACCGTCAGCAGTGATTAATGCGACGCATATGAAACCAAGACGGTTAAACCTAACCTTTAGACAATATTAGCTATGTAACGTTTTAGTGTGAGATAAGGAATGAGATGTAAGATTAAAGCACGTGTTGTAAGCAGGATGGTTATGAATAAAATAACAGTGTTGTTCATATAAATTGTTACGACTCTTGTTATACCATCAATACTCATGAAGCTTATGAATACAATTAGGTCATGGACTCGGCACGGAAGGTGCGCTAAGCATACTTACAGAGGCACAGGCCGACGCCGGCGGTACTATCCTCACCGGCACCTTTCCGATTAATGGGATTCAGGCATCAGTTCTCTTCGACTCAGGGGCCTCGCATACCTTTGTCTCGGCATCTTTTGCGAGAAGGGTGGGGCTAGACGCCGATGAGCTACCCGACTTCACGGTTACGCTCCCGTCTAAGGAGAAGGTTCGTTGCACTCGCTACTACCGAGGAGCCATTGTCAGTATTAAGGGGGAGGACTTTCCAGTCAGTTTTATTGAGTTCAGGGAGTTGGGATTTGATGTTATTTTCGGGGTGAACTGGTTGGAGCGGCACAAGGGACGTATCCTCTGCGCCGAGCATAGACTGCTGCTCAGGAGTCCGTCTGGGGTAACAATATCGTACCGCCAGAGGCCTAGAGAGCCTTCGACTAAGATCATCACCGCAATGGCAATGTATAAGGAATTGAGGAGGAAGGAAGAGGTGTACCTCTACTATGTTCAGGACATAGAGAGAGACCCCGAGTGTAATACCCTTGAGGTTTACCTCCCACATCGGTTGGAGAGGAGAACGAAGTGTGCCTTATAGGTGCATGGATACCTCTTCCTTGTGTGACGCGTTTTGGGGCTAGGAAACCCCAGGAACAAATCCGTGCGGCCTGCGTGCCAAAGCGGACAATATCACACATGTGGGCTGATTAGGCTGGGCTGTCACAGATGGTATCAGAGCCAGACCCAGGTCGGTGTGCCAGTGGGCCCGCGAGAGCGCTGGGCTCCTAAGGGGGGTGGAGTGTAATACCCTTGAGGTTTACCTCCCACATCGGTTGGAGAGGAGAACGAAGTGTGCCTTATAGGTGCATGGATACCTCTTCCTTGTGTGACGCGTTTTCGGGCTAGGAAACCCCAGGAACAAATCCGTGCGGCCTGCGTGCCAAAGCGGACAATATCACACATGTGGGCTGATTAGGCTGGGCTGTCACACCGAGTTCGACCTCGACTTACCGGTAGTGTCGGAGTTCCCCGATCTCTTTCCACGGGAACTGCCCGGCATGCCACCCACTCGGGAGGTAGAGTTCACCATCGAGCTGCTACCTGGTACCGGACCGATAGCCAAGGCACCATACCGCATGGCTCCGGCAGAGATGAATGAGTTAAAAGAACAGTTAAAAGATTTGTTAGACAAGGGATTCATCAGACCAAGTGTATCACCATGGGGAGCGCCAGTTCTCTTCGTGAAGAAGAAGGATGGTAGTCTCCGCCTCTGCATCGACTACAGAGAGTTGAATGCAGTGACTGTGAAAAATAAGTACCCACTACCCCGCATTGACGATCTGTTCGATCAGTTGAAGGGAGCATCTGTGTTTTCCAAGATTGATCTCAGTTTGGGGTATCATCAGATAGCCATTGAGGAGGGAGATATTGAGAAAATGGCATTCCGGACACGATACGGCCACTACGAGTTTACAGTGATGCCGTTCAGTTTATCGAACGCACCGGTGAAGTTTATGGACCTGATGAACCGCTTGTTCCGGGAGCAGCTAGACAAGTCGGTTGTGGTGTTTATTGATGATATTTTGATATACTCGAAATCGAAGACTGAGCACGAGGAACACTTGAGGGGAGTATTGGAGCTATTGAGGGAGAACCAGCTATATGCTAAGTTCTCCAAGTGTGAGCTTTGGCTTGACCAGGTCTCTTTCCTGGGTCATGTCATCTCAGATGCTGGGATCTCAGTGGATCCAGCAACGATTGATGCCGTACGTACTTGGCCAAGACCGAAGACTATTACCGACATTCGGAGCTTTCTTGGTCTGGCAGGTTATTACCGGAGGTTTGTTAAAGATTTCAGCAAGGTCACAAAGCCGATGACCACTCTGATGAAGAAAGATGCACCGTTCTTATGGATGGCTGACTGTGAGAATTCGTTCCAGAGTTTGAAAGACTCACTAACCACTGCACCGGTTCTGACCATTCCAGACGGTACAGAGGGCTTTGAGGTTTACTGTGATGCATCCGGCAGAGGGCTGGGTTGCGTGCTCATGCAACATGGCAAGGTGGTGGCATATGCCTCACGCCAGTTGAAGAAACATGAGGAGAACTACCCCACACATGATTTAGAGTTGGGAGTTGTAGTCTTCGCTTTGAAGATATGGCGTCATTACTTATACGGGTTAGTGTGACGATCTACACCAATCACAAGAGCTTGAAATATATATTCACTCAGAAGGAGTTGAATTTCAGACAGAGGAGATGGTTAGAGTTTCTGAGAGACTATGACATTGACCTCCAATACAAAGAGGGGAAGGCCAATGTTGTAGCAGACGCCCTGAGCCGTCGAGCACACTCACTCCATTCGCTAGTCTCTTTCTCCAGCTTGGTTGATGAGGTGCGAGAGGCTTAGAGGACAGATAGTATATGAGAGAGGTCAGACAGAAATTGACAGATGGTACCTTTGAGAGTCAGAAATATGACTTCAGACTTCATGACGATGATCTGATCAGACTTAAGGGCCGGTTATGCATACCACGGGGCAACACGGATCTGAAAGACCGTATACTTAGGGAATCACACTGTTCTTCAGTTTCCATCCATCCGGGAGCCTCTAAGATGTATAAAGACATGAAGAGATACTTCTGGTGGTCGGGGATGAAGACAGATGTTACCGAGTTTGTCTTGAGGTGTCTCACTTGCTAGAAGGTGAAATTCGAGCACCGACGACCGGGCGGAATGGTACAATCGATGCCAGTTCCGGAATGGAAGTTCCATGATATCTCCATGGACTTTGTAGTTGGGCTCCCACCTGCTAGGGGAGGTCTCAACATGATATGGGTGGTGGTGGATCGCCTTACCAAAGTAGCCTGATTCATACCGATGAAGGATATAAGGTGACCAAATTAGCTGAGTTATTTGAAAAAGAAATCATGAGACATCACGGGATACCAAAGACCATAGTGTCGGATAGAGATACCAGATTCCTTTCGAGGTACTGGAGAGCTACTAGAGAAGCGTTAGGTACAGAACTGAAGCTGAGTACCGCGTTCCATCCTCAGATAAATGGTCAGACTAAGCGTACGATTCAGACACTCGAGGACATGCTGAGGGCATGTGCCTTAGACTTCCAGGGCAGTTGGATTGACAAATTACATCTGATCGAGTTTTCGTACAACAATAGCTATCACGCTTCGATCAAGATGGCACATTTTCAAGTGTTGTACGGTAGACCATGTCGTACACTGCTCTGCTGGGATGAGTCGAGTGAGACGGTCATTATAGGACCAGAAAATTTAGAACAAGTTAAGGCTGAAGTTCAGCAAATCAGAGAGAACATGAAAGCTGCTCAAGATAGGCAGAAGTCGTATGCTGATGTTCGACGACGAGACCTAGAGTTCGCAGTGGGCGACCAGGTATTTCTGCGGGTATCTCCGATGAAGGGAGTGTTTAGATTCGGGCAGAAGGGCAAGCTGAGCCCTAAATTTGTTGGTCCTTATGAGATTACGGAGTGGGTGGGCCCGGTTGCTTACAGGTTGAAGTTACCTGCTGAACTGGGTAAAGTGCATGATGTTTTTCATATGCACCACCCCTCCCATATGCTAGAACCTGAGAGGTTGACTTTAGAATCGAATATGAGATCAGTGGAGGTTCCTCAGAGAATCTTGGATAGTAAGACTAGGGACACTCGCCATAAGTCAGTGCGACTGGTGAAGGTTCTCTGGTCTAACCAGGATGTTGAAGAGGCCACGTGGGAATTAGAGGATAAGATGAGGGCGAAGTACCCTTCTTTGTTTACTGACTAGATCGTCTGTATAGGGTACGGGGCGTACCCCTTTTTAAGGGGGGTAGAGCTTCCTCGCTTTTGAGTTAGGAAATGAACATGTTTGTCGTTTTTTTGGTTGTGTAAGATGAGATTTTGTGTAAGTTACTACACTTTGGAGATAAGTTTGAGATATGTATAATACTTATGTATTGTATTTGTGATTGACCTTTGAGTCTTGAGATGTGTGAATGAGAATATAAGATGTGGTATTAAGATTAAGAAATTGAGTATCGTGAATGATTTAGTATACGTGTGAACTTTGGGGACAAAGTTCTTTTAAGGGGGGTAGATTGAAATACCCCAAACTTAGATATGGTGTTTAAATGATAAACTAAGGTATAAGAAGGCTAAAGAATGCCTTAGAAACATTAAGAAACATTTTAATCAAAGAAAACATAAGGAAACACCAAAAGAGTAGTTTAAGCAAAAAACGTGCTCTAAGCTTGGAGAGACTTGGGTGAGCACCCAAATATTATGCTAAGACCTTAGTAATACCTTAATGGTCATTTTAAACCAATTACCAAAGAAAACCAAGCTTGAAAACAAGTTAAAACACAAAATGTGCTTTAAGGAGTCTTAAAGCACATTTTTGAAAAATTGTCTTGTAAATGGGTTTTGAGTGGCTAGATGTCCATCATTACTCCTTAATTAACTTGTGTATTAATTATTATCACATTAGGAAGTCTAAATCAATGGGAAATCAAAAATTTCACAATTATGTGCACTAGTTTGTGAATAGTAATCAAATAGTGCCTAGTTTAGTTTTTAGTCAATTTAGTTTAGTTAGTTGGTCAAACAAGACCATGACTAGCATAATTAAAGGGGGGTGGCCAGTTTTTAAGGTGATGATTCACCATATGAGCAAATAAGAAAAGAAAATAAGAGGTAAAGTAAAACTACTATTTGCTTTTAACATAAATATCCCACCTTTACTTACCTCTCTCCTCACCTCTTCATTCTCTCTTGTTCCCACCGGTTTTGTGCTGCTCCTCTCTTCTTCTTCTATGTGAAACTCAACCTCCATGCTAGCTCCACTTTGCTTTGGCCATAGCTCTCACATTTTAGCTCCAAAACCAAAACAAAACACATTTTCTTCTTAGTTAGCTCAAGCTCCTTCTTCCTATCTTTTCAAAACTTCAAGAGATCCATTTTGGTGCCAAGTCAAACCGCCATTAGAGGAGGAAACTCAAGTTTGGAGACTCCATTAGCTTCTCCATTCTCTTAAGGTAAAGAATATGTAAGAAAAATGAAGTTCCCACCACTTCTTCACATGTCCGAAAATTATTACTCATGGGGTTCCATTTTTATGCCTTGTTATAGCTTGTTTTCTACTCTCCAAAGGATAAAGGAGGTCCTTCTTTACTCATATCCAAGCTTGTCTTGAGAAACCAAGGTAAAACGATCAATTTAATACCTTAAAATACATTTTTAACCTAGGTTTTTATTCCTTAAGGTTAGTGTGTTGTTTAGTACTCATTGGAGTCATTGAATATTGGTTAGAACATTGGCAAGGAGAACTTGTTGGGTGACCGAGATTGAGCAAGGAAAAACTTAAGGAAGAAAGTTTGTGAAGCTTGAAAAAGAACAAGGTAAATGTCTTACCTTAAGGTGTTTAATGCATTAAGGGATTTGACTTAGGTATATGATGAGTGTAGCTTAGAGCTTACATATGAAGAGGGCTATATACAACCTAGGAGAAAGAACAATGATCATACTTGTGAACTTGTGACTAAGGAGCAAATGAGAAATGGAGATAGTTTAAGAATGTCAAGGTGAATTATAAGAGCATTTAAATTGCAATGGGAGCCTTGTTGTGTGTATTGCAGTCAAAGGCTATAATATTGAGGAAATTCAGTGTTTAAGATTTACGCATTTAAGGGCCTAAGTGCCAAGCAATTTAAGTTTATGCACTATATTGTGATGTAGTGTAGTTTTGGGTATGATGTGTGTTAAGGAGGTTTAATGAGAGTTTGAATGTTGATAGCTATTTGATGGTGAAAAACTAATTGTTTTGGTGTAATAATATACTAGAGAACCCATGGCAAAATTTAGAGAAGAACCTAAGTGTTTAGGATGTGTTAAGGAGATTTCATGACTAAGGAAGCATTAGGAAACTTTAGGAGTTATTTTGACAAAAAGAGTGAGTTTAAGGTGTTCTTGAGAATTAGAATGACTTAAGCATCAACATGGTGGATTTAGGAACCAAATGAATGTCGTGGGGTATACTTGTGTATTTAGGACTTAGGCAAATGTTGGTAAACAAGTAGGAAGGAAATAATGTGTTGGTAGAAGGAGGCATAAACTTATGTAGAAACTTTAAGTAGTTGCATAAAGGAGTTTTAGATGGATGAAAAATGCTTGGGAGATGATGATGTTATAGTGGTGAGGAAGCATTTGGCATAGTGGTTATATTAGATATGAACCACCACTTAGAAACCTAGTGGAAAACATTACAAGTGTTGGCTTGATTATAAGGAGAATGCATAATGACTAAGGTGGATGTTGGTGAGCGATTTAATGAGTTTAGTGGAAGGCTTAAGGTGTATTTGAAGTGCCCAAATGAGGTTAGAACATACTAGGATATATGAGGTGAAGTTTGGAGTCAAATGGGAATTTAGAAACAAAGTTCTAGAGCCGACCGACCTTAGGGACCGGACCTGCAAGGTCGGTCGAGCTCAGTTTACACTACCGGAAAGAGTTTCTGGAGTGGACCGATCTTGGGGACCGGACTTGCAAGGTCGGTCGGGCTTGTATTTTGTGTACGAATTGAGTCTCTGGAATGGACCGACCTTGGGACCGGACTTAGAAGGTCGGTCATGCCTAGAATTTTGTACGGGAATTGGTCTTTGGAATCGACCGAACTTGGGACCGACCTTGGCAAGGTCGGTCGGGCTTAAATTTCCCACGGGGAAAACTCTCGGGAAAGGACCGACCTTGGGGACCGGACTTGCAAGGTCAGTCAGGGTAAAATTTTCAAACGGTAATATGTCCTGGAATGGACCGACCTTGGGTAAGGTCGGTCGGTAAGATCGGTCGAGCCAAAAAAAAAGAAATTTAAAATTTTTAAGATGTTAATTGGTAATAAGGTATGCCATTGGTAGGGTAATAATGATTAGGAACCTAAGAACCTAAGGAATTAAGTTAGGTTAAGTATAAACCTTAAGTTAAAGTTAAGTTAATATGGTTAAGTGGTAAAGAAAGAGGGTATCGAATGGGGAATGGGGATCTTTAGGGATTAAGTGTGTTAAGTAAGGTGCAAATAACTAATGGCCCAAAAATGAATGAATGTTTTAGGTCTTTGAATTGGGACCTCGGAGAAGGTTAATCAAACGACAGCCGACGGTGAACGGTACAGTCTTTCTTGTGACCTGCTTGCTAACGAGGTGTCCCTCGGCTTGTGTGCTATCTGTTTATTTGCTATGGCTAAGACAAGATAAAGCATGCAACCGGTTATACTTATTCTTGTTGGGAATGTGTTCTCTTTACACTAACCCACGAGACTTGAGATTGTTACTAACTAAGTTTAGTACTTACTGAGTTAAGGATAAGAGTTAAGTATTGGTATCTGTTGGTTAACACCCGTTAAGGTTTAACTAACACATGGTGTGTAAGATTTTTACTAACGGGAACTTGAGTGAGAAACCCGGGACTGACTCCGGTCATGCATGCTAAGGAAAAGGGGACGGTATCTGAATCAGATCCGCCCTCCGCTTAAGGACTTGTCTTCGGAGTTGTTGCCTAGGGTCGGTTGCCGGCTCAGCTACACTGGACTCCCGTCCAAGGTAGGTGGCATTAAGATGGTGCGGTAGGATCACCTAAATCCTAAGTTTAAGTTAAGCTACAACCATTTCCATTCTAGGAACGGTTTGTATACTGAGATTGAGATAACGTTAAGACTGAGGTGAGTTAAGGAGAACTAAGGTTAAGGAAATCAGCACTAAGGAGGTGGTTACTAACCCGCTTGATAAGGGAACGCTTGTGTCGTTCATTGTGTGTGAACTATGTATTTTCATCCGTGGATTGTTGTTTATAGCACTTCATATCATGATTGTGTTTCTAATCAATTTCCATGCTATCGACAATTAGTCGTCGTAGCCCCGTTAGCTTGGGGGCCACGAGAGGGTCGTACCAGCATTCGTGCTGACCCCCTTTGGGGGCTTTTTTTACACTTGCAGGTAAGAGACCCATGAAGTCACACCACGAGAGTAGGAGCGGTTATACCTAGGATGGGTTACTTATTTTTGGAGCCCGGGTTGCGCATGTGCGCCCGTCTGTTTATATTGAAACTGATGTAAGTTTGTGACTATGACTTAGATACTTAAACTCGGTTGGTTGGTGGTATTTTGGTTGGTGGTATTTTGGTTGGTGGTATTTTGATCGGTTGTGTATCTTTAGATAAGTGATGTAAATCGGTAAGGTTCGGTATATTCTAATGATCAGACCGTGGCAAGGTCCCGGTGTTTGTTATTTCCGCTGCGACGTTTTTGTTTAAGTGTTTAGTTTTGCGATAACCACGATTGGCTTTGGACGGGGTGTTACAAGTAGAAAGACTCAGATAGTCACAAAGGACTAGGAATGATAAGATAGATCCAAGAACCAATAACTCAAGAGTGGAATAATTCAACTGGGAGAGATGGCCCCCACCGCCAAGTACGTCCTTTTAGGACAGGGGATATACAGCCCCTCACTTTCTACAACGTCCCTTTTGGGACAGGGGATATACAGCCCCTCACTGTCTATCACGTCCCTTTTTGGGACAGGGGATATACAGCCCCTCACTGTCTATCACGTCCCTTTTTGGGACAGGGGATATACAGCCCCTCACTGTTACCATTGAAGACGCGCGCACGTCGAAACCTCAAGTACCAGCTCATGGATGAAACGATATCCAGAGTCAAAAGAAGAATTCCCAAGATTGACCTTTTTCCAAATTCCCACTAGATCACTAAATACCCAGAGCAATACCAAAACACTCAGTCCTACAGAGTGCAGAAGCGTAAACCCTAAGCAGCCAATGTCTAACGGGGCATCAAAAAGAAGGAACCAATACCCAAGTGAGTTTCGCATTCAAGGCTAAATTAGTCACACAAGCTGAGTTAGTCACACAACCATTTCTGTTTTAGAAATTCCTCTTAAAGTCAGTTAGCGTTTTCCAAAACATTCCACAAGTCAATCAGCAAAAATATCGGAGTACGAGAAATCATACCTGGTCAACGCTGTAGCAGTTCTAGTAACTCGTGCAGACCTTCAACAATTCTCTGAGGAACATTGAAGATAATTTACTATCAATAACCTGTACCCTAAGTTAAACTTAAATAAATTTCCCTCTCTTATTTCCAAATCTCAATTATCTTATAAGCCCTCGCTTAAGTGTTATGTATAACCTTTGACTTATCAGTTAGAAGGTTGTATAGCCCAAGGTTGTAGGATCAATGAATGTACTTTATTAACACCTGCTAACTGTCCATTCCTATCCACTTTATTCATATCTAACCACAATCCTCACATTCAAGACTTTTGAGACCTTTATATCATAAATGTGTTTATATTATATAATTAAATCAAAGAATACTACACTATTATCTCACAATGTAAAGATTATGTACTTAAACAATATCTACTAGATAACCCATTATGATTAAGTCTTTCCCTTAACTTAATTAAGTTCTACATCTTGTATATTGGAATCGTAGTGCTGTAGACGTGTTTTAGTAAAACTTAATTGAACTGCTAAACTCAATTATCTCACCTTTAGTTCAGAATGACTTTTAATTACAACCATCTAATAAACTTGTCAAAAGACGTTAAATAGCTTCTCATCCTGAATAACTATACTATAGTTAACTTAGTTTTAACGAATTAATCCTACATTTAGTATTCATAAGGTATATTATATGTTTTATTATTACCTATACAATAAGGTGTTTAGTACAACCTTTTATGTATCCTTACTTACATTAATTTCCTAAATGTTTTATTTTTACACACATTCTCTCTATAGACTATGTATAATCCTTTGTACTAAACTTCATTAAACTTAAGCCTTAAATACGTTTTAAATTGTTTTACAAAACCTAAGGTTTCAAAGGAATAACCTAATAAATTAATTTCCTTTATTGTATTTAGGATGGACAATATATCTACATAGAGTAGAATTCATCAAAGAATTAAATTCTGGTTCGAAAGTGAAATTGTTAATTATTTAATAAGATAATCCATTATGAAAATTCTCATATTTTATATTCAAAATAACATATCATTTTGTCCCATTACCGTAAAGTATATCAATATAATATCTTATGTAACTTAGTTTTATCTAATAAAAGGTTCAAAGGTTTTAAGTATCAAATTCCTATTTATAAACCTTCTATACATTCTAACCACTAAATGCCTTACTTAATTGTAAACTCACATCCTAAGTATTGGTAATAAATGTTATAAATGTATTTCATATGGCTTATCTAATGCCAAGAAACTTAAGGATTATTATTTAGATAAATTTCCAAATCATAATTTAATATAGTTTTATATCATAATCCTTTTAATGATTTTATCTTAAAACATTAAGTTATATTTCAATACCATGAATGTTAAGAAACGATTAAATCTAGACTTACTAATCCACCTCACATTTAGATGTATAAGTATTTATTTATTTTATTATTGTTTATATATTAAGAACATTTAGATGTAAAAGTATTACATTTATTTATTAATTATATAGTAAGTTCTATTTGTGTAAAATCTAATTACAAATATTCCTAAGTCCCAACCTATTAATTACCTAACCAAATTATAGATTTACATTCTGGTCTTTGACAAATATATTACACATGTACTTTAATATGGTTTATATAAATCTTAGAAATCCAAGATAACTCTTTAAGCTTAATTCCATAACCACAATTTAATACTACCTCATATAATATTCTTTTAATAGTATTATGTATAGGTTTAGTTTAACTTATTAATTCCTTCATATTCTATTTGCTATAAGGTATTTTATGTCTTTTATTTATTTATTTATCGTATATGTATACTAGGATTTATTCAAGACATTCTTTATGTAGTTTTATTGCATTTAATTATTTTATTAACTTTTACACATATCTACCTCCAAAATATGGTTTATAAATAAAGTATTTCCCTTAGTTTCTATTAAGTATATTAACTACCATATAATATAATTAATATAAATGTAGATTAATTTAGTTCCTTGATTTAACCTAAGTTACTATTTTATTTCTTTTATATATGTTTTTATATATATATTTACTTCACTTAAAAGTTTATACCCAAAAAAAACTTATTAACATTCTGTATTAAATGTTAGTTTAGTCTTATTATATTTTCCCCAACCTAAAAAGTTTATTAATCATCTATACTTTAATTTTTGGTTACATTAAAAACCTTATATTATAAGTTATTCTTATGAAAAACTCATAAACACAATTTTTAAAACCATTTAAAATTGCCCAAAAATTCCCAAATTTAATATACAGTAACTATAACATTTTAGACATATTATAAAATTTTTGTTTTATAAAAATATCTTTTACATTTAGCCAAATACATCTAGCAAACCCGTAACTTGCAAAAATCATAACTTACGTTTAAAAACTCCAAACCCATAATAATTTACATCAAAATAAACTAGATTAAATAAGGAATCTATGGTTAAAATTTCAAGTCAAAATACCTTCGGGAAGGCCATTAACTAAAATCAACAAGTTAGATTTAAATTCTGAAATTTTATAAACTTATAACATTCTTTAATAACACGATCTAATCTCGGCCGTCCAATCTTTTAAAACGCGATCGGACGGCCCCTGAACGCTGAGTTCATCAGCGATTATAGATTCCAACCCGAGTAATAATTCGGCGTTTCCTCACAATCTACAGAACGAAATCGAGTGATTATTGTTTCTATGGTTTCAAATTTAAATCCCAGTTCTAATGACACCGATTTCCCCAATTATAATGCAGAATTCACTGGTTTTTGAAGTCAGTTTCAAAGTTAGGGTTCGTAAGGGTTTCCGAATTCGTTTCTCTCAAATTCACTCAATCTAAAGCGCAATTGATGCAATTGAATGATGGTTTTGACCGATAATGTAACATAGTTTAGCAAGGTTGAAGGAATTTGGATAAAACTTACCGGAGTTGTGCGCATTGAGTGAATTCGAATTCGAAAATCTGGAAAAGTTCAAACTTTCGAGCAGTTCACGAGGCCGACTTTGAGGATCTATAACTTGCAGCACAGATCGAGTTAGGCTATGTGTAAGGGCTTAATCAAAAGAGTAAACTTACCTCTACATATTGATAACAAGAACTAATCCTAACTCGCAACACACAGAAAGAAATCGAAGCTAGAAGTTGCGAGTTTACCTTGCGTTTTCTGGAAAGAAAATTGTGATTTTATGTGGTGGCGAAACCGAAACTTTAGACAACTTGTTCTTCCAAACGGTTGGGAATTGTCTTAGGTCATCAACATGAAAATTTTAGAGGGATTATAGCTCTTCAAAACGAGCTAAAGAACATGAAATTTGGCAGAGAAACGAAGAAGTTATGGCTAGTCGAAGTTACCAGATTCAAAGGGAAAAACTGGAACTGCAGTTACGGTTTTGCAGGGTGGCTACTTTGATTCGATTTTCCGGTTGATTTAGGACGAGTTAGGGTTAGTGTGAGTTATGGTTGTTTAGAGGAAGTTTAGGAGAAGGCAACAAAGAAGACGGCACTCAAAATTTCCTTAGGATGAGAAAGTTATGAAGGTCACAAGATAGGGCAAAACCTGATTTCTATTACCGGAATTATAGGAGATAAAATGACTAAGTGTTGGGGCGCGATTACCGAGGCACGCGATGAGTCAGCAAAACGTGCCACGTCAGCCCTTTTTTTCAAATTTTGGTTCTAAACTTCATTTGATCATAACTTTGGCTAGGATTATCCGTTTTTGACGTTCTTTTTATCGATCTTCACGGTTTTCCATAACCTATTTATTGGTATAGGTTTCATGGGCTGGTTTGACCATTCTCAAAAAGTCAACCCTAGCAAGGCTTAATAAGCTTTAAGTTTTCTGTAATTTTATTTTGAATTTTATGTTTCAAAACAGTGTTCAAACTCTTTCTAAATCTTTATAATATACTTGGAGTGTTTAGAAATTTTCCCAAGATTGATTGACTTATAAATCTTATTATTAAATTCATAATACTATATAATAATATATAATAATTAAATATTTAATTGTATTCTTTAGAGTTAAATAGGAGGAATCCCCTAAAATAATTTCCATAATTTTATATAATATTAATACTCATAATTCCATACAATAATTTAATATTTATAATTCCTTATACTAGTTTAATATTCATAATTCCATATAATAATTTAATATTCATAATTCCATATAATAATTTAATATTCATAATTCCATATAATAATTTAATACTTAATAGTATTATTAAAGGTTTAATAAAAGAAATCCCCTAAATTAATTTAAATTAATTTAGGGGTATTTCAGTATATCCCCCTTAAAAGAAACTTCGCCTCGAAGTTTAAAAATCAACTAATAGGCACTCACACCTCTTCGGGTGTGCTGAGACAATAATAATTCCAATGAAACTCCATACCAATCCAATCCTTTATTTCCATCCATTTCCATAACAACATTCCACTCGAGATTACTCAAAATCAAAACGAACCAAGATATACCAAGACATAGCATGATGAAAATCAACAGTCCCATACTGTGTCATAATGTAAAATCCAAGCACATACAAACACCTCTCGTTCTGCTAATAAGGCAACATGGCATAATCTGGATGAGGTGACGAAGGAAGAGTATGCCAGTATATCCCCCTTAAAAGAGCTAAGGTACGCCCTCGTACCGCTACTAATGACACATTCAAAGAATTCAACACCTTATTAACCAGCTTTGTTGTAAATTTTATCGCACCGTTGATTTTATCTGAGATCGATATATATATATCTGTATCTCTTGATTGTTTTGCATTTGTATTTTCTTAACTGTTATAAAATTTTATCTTATGATTATTATCCATTCATTATATGACCATTATATGTTCATTTTATCATATCAATTATATTAACAAGATACAACTCAGGTGTAACACACTTGAGTAGTTTAAAATAATATTTCAGATCATTTAATAATCCTAGATAATCTTTCAAAATTATCTTCAAGTGTTGATTAGCCAACCATATCTTAAAACTCTATAAAATAAATATTTTCTGTGACTTTTCAAGTTTCAATTGTTTTTATAATTAACTATAGTATTCTAGACGAACCATTAGGTATTTACTTCATAAAATTTACTTATTATATATTTACATGATTTCACACAAGGCAGAGTTTTAGGAAGTTCTTATTAATTATAATGTAGCTCCAAAAATCTGATTCCTTTATCTTAAAATTTATATATTTTTTTAAGGTAGGGACTCTATATAAAATTTTAAGTCAAATAAACTAGTTTAATGAAAACTCACTCACTCTTGGTAATTATTATTTTTTTAGGGTTTGTTCTATGTAAGTATTACTCTGATCATTAAATCTTAGTACTCTCTTAGATAATGGTGGCTTTTGGTAAATATCACTCTTAGTGTGACTTCTAAAATTTTTATCTATGTATAATGTTAAACTTCTAAATAAACATGAGAATTTCCAAATCTTTAAGTAACTCTCAATTTTTCACTAGACGCTCAATACTCCAAGTATTTAAGGCTCAGTAACATTTAGTTTATCATTACTCATGTGTTTTCACTCCATAGGTAAGTATTTTTCACCAAGGATTTAACTCGGTAAACTCTTTACATGTATGAGTTTAGTACTGGATCTTAATATATAAGTGTTGAATTGTTCCTTGTGGCTAGTAATGAAATATGCCTAGCTCAAGATTTCATGATGGTAACGTCTTACCACCACTTCCCCTCAAGTTCAACACAATCCATCACCTGCGTAGAAGATTATTTACGGTTAGATGACAAGGCTTGTCTAGCCCCTAAACTTCTAGAAGTGGGTGTGCACCCCCACTACTTTCAGCCTAGGGGTTCGTCGCACCAGGCACTTCCCGAAGGGTGTTAGGTTTATGTTTTTCTTTCTAAAGTTAACATAGATTTTTAGTGTGTTTTACAAGTTCAGATGTTGATCTTTTCTAATAGGCTACCAGTTCTTGTTAGCTTAATAATTTTCTAGACTTAAGATTTATCTTAAACATTAGCTTTAGGTAATAAATTGATACCAAGTAGTTCATGAGATTTATTTTCAAACTTTAAAGGAGTTGAAGTACTTTCACCTAATATCAATACTAATTTAGTTATTTAAAGTTCTATTTGTATACTGTTTTGAACCAAAAGTATTCTTTAAAATTTCTAGGAGCATGTGTACTTGCTCTTAAGGAATTGTATTCTTAGCCATGTATTCTCCATAAGTATGTTCTTGAAAATAGCTTAATATATGCTTTATTCCAACCAAAATCTTAACATACTCAATAGATGATATTCCAACTATATTTCTACTGTAGTTTAATGTTCGAGCAGAACAACAGCACACCATTCTCTACAGACATTCATAAGAAGAAAAGTGTATAAAGAAATCATTCACTAATCTAAGAAGGGTTAGAAGTCGTGCCTTACTGGAATCCTCACTTCCCAATTCTACCCCAGTTCCCCAGTTTTAAGTGCACCTATAATCTAAGTGTTTCACTCGGCTTGTCTTCTCGGGTTCAGAGCGTAACTACGCTCTGATACCACTTTCTGTAACGCCCCTATTTACAATAATTACAGCGGAATATAAAATCTCTACTGGCGTTTACAGACCATCGGGTTCCAAACACCCGGCACCAAACCTCACCAATTACAACTTATAAAATTACAAAAGCTACGGTCTGAACTCGAGAAATAACATAACATAACTACTAGTAAAATAGAATAACTCTCCACAATTCCTAATTCCCATCCCAATCACTCATGCTCTTCGTGGCCACCTGTATAAACAATTAATACCTACAAGATGAAACCAAGCAGCCCACCCCGGGAGGGGTGAGTCAGTTCCCTGGAATGGAACTGGTACAATTCTCCAAAACAATCCTTAAAACATAACTCTTCAAAATAAACAGTAACTTGAAATTAAACTCTTGAAAGTAAAGCAGGGAAACAAGGCACTTTAAAATCACCAAGCCAAAGATAACAAGTTAATAATAGAAAAGGTAAAGTTAGTGAAACAAAACCACACCATGTGTTAGTGGACATCCAATGCCTTAGTTAAACCCAATTCCCGTTAGGAGTAGTGAAATACCCCCAAACTTAGATATGGTGTTTAAATGATAAACTAAGGTATAAGAAGGCTAAAGAATTCCTTATAAACATTAAGAAACATTTTAATCAAAGAAAACATAAGGAAACACCAAAAGAGCAGTTTAAGAAAAAAACGTGCTCTAAGCTTGGAGAGACTTGGGTGAGCACCCAAATATTATGCTAAGACCTTAGTAATATCCTAATGGTCATTTTAAACCAATTACCAAAGAAAACCAAGGTTGAAAACAAGTTAAAACAAAAATGTGCTTTAAGGAGTCTTAAAGCACATTTTGAAAAATTGTCTTGTAAATGGGTTTTGAGTGGCTAGATGTCCATCATTACTACTTAATTAACTTGTGTACTAATTATTATCACATTATTAAGTCTAAATCAATGGGAAATAAAAAATTTCACTATTATGTGCACTAGTTTATGAATAGTAATCAAATAGTGCCTAGTTTAGTTTTTAGTCAATTTAGTGAAATACCCCAAACCTCAGTATGTTGTTTAAACATTTAAATATGGTATTAATACTAAAAAGAGTCTTAGAAACATTAGTAAACAATTTAAACCATAAAACACAAATAAATGCCTTAAAGTCAATTAGGGCTAAAATGTGCTCTAAGCTTGGGATAAGCTTGGGTAAGACCTAATGAACTTACCAAGACCTCATTTATATACTAATGAACATATTAAACCAATTACCAAAGAAAACCAAGCTTGAAAACAAGTTAAAACACAAAATGTGCTTTAAGGAGTCTTAAAGCACGTTTTTGAAAAATTGTCTTGTAAATGAGTTTTGAATGGCTAAATGTCCATCATTACTCTTTAATTAATATGTGTACTACTTAGTATCACATTTGGAAGTCTATATCAATAGGAAATCAAAAATTTCACATCTATGTGCCTGTTTTAGTGACATAGTACAAAATAGCAAGTTTATAACATAAGTTTATATAGTAGTTAAATGGTCAACAAAGACTAACACCCCTAGATGACTAATGGGGGCCGTTTTTTTTTTTGAGGTGAGTCACCACCTTGTAAGTTAACAAATAATACAAATGATAAGCAAGTTACTATTTGCTTCTACTTAATCTCTTAAAGTGAACTTATCTTCACTTCTCATTTCCCTCTTCATTTCCCACGGTTCCAAGCTCTCTTCTACCTCCTTCTGCTCTCTATTCAAGGTTTTTGCAATAGTACCACCACCATTCTTCATCTTCAACCTCTTGTACTCCTAGCTCATTTGCCAAATCAAAAACAAAGACCACCATTCTCTTAGTCCTCATCAAGCTCTTCATTCCCTATCTTCTCAAAATCCCAAGAGCTCCATTTCGGTGCCAAGAGGAATCACCATGGGGAGGATCTTGAGCTCATCTTTTCACATATTGTTGTTCTCCTTTGCTTCTAGGTAAGAAAACTCAAAGAAAAATAACATTTCCTTCATGTTTTTTGTGTTGTCCAAAATCACCCTTAATGGTGTCCTTATGTTACTTTGTTCTAGCTTCATTTCAACCTTTCATGGACTAGGTGGAGTCCTCTCTTGATATATATTCAACTCTCTTCAAGTTCTAAGGTAAAACAATCCTCTTAACGCTTTAAAAATATGTAACTAGGGTTTACAATGAGATGAAGCATAAAGCTTGTATACTCATTTTATCATTTGTATAATGTTTAAAGTTGACAAGCACTAAAAGCCTTGCCAATTTAGTCAAGGAAACAAGAAAAAGTTTGTGAGGAAAGAGGTAAATATGCTAACCTAATGTGGTTTAAAGTCTTAGGAGAAATGAGCTTATATTGCTTGTTAAAATGATCTAAGGAGCCAATGGTGAATGACTTAGTAAAAATGCTCTCAAGGCTTAGTAAAGGCATATGTATGTTGGGTGTATTTGCAGGTCAAGGCAATATTTGTGGAAATTCAGTGTTTAGATTTATGCATCTTAAGGGCCTAAGAGCCATGCTATTTAAGGGCCTAAGTGCCAAGCAATTTAAATTATGCACTATATTGTGATGTGTTTAAATGAGTGAAGTTTTGTGTACAAGAATGTTCTTGATGGAGTTTTAGTGTTCTTGATTTTTTAATGGTGAAAACAATGTGTGTTTGGTTTTAGTAATGTTCTAGGAGAACCCATGTCGAAATTTAAATAATGTATAGGAGTTTTAGGTGTTAAAATGAGTTTTTGGTAAGTTAGGAGTGTTTAGAATGGTTAAGTGTTCTACTAGTGAAAAACATGCATTAATGTATTCTAGGAATAACAAGGACTTAGGCAATGTTTTAGAGGATTTAGAATGCAAAAGATTTTTGGGTACTTCAAGATCATGGTGAGATTGTGTTTAGGACTGTGCAATGTTGGTGAATAAGGGAGAAGTAATGTATTGCATGAAGAAACTATAGACTTAGAGATGTTTAAGGAATTGGTTAGGAAGTAAAGATGCTTGGGAAATATGTAGTAGTGGTGAGGAAACATTATTGCATAGTGGTTATCCATAGGTATGAAACACCACTTAGAAACCTAAGGAAAAAACATTATAATGTTAGGAATTTTGGTAAGAAATGAGTAAGTGTATAAGGAGAAGAAGATGAGTTTTAGGATGTTGTATGAGAGAATAAGTGTGCCAAATGGTGTTGGAAAACAGAAGGCTTGAGGAAAGTTTGGAGAGGATTTGACATTTTTGGGCCTGTTCTGGTGGCGTCCGACTAGGGGCTGACCCAAGTTTTGGGTCAGACGGCCTCTGTTAGACGCCAGTAAGTGGTTCTGGAACGGTCCGACCCAGAGGACTTGGGTCGGACATGGGTCGGACGGGAGTTTAAAAGACGGTAAAGTTTCTGGAATGGTCCGACCCGAGGACTTGGGTCGGACATGGGTCGGACAAAGTAGAATGTTTCAAATCCGAAAGTTACTGAAGGTCCGACCCAGTTGGTTAGGTCAGACGGTGGGTCGGACTGACCAAAACTTAAAAAAAAAAACATAAAAGTATGGCTTAAGTAATAACCCTAGGGGTATAATGTAGGTAATCAGATAAGTTGGGGCATTAAAACATGTCATATAATCATGTTAAACATTTAGTAAATTTGAAGTTAAGTAAGTATTAACCGACATTCTTAAACATGTATAGGAGTGACCTACGGTGGAATCAATCGAGCAAGGACCAAGGTATGGTTTTCTTGCAGTTTGTTGCCTACCGGTTAACGCCGGCTTGTGTGTTGTTTGTTTTTCTGTGTGTTTATGACCTTGTAAGACTTAAGTCATGTAATGAGTTTACAGTTGTTAAATATTTGTATTGTTTAGTATGACTCTCTCTTCCCTGTGTGTGTCTAGCAGACTCCCATTGTTTTGTGATTGTTCATTGAGTTCTAGTTGAACTTCTAACAAGTGCTAACGGGGGAAGTGAGGAATCCGGTCTGTTCCGGCCACGCGTGTGAGTATGGGAGTCGATGTCATAACCGGTTCGATTCTCTTTGTATGTTATGGTGTTTTCCAATTTGGTTTCCAACCTTCCCTTTAGCTTAACCAAGGCTATTTTACTGACTCACGTCGGGCCACAGGGGCATACTATGTTTTGTTCGTGTGCTTGGATCACTATATCCGAGGCACCTTGTGTTAAGTTATCCGTTCAATCTAACAGGACGGTAACAGTTATGTAACGAGCTTAGCATGATATGGCACATTCTCTAGGCTCTCCATGGGAACTAATTGTATTGGTTACTTCCTAAAAGGAATTGTTCTTGTATGTTATGTGTGATGTTGTGTACAATACTCATGTTGTATTATGTAATTTGTGTGTTTTAAAAAGGATGCCATGTCATCATGACAATTAGTTGCGCGTATCCCGGTAGCCGATGGCTACGCGTTAACCATACCAGCCAAGGGTTGCTGACCCCCTCGGGGGCTCCATATTTCTTTTACTGCAGGATGAGATCGAAGAAGCGGAATGGCTTTAGATTCTAGGATGCAGGATTACTTTTGATTATTTTGGATGTTAAGCCCGGATGCGCCTGTGCTCCAAGGCGATATATTTTTGGAACCGTTGTAGTACAATGATGGTCGTTTCAGTTCACAGTGACAGTTTTGATGTACAGTTACGTTTATGGATGTAGTAACAAACTCGGTATTTTTTATGTATTAATGGTTATTAGTTCTATGCTCGGGAGTCTGATCATCAGACCGGTACACTCGTATGTATTCTGCCTTTTAACCACGTGGGTGGTTAACGGCGTTGTAGCACCAAATCCTTTAGTTATTATTTAGTTGTTAAATTCCGCTGCGATTACAAGTGTTGTTAAGTGCGTATTAGGGGTGTTACATTTAGTTTAGTTAGTTGGTCAAACAAGACCATGACTAGCTTATTAAAGGGGGGTGGCCGGTTTTTAAGGTGATGATTCACCATATGAGCAAATAAGAAAAGAAAATAAGAGGTAAAGTAAACTACTATTTGCTTTTAACATAAATATCCCACCTTTCTTACCTCTCTCCTCACCTCTTCATTCTCTCTTGTTCCCACCGGTTTTTTGCTGCTCCTCTCTTCTTCTTCTACGTGAAACTCAACCTCCATGATAGCTCCACTTTGCTTTGGCCATAACTCTCTCATTTTAGCTCCAAAACCAAAACAACACATATTCATCTTAGTTAGCTCAAGCTCCTTCTTCCTATCTTTTCAAAACTTCAAGAGATCCATTTCGGTGCCAACTCAAACCGCCATTAGAGGAGGAAACTCAAGTTTGGAGGCTCCATTAGCTTCTCCATTCCTTAATAAAAGAATATGGTAAGAAAATGAAGTTCCCACCATTCTTCTCACCATGTCCGAAAATTATACTCATGGGATTCCATTTTTACTGCCTTGTCTAGCTTGTTTTCTACTCTCCAAAGGATAAAGGAGGTCCTTCTTACTCATATCCAAGCTTGTCTTGAGAAACCAAGGTAAAACGATCATTAATACCTTAAAAACATTTTTAACCTAGGTTTTTATTCCTTAAGGTTAGTGTTTGTTTAGTACTCATTGGAGTCATGAATATTGGTTTAGAACATTGGCAAGGAGACTTTGGGTGGACCGAGATGAGCAAGGAAAACTTAAGGAAGAATTTGTGAAGCTTGAAAAAGAACACGGTAACTGTCTTACCTTAAGTGTTTAATGCATTAAGGGATGGGACTTAGGTATATGGTGAGTGTAGCTTAGGGCTTACATTTGAAAAGGGCTATACAACCTAGAAAAAACATGATCATACTTGTGAACTTGTGACTAAGGAGCAAATGAGAAAATGAGATAGTTTAAGAATGTCAAGGTGAATTTAAGAGCATTTAAATTGCAATGGGAGCCTTGTTGTGTGTATTTACAGGTCAAAGGCTATATATATTGAGGTAATTCAGTGTTTAAGATTTACGCATTTAAGGGCCTAAGTGCCAAGCAATTTAAGTTTATGCACTATATGTGATGTATTGTAGTTTTGGTGTATGATGTGTGTTAAGGAGGTTTAATGAGAGTTTGAATGTTGATAGCTATTTGATGGTGAAAAACTAAAATGTTTTGGTGTATAATATACTAGAGAACCCATGACAAAATTTAGAGAAGAACCTAAGTGTTTAGGATGTGTTAAGGAGATTTCATGACTAAGGAAGCATTAGGAAACTTTAGGAGTTGTTTTGACAAAAAGAGTGAGTTTAAGTGTTCTTGAGAATTAGAATGACTTAAGCATCAACATGGTGGATTTAGGAACCAAATGAATGTCTTGGGGTATACTTGAGTATTTAGGACTTAGGCAAATGTTGGTAAACAAGTAGGAAGGAATAATGAGTTGGTAGAAGGAGGCATAAACTTGTGTAGAAACTTTAATAGTTGCATAAGGAGTTTTAGATGGTGAAAGATGCTTGGGAGATGATGTTATAGTGGTGAGGAAGCATTTGGCATAGTGGTTATTTAGGTATGAACCACCACTTAGAACCTAGTGGAAAACATTACAAGTGTTGGCATGATTATAAGGAGAATGCATAATGACTAAGGTGGATGTTGGTGAGTGATTTAATGAGTTTAGTGGAAGGCTTAAGGTGTATTTGAAGTGCCCAAATGAGGTTAGAACATACTAGGATATATGAGGTGAAGTTTGGAGTCAAATGGGAATTTAGAAACAAAGTTCTGGGCCGACCGACCTTAGGGACCGGACCTGCAAGGTTGGTCGAGCTCAGTTTACACTACCGGAAAGAGTTTTTGGAATGGACCGATCTTGGGGACCGGACTTGCAAGGTCGGTCGGGCTTGTATTTTGTGTACGAATTGAGTCTCTGGAATGGACCGACCTTGGGACCGGACTTACAAGGTCGGTCATGCCTAGAATTTTGTACGGGAATTGGTCTCTAGAATCGACCGAACTTGGGACCGACCTTGGCAAGTCGGTCGGGCTTAAATTTCCCACGGGGAAAACTCTCGGGAATGGACCGACCTTGGAGACCGGACTTGCAAGGTCGGTCGGGGTAAAATTTTCAAACGGTAATATGTCCTGGAATGGACCGACCTTGGGTAAGGTCGGTCGGTAAGATCGGTCAAGCCAAAAAAAAAAGAAATTTTAAATTCTTAAGATGTTAATTGGTAATAAGGTATGCCATTGGTAGGGTAATAATGATTAGGAACCTAAGAACCTAAGGAATTAAGTTAGGTTAAGTATAAACCTTAAGTTAAAGTTAAGTTAATATGGTTAAGTGGTAAAGACTAAAGAGGGTATCGAATGGGGATCTTTAGGGATTAAGTGTGTTAAGTAAGGTGCAAATAACTAATGGCCCAAAAATGAATGAATGTTTTAGGTCTTTGAATTGGGACCCCGGAGAAGGTTAAACAAATGACAGTCGACGGTGACCGGTACAGTCTTTCTTGTGACCTGCTTGCTAACGAGGTGTCCCTCGGCTTGTGTGATATTTGTTTATTTGCTATGACTAAGACAAGATAAAGCATGCAACCGGTTATACTTATTCTCGTTGTGAATGTGTTCTCTTTACACTAACCCACGAGACTTGAGATTGTTACTAAAAGTTTAGTACTTACTGAGTTAAGGATAAGAGTTAAGTATTGGTATCTGTTGGTTAACACCCGTTAAGGTTTAACTAACACATGGTGTTAAGATTTTTACTAACTGGAACTTGAGTGAGGAACCCGGGACTGACTCCGGTCATGCATGCTAAGGAAAGGGGGACGGTATCTGAATCAGATCCGCCCTCCGCTTAAGGACTTGTCTTCGGACTTGTTGCCTAGGGTTGGTTGCCGGCTCAGCTACACTGGACTCCCGTCCAAGGTAGGTGGCATTAAGATGGTGCGGTAGGATCACCTAAATCCTAAGTTTAAGTTAAGCTACAACCATTCCATTCTAGGAACGGTTTGTATACTGAGATTGAGATAAGGTTAAGACTGAGGTGAGTTAAGGAGAACTGAGGTTAAGGAAATCTGGACTAAGGAGGTGGTTACTAACCCGCTTGATAAGGGAACGCTTGTGTCGTTCATTGTGTGTGAACTATGTATGTTCATCCGTGGATTGTTGTTTAGCACTTCATATCATGATTGTGTTTCTAATCAATTTCCATGCTATCGACAATTAGTCATCGTAGCCCCGTTAGCTTGGGGGCCACGAGAGGGTCGTACCAGCATTCGTGCTGACCCCCTTTGGGGGCTGTTTTTACACTTGCAGGTAAGAGACCCATGAAGTCACACCACGAGAGTAGGAGCGGTTAGACCTAGGATGGGTTACTTATTTTTGGAACCCGGGTTGCGCATGTGCGCCCGTCTGTTTATATTGAAACTGATGAAAGTTTGTGACTATGACTAGATACTTAAACTCGGTTTGGTTGGTGGTATTTTGGTTGGTGGTATTTTGATCGGTTGTGTATCTTTAGATAAGTGATGTAAATCGGTAAGGTTCGGTATATTCTAATGATCAGACCGTGGCAAGGTCCCGGTGTTTGTTATTTCCGCTGCGATGTTTTTGTTTAAGTGTTTAGTTTTGCGATAACCACGATTGACTTTGGACGGGGTGTTACAAAAAGTGGTATCAGAGCGTAGTTACACTCTGATCAAGAAATACCGGACATAAGAAACCACCGAGTTAGGATATAAGATAAGGTGACGGGTTAAGGGTTGAGCTGTTAGTGTGAGTAGAGTCAGATGACCACTAATAAGTGTGGATCGTCTTTACCGTCTACGGACATTATAAATTCGTTAACCGAAACAGTGGTGGATACGAATTTAATGTGAGTTGTGATTCTTCAGATGTCAGGAAGGAGAGGTCGAGGCCGTGGTCGAGGCTACGAGACTGAGATACCGGAAGGGCAGACGATCGCAGAGATCGTAGCTGCCGCCTTAGGGCACATGGGCTATCAGCCTGGTGTGGGTGCACCACCTCCACCGCCACCCCCGGGAAGCGAATTGGGTGAAGAGCCTTGCAGACCTTCGACCCGCACATTTTAAGGGGGAGACCGATCCCGCCAAGCTTGAGGCGTATATCTCCGAGCTGGAGACCGTCTTCGAGACCCTTGACGTCCCTGCTGGGATCAAGGTGCGCCTAGCTGCGTTCTACCTGAAGGGGGCAGCAGGCGATTGGTGGAAGCTGGTGAGGGCCGAGCATGTGGCCGATCCAGGGTTCAGCTGGGAGCAGTATACTGCATTGCTACGAGCAAAGTACTACCCCGCCCATGTCCAGACGAAGAAGCGCTTGCAGTTGGATGCGCTTAAGAAGACCGACAAGATGACGGTGGACGAGTATTACTCAGAGTTCACCGCCTTGCTCCGTCTTCTGCCAGGTCTTGGATATTCAAACCAGATACTGGTGGACCGCTTCTATGGCGGGCTTAGCCATCGACTCCGCTACGGCATGGGGCCGACGAGTTATACTACCTTGCAGGTAATGAGAATGGTTGAGATATGAGTAAGTAAATGAGTAAGATTTAGATTATGAAAAATAAGAGTGACTAATACTGTGTAAAGCAGGAGTGCTATCATGCCGCTGCTAAGGTTGAGATAACCGTCCAGCTGAGGGACGAGGAGAATGCTAAGAGGAAGAGTGCCGGTAAGAGCACGGAGAACAAAGTGCAATGTGGGTACAAGAAACAGAAGTACCAGCCTCAAGCCCAGAAAAGTCAGAACCAAAAAGGGAATGAGGAAAAGGAGAAGGCTCCGGAAGGGCCACTGAAGTTGACATATGCGTATGCAGCTAAGCCCCTGCGCTCTAGGGCGCCAAAGGGTAAGGCAAATTAGTGTTGAGTGAGTTAGGAGACAATTAGTAACTGGTTGAGGTATGAGTACTAATATTATGAATGATCAGGATCTGAGACTGATAAGGGAGCCGGTGGGGGCTACCAGCGACGCTACATCTGTAAATGGTCACAAGGACCACCCCGGGCTCGATTGCAAGGGGAACAAGGTGGAGTGCAATTATTGTGGGGTATACGGACACCGAGCATACGAGTGCTTCCGGAACCCCGCTAGCAGAGCCTATAGACCCGAGACTAGGGGCAAGGGCAAGACTGATCAGGGAGTGGGATCTGACAGTCAAAGAGTGCAACAAGCGTGGATAAGAACCCACGGGTAGCCCAGAAGACGGGACCCACATTACACTTGGTGGACCGGGACGATGAGCCTGAACCCTCATCGAGACAGGTACTGCTAAAACCGTTGAGTGATATAATTACCTGCTTACCGCATTATCATGCATGTTTGGTGAATAATTGAGTTAAGTGAGAATGAGATAAAATTAGAACTTAAATAAGATATAACCTACTACCACCTTAGGAAGCTTCAACATCTGCTATCCAATGCCTTCTACACCTAACCGGAGTACACCGACATCGAAACCATAGAATTCCCAACCGAACAATGTCAGGTTATCCGCCCAGGTATGATTTTATTAAGGGGATATCTGACACCCGAGGCACAAATAGCCATCATCAAAGGTGCAATCAATTAGGAACGGGACCGGGAGGTTTTTATACACCGAAGTACCCAGGGGGAGCAAGAATGAAGCTAAAGATGATGAGCTTGGGCAAGAATTGGAATCCGTATGCCAAGACCTACCAAACCACGAGGGTGCATGAAGGAGTCTCACCACCGGGAATACCCGAAGAATTCCATCCGGTTATTACACAAGTCGTGGAGATCACTCAGCAGTTGGAAGCTTGACCCGATTCCAGACTTACAAGCGGACATCTGTATTGTAAATTTCTATGAGAAAGACGGGCGACTCGGACTACATCAGGATAAGGACGAGACAACGGAGTCTCTCGAACGAGGGATACCCGTAGTGTCTTGGTCCATAGGAGATGACGCTGAATTTTTGTACGGCGAGCAGAAGCGTGCGGACCGTGCTAATAAGTTAATACTTAAGTCAGGGGGTGTATTAGTTATGGGAGGAGAGTCAAGGATGTTATACCATGGGATTAAGAGAATCAAGCTGAATACAACACCGTCAGCAGTGATTAATGCGACGCATATGAAACCTGGACGGTTAAACCTAACCTTTAGACAATATTAGCTATGTAACGTTTTAGTGTGAGATAAGGAATGAGATATAAGATTAAAGCACGTGTTGTAAGCAGGATGGCTATGAATAAAATAACAGTGTTGTTCATATAAATTGTTACGACTCTGTTATACCATCAATACTCATGAAGCTTATGAATACAATTAGGTCATGGACTCGGCACGGAAGGTGCACTAAGCATACTTACAGAGGCACAGGCCGACGCCAGCGGTACTATCCTCACCGGCACCTTTCCGATTAATGGGATTGAGGCATCTGTTCTCTTCGACTCAGGGGCCTCGCATACCTTTGTCTCGGCATCTTTTGCGAGAAGGTTGGGGCTAGACGCCGATGAGCTACCCGACTTCACGGTTACGCTCCCGTCTAAGGAGAAGGTTCGTTGCACTCGCTACTACCGAGGAGCCATTGTCAGTATTAAGGGGGAGGACTTTCCAGTTAGTTTTATTGAGTTCAGGGAGTTGGGATTTGATGTTATTTTCGGGATGAACTGGTTGGAGCGGCACAAGGGACGTATCCTCTGCGCTGAGCATAGACTGCTGCTCAGGAGTCCGTCTGGGGTAACAATATCGTACCGCCAGAGACCCAGAGAGCCTTCGACTAAGATCATCACCGCAATGGCAATGTATACGAAATTGAGGAGGAAGGAAGAGGTGTACCTTACTATGTACAGGACATAGAGAGAGACCCCGAGTGTAATACCCTTGAGGTTTACCTCCCACATCGGTTGGAGAGGAGAACGAAGTGTGCCTTATAGGTGCATGGATACCTCTTCCTTGTGTGACGCGTTTTGGGGCTAGGAAACCCCAGGAACAAATCCGTGCGGCCTGCGTGCCAAAGCGGACAATATCACACATGTGGGCTGATTAGGCTGGGCTGTCACAGATGGTATCAGAGCCAGACCCAGGTCGGTGTGCCAGTGGGCCCGCGAGGGCGCTGGGCTCCCAAGGGGGGTGGAGTGTAATACCCTTGAGGTTTACCTCCCACATCGGTTGGAGAGGAGAACGAAGTGTGCCTTATAGGTGCATGGATACCTCTTCCTTGTGTGACGCGTTTTGGGGCTAGGAAACCCCAGGAACAAATCCGTGCGGCCTGCGTGCCAAAGCGGACAATATCACACATGTGGGCTAATTAGGCTGGGCTGTCACACCGAGTTCGACCTCGACTTACCGGTAGTGTCGGAGTTCCCCGATCTCTTTCCACGGGAACTGCCAGGTCATGCCACCCACTGGGGTAGAGTTCACCATCGAGCTGCTACCTGGTACCGGACCGATAGCCAAGGCACCATACCGCATGGCTCGGCAGAGATGAATGAGTTAAAAGAACAGTTAAAAGATTTGTTAGATAAGGGATTCATCAGACCAAGTGTATCACCATGGGGAGCGCCATTTCTCTTCGTGAAGAAGAAGGATGGTAGTCTCCCCTCTGCATCGACTACAGAGAGTTGAATGCAGTGACTGTGAAAAATAAGTACCCACTACCCCGCATTGACGATCTGTTCGATCAGTTGAAGGGAGCATCTGTGTTTTCCAAGATTGATCTCAGATTGGGGTATCATCAGATAGCCATTAAGGAGGGAGATATTGAGAAAACGGCATTCCGGACACGATACGGCCACTACGAGTTTACAGTGATGCCGTTCGGTTTATCGAACGCACCGGTGAAGTTTATGGACCTGATGAACCGCTTGTTCCGGGAGCAGCTGGACAAGTCGGTTGTGGTGTTTATTGATGATATTTTGATATACTCGAAATCGAAGACTGAGCACGAGGAACACTTGAGGGGAGTATTGGAGCTATTGAGGGAGAACCAGCTATATGCTAAGTTCTCCAAGTGTGAGCTTTGGCTTGACCAGGTCTCTTTCCTGGGTCATGTCATCTCAGGTGCTGGGATCTCAGTGGATCCAGCAACGATTGATGCCGTACGTACTTGGCCAAGACCGAAGACTATTACCGACATTCGGAGCTTTCTTGGTCTGGCAGGTTATTACCGGAGGTTTGTTAAAGATTTCAGCAAGGTCACAAAGCCGATGACCACTCTGATGAAGAAAGATGCACCGTTCTTATGGATGGCTGACTATGAGAATTCGTTCCAGAGTTTGAAAGACTCACTGACCACTGCACCGGTTCTGACCATTCCAGACGGTACAGAGGGCTTTGAGGTTTACTGTGATGCATCCGGCAGAGGGCTGGGTGGGTTGCGTGCTCATGCAATATGGCAAGGTGGTGGCATATGCCTCACGCCAGTTGAAGAAACATGAGGAGAACTACCCCCACATGATTTAGAGCTGGGAGCTGTAGTCTTCGCTTTAAAGATATGGCGTCATTACTTATACGGGGTTAGTGTGGCGATCTACACCGATCACAAGAGCTTGAAATATATATTCACTCAGAAGGAGTTGAATTTCAGACAGAGGAGATGGTTAGAGTTTCTGAGAGACTATGACATTGACCTCCAATACAAAGAGGGGAAGGCCAATGTTGTAGCAGATGCCCTAAGCCGTCGAGCACACTCACTCCATTCGCTAGTCTCTTTCTCCAGCTTGGTTGATGAGGTGCGAGAGGCTTAGAGGACAGATGAGTATATGAGAGAGGTCAGACAGAAATTGACAGATGGTACCTTTGAGAGTCAGAAATATGACTTCAGACTTCATGACGATGATCTGATCAGACTTAAGGGCCGGTTATGCATACCACGGGGCAACACAGATCTGAAAGACCGTATACTTAGGGAATCACACTGTTCTTCAGTTTCCATCCATCCGGGAGCCTCTAAGATGTATAAAGACATGAAGAGATACTTCTGGTGGTCGGGGATGAAGACAGATGTTACCGAGTTTGTCTTGAGGTGTCTCACTTGCTAGAAGGTGAAATTCGAGCACCGACGACCGGGCGGAATGGTACAATCGATGCCAGTTCTGGAATGGAAGTTCCATGATATCTCCATGGACTTTGTAGTTGGGCTCCCACTGCTCGGGGAGGGCTCAACATGATATGGGTGGTGTGGATCTCCTTACCAAGCCTGATTCATACCGATGAAGGATATAAGGTGACCATAGTTGATTTCTTTGAAAAGAATCATGAGACATCACGGGATACCAAGACCATAGTGTCGGATAGAGATACTAGATTCCTTTCGGGTACTAGAGAGCTACTAGAGAAGCGTTGGTACAAAACTGAAGCTGAGTACCGCGTTCCATCCTCAGACAGATGGTCAGACTAAGCGTACGTTCAGACACTCGAGGACATGCTGAGGGCATGTGCCTTAGACTTCCAGGGCAGTTGGATTGACAATAAATCTGATCGAGTTTTCGTACAACAACAGCTATCACGCTTCGATCAAGATGGCACCTTTTCAAGTGTTGTACGGTAGACCATGTCGTACACTGCTCTGCTGGGATGAGTCGAGTGAGACGGTCATTATAGGACCAGAATATTTAGAATAAGTTAAGGCTGAAGTTCAGCAAATCAGGGAGAACATGAAAGCTGCTCAAGATAGGCAGAAGTCGTATGCTGATGTTCGACGACGAGACCTAGAGTTCGCAGTGGGCGACCAAGTATTTCTGCGGGTATCTCCGATGAAGGGAGTGTTTAGATTCGGCAGAAGGGCAAGCTGAGCCCTAAATTTGTTGGTCCTTATGAGATTACGGAGTGGGAGGGCCTGGTTGCTACAGGTTGAAGTTACCTGCTAAACTGGGTAAAGTGCATGATGTTTTTCATATGCACCACCCCTCCAATGTGTTAGAACCTGAGAGGTTGACTTTAGAATCGAATATGAGATCAGTGGAGGTTCCTCAGAGAATCTTGGATAGTAAGACTAGGGACACTCGCCATAAGTCAGTGCGACTGGTGAAGGTTCTCTGGTCTAACCAGGATGTCGAAGAGGCCACGTGGGAATTAGAGGATAAGATGAGGGCGAAGTACCCTTCTTTGTTTACTGACTAGATCGTCTGTATAGGGTACGGGGCGTACCCCTTTTTAAGGGGGGTAGAGCTTCCTCGCTTTTGAGTTAGGAAATGAACATGTTTGTCGTTTGTTTGGTTGTGTAAAATGAGATTTAGTGTAAGTTACTACACTTTGGGATAGTTTGAGATATGTATAATACTTATGTATTGTATTTGATTGACCTTTGAGTCTTGAGATGTGTGAATGAGAATATAAGATGTGGTATTAAGATTAAGAAATTGAGTATCGTGAATGATTTAGTATACGTGTGAACTTTGGGGACAAAGTTCTTTTAAGGGGGGTAGATTGAAATACCCCAAACTTAGATATGGTGTTTAAATGATAACTAAGGTATAAGAAGGCTAAAGAATGCCTTAGAAACATTAAGAAACATTTTAATCAAAGAAAACATAAGGAAACACCAAAGAGCAGTTTAAGCAAAAAATGTGCTCTAAGCTTGGAGAGACATGGGTGAGCACCCAAATATTATGCTAAGACCTTATTAATACCTTAATGGTCATTTTAAACCAATTACCAAAGAAAACCAAGCTTGAAAACAAGTTAAAACACAAAATGTGCTTTAAGGAGTCTTAAAGCACATTTTTGAAAAAGTCTTGTAAATGGGTTTTGAGTGGCTAGATGTCCATCATTACTCCTTAATTAACTTGTGTACTAATTATTATCACATTAGGAAGTCTAAATCAATGGGAAATCAAAATTTCACAATTATGTGCACTAGTTTGTGAATAGTAATCAAATAGTGCCTAGTTTAGTTTTTAGTCAATTTAGTTTAGTTAGTTGGTCAAACAAGACCATGACTAGCTTAATTAAAGGGGGGTGGCCGGTTTTTAAGGTGATGATTCACCATATGAGCAAATAAGAAAAGAAAATAAGAGGTAAAGTAAAACTACTATTTGCTTTTAACATAAATATCCCACCTTTACTTACCTCTCTCCTCACCTCTTCATTCTCTCTTGTTCCCACCGGTTTTGTGCTGATCCTCTCTTCTTATTCTACGTGAAACTCAACCTCCATGCTAGCTCCACTTTGCTTTGGCCATAGCTCTCTCATTTTAGCTCCAAAACCAAAACAAAACACATATTCTTCTTAGTTAGCTCAAGCTCCTTCTTCCTATCTTTTCAAAACTTCAAGAGATCCATTTTGGTGCCAAATCAAACCGCCATTAGTGGAGGAAACTCAATTTTGGAGACTCCATTAGCTTCTCCATTCTCTTAAGGTAAAGAATATGTAAGAAAAATGAAGTTCCCACCACTTCTTCACATGTCTGAAAATTATTACTCATGGGGTTCCATTTTTATGCCTTGTTATAGCTTGTTTTCTACTCTCCAAAGGATAAAGGAGGTCCTTCTTTACTCATATCCAAGCTTGTCTTGAGAAACCAAGGTAAAACGATCAATTTAATACCTTAAAATACATTTTTAACCTAGGTTTTTATTCCTTAAGGTTAGTGTGTTGTTTAGTACTCATTGGAGTCATTGAATATTGGTTAGAACATTGGCAAGGAGAACTTGTTGGGTGACCGAGATTGAGCAAGGAAAAACTTAAGGAAGAAAGTTTGTGAAGCTTGAAAAAGAACAAGGTAAATGTCTTACCTTAAGGTGTTTAATGCATTAAGGGATTTGACTTAGGTATATGATGAGTGTAGCTTAGAGCTTACATATGAAGAGGGCTATATACAACCTAGGAGAAAGAACAATGATCATACTTGTGAACTTGTGACTAAGGAGCAAATGAGAAATGGAGATAGTTTAAGAATGTCAAGGTGAATTATAAGAGCATTTAAATTGCAATGGGAGCCTTGTTGTGTGTATTGGAAAGTCAAAGGCTATATATATTGAGGAAATTCAGTGTTTAAGATTTACGCATTTAAGGGCCTAAGTGCCAAGCAATTTAAGTTTATGCACTATATTGTGATGTAGTGTAGTTTTGGTATATGATGTGTTTAAGGAGGTTTAATGAGAGTTTGAATGTTGATAGCTATTTGATGGTGAAAAACTAAATGTTTTGGTGTAATAATATACTAGAGAACCCATGGCAAAATTTAGAGAAGAACCTAAGTGTTTAGGATGTGTTAAGGAGATTTCATGACTAAGGAAGCATTAGGAAACTTTAGGAGTTATTTTGACAAAAAGAGTGAGTTTAAGGTGTTCTTGAGAATTAGAATGACTTAAGCATCAACATGGTGGATTTAAGAACCAAATGAATGTCCTGGGGTATACTTGTGTATTTAGGACTTAGGCAAATGTTGGTAAACAAGTAGGAAGGAAATAATGTGTTGGTAGAAGGAGGCATAAACTTATGTAGAAACTTTAAGTAGTTGCATAAAGGAGTTTTAGATGGTGAAAGATGCTTGGGAGATGATGTTATAGTGGTGAGGAAGCATTTGGCATAGTGGTTATATTAGGTATGAACCACCACTTAGAAACCTAGTGGAAAACATTACAAGTGTTGGCTTGATTATAAGGAGAATGCATAATGACTAAGGTGGATGTTGGTGAGTGATTTAATGAGTTTAGTGGAAGGCCTAAGGTGTATTTGAAGTGCCCAAATGAGGTTAGAACATACTAGGATATATGAGGTGAAGTTTGGAGTCAAATGGGAATTTAGAAACAAAGTTCTAGAGCCGACCGACCTTAGGGACCGGACCTGCAAGGTCGGTCGAGCTCAGTCTACACTACCGGAAAGAGTTTCTGGAATGGACCGATCTTAGGGACCGGACTTGCAAGGTCGGTCGGGCTTGTATTTTGTGTACGAATTGAGTCTCTGGAATGGACCGACCTTGGGACCGGACTTAGAAGGTCGGTCATGCCTAGAATTTTGTACGGGAATTGGTCTTTGGAATCGACCGAACTTGGGACAGACCTTGGCAAGGTCGCGTCGGGCTTAAATTTCCCACGGGGAAAACTCTCGGGAATGGACTGACCTTGGGGACCGGACTTGCAAGGTCAGTCGGGTAAAATTTTCAAACGGTAATATGTCCTGGAATGGACCAACCTTGGGTAAGGTCGGTCGGTAAGATCGGTCGAGCCAAAAAAAAAGAAATTTAAAATTTTTAAGATGTTAATTGGTAATAAGGTATGCCATTGGTAGGGTAATAATGATTAGGAACCTAAGAACCTAAGGAATTAAGTTAGGTTAAGTATAAACCTTAAGTTAAAGTTAAGTTAATATGGTTAAGTGGTAAAGACTAAAGAGGGTATCGAATGGGGATCTTTAGGGATTAAGTGTGTTAAGTAAGGTGCAAATAACTAATGGCCCAAAAATGAATGAATGTTTTAGGTGTTTGAATTGGGACCTCGGAGAAGGTTAATCAAACGACAGCCGACGGTGAACGGTACAGTCTTTCTTGTGACCTGCTTGCTAACGAGGTGTCCCTCGGCTTGTGTGCTATCTGTTTATTTGCTATGACTAAGACAAGATAAAGCATGCAACTGGTTATACTTATTCTCGTTGGGAATGTGTTCTCTTTACACTAACCCACGAGACTTGAGATTGTTACTAACTAAGTTTAGTACTTACTGAGTTAAGGATAAGAGTTAAGTATTGGTATCTGTAGGTTAACACCCGTTAAGGTTTAACTAACACATGGTGTGTAAGATTTTTACTAACTGGAACTTGAGTGAGGAACCCGGGACTGACTCCGGTCATGCATGCTAAGGAAAGGGGGACGGTATCTGAATAAGATCCGCCCTCCGCTTAAGGACTTGTCTTTGGACTTGTTGCCTAGAGTCGGTTGCCGGCTCAGCTACACTGGACTCCCGTCCAAGGTAGGTGGCATTAAGATGGTGCGGTAGGATCACCTAAATCCTAAGTTTAAGTTAAGCTACAACCATTTCCATTCTAGGAACGATTTGTATACTGAGATTGAGATAACGTTAAGACTGAGGTGAGTTAAGGAGAACTAAGGTTAAGGAAATCAGGACTAAGGAGGTGGTTACTAACCCGCTTGATAAGGGAACGCTTGTGTCGTTCATTGTGTGTGAACTATGTATGTTCATCCGTGGATTGTTGTTTATAGCACTTCATATCATGATTGTGTTTCTAATCAATTTCCATGCTTGGGGGCCACGAGAGGGTCGTACCAGCATTCGTGTTGACCCCCTTTGGGGGCTGTTTTTACACTTGCAGGTAAGAGACCCATGAAGTCACACCACGAGAGTATGAGCGGTTAGACCTAGGATGGGTTACTTATTTTTGGAGCCCGGGTTGCGCATGTGCGCCCGTGTGTTTATATTGAAACTGATGTAAGTTTGTGACTATGACTTAGATACTTAAACTCGGTTGGTTGGTGGTATTTTGGTTGGTGGTATTTTGATCGGTTGTGTATCTTTAGATAAGTGATGTAAATCGGTAAGGTTCGGTATATTCTAATGATCAGACCGTGGCAAGGTCCCGGTGTTTTTATTTCCGCTGCGACGTTTTTTTTAAGTGTTTAGTTTTGCGATAACCACGATTGGCTTTGGACGGGGTGTTACAAGTAGAAAGACTCAGATAGTCACAAAGGACTAGGAATGATAAGATAGATCCAAGAACCAATAACTCAAGAGTGGAATAATTCAACTGGGAGAGATGGCCCCCACCGCCAAGTACGTCCTTTTAGGACAGGGGATATAGCCCCTCAGTTTCTACAACGTCCCTTTTGGGACAGGGGATATACAGCCCCTCACTGTCTATCATGTCCCTTTTTGGGACAGGGGATATACAGCCCCTCACTGTCTATCACGTCCCTTTTTGGGACAGGGGATATACAGCCCCTCACTGTTACCATTGAAGACGCGCGCACGTCGAAACCTCAAGTACCAGCTCATGGATGAAACGATATCCTGAGTCAAAAGAAGTATTCCCAAGATTGACCTTTTTCCAAATTCCCACTAGATCACTAAATACCCAGAGCAATACCAAAACACTCAGTCCTACAGAGTGCAGAAGCGTAAACCCTAAGCAGCCAATGTCTAACGGGGCATCAAAAAGAAGGAACCAATACCCAAGTGAGTTTCGCATTCAAGGCTCAATTAGTCACACAAGCTGAGTTAGTCACACAACCATTTCTTTTTTAGAAATTCCTCTTAAAGTCAGTTAGCGTTTTCCAAAACATTCCACAAGTCAATCAGCAAAAATATCGGAGTACAAAATCGTACCTGGTCAACGCTGTAGCAGTTCTAGTAACTCGTGCAAACCTTCAACAATTCTCTAAGGAACATTGAAGATAATTTACTATCAATAACATGTACCCTAAGTTAAACTTAAATAAATTTCTCTCTCTTATTTCCAAATCTCAATTATCTTATAAGCCCTCGCTTAAGTGTTATGTATAACCTTTGACTTATCAGTTAGAAGGTTGTATAGCCCAAGGTTGTAGGATCAATGAATGTACTTTATTAACACCTGCTAACTGTCCATTCCTATCCACTTTATTCATATCTAACCACAATCCTCACATTCAAGACTTTTGAGACCTTTATATCATAAATGTGTTTATATTATATAATTAAATCAAAGAATACTATACTATTATCTCACAATGTAAAGATTATGTACTTAAACAATATCTACTAGATAACCCATTATGATTAAGTCTTTCCCTTAACTTAATTAAGTTCTACATCTTGTATATTGGAATCGTAGTGCTGTAGACGTGTTTTAGTAAAACTTAATTGAACTGCTAAACTCAATTATCTCACCTTTAGTTCAGAATGACTTTTAATTACAACCATCTAATAAACTTGTCAAAAGACGTTAAATAGCTTCTCATCCTGAATAACTATACTATAGTTAACTTAGTTTTAACGAATTAATCCTACATTTAGTATTCACAAGGTATATTATATGTTTTATTATTACCTATACAATAAGGTATTTAGTACAACCTTTTATGTATCCTTACTTACATTTAATTTCCTAAATGTTTTATTTTTACACACATTCTCTCTATAGACTATGTATAATCCTTTGTACTAAACTTCATTAAACTTAAGCCTTAAATACGTTTTACAAAACCTAAGGTTTCAAAGGAATAACCTAATAAATTAATTTCCTTTATTGTATTTAGGATGGACAATATATCTACATAGAGTAGAATTCATCAAAGAATTAAATTCTGGTTCGAAAGTGAAATTGTTAATTATTTAATAAGATAATCCATTATGAAAATTCTCATATTTTATATTCAAAATAACATATCATTATTTCCCATTACCGTAAAGTATATCAATATAATATTTTATGTAACTTAGTTTTATCTAATAAAAGGTTCAAAGGTTTTAAGTATCAAATTCCTATTTATAAACATTCTATACATTCTAACCACTAAATACCTTACTTAATTGTAAACTCACATCCTAAGTATTGGTAATAAATGTTATAAATGTATTTCATATGGCTTATCTAATGCCAAGAAACTTAAGGATTATTATTTAGATAAATTTCCAAATCATAGTTTAATATAGTTTTATATCATAATCCTTTTAATGATTTTATCTTAAAACATTAAGTTATATTTCAATACCATGAATGTTAAGAAACGATTAAATCTAGACTTACTAATCCACCTCACATTTAGATGTATAAGTATTTTATTTATTTTATTATTGTTTATATTTAATAACATTTAGATGTAAAAGTATTACATTTATTTATTAATTATATAGTAAGTTCTATTTGTGTAAAATCTAATTACAAATATTCCTAAGTCCCAACCTATTAATTACCTAACCAAATTATAGATTTACATTCTGGTCTTTGACAATAATATTACACATGTACTTTAATATGGTGTATATAAATCTTAGAAATCCAAGATAACTCTTTAAGCTTAATTCCATAACCACAATTTAATACTACCTCATATAATATTCTTTTAATAGTATTATGTATAGGTTTAGTTTAACTTATTAATTCCTTCATATTCTATTTGCTATAAGGTATTTTATGTATTTTATTTATTTATTTATCGTATATGTATACTAGGATTTATTCAAGACATTCTTTATGTAGTTTTATTGCATTTAATTATTTATATTAACTTTTACACATATCTACCTCCAAAATATGGTTTATAAAATAAAGTATTTCCCTTAGTTTCTATTAAGTATATTAACTACCATATTATATAATTAATATAAATGTAGATTAATTTAGTTCCTTGATTTAACCTAAGTTACTATTTTATTTCTTTTATATATATGTTTATATATATATATATATTTACTTCACTTAAAAGTTTATACCCAAAAAAAACTTATTAACATTCTGTGTTAAATGTTAGTTTAGTCTTATTATATTTTCCCCAACCTAAAAAGTTTATTAATCATCCATACTTTAATTTTTGGTTACATTAAAAACCTTATATTATAAGTTATTCTTATGAAAAACTCATAAACACAATTTTTAAAACCATTTAAAATTGCCCAAAAATTCCCAAATTTAATATACAGTAACTATAACATTTTAGACATATTATAAAATTTTTGTTTTATAAAAATATCTTTTACATTTAGCCAAATAATTCCTGCAAACCCGTAACTTGCAAAAATCATAACTTATGTTTAAAAACTCCAAAACCATAATAATCTACATCAAAATAAACTAGATTAAATAAGGAATCTATGGTTAAAATTTCAAGTCAAAATACCTTCGGGAAGGCCATTAACTAAAATCAACAAGTTAGAGTTAAATTCTGAAATTTTATAAACTTATAACATTCTTTAATAACACGATCTAATCTCGGCCGTCCAATCTTTTAAAACGCGATCGGACGGCTCCTGAACGCTGAGTTCATCAGCAATTACAGATTCCAACCCGAGTACTAATTTGGCGTTTCCTCACAATCTACAGAACGAAATCGAGTGATTATTGTTTCTATGGTTTCGAAATTAAATCCCGGTTCTAATGACACCGATTTCCCCAATTATAATGCAGTATTCACTAGTTTTCGAATTCAGTTTCGAAGTTAGGGTTCGTAAGGGTTTCCGAATTCGTTTCTCTCAAATTCACTCAATCTAAAGCGTAATTGATGCAATTGAATGATGGTTTTGGCCGATAATGTAACATAGTTTAGCTAGGTTGAAGGAATTTGGATAAAACTTACCGGAGTTGTGCGAATTGAGTGAATTCGAATTTGAAAATCTGGAAAAGTTCGAACTTTCGAGCAGTTCACGAGGCCGACTTTGAGGATCTATAACTTGCAGCACAGATCGAGTTAGGCTATGTGTAAGGGCTTAATAGAAAGAGTAAACTTACCTCTACATATTGATAACAAGAACTAATCCTAACTCGCAACACACAGAAAGAAATCGAAGCTAGAAGTTGCGAGTTTACCTTGCGTTTTCTGGAAAGAAAACTGTGATTTTATGTGGTGGCGAAATCGAAACTTCAGACAACTTGTTCTTCCAAACGGTTGGGAATTGTCTTAGGTCATCAACATGAAGTTTTAGAGGGATTAGAGCTCTTCAAAACGAGCTAAAGAACATGAAATTTGGCTGAGAAACGAAGAAGTTATGGCTAGTCGAAGTTACCTGATTCGAAGGGAAAAACTGGAACTGTAGTTACGGTTTTGCAGGGTGGCTACTTTGATTCAATTTTCCGGTTGATTTAGGAAGAGTTAGGGTTAGTGTGAGTTATGGTTGTTTAGAGGAAGTTTAGGAGAAGGCAACAAAGAAGACGACACTCAAAAATTCCTTAGGATGAGAAAGTTATGAAGGTCACAAGATAGGGCAAAACCTGATTTCTGTTACCGGAATTATAGGAGATAAAATGACTAAGTGTTGGGGCGAGATTACCGAGGCGCGCAATGAGTCAGAAAAACGTGCCACGTCAGCCCTTTTTTTCAAATTTTGGCTCTAAACTTCATTTGATCATAACTTTGGCTAGGATGATCCGTTTTTGACGTTCTTTTTATCGATCTTCATGGTTTTCCATAACCTATTTATTGGTATAGGTTTCATGGGCTGGGTTGACCATTCACAAAAAGTCAACCCTAGCAAGGCTTAATAAGCTTTAAGTTTTCTGTAATTTTATTTTGAATTTTATGTTTCAAAACAATGTTCCAACTCTTTCTAAAATCTTTAATATACTTGGAGTGTTTAGAAATTTTCCCAAGATTTATTGACTTATAAATCTTATTATTAAATTCATAATACTATATAATAATATATAATAATTAAATATTTAATTGTATTCTTTAGAGTTAAATAGGATGAATCCCCTAAAATAATTTCCATAATTCCATATAATATTAATACTCATAATTCCATACAATAATTTAATATTCATAATTCCTTATACTAATTTAAAATTCATAATTCCATATAATAATTTAATATTCATAATTCCTATATAATTTAATACTTAATAGTATTATTAAAGGTTTAATAAAAGAAATCCCCTAAATTAATTTAAATTAATTTAGGGGTATTTCAGTTATGACATTAGTTTAAATATATATTGAAATACCCCAAACCTAAGTATGCTAAGTAAACATCAAATTATGATGTAGTAAGGCCAGAATATGCCTTAGAAAGATTGGTAGACAATTTAAACCAAGGAAAACATAAGAAAATGCCTTAAGGGCAATTAGGGCAAAAATGTGCTCTAAGCTTGGAGAGACTTGGGTGAGTACCCAAATATCATGATAACCTTAGTAATATTCTAATGGTCATTTTAAATCAATTAGCAAAGAAAACCAAGCTTGAAAACAAGTTAAAACACAAAATGTGCTTTAAGAAGTCTTAAAGCACATTTTTGAGAAATTGTCTTAGAATTGAGTTTTGTGTGGCTAAATGTCCATCATTACTCTTTAATCAACATGTGTACTAATTAGTATCACATTAGGAAGCCTAAATCAATGGGAAACCAAAAATTTCACGAATATGTGCACTAATTAGTGAATAGTGCCAAATAGTGCCCAAATTAAGCTTAAGTCAACAAAAGTCAATGAGATGGTCAACTAAGACCATAAATATCTCCAATTACAAGAGGGGGCCGGTTTTTGATGTGAGGAGTCACCACATGACTAGGCAAATAAAGGAAAATAAGAGTAAAAGAGAGAATAGTACTATTTGCTTTATAAAAGCAAAACACCTTATATTAGCCTACCTCTCTCCTCTTCTTCATTTCTCTTCTTCTTCCACGGTTCTCTTCTTCTTTTACTCTGTTCCAAACCGTCCCAAGCAGCACCCATGGCACCACCACCTTGCTTTGGCAACAACTTACTCATTTTAGCTCCAAATAAAAAACTAAACACATATTTCTCTTAGTTAGGCCAAGACCTATCTTTCTATCTTTTCAAATCCTTCAAAGCTCCATTTCGGTGCCAAGAGGAAACTCCATTGATGGAGGAAAATCAAGTTTGAAGAGCTCATCAGCTTCTTCATTCTCTTAAGGTAAAGAAAATGTAAGAAAAACCATGTTTCCATCATTTCTTGTACATGGCCGAAAATTTCTACTCATGGGGCCTTGTTTTTATGCCTTGTTCTAGCTTGATTTATTCACCAAGGACTAGTGGAGGTCCTATTTCATTCAATGCCAAAGTCTACCTTGAGACTTCAAAGGTAATCATCCACTTTTATGCCTTAGAACACATTTCTAACCTAGGTTTTTATTCCTTGAGGTTAGTGTATTGTTTAGTACTCATGTGAGTCATTGAATATTGATTAGAACATTGGCAAGGGAATTTTAAGTGGTGGCCGAGATTCATGCAAGAAGAAGGTCTAAGGAGGAAGTTAAGATAAGCTTGAGAAAACAAGGTAAAATGCTTACCTAATGGTGGTTTAAGTTTTAAGGAATAAGTTTTAGATGGGTACCAGCGTAGCCTAGGGCTTACATTAGGTAACGGGTTATGTAACCTAAGAAAAAGAACTTAAACAAGCTTATGAACTTGTGACTAAGGAGCTAATGAGAATGAGTTAGTAATACAAGTTTAAGGTGGATTTTAAGAGTATTATAATTACTATGAGATTGATGGGTGTATTTGCAGGTTGAAAGCTTTTATATGTGGGAAATTCAGTGTTTAAGTTTAAGTCATTTAAGGGCCTAAGAGCCATGTCATTTAAGAGCCTTAGTGCTATGCAATTTAAGATAATTGCAATATATTGAGTTTGTTGTGAATGAGTTGGTTTGGGTGATGAGATGGTTGAATGAGGAAAAAATAAGTGTTTGGGCATGACAAGATACTAGAGGAGCTATGGCGAAATTTGAGTAGAAAATAAGTGTTTAGGTGATGGTGGTGAATTAATATGACCTAGGATTTACTAGGAGTCACTATGAGGAATTTGAGTGGAAATGAGTTAACTAAGGAGTTCTTGAGGTTTAGAATGACCTAGAGATGTCTATGAGGAAATTAGAGGATTGGCGAGTGTACTAAACACACCAAAATCATGATATGAGGAATGTAAGACTTGTGCATAAGTTTTAAGGAAAGGTGTATAATGCCTTAAGGAGATTTAGGTATGAACTAGAGAGTAAGACAATGAGAGTTTTGAGAACCTTGTGTAAGTGTGATGATGTTAGTGGTGGACTAGTAAGGTTTAGTTGAATGGTAATGTGTGGACTTGGGTGATGGAAGTGAAAAAGGTAGGAGGATGTTGTAAGTCATCAAGGAGAATGACTAGGAATGTAAAAGAGCGTATGATCGTGAGAATGGTGAGTAAGTGAGTAAAAGGAGGTGGAAATGTCCAAGGAGGGTGTAGTATAGTTAAGGTAAAGAATAACAAGGTTAAGGTGCTAAGAGGATGACAAGAAATGTTTAGGTATGCCCAAGACTTTAGGAATGATGAGTAACAAATGGAAAAGAGAGAATTTGTGCATGGTTATGTAAGATGACTTGAGGAAGTTTTGGTAAATGAACTGAAGATGGAAAATAATGTTTATGAAGTGCCCAAACTGTTAAGGAGGGAACACTTGGGTTGGTTGAAGTTTTGGTAAAGATACAAGTTGGTAATGTAAGGAATTATATGATAAGTGTTAGGAGTGTTTGTAAGAATTGAGCAAATGTTTGAGAAGATCTTTGGAAGTTGTTTTAATGAGTTTGGTGGAGGTTATAAGGTGTGTTTGATGTGCCAAATGATGTTAGAACACATTAGGAGGCTTGAGGAAAAATTTGGAGAAAGTTTGACAAAGTATGGGAAGTTTCTGCAGCCGACCTACCCAGGGGACCGACCCCAGTCTGGGTCGGTCGGGCTGAAACTGTGAAGTTGGATGTTCTCTGCAGCTGACCTACTACCCAGGGGGTGGGTCGGTCGTGGGTCAGTCGGACCATAAAAAAAAAAAAAGAAACCCTAAGAGAGTTTAGTGGTATTAATGGTACCCCATTAAGGGGGCAATGATGATTAGAGGTATAAAGACCTAAGGGATTAAGTTAAGAATAAACTTAAAAGTTTAAGATTAAGTTCGTAAGATAAGTTGTAAGACTTAAGAGTTGTTAGGAGAATCATTAAGGGTTAAGTAAGTTAAGTAAGATAAGCAAGTTGAATTGAGTTAAGTGATTAACAACCTAAAACTGAATGAATGTTTAGGACTTGGGAATTTGGACTCCGGAAGAGAGTAAGCAACCGAACGACCAACGGTGAATGGTACAGTTCTCTTGTGACCTGCTTGCTAACGAGGTGTCCCTCGGCTTGTGTGCTATTTGTTTTGTGTGCTCACTAAACAAGATAAAGCATGCAACCGGATATTATATTTATTGTTTTGTTGTGTGATGTTTGAAAACTAACACAACATACTGTGAGAACTTACTAACCAATGTTTAGTAAGGAATTGAGTGAGACTAAGGAACGCTCCCTAATAAGGGACGATATGAACCGAAAGAGGTTAACCAACAAATATGGTCTTGAGATTTACTACTAACTGGAACTGAGTGAGGAAACCCGGGACCGATCTCCGGTCATGCATGCTAAGGAAAAAGGGGGACGGTATCTGAATCAGATCCGCCCTCCGCTTAAGGACTTGTCTTCGGACTTGTAGCCTAGGGCCGGTTGCCGGCTCAGCTGCGCTGGACTCCCGTCCAGAGTAGGTGGCATTAAGATGGTGCGGTGGGATCACCTAAATCCCAGGTTCGAATTAAGCTAAACCATTCCCCTCCAGGAACGGTTTGTATACTGAGATTAAGATAAGATTAAGATTAAGGTAAGGTTAAGATAAGTTGCAACCATTCCTTTTTAAAGGATGGTTTGTATTGTTAAGTTTAAGATTAAGGTAAGGTTAAGATAAGTTGCAACCATTCCTTTTTAAAGGATGGTTTGTATTGTTAAGTTTAAGATCAAGGTAAGGTTAAGATGAGTTGCAACCATTCCTCTTTAAACGATGGTTTGTATAATTAAGATTAAGATAAGTGACATCCACTCCTTATTAAAGGATGGTTGTTTCTAAGATTAAGATAAGACTAAGATTGAGGTGAGATAAGGTTGGACTAAGATTAAGAGGGAACATTACTTAAGGAGTTAAATAATTAACTCTCTAATTAAGGGAACGCATTTAAGTCGTTCATTGTGTGTGAACTTTGATTGTTCATATCTGAGTTGTTGTTTACTGCACTATTATATTGTGCATCTAATCAACCTCCATGCTATCGACAATTAGTCGTCGTAGCCATGTTAGCTTGGGGGCCATGAGAGGATCGTACCAGCATTCGTGTTGACCCCCTTTGGGGGCTGTTTTACTACACAGGTGTACATCAGGAGGCGGCCGTCGCAAGAGTAAGAAGGGGATACAAGTGTTAAGGACTAAGTGGCCTACGAGCTGTGCATGTATACTCGTATGGCAATTGAGTTAGTAAGATGTATAGGATGTGAGAGGATTGTAAGAAGAATATGTATTGGTTAAGGTTGTTATGTACTAAAGTTCGGTATATTCTGTAGTCAGACCGTGGCAAGGTCCTGGATTGTAAAGAATTCCGCTGTGACATGTTATATATATACTGTTAAGTTGTGAGACCACATCTGGATTGAGTTGGGGTGTTACAAAAAGTGGTATCAGAGCGTAGTTACGCTCTGAAGTCAAGAAATACCGAACTTAGGAGAATATTGAGGTTGAGATTGAGTTATGGGTTAAGGGTTGAGAGATAGAGTGTGAGGTGTGTTAGTCGGGACTTCCCGGTGCTTACCGGGCATCCATAGTACCTAGACCCGCCCTCCACATCCTAACCCTGAATAAGTGGAACAAACGCCAGAGAGAAGAAAGCCTTCTCTTATTCGGGGAAACCCGATCTGGCAGTTAGCTAACAGTAAGCAATACGAGAAACATCTTGTTGCACAACAGTTATGGAGAACTGGGAGATTTTCAATGGAGCGCAACAGTGAAACAGGCGCTACCTATGGAATACTATCAGTAAGGGAGCGGAAATTACCGGCAACATGGGTCGACATGCTACACAGTCGAAATAACCCGCGATACCAATGGTAAGGAAAGCATTACGCGTGCAATGGATAAGGAAATGATAAGAGACATGAGTACCGGACAGCGGTCCGAGTGAGCATAACAGTGGGATAATACAAAGCATGAGGATTGAGATTACTGGAAAGTCCGGTTAGAAACGGGAACTCCAAACCCCATACAATGAAAAAGGTTACAAACCTGGCCAACATAATGCGGACGACGATAGGAACTTATATAAATTGCGTACCGAAATAGGACTACGATGTAGTGTCTAAAGGAGAATCATTACTCAGTAACCACAACAAAATGTGTGGAGACAAGAGCGAGGATTAAGACATAAGAAAATATTAAGGGGTTCCCTCAGAAAGAGGAACGCCCTGGTAGATGACAGTACTGTCAAACACAAGGAAACTGCCGGATGGACGGTTATCCAAAATAAGAGATTATCGAAGGAGTCCCGAGGACTACCAATTACATGGAAATTAGAAGGAAGTGTCACTACCGACGTACCTTGTACCAATAGCCCATCCTGCATGGCGCACTTGCCATAGCAAGTGCTACCATGGTTAAGCCACACGAAAATCCATCAAGGCGAAATTGGAGAACGCTACAGTTGTAGCATATATTAATACCGGATTGTAAATCCATAAGAACAGAAAAATAGGACCTTGGAAGGGCCTGACGGCCTGACCATAATGAGATGACCGACACATCAGTCAGCAGGGAGCTGAGCTTAGACGAAATACTAAACCATATAAATGTTAGCAACGGTATAACCCACTACAACAATAACCGACAGTACGGTAAGAACACCAATCTCAAACTCCACGAGGAAAACCTAAGAGATCGCTCGGATCCGAGCAAAAACATATGTAAGCAATAACATACAAGGGATGTATTATAAGATACTATTGAGACTGTTGAAGCATCGACTTACAACGAAAACGGGATAAGATTCCCAGAGTGACCATTAAGGATACCAATAACAACATTCTTCAATGCAGAAGTTAGTAAACTCCGGAAACAAGGACAGAGAGAGTAGACTTAAGATATAACCTACCAAGATTAAGGACATACGAATCCCACGGAGGAAAGCTCAGAGGACTACCCCCACAGAGCGGGCATAGTCGAGCCGAACAAACTGATGAGTGACAGCTAATACTGTTCGTCTAACTCATTAACACCCAAGTATGATTGATCAAACGGGTGGCGTAGTCAACAGAAGTTGAACGAAGCGTTGAGATGGAAGTATAAGACGACAGGATGATATCCAACTTGGACACCGTAAGGCAAACGCCTAATACGAACCTAACCTTGACTATTAAAAGACATAAGTCTAGTAAAATGACAGTATTGTCAAAGACACTAGTAACCTCAGATCACCTGAACAACTTTCCTGGCAGGAAGCAGGATGTAGCAACTTATCTGGAAACCCGATACTACATTTAGTATGTAACCTAACGGTGATAGTGCTCAAAGAACCAGAATCTTATAGGAATAACCTACAGATGAGTAAGAGTACAAATAATGAACTGAGACATTAAGCACCAAGAGCCTACGAGCCAACGATGTTAACCACATCAGAGCCGAGGCGCAGTAAGTTATAAGAGAGCTTGTTTAAGCCACGAAGGGACTACAATTTGTAGATATGAACGGTTACCAAACCTATAACTTAGATTGGGAAGAACATTACCAAGAAAGGGTACCAATGAGAATATTGAGATAATGTTAAGGACAGGAGCGGAGAACGAACCATGCCTTTTAGGGTGGGGATACCCCTCCTTGTTGTGAGGCCATGAGTGGGAATGAACCCCTCAAAAAGGGCTTTCACCTATTAGAGATAAAATACACTTTATTTAGAAAATGGAAACTATGAACCTTGAGATTACCTTAGAACATACCAGATACACTTGAATAATAAGGAAGGTTGCACAGATAGACCCCATATCCAACACCCAGGATGTAAGAATTAGTAATGGTCAGAGATAAATATTGTGACTGCACATTATGGCACGTCAATAAATCAATGCTCAGAAGAGCTTGTGATTCAGTGGATGACTTCTTCAGTAACCAGTTAAACTACATGGTAGATAACATCACTAAGGATGAAAGAAAGCGAAAGAAATTAGCCTATTTAAGAATCTGAGATTGAAGCAGAACACCTTCGTATTAAGAGTCAACTATTTTACAGCACGGTAACACAACCGCTATACACCGGAATGAGAGAACCCCCAGTGTGTTTACACCAAGAAGGGATTGAGTATAAGGTAAGACATTAGAATAAGTGAATAAGAGGTTGCACCATTAGTGGGCAACATGGTAAGGGCCAACTACCACGGTACTGGTGGTCGTAAGTACAATAGTTAGAAAGTGGATTAAGTCATGGTGCGTGGTAAAAGTGACCGTTAGGTATGAGCCGTCAAATGTTGACACTGAGGCAATTAGATTTATGAGTTAAGACCAGTATAAGTAAGAAAATAAGATGGTAGACGAACTGAGCATTGGTGCCAGTAGTCTGGACCTGGTTAGGTAAGATTTCACAGGAAACACACTACCCATTCCTTAAGGAACTGGAAGTGCATTCCTAGTAGCATAAATATGAGAAACAAGATAAGAGGCTCTACGGAAAGAGACCTCAATTATTAAGAGACCGAATCAGTACGGGATACAGAAAGAGCTAGAGCATACAATACCCAAGAACACAGTAAATGGACTTCCCTTGATTAACTTCAAGAAGAACAATAAATGTTATTATGGAACGTGAAAGAGGAGATCGACAACAGAATACTTCATAATTAGCAATAGCTAAACGTGTGACGGACACTATGAGTTTACTAAAACGAGACGTGGGACGACTGCACCCACAGGGGCTTGCAGGCCTAACATGCTCATTTATGAGTTAGTTGGGTAAGTAGTAATGTACCAGTAAGGTACCCCATGCATGTAGACGAGTAGTGAAGGAACACGGGAGGTAGTCGACTCCGTACCACGGACAACGACGCAAGATCACACGAGAGCAGCTACTACCACAGACAGTAAAGAGAAGAAACAGTTGAACCAGCAACACAGAGGAACCAGAGAACAAATAATTAAGGACTATGAAGTGCGAAGAGCAAATTATTAAGTACAGACATTGGACATGTCTTAAGATGTAAGGGATTAAGACTGTAAAGCGCGATATGCACTAAACAGTAGTTTCAGATTAGGAATCATCCTCAGACCAAAGGTCAGTTGGAGAGAACGATTTAGACATTCGAGAAAACACTAAGGTATGAACATTAGATCCAGGGAGACTGGATAACGAGCTACAACTCATCAAGGCCGTGTATATATAAACAAACACGTGTCCATTGAGAGACCAATATTCCTAACTGTAAGGACGCGGAAGGATATACCATGCTATAAAAGATAAGTGAGGTAGTTAAGCCTAAGAACATCAGAGTGGTGCAGCAGAAGCTAGCAGATCACTACCTTTGAGATTAGACCAAACTAAGTTAAGGAAACGGTATAAGTACCGTTAAGAATCCTCGATGCAGAAACTAGGTCATTAGCATAGTTATCTGATCGAATCGTAAGTGAGATAGATGACATGGAAGCGAGAATGCTTGGTAAGAATTAGACATCTTGAACTTCTGTTCAAGGATGATATAATGTTGATTACGTGGGCGTAATCCATTTTAAGGGGGGTAGAGCGAAAACCGCTTAGCGTATGTTTGTGTACTGAGTACATAAACTACGGTGTGCATAGCACAAAATAATTTGAGAATATGTTTTACATAAACATTTTGAGATAAATCATGGTTATTGCACACAGAAGATGTGAATACCATATATTAAGTACCTATCTTGTTAACTCCGGTGTGAGTACAAGTTAAGAGAATTAAGGGGAGGTTTAAGGAGACTTAAGAAATAAGGAATATATAAGGTATGAGTCGATATGAGACTATGTGTGAGATAAGAATAAGATAACATTATGAGATACAATTTGATATGATTATGAGTTAGGAAATAGTAATGCTATGTGGTATGAGACAGTGGAAGTTGGTATGGGACAGTTATAGAACTTAGTAGGAATTTAAGTCTTGAGGTAATTACTAAGAGATGAATTGGGAATGTTTGATGGACTGAGTCCACACTTTGGAGATGTATTGATTATGATTAGAAGAACTAAAAAGATAGAAAATTGGACATGAGTGAATTATTTGGATGTTTGAAAATGACGTGGGAGGTGGAACTTGATTTTCTAGGGATCAAGGGAAACCGAACACAAATTGGAGTGGAAGGATGGTTCTACACTGATGCTGATCACATCAGGGTAGGATATTCCTGAAACTCCCTACCAGTGGTCACAATTAAATCACACTAAGGATAGAGGCCTTAGGATAAAATGAAATTGGAGTTGCTTGTATTTTTAATTAGAGGAATTCTTCCTCACATGACCTCGTAAAAAGGATTACCTTTTTACTGAGTCTCGCCCATGAAGTCGAGGACGCACGAGCCTTTGTCTTCGAACCGGTGACATGGGGAGAGCAGCGTGTTTTGTATTCTGGCCCATGGTGACGAGGACGAATGAGCCATTGTCTACGGACCGGTGACATGGGAGAATACGTTGGAAGTTGTGTGAATGTTTTAATTGTCAAAAGGAACAAAGGGAATTTTGAGTGCTATACATGCGTAAGCATGTTGTGTGATATTTAAGAATAAGCATATGGAGGAACTAAGGATTCAATGAGTTTAAGTATACATAAGTATGATCTATATGATCTAAGGAATGAGGTGATACATGTATTCTAATAAGATAAGATGCATGGGAACTTTGGGGACAAAGTTCTTTTAAGGGGGGTAGATTGAAATACCCCAAACCTAAGTATGCTAAGTAAACATCAAATTATGATGTAGTAAGGCCAGAATATGCGTTAGAAAGATTGGTAGAGAATTTAAACCAAGGAAAACACAAGAAAATGCCTTAAGGGCAATTAAGGCAAAAATGTGCTCTAAGCTTGGAGAGACTTGGGTGAGTACCCAAATATCATGATAAGACCTTAGTAATATTCTAATGGTCATTTTAAATCAATTAGCAAAGAAAACCAAGCTTGAAAACAAGTTAAAACACAAAATGTGCTTTAAGAAGTCTTAAAGCACATTTTTGAGAAATTGTCTTAGAATTGAGTTTTGTGTGGCTAAATTTCCATCATTACTCTTTAATCAACATGTGTACTAATTAGTATCACATTAGGAAGCCTAAATCAATGGGAAACCAAAAATTTCACGAATATGTGCACTAATTAGTGAATAGTGCCAAATAGTGCCCAAATTAAGCTTAAGTCAACATAAGTCAATGAGATGGTCAACTAAGACCATAAATATCTCCAATTACAAGAGGGGGCCGGTTTTTGATATGAGGAGTCACCACATGACTAGGCAAATAAAGGAAAAGAAGAGTAAAAGAGAGAATAGTACTATTTGCTTTATAAAAGCAAAACACCTTATATTAGCCTACCTCTCTCCTCTCTTCTTCATTTCTCTTCTTCTTCCACGGTTCTCTTCTTCTTTCTTCTGTTCCAAACCGTCCCAAGCAGCACCCATGGCACCACCACCTTGCTTTGGCAAGAACTTACTCATTTTAGCTCCAAATCAAAAACTAAACACATATTTCTCTTAGTTAGGCCAAGACCTATCTTTCTATCTTTTCAAATCCTTCAAAGCTCCATTTCGGTGCCAAGAGGAAACTCCATTGATGGAGGAAAATCAAGTTTGAAGAGCTCATTAGCTTCTCCATTCTCTTAAGGTAAAGAAAATGTAAGAAAAACCATGTTTCCATCATTTCTTGTACATGGCCGAAAATTTCTACTCATGGGGCCTTGTTTTTATGCCTTGTTCTAGCTTGATTTATTCACCAAGGACTAGTGGAGGTCCTATTTCATTCAATGCCAAAGTCTACCTTGAGACTTCAAAGGTAATCATCCACTTTTATGCCTTAGAACACATTTCTAACCTAGGTTTTTATTCCTTGAGGTTAGTGTATTGTTTAGTACTCATGAGTCATTGAATATTGATTAGAACATTGGCAAGGGAAGTTTAAGTGGTGGCCGAGATTCATGCAAGAAGAAGGTCTAAGGAGGAAGTTAAGACAGCTTGAGAAAACAAGGTAAAATGCTTACCTAATGGTGGTTTAAGTTTTAAGGAATGAGTTTTAGATGGGTACCAGCGTAGTCTAGGGCTTACATTAGGTAAGGGTTATGTAACCTAAGAAAAAGAACTTAAACAAGCTTATGAACTTGTGACTAAGGAGCTAATGAGAATGAGTTAGTAATACAAGTTTAAGGTGGATTTTAAGAGTATATAATTACTATGAGATTGATGGGTGTATTTGCAGGTTGAAAGCTTTTATATGTGGGAAATTCAGTGTTTAAGTTTAAGTCATTTAAGGGCCTAAGAGCCATGTCATTTAAGAGCCTTAGTGCTATGCAATTTAAGATATTGCAATATATTGAGTTTGTTGTGAATGAGTTGGTTTGGGTGATGAGATGGTTGAATGAGGAAAAAATAATGTGTTTGGGCATGACAAGATACTAGAGGAGCTATGGCAAAATTTGAGTAGAAAATAAGTGTTTAGGTGATGGTGGTGAATTAATATGACCTAGGATTTACTAGGAGTCACTATGAGGAATTTGAGTGGAAATGAGTTAACTAAGGAGTTCTTGAGGTTTAGAATGACCTAGAGATGTCTATGAGGAATTAGAGGATTGGCGAGTGTACTAAAACACCAAAATCATGATATGAGGAATGTAAGACTTGTGCATAAGTTTTAAGGAAAATTTATTTTTTTGGTGTATAATGCCTAAGTAGATTTAGGTATGAACTAGAGAGTAAGACAATGAGAGTTTTGAGAACCTTGTGTAAGTGTGATGATGTTAGTGGTGGACTAGTAAGGTTTAGTTGAATGGTAATGTGTGGACTTGGGTGATGGAAGTGAAAAAGGTAGGAGGATGTTGTAAGTCATCAAGGAGAATGACTAGGAATGTAAAAGAGCGTATGATCGTGAGAATGGTGAGTAAGTGAGTAAAAGGAGGTGGAAATGTCCAAGGAGGGTGTAGTATAGTTAAGGTAAAGAAGAACAAGGTTAAAGTGCTAAGAGGATGACAAGAAATGTTTAGGTATGCCCAAGAGTTTAGGAATGATGAGTAACAAATGGAAAAGAGAGGAATTTGTGCATGGGTATGTAAGATGACTTGAGGAAGTTTTGGTAAATGAACTGAAGATGGAAAATAATGTTTATGAAGTGCCCAAACTGTTAAGGAGGGAACACTTGGGTTGGTTGAAGTTTTGGTAAAGATACAAGTTGGTAATGTAAGGAATTATATGATAAGTGTTAGGAGTGTTTGTAAGAATTGAGCAAATGTTTGAGAAGATCTTTGGAAGTTGTTTTAATGAGTTTGGTGGAGGTTATAAGGTTTGTTTGATGTGCCAAATGATGTTAGAACACATTAGAAGGCTTGAGGAAAAATTTGGAGAAAGTTGACAAAGTATGGGAAGTTTCTGCAGCCGACCTACCCAGGGGACCGACCCCAGTCTGGGTCGGTCGGGCTGAAACTGTGAAGTTGGATGTTCTCTGCAGCCGACCTACCCAGGGGGTGGGTCGGTCGGTCGGTCGGTCGGACCATAAAAAAAAAAAAGAAACCCTAAGAGAGTTTAGTGGTATTAGTGGTACCCCATTAAGGGGGCAATGATGATTAGAGGTATAAAGACCTAAGGGATTAAGTTAAGAATAAACTTAAAAGTTTAAGATTAAGTTCGTAAGATTAAGTTGTAAGACTTAAGAGTTGTTAGGATGGAATCATTAAGGGTTAAGTAAGTTAAGTAAGATAAGCAAGTTGAATTGAGTTAAGTGATTAACAACCTAAAACTGAATGAATGTTTTAGGACTTGGGAATTTGGACTCCGGAAGAGAGTAAGCAACCGAACGACCAACGGTGAACGGTACAGTTCTCTTGTGACCTGCTTGCTAACGAGGTGTCCCTCGGCTTGTGTGCTATTTGTTTTGTGTGCTCACTAAACAAGATAAAGCATGCAACCGGAATATATATATTGTTTTGTTGTGTGATGTTTGAAAACTAACACAACATACCGTGAGAACTTACTAACCAATGTTTAGTAAGGAATTGAGTGAGACTAAGGAACGCTCCCTAATAAGGGACGATATGAACCGAAAGAGGTTGACCAACAAATATGGTCTTGAGATTACTACTAACTGGAACTTGAGTGAGGAAACCCGGGACCGATCTCCGGTCATGCATGCTAAGGAAAAAGGGGGACGGTATCTGGATCAGATCCGCCCTCCGCTTAAGGACTTGTCTTCGGACTTGTAGCCTAGGGCCGGTTGCCGGCTCAGCTGCGCAGGACTCCCGTCCAATTAGGTTGGCATTAAGATGGCGGTGGGATCACCTGAATCCCAGGTTCAAATTAAGCTACAACCATTCCCCTCCAGGAACGGTTTGTATACTGAGATTAAGATAAGATAAGATTAAGATTAGGTAAGGTTAAGATAAGTTGCAACCATTCCTTTTTAAAGGATGGTTTGTATTGTTAAGTTTAAGATTAAGGTAAGGTTAAGATAAGTTGCACCCATTCCTTTTTAAAGGATGGTTTGTATTGTTAAGTTTAAGATCAAGGTAAGGTTAAGATGAGTTGCAACCATTTCTCTTTTAAAGGATGGTTTGTATAATAAGATTAAATAAGTGACATCCACTCCTTATTAAAGGATGGTTGTTTCTAAGATTAAGATAAGACTAAGATTGAGGTGAGATAAGGTTGGACTAAGATTAAGAGGGAACATTACTTAAGGAGTTAAATAATTAACTCTCTAATTAAGGGAACGCATTTAAGTCGTTCATTGTGTATGAACTTTGATTGTTCATATCCGAGTTGTTGTTTACTGCACTTACTATTATATGTGCATCTAATCAACCTCCATGCTATCGACAATTAGTCGTCGTAGCCACGTTAGCTTGGGGGCCATGAGAGGATCGTACCTGCATTCGTGTTGACCCCCTTTGGGGGCTGTTTTTACTACACAGGTGTACATCAGGAGGCGGCCGTCGCGAGAGTAAGAAGGGGATACAAATGTTAAGGACTAAGTGTGGCCTACGAGCTGTGCATGTACACTCGTATGGCAATTGAGTTAGTAAGATGTATAGGATGTGAGAGGATTGTAAGAAGAATATGTATTGGGTTAAGGTTGTTATGTACTAAAGTTCGGTATATTCTGTAGTCAGACCATGGCAAGGTCCTGGATTGTAAAGAATTCCGCTGTGACATGTTTATATATATACTGTTAAGTTGCGAGACCACATCTGGATTGAGTTGGGGTGTTACATATACTATAAGTCATGTAACTATAGATCAAAGTATGAGTTTGTTAAGATGAATAATGAGATGTATAATATGATACAATATTAATTGGTTAAATAATAATGCCATAAAACAAAAGTGCATATACATGATATGCGGTGTGAATTAACGTTGCATGCACACATGCAACCATACAATAACAATGTATACTCGAATACTGAACCTGAGTGATTAAACTGATACTTAAGTATTAACGGGAATAAGTATTCGTATACTGGTAACTTAAGGAATAAATCCTAACGTGGGAAAAACGCTACAACTAAGACCTTTTTCATAACCGACTCATTTAAATAAACCCGGGCATTGGTAAATAATCTACTACGAGTAATAGTTCGTATACGATACCTTACAATAATTATTGAAATCCGGGGATGAAAGGTCGGGATTATTTGTGTTGTTCAGATTTACCGAGCTTAAATAAGTCATGTGGATTGACTTATGTTATGTTTGATATTTAGACCGTATCACTGACGAAGGCACTCGACGAGCTAGTGGTCTACTGCGCAACCTAGGTCTTTGGTGAACGGTATGTGAAGAAGGGTTTGATCCGGGTTGACCTAAGAAAGGGCCCGGAATTGTTTGATAACTTGCATGTTAATTGTGTGGCCTGAATGTCCTAAGGATTTCCCTAAGGTCCAGACATTGTGTGTTTAATTGCTAAGAGCGATATTTGTGATTTATGTATATTATCTTGTATACTGTATTGCTCAACACTGTTGCGTTTTATCTTACGCGAACGTCTTATGACTAAAAGTTTATACATCTAAACTGGAACAAGACTAACTGACCTTTAGGTATTATTGAACCTAACTAATGGTCAACTGTTATAGTCTTAATTCAAGTATTGGTTATTGTACCACTGACTAAAGGGCTAACTTATAAAGAGAGGAATCCAGACTGTTTTGACTTTCTGGTTGCGCATCGTGATCGCTACGAGAGACTTCAATGGGGAGTCACTCAAGGGAATCCATCAGCCACATTCGGGGATGGCGGAAGGCACTGCCGTTGGTGCACAGGTTCGACCAGATCGGTCTTATATTTATCCAGGGCTATAAGGTCAGCTGGTAACGGTTCCATTGCAACCCAGGGGACATACTGTCCATTGTTAAGTTATTAAGGGTTGTCTTAACATGACGCCTGAGGTGGAATTTAATTGGAAAGGGTTAAGTGATTGGTTTAAAGGATAAGGGACAGTCGGCCAACTAACAAGTACAGTTAATTAATACACGTATCTTGTTTGGTTACTGTTGTTGATTATTGGTTATTGACTATTGTTTATGGTTTGTGTGATAATACTGTGGTTTTGAACTATTATGTGTTCATTTAAACATTTATGGGTTGTTATTATTATTGTAAACCGGTACAAACAGCATGTAATGAATCTAATATCAAGATGCTAAAATGACAAGTGACTAATAGGGTCCAGGCCCGCATAATCACCGCGTTTATCGCTGAGCCTTTAGGTGTTGAGGTTGCTGATCATCGTCAAAGTCGAAGCTGTTGTGAAGGGTTGGGGATGGGTTAGATGTCATGTCGACGGTTTTGGTTTTTGGACTTAGTGTGAATGTATAGGATTTATCTCGTTGTCACAGCGGTTTAGTAGTACTGTTTATTTTGGTTGTTGGATCTTAGTTTCTGCTTCGTTACTCGCATGGGTGAGTCATGGCAGGTGAACACCCGAGTGAGAGAGTTATAATGTCGTTTATTATTCCGCGGTAAGACGTCTTTAATTATGCTACGTGAGGGATTATTACGTGTTTATCGAGAGGGGTGTTACAAAAGTGGTATCAGAGCGGAGTACCGCTCTGATGATGCGATATAGGATTAAGACAGTGGAGGCCAGGACTTGGGAATACTGGTAGACGTTTGTGAGGTACGAAACGTCTTCATTGAAGTGAAATTATGTGATAGCAAGGCTTTTGGCTTGCAAGTGTAGCCCGAGGTGCATAAGGAGTTGGCTGTAATATTGAGGAGTATAGAGTAACGAGACGCACTATAATACCGATGTCTAGTGGTGGTGTCGGACCCCGAAGCTGGCCAAGGGCATAAAGGCCCAGACCAACCCCGTTATGAACCTGCTGAGAGCTCAGTTAGGAGGAGACATACGAACGTCGTGATTAATTGGCGACAACCACTTCATGTGGAAGTTCCAGCATGGGCTACCGCCGATAGTACCCTTCCGCCACAATCCATGAGTATTTTACACGAAAATACAATCCCCGAATATAGGAAAGGGCACTAAAGACGATGAACGTCTAGGCGATTCATACTGAAAGTATAAAATCTACTCGTTTAGCGTTAAACAAAATTCAATACCTTTACCTTCTTACAAATGACCAAACGATAGTGATAGGCACCGTCGGGGCGAGCGCCATTGCTACGGTAAACATTGTAGAGAGGACCTCCCAAGATATTAGGGCAAGGATCGGGAGCACCCTGAGCTCCGCGAGACCGTCGCCGTATTGGAACCTTTAACTACCATGCTATTGTATAGAAATACAAAGCTGTAAACTAAGATTAATTTACTGTGGAGAATTTGGTAAGTACACCCGTCCTGTCATAATCAATTCTAGTCATAATCTGTGTACACACAATACGGTAACACTAGGACCTTGTCATGACGACCACCTATGAAGAAACAAATTCTGAGCATTATGCTACCATAAATCCAATGTGAGGTAGAACTTGAATATCCTAATAACATGTAGACAGGGAAATTTTCCAATCCAAATACCGTCTTTTTAGGAACAATCGTTCTAACGGTACGTGAGCAACCAATGCGGTAGTAAGACGAACAAGTCTGAGACCGACAACTCTACTTACATGGCGCGCTTGCCATTGCAAGCGCTAAGTTAAACAATGTACTAATAATTTCGTCTACCCCGCGCACTTGCTACAGCAAGTGCATGCTGCTAACAACTACGACTGTAGTTACCATTGCTAATATAGTTACAAACGAGTTCTGTAAATTATGTAGACCAATGGTACGACAACATGACTACCAATCTACAACCTTCGAAGAACCTGTTGAGTTCAACCATCATAACAAAACAAAAAGGGGCATACATCAGCCCATAACAAACTACCTTCATTAAAAAGTCAGGAATCAACAACAACGGCTTACGAGCCAAGTACTATGACAGATTTGTAAACTATTTAATGGCTTGTTGTGGACGTGGGAGGTGGAACTTGATCCGGTACAGGTCAAGGGAAGCTGAACACAAATTGGGGTGGAAGAATAGTTCGACGCTGGTCGGACGACTCCTGAGACTCTTCACAAGTTGCCACAATTAATTACAGTGAGAATAAATGCAAACTGCAGTACTCTAACATCAAACAGCTATTAATAATCCAACCATAAGGTATTAAATAAGAATGCCCATGACTAACAGCTCACAATTGTATATATATTAAATCGTACAGAGAATTATAAAGGAAATACGATCGTATAACGACCGATACCAGCTTACGATGAACACCAGGAAAACTGTAAAACATGACAGTCCACAGTTAGACCAAAAATTTGAAAAGAACAATTATACTGTAACACAGTTAATACCAATACAATTTGCATCAATAAACACGAATCTATGTGTAACGCATGAATAATTACCACCCCTAGGCACTACCTTTACCAAGGACTGCCATGTATGATTATATACAATTATGAATGTACAAACGTTGAGTTTAAATCATATGTGTATTATCATGATCATACTGATCATTGGGCAAATTCCAAGTAAAGGAGTGGCTACCGCTATTGCGGTCCCACCATGTAAAAAAAAAACTAATGATTATGTGTTATGTAAAGGCACGTCGTCTATTATTAGTACGACTGTCAGTGATGTTGAATATGTGAATTAAAAACGGTAAATCTCCTGAACAATAATATAATATCCGAGTATAACCAATGAAAACAAAATACCCAAACTGAATGCTAAATAGCGTAAGTACTTAATGTACTAGTAAAGGGCGTAAGCCCGGGAGGACGGAACACCGCCTCCGATTTGATTTCAATGTATGTTATCAAGGAAACGATGTCAAAATTAATATGACAAATAACAGAAAAACAACCACCATAAGGACTTCCATAAAGGAAGGATGCACACATCTCGCCAGGAGTCCGGTATTACGCTAATGATATGATTCGGAAAATACATGAAGTTAAGAGGACTACGGTACATACGTAAGCAATGTGTATGACATGCTCGAAATAATAAGCGCCAAACAGCGCACATGAATCTAAGAAAACAACAGTTGGACCCAGTATATGAATAACTCCGATAAAGAAATTACTAAACAATAACAAACTCTCTATTACGAAAACTCGTGGAACTCCCTAAGGAATCAACTAACCGTTCTCAGCAATATATTTAACAACAAAGAGGAGAAAAACCATCTCCCGTTATTACAGTAGACTCATACAAAAAAATATAAATAATAAAATAATAATATAACGAAAATCTGCCAATAAATACTCAAAACCATAACCATTGGGCAGGAAACCCAGGGAACCGAACATTCCCGCGGGAGACCCCCAATACATTAAGAACGGAGATTGACACAGAATACTTCACGAACGTGTGACAGACACTACAAGTCTATAACGAGTTTTGGGACGCCACACTCCATGGGAGCTTGTGGGCTCAACAGACTCATTCTCGAGTTAGTCGAGTAGGTAGTAATGTATCAGTACGGTACCCCATACACGTAGTTATTGGTGAAAGGAACATTGGGAGTAGTCAACTCCACACGAAGGTCAGAAATGTAACCGCTTGATAAAATTAATGAATGAAACCCCAGTTTAATCAACGAAGTGAATACAACCGACAACCTTGAGTGTAATATGACCAAGCTATAACTCAACAAAGGAGTAGATAAAATACAGTAACCCTAAAGGAAAATCTCCTGACAGTGGAGAAAAGTGATAGTAAATTAAATAACGAGCAAGAAGACCACTAAAGGTCTAAAAAAACCATTACCCGTAACGGGGCAAAGAGAGAACTACTCTCCAATACAAAATATGTACTACAATGCTAAATAGTATGAAAATCATGTATGTCCAAATAAGGACAGTGATACGTTCTTAACCAGGAAGAGGTTAAACACAAATACATTATTGTTTAATATGCAGTAAAGGCGAAGCTAGTACACTAGCGGATCCCTGAACTTTAAAGAGAATACCACAATAAATATACAACCGTCAAATTGACTGAAATATGGTGCGCACGGAAGCGACCATTACAAACTACTATGTGAATAAATACTTTCCCAAACACGGACGAGCAAAGCTCGCACAGAAAACAATGATGAGAAAAAATTGCAAAGAAAGGCTACACAACAGCATGGACAGTTAAAGGACACGTTCCTAGATAAATAATGAGTTCCAACCATAACTCAGATATGAACTCATAAATATACATGACATTCCTTATGAAAGGCGTGTGAATACAAGATATAAAATATAACTGAGGAAATACCACCACTGCCGAGAACCATACCCACATGGGATGTCAAACAGTGCAGGACACAAATGTGACTAAACAATGGATTCCCTTAATAAACGGGATAAACAATACTGTAAATGTACAAAACCGACACACAGGAAACACAACAAGTAACAACGAGAATTACATAAAAGTATTACAATTAAATAATTCACTCTGGAACAAAACACCGGGAGACACAGGATTACAAAATTTTTTTTTAACAATATGTCTTAAACAAACTACAATAAAAACTAGTGCAAACTGCCACTGGGCACAAATGATAATTAATATCGTACTTCAAATACTATATCAACGAGTGAAGATAACAGCATACTAAGATATATTCTGTATATGATTTTGATCCAGTCGTGTGCACATACAACATGTTACCGCACCGACTGAGATATCTCTCTTCCCATAACAAGACCATGACGACACCGTCATAATGGAACAACGTCAACAATAAACTGCTGCCAATAAACCATCCAAGATAGCAATTGAAAGAAGGGCATATTAGCCCATGTCAAAGGGTCTGCACCTCAATACGGAGCGAGTGGGCCCAATAGTACGTGGTTGAGACAGCGCACCAAGTACTCCATGCCTTTGGCTGGAACTGTACGCGCCTCACCTTCCTCATAACCCACGTGGCTAACAAGACTGTTACGTACAAATGTATCGGTCTGATTACAAGAATCCCGAGCATAATTACAACCTTCCAAAACTAATATCCAAAAAGAATCACAATATACCGAGTGTTAGTGTACAAAAATCACCAATCTAATCCTACATTCACCAAAATATGCGACCTCGAGTGTACAAGCACTACTCGGGTTCAATATCCAAAAATAACAAAAGTATTCCTTTGAGCTCCATGCTATAACCACTCCGCTTCCTTGATCACTCTCCTGAAAAATAATATGTGCCCCCAAAGGGGGTCAGCAACCCTTGGCTGGCATGGTTAACGTGCAGCCCGCTGACTACCGGGATACACACAACTATTTGTCACAATAACATGGCATTGATTTTAACATACAACATGTATATTACATAGCAAGAATATTGTATAACAATAACAACACATACATAGTGAGAACACTTCACTTTAGTAAACAACCAACATAGTTAGTCAACATAGTAAGCCTAGAGAATGTTTTCATCCTCATGTTAAGCTTGTTACATAACTCATTACTCTGTTAGTCGAACGAGTAACTTAACTTAAAAGATGAGTCGGATGTAGTGATCCGAGCACACCGAACACTTGATTTCCCCTAGCCCGATTGGAAGTCAGGTAGGTAAGCTTTGGCTAAGCTAGTGGGCAGTTGGAATCCAAAAAGGAAAACAACCTTAACATAAGGAGAGAGCCGAATCTGATGCAGATGTCGACCCTCATACATACACGCGTGACCGGAACGACCGGATTCCTCACTCCCCGGTTAGCACTTGTCAGAAGTTCCATTGTTGGAACTAAACACAATCAATCACACAAGTATTTAAGTCCAGTTAGACACCCAAGGGAAATGGATGCACATTAACACACACACACCACAACTAGCTCATACATAGCTGAGGTTAGAACGTTCCTTAAGTTGAAACGTGAACCCGGGTACCGCTCTCTTACGTTCCTAGTTGGTCAACTAACGGGTTAGTACGTTTCGAGGTTAACAGTACCGGTACACATACGCCACAATAATAACAATGACCGTAAACGCATTTCATGATTTAATCTTACAAGGTCATAAACACACAAAAAACAAACAAACAAGCCGGTTGAAACCGGTAGGCAACAGACTGCAAGAAAACCATAACTCGGTCCTTGTTGAGTTCGAGTTCCACCGAAGGTAGTTCCTATAATAATTAATAACGTCGGTTAATTACCTTTCATGAACTCTCGGTTTACTTAGTGGTTTACATCTTTACACAACGAGTTTTCACACTAAAACTTACACTTAATTATCCTCATAATACACACTAGGGTTTACTACATAAGCCTCATTACCTTCCTTAAATTAATTTTATTTTTGTTTCTGGTCCGGACCTCCCAACAGGGGCGGTCCCTAGGGGCGGTCCACAACAGAGGCTCCAACGTTTTTTTTCTGGCCCGGACCTCCCCAAAGGGGAGGTCCCTAGGGGCGGTCCACGACAGAGGCTCCAACGAATTTTTTTTTTCTGGCCCGGACCTCCCCACAGGGGCGGTCCACAACAGAGGGCAATTTTCAAAGTGTTTTTCTTCTCATTTTGAACTCCAAATTGAACCCAATTTTTTTCTAATCATTTCACATGTTTTCCCACTGTTTTAACACCTTCTTGGCACCTTAAACCCTCTCTAAACATCCCACACACTGCTTAAACATTTACCCAAACTTTTACTAAATCTTTAACACTTAGAGCATTTTCCTTTCTTGTTCTACTTAATCTCTTCACCCATTGTTGCCCTAAGCTTCTTACATGTATGAAGGTATTTTATAACACAATATAACCTTTTACACTTGCTTAAATCATTATCTAATCTTGTTACCCAATTCTTAATCAATTTCACCCAAATTTCCCATCTCCTCTTACAAGAACTAAAACTTAGTTTTGTTAAGTGTTATGCTACAGATTTTTCTCACCACTCTCACCCACTAGTCCACTAATAATGCAACATTCCCACCTTAGAGTTCACTCATCTACCCATCTCCATCTACTAGTTACCAACCGATTTTCATACTAAATTTGTTTTTCCTCTCAAAATACTTGTAGTTCTCTAGTTTGCTCCCACCTAGAAATGCATTTAAACCATTAAATTCCTACACAAATTTTGACATGATCTCCCCATAATTTTAACATGTTCCCACACATTATTTAGCCCTCAAAACACTCCAACCCACAAACTCATCCAAAACACTAAACCACACTTAAATTCATCATTTCCAACAACAATAGCACCATTGTACAAACCTTAAAAGCTTGGCTCTTAGGCTCTTAAACAACATCAAATTAAACACTGAATTTTATTTATTAGCAACACCTGCATTACACTCAACATTTATATTGCACCAAAATAAAACACAATGTCCTTAAAACACCACATAAGCTTAAGGTAAGTTATTTACCTTGGATTTCTTTCAAACTTTCCCTCCTCCTTACTCCTTGTTCCACAACCGATTTCCAAATGGGGTTATTTGCTACACTAATGACCAAATACCATGAATGGTAATGAGCACCATGGAATTAAATAAAGCTCTTGCAACAACCCTAAAACAGGAGGGTGTTTAAGCATAAAAATGAAGAGATTTTACCTTCTAATTCACAATGGGCTTCTTAGGAATAAAGATGGGCAATCTCCAGCACTTAATGAGGCTTCGAATAAGCTAAAACGAAGAGCAAAAACTAGAGCTCAAAACAGAGCAAAACCGGCCAAGGAAGATGGAGAATGGGGGGATTTTCGAGTTGTTTCTTACCTTAAACCATCAAAGGGTTGATAAGCTTCAAGAATGGGTGTTTCCCTCTTCAAAATGAGCTACACCCATGGAAGTCAAATGTGGAGTTTTGAGATTTTAAAAGGTGCAAAATGATCTCCAAAGCAAGGTGATTATTTTGGTGTATTTTGTTTTTGATTTTGACTTGCTTTAGTGGAGGAACAAGGAAGGAAAAGGATGGGGTTGGAGCAGCTCAAGAAATCGCCATGGAAGAGCCAAATGAAGAAGAAGATGCTGGGAATTGGAGAGAGAAATCGGTAGAAGAGAAGAGAAAAGAGGAAAGAGAAAATAGAAAATAGAAAAAGGTATGTTGTACTTGCTTACTTTATGTTTTTGTCTTTTAGCTAATAGTGTAGAGTAAATAAGAGAAGGAGGGGGGGATAAAAAGTGGGCTGCTTCTCACATAAGGGAAAAGTCAATTTTTTTTGTAAAAGTAGAGAGGAGGTGGCACATGGTCATTTAGCAGATAACACCCGTAAGTTCCGAACTGTCAGTTTTAACAGTCCGGGTCCATTTTCCGGATTTTTGTTTTATTTTTTTTACGGTCCTAGACCTTAACTAATATTTAATTATAGCCATATGATTGACTATACATTTTTATTAGTCCTTTAAACCCGTTTAAAATCACATTTCCCGGGTCTCTCGAAAAACGTGCTTTAAAGCTCGTTTGCATTTTTAATCCACTATTTGGATCCGTTTCCTTTGGGAATTTTTCCCACATGTTCTTAATGACTAAATAAGTCCTAGGAATCCTTTTAGGACCCTAGTTAAGGTTACATACTTACTATAATTATTTAACACGCGTTTTTGCATTTTATGACTTTTACGTGTTTTCTTTTTCGTTTTGGTTTTTATTTCTTCACCAATGTTCTTAAGGACTTAATTAGCCTTAAAATATCATAAGTACATAATTAATTAACATATTAAGGTTTGGGTATTTCAATCTACCCCCCTTTAAAGAACTTTGTCCCCAAAGTTCACACTTCCCACGCGTCTTAAATACTAGAACACGGAGATTACTTTTAAAACAACACTTTCATACCAAACATACTTTACATAACATCGGACTCAAGGTCCCCATAACAAACATCACTTAGACTCAAGGTCTATAACATAACAATATAGACATGTATTCAATACATGTCGTACATACATAACCGAAACGGCTCTACCCCCTTAAAATAGGGGTACGCCCCGTACCCTATACATACAAATACTAAGAAGTAAACAACGACGGGTACTTCGCCCTCCACTAGTACAAAAAACGTCTATTTCGGCGCCCCTATTTCGGCGGTTGTAGATAAAACCGCCGTAATAGGGGCCCGAGATGTATACCGTATGTAAAGAAGGGGTCTATTTCGGCGGTTCCTAGATATGAACCGCCGAAATAGGCCCTTTTTAATAATAAAAAAATTAAAGAGACCTATTTCGGCGGTTCCTTACACGAAACCGCCGAAATAGGTGTTTCTATTTTTCTTTTTTTTAAATTTAATCATCTATTTCGGCGGTTTTGTTAGGAACCGCCGAAATAGGTCTCTTTAATTTTTTAATAATTAAAAAGGGCCTATTTCGGCGGTTCCTAGGAACCGCCGAAATAGGTCCTTTTAATTAACCCCCAACCCGATTCGAAACAATTACGATTTCATTAGGCTAATTACCCCTCTTCTCATCTCTCTGTTCCACGGCGATTGCGACCCACCACCGCCACCACAGCCGTCGGCCGCCCTCCTCCTCCTCTCGCTGTCGCCGGTGTCGCGCCGTCGGTGGTGTCTTCGGTGTGGCGTCGCCGCCCTCATTCCGCCTAACAGAGGCGAACAGAGGTGAGCAACCCTAACTTTGTTTTCGATTTTGTTTATTTAATTGTTAATTTGTTGTTAAAATTGATAGATTGTTGTCACATTGTGATTGTGGATGATATTTATTGTGTGTGTGAAATTTTGCAAGATTTGGTTGTTAAACTATTAAATTTATGTATGCACACAAGGTGTTCGACGAAATGTCCGAGTGAATTTTTGTGCTGTTTTTGGCCCTTCTTTTAAGTATAGTTAGGTTAGCTTTTTGGGCTAGATTTATTAGCTTATAAACGTATGAATGAGTGTTGTAATATGTGCAATAAATATAAGTATAGTGATTGCGAGTAAAAGATATGTTGTTAATTAAGATGAGCATTAAGTATGAGTAGTTTGTTTCTTATATATTTAAAAGTATTGCGTGTGTGGAGAATTAGAGAAAGTGTTATGAAATGTATATGTACAGTGCAATGAAAACATGATATTAAATTAGCAACGAGTAATGATTATAGATGTGTCGCGTGTAGTATGATGTCTGGTTGTGTCATAGTATAAAATATTATTGTGTTATTTGTGTATATGACGATAAGTGAAATACAAAGATAAAAAGTTAGTTATTAGTTGTCTGTAATAGTAGGTGAAGTGAAGAATGCGTGTGTGTATGTGTTGAAAGTAGTAGCTTGTGTGAGCAAGTGAATATGAAAGTTGTAAACGCAAAGTAAAAATAATCAAATTTTGTAGTGAGTTTAGAAGAAAGAAATAGTAAAGAAGAAAGAGTGTATAAAGTAATGAGTGAGCAGAATGATGATTATAGTAGATAAAAGTAGTAAAAAAGTGTAGAAATGATAAGTAGAAAAAGTGCTAGTAAAAAAGAGTGGAAGACCCTGAAGTAGTGTAAGAAGTTAAATCGTAGTAAAAGTGTTAGCGTAGTAATAGACAAGTGTGTGTAGGGGTGAAAATTTCGTATGTATGCGTTAAGTTGATTTCTGTGAAGTGTTAAGTGGTAAAATTTATGTAGCACATGAAAGATGTAATGTAAGTGTAGAAAAAGAGTAGAACGTTTCGTAGTGTATAATTGAATAAGAGCGTGAACAAGCAGTCATAGTAGAAAAATATTGTAGTAGGTGAGGTATTAGCCGTTTTAGTAGCGGTTTGAAGTAGAGGTGTGAGAATGTATTTATATATATATATATATATATATATATATGAGTATTGTATAGTCGTTAAGTTTAATATAAAATTATTCTAATTGATCTGAATGTTGTTCAATCTTTATGCGTTGCCTCTGTAGAGATTGGTGTTGCTACACAAGTCTCGCACGCCCGATTGAGAAGAGGGGCTGAAAACAATTCATTTATGAACCGGTATTTTTTTTTAATTTAACTCTTCATTCTCTTCATTCTCTCACTCACTGTAATATAATCTAACTTATCATTTTTCTCTTTTGTGTCTCTACAGATAAATACTTAAGGAGCTTCTTTACCATTTGATGGTAGATTGAAAGCGGAGCGGAGAGCAATTCATTTTCGAACCGGTAATATAATCTAACTTATCATTTTTCTTTTGTACTTTGTATTTGATTTCCACAAATTATTGGAATTTCGTTTGATGAATGAATTTGGTATATATTAGTTTGGTTTATGATTGAAATTTGTGTTGTTGAATAATTGGTGAATGCTTAATAATAGGCATAGTTGTGTCTTTATTTTACTTTGTATTTGATTTCCACAAATTATTAAAATTTGGTTTGATGGATAAAGTTGGTATTAGTTTGATTTGTGATGGAAATTTGTGTTGATGAATGGTTGGTGAATGCTTAATAATAAGCATGGGATAGGTAAAATTATGCAAAAGTCATGCCGTTTTTTTTTAAATCTCTTCGTAATTAATATTGTTTGATGTATGTGTATATGTCTAACAATATCTAATTTTTTTTATCAGGTCCGTGAATCACCTCTCTTGTTTCCCGCCTTCTTCCATTACTGTTCCTCTTTCCTCCTCTGTGCACAAGTAAGTAACTAAACCTTATTTTTTGTTTAATAAATGCAATTATGTATTTAAATATAAGTGCTAGTACATAATTTAGCTTCATTCCCTATTTGTTGATGCATTTCTTTTTTAATTTATTTTTTGTTGCTCCCTTGCAGAGACATATCAGAAGTGGTATTGCTGCATCTCTCGCACAGAAGCCTACCTCTCAGGCACCAGTCTCCCCTGTCCATAAATCCTTAAAAAACAAGTACGTATTCTAACTCTCGATTCTTTGTTAATCTGTAAACCGGTTTGAACTTATACAGTGGAGAATTGAAAGCGTTGATTTGATGATCTGAATTTGCAATTGGTTTTCAGTTAGCTAGTAAAGAATTGATTTATTTTAATTGTTGGTTGCTGCCATTGTTGGAATGTTTGTGGTTGTGATGACTTTGGTGAGTGCTGAATAATAAGCACGGGATGTGTACAATTATGCAAAGGTCATGCCAAATTTTTTGTAGAAAAAGTATTCGTAATATTGTTTTAAACACCGGTTTCTGTTTTAGAAGTGCAACAATTTCTTAAATTTAAAATGGTAGTTTATTTTGTGTTTGCAACCTTAGAGTTAGGCTAGACTAATTGACAATCATCCCAGTCATGCTCCATTAGGAAATAAACATGTGCAACTTAATACAGGCCATATTCTACAAAGGATCTAACTCACACCTGTGATCTGTTGCACATGTAGTATGGAGCGTGACTGGATGTATGGTGATAGAGGCGAACATTTTGACAAAATGCTGAAAGAGTTTTGCAAAGCTGCAGTGCAACACAAGGACAGGACAAAGGCGGAGAAAATTCCATGTCCTTGTGTTGATTGTGGTGTGGTTAGACATTATTCAAGCATCAACCTCGTACAACTCCATGTGAAGACCCGTGGTTTCATGCCACATTATACAAAATGGATTTTTCATGGAGAACGTGTTGAAGATAATGCTTCATCTTCCTACAGTCACGATCGGTGTAACTCAAGAACCGAGCAGACATTCGATACTACTAACGAGTCAGAACTCCCAAGCGCTTCCGGAGTCAATGTTGACAGTGAGTCGACTTATCATGATGAACAAATTGACGAGATGCTTGGTAACGTTGAGGATAACTTTGTCGACCGGCCGGATGAGTATCAAAGGTTGTTGGACGCATCCAAAACGGCGTTGTATCCTACTTGCACTAAGTACACGAAATTGACAGCTATATTGAATTTGTTCAACCTGAAGGGAAGATATGGATTGAGTGACAAAGGTTTCACGGCATTCCTCGAGCTGATTCATGATATGCTACCGGATGAGAACGGTCTCCCTACGACCACGTATGAGGCAAAGAAATGGGTGTGTCCAATGGGAGTAGAGTACAAAAAAATTCACGCGTGTCCAAACAACTGTGTGTTGTACAGGGGTGAATACGAACATCTGGACAATTGCCCGAAATGTTCGTTGTCCCGGTATAAGCATAAAGATGGTGAGTACTCCTCCGTTCAGAAAAAAAGCCCTCCAGCAAAACTTGTTTGGTATTTGCCGATTATACCCAGATTCAAACGGTTGTTTGCGAATCCGAAAGATGCAAAGAACTTACGATGGCATGCGGAGGGTAGGGTAGAAAGAGTGATGAGAAACTAAGACATCCAGCAGATGGGCCTCAGTGGAGAAACATCAATAGACGGTTCAAAGAACATTTCGGACATGAAGATAGGAATCTGAGGCTTGGGTTATGTACTGATGGAATGAACCCGTACGGCACATTGAGTAGTCAACACAGTACATGGCCTTTCTGCTAGTGATCTACAATTTGCCCTCATGGTTGTGTATGAAACGAAAGTACATCATGTTATCGCTCCTGATATCTGGTCCCAAGCAGCCAGGTAATAGCATTGATGTGTACCTTGCCCCTCTGATCGACGATCTGAAGCTATTGTGGAATGAGGGGACCGTGGTATATGATGCTTATGCAAGAGAGAATTTCACGCTCAAGGCTTTGTTGTTCTGTACCGTCAATGACTTCCCTGCGTATGGGAACTTGTCCGGTTACACGGTTAAAGGAACATTTGCATGTCCCATATGCGAGGAAGACACTTGTTCGGACCGTTTAAAACATTGTGGGAAGAATGTTTATATGTGTCATCGACGTCTTCTCCCCGAAGATCACCCTTATCGAGTAACGAAGAGAAAGTTGTTCAATGGTCAAGCCGAAACTCGTGTGGCCCGTCTACCTCTGACCTCTGAGGAAGTGTACGAAAAGGTTAAGGACATTGTAAATGTATTTGGAAACACATCAAAACCGGCGAAAAACATTTGGAAAAAGTGTTCTATCTTTTGGGAACTACCTTATTGGCGTCATCTTTCTGTGAGGCACTGCTTAGACATCATGCACATTGTGAAGAACGTTGGTGAGGCAGTGAGTGGGACTTTACTCAATATACCCGGCAAAACAAAAGACGGATTGAAAATCAGAAAGGACATGCAAACCATGGGTATACGAAAGGAGTTACACCCACAAGAGAATGGGAAACGAATCTACCTACCTCCTGCATGCTACACGCTCTCAAAGGCTGAAAAGATTAGTTTCTGCAAATGTCTGTACTCGGTAAAAGTACCGTCTGGATACTCTTCAAACTGGAAGAACATTGTATCGATGAAGGATTTAAAACTTTTAGGCATGAAATCTCACGATTATCATGTACTGATGTTACATCTTCTTCCGGTCGCAATTCGAGGGATATTGCCATCTGATGTCAGAAATGCTTTAACTCGGTTATGTTTTTTTTCAACGCTGTGTGCTCCAAGGCAATTGACGTAACCTCTCTAGATGATCTACAACGTGAAATTGTTATCACATTATGTCAACTTGAGATGTATTTCCCACCATCTTTCTTTGATATAATGGTACATCTAATTGTGCACATCGTTCGAGAGATACAGTTCTGTGGTCCGGTATACTTACGGTACATGTACCCTTTTGAACGGTACATGGGTATTCTGAAAAGTAGAATGAAGAATAGGTATCGACCAGAGGGGAGCATTGTTGAAGCAACAGTGACTGAGGAAGTCACGGAGTTTGTGACCGATTATTTGAGTGAGGCAGAGTCTATTGGTATCCCAAAACCACGACACTATGGCAGGTTTAAGGGTAAAGGTGTTATTGGTAGAAAGATCGTGCAAGTTTCGCGTCTACTTATTCATCAAGCACATTTGTTTGTCTTACAACATCTTGAGGTTGTTGAACCTTATTTGGAAACCCATATGGTTGAGTTAAGGCATCAAAATCCTTTGAAAAACCACATTTGGCTGACAAAAGAACAAAACCGAGTTTTTATCCAATGGTTCAAAGATCATGTGTTGACATTAGCATCATCAGATCCAGAAGCTGTAAGCGAAGAGATCAGATGTTTGGCAATCGGACCTGAAACTAATATTACATCTTTTGAGGGGTATGATATTAGTGGGTATACATACTACACTGCACGCCAAGATGCCAAATCGATAAACCAGAATAGTGGGGTAAAAATTGAAGCTGCTGCCACTGAGTACCACAGCGGTAACCGATCTCAACCAGTTAGTAATTGGTATTATGGTGTCATCGAGGACATCTGGGAACTAGACTATGACATTGATTCCTTTCTGTTGTTCCGGTGCAAGTGGGTGGACAACCGACGCGGGTACCAAAATGATGGAGGGCTTACCATGGTTGATCTTTCACGGTTACACGGTTATAATGATGATCAATTTGTTCTGGGAAAGGATTGCGAGCAAGTGTGGTATGTTGAGGATCCGAAAGACTGCAGATGGTCTGTTGTTCTTCCAGGAAGAAGGCCGGTTGTAATGGAAAATGAAAATGAGGATAACGATGAAAATGGGACTGTAGAGGAAACATCCTTGTTTCCTACTGGATTACCGGATTCGATTGATGATACCGAAAACGATTTGCTCTACGCACGATCAGACCATGATGAGGGTGTTTGGGTAGAAAATATGAAATGATTTATGTTTTTGTACGTGTCAGGTAATGTTGTTAGTAGAATGTAGACTGTAATATCATCTTAACTGTTATTGTTATGCATCATAGTATTTATGTTATGAGTTTAACTGATGAAAATGCTTTATGATTTTTTTTTGCAGTGGATGATCACCCTATGGATGACCCCATTGGACGGCTTATCTCGACTGGAGAACCTGAGCCACAGCCGAATAGACCAAGTAAGCGGGTCACGAGAGGAGGAAAGAAGAAGAAGGACCAGTTAGCAGTACACGAGACTGAGGCTGGCCCTTCACAGCAGACCGAAGAGGAGTCGGTTGTGCCACCAGAGGCGAAGAAGCAGAAGAAGAGAGGTGCAACACGTGGGCTGAAGGCTAACAAGGGCCCTCCTACAAAACCGGTCGACTTCAATCAACCAGCCCCATGGAAATTGGAAGAATGACTTCACCGCTTACGGTAGCCATTTGGTGAAGTCATATTGCAACATAAACCACCTGGAAGCAAGTGCCTCAATCATTGAAGGATACTATGTTTCAGCGTCTTCAGGTAAATCTCTACATTATTACTATGATCTTTTGTGAAATAATAGAACATTTATGTTTACTTTACTAACTGAATGATCATGTACGTAGTCTCGTTTCTCCGTGGATCCCGCACTTAAAAAGGATGTGCTATCAGCGATGTCGAAACAGTTCCGGGACCACAAGAATAAGTTGGCTGACAAGTTCATCTACAAGATGCCTACTCCAGAAGATCCAGATGCCAGATCATGGTGGAGACGGTGAGAGACCACCATGGGAGGTTTACGAGGCATAACAGAAGAGCAATGGTACAATTTGTTGAGAGGCGTCACACACCGGAGTTCCAGGTGCACTTTATTGTCATACATACATAAATTAATCTTAATTTCTTATGTTTTTTTGTGTTCAATTTCACTTAACATGATCCCATTAATTTATGCAGGCTCTCCGTGCGAAACAACAAGCAAATGCTAAGAAGAATCTGTACCCTCACCACTTAGGTGGAAAAAGTATTGCTCAAAGGGTACCAGAATGGGAGCAAAAGGGATATCTGCCCACGGATGGCTCATTGGATGCCAGTGGCAGAAGAATGAAAGTGTGGGAGTTAAGCCACATTCCGAAGAACTCTACTCCCGAAAATCCTCAATATGATGAAGCCACGAGAGCAGTTATTGCTCAAATGGTAAGTGATATCATTTCATTTTCAGTCAAACTGTTCATTTCCTTTGTATATGAACTTATGTTAAACTAATAACTGTATTTGTGTGTTATATTAGGGTGAATTAAGCTCTCAGCTCACCCAGGGCACCTGGACCTCACAGAGGAATGATGATCCTCTTACACGCGCTCTTGGTAAGAAGGATCATCCAGGTCGTGCCATTGGGTTTGGTGGGCACGTTGGTATCCGCCAGGCATTTGGCGCACCCGGGTCCAGAATCAGCCAGGGACAGTCGATTAGCTACGAGGAGCACCTGAGAGCGTTGGCTGAGATGGAGCAGAGGATTACTCAGAACGTCGACGAGAGGATCGCTCAGGCTATATCAAGGATTCAGCCACAGCAGCATGAAAGCCAAGAGGTTTCTCGACCACCAGTTGATCAGTCACCCATTCAGCAGCAGAGTGCACCGGTAGTGAGAAGTAGTGTCCACTCGGCTGATCCGTTTCCCTATGCATCTCTACAGGTTAGACTAACATTTCAATTGAGTACATGACGATTATGATTTTTAACTTGATCACTAATATCATCATAGAAGAATTCTCAATTTTTATCTAAACAAGTTCCACATAACACTCAGGCACCCACTGAGTGCCATCTGTTTTTACAAATTGGAGTAGAAGAGGTCATGGTTGCATGGGGAAAACTTTTCCCCTCTCGTCCAAGTGATATTGTGCACGGTGAACCACTCCGACATTACCATGCACGAGTGCTTCTAGACGAATTTGTTGCAGAGCATGCTGACGTCGGTTTACCGGTGCCGATCCCACAAAGACCTACCGTGCGTTCTGCACAAACTGCGACAGTGCAGTGGCCTGCACGATTGGTCAGACTCCCTGGGCAGGTATTACTCTTAACCGTTGCTATAAAACTATTGGTGTACCACCTTGCATCCATATACTTAATTAGACTAATATCATAGGATATGACCCCACCGAAGACTGATAAGGGCAAAGGAAAAAGAATTGCCACACCTGTGCAATCAAAGGCATCCACAAATTTTGTGCTTAGACCTGCTTTGGTGGAGAAGAGAATATTGGCCGGCTTGTCGACAATATGCAGATTCTGCATTCCTCGTTGTTGGTGCTACCACCGGATAGTGATTCCCTCATTGTGGAAGATCCCGAGCGGATATTTCACTATATAGTTCAAGGAGAAGATATACATCGATTTGGGATGTATATGTCCGACTTCGAGGAGTGCTTCAGGAGGGATTGGTTGAATGTGTCGATTATCAAGTCGGCCGCCATGTGAGTGACTTCTACCTTTTATATTTTGAATTCATTAATTGGTGATGAATTAGATGTTTGAATAAAAAGTTAATGACTAATGATATTGCCTCATAGGTGGGTGCATGATAAGGCGATCAATGTCTATGAAGATCGAAGATTTGGATTCCTGTGTCCTGCTATGTGCAGTGAAGTCCAGATGACAAGTGATCCGCAAGGCCTTATGCAATATATGACGAATGCCCTCTTGAATGTTCGAACAAGTCATTTATTATGCTGCCATATCATTCAGGTATGATATTTGACTATTTCTCTTAGTATTATCTAAAACATATAGTTTGTGTTAGTTGCTTAATGATTTCAACACATTGTGTAATTTGTGGACAGTCGACATTGGTCATTGCTTGTGCTGGTGATGGGGAAGCACCCACGAATCTTGCAATTTGACTCACTTGGGGTGCCAAGAGACCGAAGATCTCCACCGCAATACTGGGGTAATTATTTTGTTATCGTAAACAACAATTATTTTACTTAACATTAACTGTTTCATAACTTGCTACTGATGCTTAAAACTATATATTGCTGATGTATATAGTTCCATGAGAGCTGCATTAAGACTCCAGGGTATAACAATGAAGAGTAACATCCCTTGGAACACTGTCAAGGTACTCTATTAATTGATAAATTTGTGTGATAATGTTTAAACTTGTTTATAACTGTCAATATGTGTGTTTGTATAGTGTCCGGTGCAGCCTGGGGGTCAGAATGTGGATACTATGTCATGAGATTCATGAGTGACATAGTAGGAGCGGCGAACCTTTTACCAGAGCACTCGTTAGACATGGTAACATTCTTTGAAAGTTTCAGTTATGCTCTTTACATGTTGTTAGACTTGTACGTTTTAGATTAATGTTCATTTTTTTTCAAGGCTTACGAACAAGTGTTCAAAGGTGGTCAGTATGATGATGCTCAAATTGTTGAGATGCTTGAGGAATGGTCGGAGTTCGTCTGCACAAGTTTAATGAATTGATGATCATGAAGATGTTTTTGCTAACTTTTTCGAGTATGTAAATATAACTCTGTACACTTGTGGATGGTGTAATTGTAGATTTGAATTGTAATGGTGTTTTTTATTTGTATTGAAAGTGTGAAAGTAAGTGTAATTGCATTGGTTTTGTTAACTCTCAAATTGTGGTGCGTCGTTGGTATTAATTGGGAGCTTTTATAACTTTTTAATGTGTGCTGGAGCTCCCTGTATGGATGAAGCATTATTACAGGTCTGATTGAATCAATGTGGTGAATATATATATATAAGCTGGGCTGGAAAAAACAAAAAAAAATATACCTATCTCGGCGGTTCTTAGAGAACAACCGCCGAGATAGGCCCCTGGGATTGACCGTGTGTGAGATTGACCATGGGTCTATCTCGGCGGTTGTTCTCTAACAACCGCCGAGATAGACTCATGGTCAATCTCACACCCGGTCAATCCCAGGACCTATCTCGGCGGTTTGTTCTCTAAGACCGCCGAGATAGGTACATCTAGTTCGGCGGTTTACAACCGCCGAAATAGGTGCTCACACCTATTTCGCGCGGTGCTCATTTCGGCGGTTCACAACGCCGAAATAGGCCTTTTTTCTACTAGTGCTCATCTCATCTTCTAGCTCCCAGGTGGCCTCCTTGACCTCCTGGTTAGACCAGAGAACCTTCACCAGTCGAACAGACTTGTGGCGAGTGTCTCGAGTCTTAGTATCCAGAATCCGTACGTGAGTCTCCACTGATCGCATGGTCGGCTCTAGTGTTAGCCTCTCCGGCTGAAGTACTTGAGACGGATGTGGCTTGTATTTCTTCAACTGGGACACATGAAAAACATCATGTACCCTTGCCCAGCTCAGCAGGTAATCAAGCCTGTAAGCTACCGGGCCTATCCGCTCCGTAACATAAGGCCCCACATATTTCGGGCTCAACTTGCCTTTTTGGCCAAAACGAAACACACCCTTCATGGGGGATACTCTAAGAAATACCTGATCGCCCACGACGAACTCTAGGTCACGTCTGCGCACATCGGCGTATGCTTTCTGCCTATCCTGAGCTGCCTTCATGTTAGCCCGGATCTGATGTACTTCTGCTTGTACTTGCTCTAAATACACAGGTCCTATAATGACCGTCTCACTTGACTCATCCCAGCATAATGGTGTGCGGCATGGTCTACCGTACAAAGCCTGAAGGGGAGACATCTTGATCGAAGCATGGTAACTATTGTTGTAGCTAAACTCGATCAGATGTAACTTATCAATCCAGCTGGTCTGAAAGTCAAGTGCACATGCACGTAACATATCCTCAAGTGTCTGTATAGTGCGCTCACTCTGACCATCTGTCTGAGGATGGAACGCTGTACTAAGCTTCAGCTCGGTACCAAGCCCTTCCCGTGTAGTTCTCCAGTACCTCGAGAGGAATCTGGTATCCCTATCAGACACGATAGTCTTCGGTACCCCATGATGTCGTACAATCTCACGGTCGAAAAGCTCTGCTAGCTTCGCCACTTTCCAAGTGTCCTTCATCGGAATGAATCGGGCCACCTTGGTCAGTTGGTCAACAACGACCCATATCATATTCAAGCCTCCCCGAGTAGGCGGAAGCCCAACAACGAAGTCCATGGAAATATCATGGAACTTCCACTCAGGAACGGGCATCGGCTGTACCATACCACCAGGACGACGGTGCTCAAACTTGACCTTCTGACAAGTGAGACACCTAACAACATAGTCTGTCACATCTTTCTTCATACCGGGCCACCAGAAATATCTCTTCATACTCTTGTACATCTTTGAAGCTCCGGGGTGAATAGAAGTAGAGGAACAGTGTGATTCACTCAGTATGCGCTCCTTCAGCTCAGCGCTACTTTGTGGAATACAAAGTCGGCCATTCAGCCTGATCAAGTCATCATCATGAAGTCGGAAATCATACTTCTGGCTCTCGAATGTGCCGTCCATAAGTTTCTGCCGAATCTCTTGCATGTACTGATCGGACATCTGAGCACTCCGCACCTCATCAACCAAGCTAGAGTGAGAGATTAGCGAATGGAGAGAGTGTGCTCTGCGACTCAATGCATCAGCTACCATGTTTGCCTTACCTTCCTTGTACTGAAGGTTAATATCCTAATCAGTAAGGAATTCAACCCATCTTCTTTGCTTCATGTTCAACTCCTTCTGAGTGAACAAGTTTTCAAACTCTTGTGATCTGAATAAATCGTCACATTCACTCCATACAAATGGTGTCGCCAATCTTCAAGGCGAAGACAATGGCACCCAATTCTAGATCATGTGTAGGATAGTTTCTTCATGTCGTTTCAACTGTCGGGAGGCGTAAGCCACGACCTTCCCGTGTTGCATCAAACACAGCCCATACCTTTACCTGACGCGTCACAAATACACCTCAAAACCATCGGTACCATCTGGTATAGTCAGAACTGGTGCAGAATTCAAAGCATCCTTGAGACTCTGAAATGAGCTCTCACATCAATGTCCCCTCAAATGGTGCATCCTTCAATCATTAAGGATGTCATCGTTTTCGAAACACTGGAAAAATTCTTTACAAACCTCCTATAATACCCTGCCAGACAAGGAAGCTCCGAATGTCGGTAACCGTCTTCGTCTAGCCAGTGCGCACAGCATCAATCTTGGCCGATCCACAGCGATCCCGGCCTCAAAATAACATGACCAAGAAAGAGACTTGGTCTAGCCAAAATTCACACTTCGAGAACTTCGCATATACCTGTTCTCTCTCAATGTCTGCAATACACTTCCAAGTGATCTTCATGCTCAACCTTGGACTTAGAATAAATAAGATATCATCGATGAAGACAACCACTGACCTATCTAACTGATCTCGAAACAAACGATTCATCAAGTCCATAAACTTCCCGGTGCATTAGATAAGCCAAACGGCATGACCGTGAATTCATAGTGTCCATATCTGGTTCAAAATGCGGTCTTCTCAATGTCACTGTCCCTGATAGCAATTTGATGGTAACCCGATCGCAGATCGATCTTAGAGACACACAGATGCACCTTTAAGCTGGTCAAACAAATCATCGATACGCGGCAATGGGTAACGGTTTCTTCACCGTAACTACATTCACTCTCTGTAGTCGATGTAGAGGCGGAGACTACCATCCTTTTTCTTCACAAAAAGGACTGGTGCTCCCCATGGTGAAACGCTCGGGCGAATGAATCCCTTGTCAAGTAAGTCCCGCAGCTGCTCTTTGAGCTCTGTCATCTCAGCTGGAGCCATACGGTAGGCGCCTTCGCTATCGTCCGGTGCCCGGCACCATCAATCTCAAACTCAACTGCCCGTGTAGGCGGCATGCCTGGAGCTCCTTAGGAAAGACATCAGGAAACTCCGACACAACCGGTACATCTGGGCTAAACTCAGGGTCTCTCTCTATGTCCTGGACATAGCAGAGGTATACCATCTTTCTTCTTCTGATTTCATGATACATGGCCATGGCGGAGATGATCTATGTCGAAGGCTCCCTGGGCCTCTGGCGGTATGAAATGGTAACCCCAGACGGATTCCGAAGAAGCAGACGGTGCTCGGCACATATGATTCACCCTTGTGCCGCTCCAACCAGTTCATCCCCACAATCACATCAAATCCGAGCCCCTCGAACTCTATCATGTCGATCGGGAACTCTTCATTCTTAATTCGAACGGTGGCATCTCGGTAATAACGGGTGCATCTGATCCGCTCCATAGACGGAGAGTGACTAGGAAGTCAGGCATCTCCTCCGCGTCTAACCCCAGTCTCCTCGCAAACGAGAGTGAGACAAATGTATGTGAGGCTCCAGAGTTAAACAGGATCGACGCATCCACGTCATTCACTGGGAAGGTACCGGTGAGGATAGTGCCGCTTTTGCCGGCCTCTGCCTCTATACACACATTCAGTGTACCTTCCATTCCAAGTGCAGCGCCTAATTTATTTCATAAACTTGATAAGTATATTGGTAACAACATGGGTGGAATACTTAGGAAATCAACACTGTTTTATTCATAAAACTCATCCTTACACCATGATGGTATTACATTTGACTACATCGCTTAATACTTTAGCATACTTAATGCATCACATACTTAACATACAGCTGACTTCACACTTTACATGATTACACATAACTTTAGAATTGCCTAAAGGTTAAATTCAAACGTCCAGATTTTCATGTGCGTGGCATTGATTATTGTCGGAGGCGCCGTATTCAGTTTGATCTTCTTGATACCATGATACAGCATCCTCGACTGCCCACCCATGATTAACACATCACCAGACTTTAATACTAACTTCCTTGCGAGGTTCGCACGCTTCTGCTCGCTAAACTTAAATACTGCGGTATCACCAATGGACCAAGACACCACGGGTACTCCCTTACTTAGAGACTCGGGTGTTTCGTTCTTATCTTGGTGTAAACCCAATCTTCCACCCTTTTGGTAGAAAGTGACAATACACAAATCTGCCTTGATACTCGGAAGTGGTTCCGATTCAACTTGCTGAGCAATTCCCACGGTGTGGTTAACAACCGCAAGGAACTCCTCAGGTACACTCGGTATGGTCGCTCCATCTTCAGCTCTTGTGTCCTGATATGACTTGGTGTAGGGGTTCCAATCCTTACCCATGCACATCATCTTTAAATTCATTTTCGCTCCACTTGGGTATTCGGGTGTGTAGAAACCTCCAGGTGCTGCTCCAAGCTCGTTGCATCGTCGAATGATATGGATTTGTGCTTCGGGTGTCACGTATCCTCTTAATAATATCATACCTGGCTGGATAACCTGACACTGTTCTGTCGGATAGTCAGCGATGTCGATGGTGGTCTCTTCGGGGGTTGGTGTGGGTGGGATTGGATAACAAATATTGAAGGTTCCTAAGGTTTAGAATTACCTAATATAGGTGACTTTCACATTATACTTTAACTCATCACTTATGGGGTTACACATTCGGACCACATACTAACACACATGATGAAATACGGGTATGCAATCACTTATTTCATTTAATGGTTTTTAGGTGGTACCGGGTCTAGAAGAGGATCCTGGTGCCTCTGACCGGTCCACCCCATTCAGGGCAGCCTTGCCTTCGCTCCCGGCCCTTTCCCCTTCTGGAAGTCGGTGTTCCCCTGACCTGAGGATTGGCTAGTGAGTCGCTTTCGGGCCTTCAGTGGTCGTGGAAGCCTTTACCCTTCCAATGCCCCTTAGGCCTATAGTTTGTGCATCAGGGTTCTGGTAGCACTCGAAGTCACTGTGCCCCATCTTTTGCAATAGACGACACTGCACATCATTCCCATTGCAGGTCCTTGCCGGGGTGGTCACCGTTGTACCACTTGCGAAGTAGTAGTGCGCGCTCTGGTCTCTAGAGCCCGTACTGGCTGCTATCACATCACACAATCAGTACACACTTCACACTTAATAACCACATTTAAAATTCGATTTCAGGGTCAGGTGGTTACCCTTGTGGCTGAGAGCGTAATGGCTTAGCCGCATAGGCATAGGTGAGCTTCAGCGGCTCCTCAGCAGCGGTGTGGACTGGGCTTGGCCTTTATCACTCTGTTGCTGGCCTTTCTGGGGCTGGGGGTAAGGTTTTCTTCTTCTTTCCTCCCCCGTACCCTTGCGTGCTTTGGCCCTCGCTCGAGACCTTGCGCTTATGCGCATCTCCTCGTCCTCAGACGGACGGTGATCTCCACCTTAGCAGCGGAATGATAGCACTCATGAGGTTCAAGGTGTTAGTCATGCCCTGCAACACATTACACACTCACATATAACATAACTCATTCACACTTAGACATTATTTTAAGATACCTGCAAGGTATTGTACTCGACTGGCCCCATGCCATAGCGTAGGCGGTGGCTGAGCCCACTGTAGAAATCGATTCACTAAGACCCAGTTCGAGTAAACCTAGGTCTGGTAGAATGAACAAGGTCGGTGAAGGCGGTGTAGTAGTCGTCCACCGTCATTTGTCTCTTTGCTTCAAGCTGTCTAGCTCCAGGCGCTTCGCCTCTTGCACATGTACTGGGTAGTACTTGGCTCGTAGCAATGTGTGTATGCTCCCATCCAAAATTCGGGTCGGCCACTTTCTCGGCCCGTACAAGTTTCCAACCAGTTTCTAGCCGATCCCTTCAAGTAAAATGTAGCAAGACGGACCTTGGCATCAGCAGAACAGCCAAGTCTCGTAGGCGGTCTCTAGCTCCGGATACGCCTCTAGTTTGGAAGGGTCGGTCTCTCCTTTGAAGGACGGGGGTCATAGATCAGCCAACGCTTTCACCCAGTTGGTCTCGCGTGGCTGTGGTGGCGGTGGTGGTTCCGGATGATCCTGACCACCGGCTGTTGCTGCCCTTGCTGCACAACAGCTACTATCGTGGTACCCTTGAGCTAGGGCGGCCGCCACTGCTTCGGCCATCATTTGAGCGGTAGGGTTCTCCCCTAGTTCTCCTCCACCACTCCCGTGGGGTCTCCCGTGTCCACGCCCTGACATCTGAATTCACATGAACGCACATTAGTATTGTGCTTACAAACTTATCGAGTCAATGTTTATAACGTCCTTTGGACGACAAGGTTTAAATTCCTAACTCGGTATATTCCTAAGCTCGGTAATCGGTAATCAGAGCGATTCTTTGCTCTGATACCACTTTTTGTAACAACCCAACCATAATCCACACTTAACCAATAATCGAGCAGAAAACATAACTTAAACATTACCCAAAATGGGCGGTGTTACACGCCGTTAGCCACCCACGTGGCTAACAAGGCTGTTACGTACAAATGTATCGGTCTGATTACAAGAATCCCGAGCATAATTACAACCTTCCAAAACAATTATCCAAAAAGAATCACAATATACCGAGTGTTAGTGTACAAAAATCACCAATCTAATCCTACATTCACCAAAATATGCGACCTCGAGTGTACAAGCACTACTCGGGTTCAATATCCAAAAATAACAAAAGTATTCCTCTGAGTTCCATGCTATAACCACTCCGCTTCCTCGATCACTCTCCTGAAAAATAATATGTGCCCCCAAAGGGGGTCAGCAACCCTTGGCTGGCATGGTTTAACGTGCAGCCCGCTGACTACCGGATACACGCAACTATTTGCATGATAACATGGCATTGATTTTAACATACAACATGTATATTACATAGCAAGAATATTGTATAACAATAACAACACTACAAATGAGAACACTTCACTTTAGTAAACAACCAACATAGTTAGTCACATAGTAAGCCTACAGAATGTTTCCATCCTCATGTTAAGCTAGTTACATAATTATTACCGCTCTGTTAGTCGAACGAGTAAACTTAACTTAAAAGATGAGTCGGATATAGTGATCCGAGCACACCGAACCATGATTTCCCCATAGCCCGATTGGAAGTGAAATACCCCAAAACTTAGTATGTTGTTTAAAACATTTAAATATGGTATATTAAGACTAAAAAGAGTCTTAAAACATTAGTAAACAATTTAATCCATAGAAAAACACATATAAATGCCTTAAGGTCAATTAGGGCTAAATGTGTTCTAAGCTTGGGATAAGCTTGGGTAAGACCTAATGAGCTTACCAAGACCTTGTTTTATACTAGTGAACATATATAAACCAATTACCAAAGAAAACCAAGCTTGAAAACAAGTTAAAACACAAAATGTGCTTTCAGGAGTCTTAAAGCACATTTTTGAAAAATTGTCTTGTAAATGAGTTTTGAATGGCTAAATGTCCATCATTACTCTTTTTAAACATGTGTAATATATAGTATCACATGTGGAAGTCTATATCAATGGTAAATCAAAAATTTCACTTCTATGTGCCTTGTTTTTTATGAATAGTGACTTTAATAAGCTAGTTTGTAACATATGTTATTATAAGTAATTAAATTGATCAATAAAGACGAAAATACCCTAAGTAACTATTGGGGGCCGGTTTTTTAAGTGTGGTGACTCACCACTCTTGTTAACATGTTAAGTAAATAAAGATGACTACTTAAGTTACTATTTATTTAAGGTATAAATATCTTCTAAAGCAAAACTCATCTTCATTTCTCCCTTCCTTCTTCATTTCACACGGTTCCAAGCTCTCTTCTACCTCTTCTTCATTCTCCATTTACGGTTTGCAATAGTACAACAAAGCTCCATCTTGACCACTTGTATCTCCTAGCTCACTTAACCAAATCAAAACAAACACCACCATTCTCTTCCTCTCATCAGCTTCATTCCCATCTTCTCAAAACTTCAAGACACCATTTCGGTGCCATGGAGTTTCCACCATTGAAGGAGCTTGAGCTTATATTTCTACATATATTGATAAAATACCCCAAACCTTAATATATTGTTTAAACACTTAAACATGGTGTATTAAGACTAAAGAGAGTCTTAGAAACATTAGTAAACAAATTTAAACAAAAGGAAACACAAAATGTGCTTCAAAGTCAATAAGAGCCAAAATGTGCTCTAAGCTTGGGATAAACTTGGTTAAGACCTAATGAACTTACCAAGACCTCATTTATACACTAATGAACATATTTAATCAATTACCAAAGAAAACCAAGCTTGAAAACAAGTTTAAATACAAAATGTGCTTTAAGGAGTCTTAAAGCACATTTTTGAAAATTGTCTTGTAAATGAGTTTTGAATGGCTAAATGTCCATCATTACTCTTAAATATATATGTGTACTATATAATATCACATTTGGGTGTCTATATTGTGAGAAATCAAAAATTTCACTTCTATGTGCCTTGTTTTATGAATAGTAACTTTTATAAGCTATTTGTAACATATGTTGTATAAGTAATTTAATTGACAAACAAGACTAAATTACCCTCCTACTACTATTTGGGGCCGGTTTTTAAGGTTGGTGACCACCACCTTTGTTAGCTTGTTAACAAAATAAGTAAACTACTTAAGTACCTTTTTACTTATAAGTATAAATATCTTCATAAAGTAAATTCTATCCATTCTCTCATTTCTTTCCTTGCTCACACGGTTTCCCACCCTCTCTTCTTCCTTCTTCCTTGTTCTCTCACGAATAACCACCACCCATTAAACTCACTTTGACCTTTGTAAAACCTTGCTCACTTGTCCAAATCAAAAACAAACACCACCATCTCTTCCTCTCATCAAGCCTTCTTTCTATCTTTCAAACTCAAGACAACCATTTCGGTGCCATGGAGTTTCTCCATTGAAGGAGCTTGAGCTGTTTGACATATTGTTACTCTCCTTGGATTAGGTAAGGAATCTCAAACAAAAACTTCCTTTCCTCCTTGTTTTGTCATGTCCGAAAATATGTATTGAAGGAGCTTTTATGTGACTTTGTTCTAGCTTCATTCCAACTCTTCATGGACTAGGTGGAGTCCTCTCTTGCTAGATATTCAAACTCTCTTCAAAGAGCAAGGTAAAACAACTACATTATATTTTTTGAAACAATGTAAAACTAGGGTTTACAATGAGATGGAGCTTATAGCTTGAATACTCATTACAATGTTTATATGTTTAGAGCTTGCAAAGAATCAAGTACTCTATTGGTTTTCTAAAGGAAACAAGAAAGAGTTATTTTGCAAAGAGGTAAATCTACTAACCTAATGTTGTTTAATGCCTTAGGAGAAATGAGCTTATAAATGCTTATTAAAACTACCTAAAGCCAATGGGAATGACTTAGTAAAGTGTTCTCAAGAGCTTAGTAAAAGGCATATGTGTTGTTGAGTGTATTTGCAGGTTAAAGGCAAATATATTGTGGAAATTCAGTGTTTATGATTTGTGCATTTTAAGGGCCTAAGAGCCATGTCATTTAAGGGCCTAAGTGCCATGCAATTTAAATGTGCACTATATTGTGATGTAGTGCCTTGTGAGTGAAGTTTGTGTATAATAAGTACTTGATGGATTTTTAGTGTTCTTGGTTGTTGTTGGTAAAAACAAGTGTTTTGGGTTAGTAATGTTCTAGGAGAACCTATGTCAAAATTTGGGTAACAAATGTGAAGTTCTAAGTGTTAAAATGAGTTTGATAAGTTAAGGAGTATTAAAATGGTTAAGTGTTGTTCTTGTGTAGAAACATGCATTAAGGTGATTTGGGATGTAACAAGGACTTAGGCATGAGCTTGAGATTTTAGTATGTACCAAAGCCATTTTGGACTTTAGATAAATACTTAGGCAAACTTTGGTAAATAAGGAGAAAGTGTACACTAGGAAAAGAGTTTCAAGAAGGATATAAGGAATTGGGGTGAGAGATGATGCTTGGGAGATGATGTTAAGATAAGGAGAAACATTTTGGGATAGTAGTTATCATAGGTGAGAAACACCATTTAGAAACCTAGTGTAAATGTTGTAAGTGTTAGGAATTTTGTGAAGAAAAGTAAAGGTTTAAGGAATTAGATAATGAGTTTTATGAGTGTTTAAGGATGTCTTAAGGTGTGTTTGAAGTGCCCAAATGAGGTTAGGGGGTACTAGGTTGTATGGGGTGAAGTTTGGAGTTGAATGTGACAAGGAAACAAAGGTCTGGGGCAGACCGAACTTGCGACCGAACTTGCAAGTTCGGTCGAGCCCAGTTTACCCTGCGAGAATTGGCTTCTGGAAAAGACCGACCTTGGGGACCGGACTTGCAAGGTCGGTCGGGCCTGTATTTTGAGTACGGATTGAGTTACTGGAAAAGGCCGAACTTAGGGACCGGACATGGTAAGTTCGGTCGGGCTAAATTTACAAAGGGGAGAAACTCTCTGAAAAGGCCGAACTTAGGGACCGGACATGGTAAGTTCGGTCGGGCTAAATTTACAAAGGGGAAAACTCTCTGGAAAAGGCCGAACTTAGGGACCGGACATGGTAAGTTCGGTCGGGCTAAATTTACAAAGGGAAGAAACTCTCGGGAAAAGACCGAACATAGGACCGAACTTGGTAAGTTCGGTCGGAGTAGAAAATTTTAACGGAAATGTATTCTGGAATCGACCGAACTTGGGTAAGTTCGGTCGGCAAGGTCGGTCGGACCTAAACTTGTAAAAAAAAAAAAAAAAAACAGAAAAGAATGTGACTTATGTAGTTAACCCTAGGGTGTATAATGAAGGCAACCTAGGGTAAGATAGACATTAAAACATGTCATACAATTGTGTTAAAACTTAGTAAATTTGGAGGTTAAGTAAGTTAATTAACCGACGTTCTTGAATTATGTATAGGAGTGACCTACGGAGGAAACCAAACGAGGCAAGGACCAAGGTATGGTTTTCTTGCAGTCTGTTGTCTAGCGGTTTACACCGGTTTGTGTGTTGTATGTTTTTCTGTGTGTTTACAACGTTATAAGATTTAAACATGTAATGAGTTTACAGTTGTTCATATATTGTGTATGTTTGTGACTCATTCCCTTGTGTGTCTAACATGACTTACCACCTATTGTGTGTTGGTTTTTAAGTTCCACTATGAACTTCTAACAAGTGTTAACTGGGAAGTGAGGAATCCGGTTATCCGGTCATGCATGTAAGTTAAGAGTAGATATTTGAATCAGATTCGACTCTTATGTTGTTAAGATTGTTCTCCTTAATTTGGCGTTCGATCTCCCGCTAGCTTCTTCCAAAGCTTACCTATTCTGACTTATGATCGGTTTAGTGGGAACCTGTGTTTGTGTGGTGTGTTCGGGTCACTAAATCCGAACCATCTGTGACTTAAGTTACTCGTTCGTCTAACAGAACGGTAATGAGTGTGTTTAACGAGCTTGACATGGGAGTGAATCACTCTCTAGGCTCTTATGTTATTTGACCCTTGTGGTTTGTTATCGTGGAGTGAAAATCCACTGTGTATGTGTTGTTGGGCTATGCACCATTGATGCCATGCTCCATGTTATGTTATGAGATGTATATAATTGAATGCCATGTTATAATGACAAGTAGCTGCGCGTATCCCGGTAGCCGATGGGCTGCGCGTTAGCCATACCAGCCAAGGGTTGCTGACCCCCTCGGGGGATCCATATTTCTTATACTGCAGGATGAGGATCGAAGAAGCGGAGTGGCTTTAGATCCTAGGATGTAATCCTTTTGTATACTTTTGGATGTTGGCCCGGGATGCGCCTGTGCTCCTGTGGCGTTATAATTTTGGTTGTTGCAGTTACAGTGTTATTATGCAGTGAAGGATGTTTGTAAACACTCGGTATTGTATATAATGTATTTATGGTTTAGTTTTATGCTCGGGAGTCTGATCATCAGACCGGTACAATTGTATTTATTCTGCCTTGTCAACCACGTGGGTGGTTGACGGCGTTGTAGCACCGAAGCGTTAGTTACTGTTTAGTTGTTTATCCCGCTGCGATTTCATTTAGTATCATGTGCGTATTAGGGGTGTTACAAAAAGTGGTATCAGAGCGAAGTATCGCTCTGATGACTAGAATACCGAGCTTAGGAATATACCGAGTTAGGAAACCTAACTACAGTTACCTAAGTGATCAGTTATGGAAAGGTTAACCACTAACTAAGTGTGGAAATACCTTATTGTCGGGAAGCGTTATGATCGTTGGACCGATAAGTGTGTAAGCATATTGCTAATGAATACTCATGTGAATACAGATGTCAGGTAGACCACGCGGTAGAGGCCGCGGAAGTGGTACTAGTACTGGGGGTGACCAGGGCGAGAACACTACGGCTCAGGTTATGGCTGAGGCTGTAGCAGCCGCTGTGGCCCAGATGGTACCCCAGCTTGTAGCTGCGATCCAGCAGGGGCAGATGCCCGGAGTTCAGCCACCACCACCGCCACGAGAGACCAACTGGGTCAAGGCATTGGCAGACTGAGACCCCCTTCATTTCATGGGGAGACCGACCCACGTAAGTAGGCGTACATCTCCGAGTTGGAGACCGCCTACGAGACCTTGGCTGTGCCCGCAGAGGCTAAGGTCCGTCTTGCCGCTTACTACTGAAGGGTTCGGCACAGAATTGGTGGAAGCTGTGAGGAGGACCGGATGGCGGATCCTCAGTTTGGTTGGAGGGAGTACACGGCTCTGCTGCGAGCCAAATACTACCCCGTGCACGTTCAGAGGCCAAGCGCCTGAGCTGGATAGTCTGAGGCAGGGGGACAAGGTGTCGGTTGATGAGTACTACACGCCTTCACCGGCCTTGTCCACCTGTTACCGGACCTGGGTACTCGAACCGGGTGCTGGTAAACCGTTTCTACAACGGTCTCAGCCACCGTCTTCGCTATGGGATGGGGCCAGCTGAGTATACTACCTTGCAGGTAATTTAAGTAAAGAGTGATGTGAATATGTGTAGTCTAAGTGAGTATAATGTGAGTTTGTGAGTATGTATTGCGGGGCATGACTGATCATCCTAAATACAGGAGTGCTATCATGCCGCTGCTAAGGTGGAGATCACCGTCCGTCTGAGGGACGAGGAGAATGCGCACAAGCGCAAGGCCACGAGCGAGGGCCAGAGTTCGCAGGGGTACGGGGGAGGAAAGAAGAAGAAGAAATCCTATCCCCAGCCCCAGAAGAGTCAGCACCAGGGTGACAAGGGCCAAGCCCAAACCACCACCGCTGAGGAGCCACTGAAGCTCACATATGCTTATGCGGCGAAGCCCCTACGCTCTTACCCACCAAAGGGTAATTGTTTAATCATGTGTAATAAGTTGATGTGTATGTTGATAAGTTGTGAAATAGTACTGAGTGTGTATTGTGTTAGCAGCTAGCACGGGCTCTGGACCGGAGCGCCACTATTACTGTAAGTGGTGCAATGGAGACCACCCCGGCAAGGACTGCAAGGGAATGAGGTGCAGTGTCGATACTGCGAGAAGTGGGGTCACCGTGACCATGAGTGTTACCGGAACCCCAACAGCAGAGTCAACAAGCCCAAGGGGCAGTGGAAGGGTAAGGCCACAGCAGCTATTGATGGCCCGAAGACGGCTAACCAGCCACCCACCGATCAGAGGCATACTGATTCCCAGAAGGGGAAAGGGTCGGGACCTAGCAAGGCCACCCTGAATGTGGTGGACCGGTCTGAGGCGCCAGGGCCCTCTTCTAGACCAGGTACCGCCTAAACTGTTGAATGTAATAAGTGATTGCATACCGCATTTCATGCTTATGTGTGTTAGTGAGTTCAAGTGTTATCATGTGAGTAAGGAGTTAAAGTATAGTGTGAAAGACACCTAATTAGATAATTCTAAACTGAAAGGAACCTTCAATATATGTTATCCAATCCCACCCACACCAAACCCTGAAGAGACCACCATCAACATCACCGACTTTCCAATGGAGCAATGTCAGGTTATCCAGCCAGGTATGATACTCTTAAGTGGATACCTGACACCGGAAGCACAAGTCCATATCATCAGACGATGCGACGAACTTGGAGCTAAACCTGGAGGTTTCTACACACCTGAATATCCGAACGGATCAAGAATGCAATTGAAGATGATGTGCATGGGTAAGGACTGGAACCCTTACACCAAGTCATATCAAGAAGTGCGAGCCGAAGATGGAGCAACGGTACCAAGTATACCTGAGGAGTTCCGTGCGGTCGTTAATCACGCCGTGGGAATTGCTCAACAAGTTGAAACGGAATCAATTCCAAGTGTGGAAGCAGATTTATGTATTGTGAACTTCTACCAGAAAGGTGGACGGTTAGGTTTACACCAAGATAAGGACGAGTCACCCGAGTCTCTAAGTAAGGGAGTACCCGTGGTGTCTTGGTCCATTGGTGATACCGCAGTATTTGTATATGGCGAGCAGAAGCGTGCTGATCTCGCAAGGAAGTTAATGTTGAAGTCAGGAGATGTATAATCATGGGTGGGCAGTCAAGGATGCTATATCATGGCATCAGGAAGATCAAACTGAATACCGCACCGTCGGCAGTGATCAATGCCACACACATGAAACCCGGACGTTTGAATTTGACCTTCAGACAATTCTAAACCTTGTATACTTTGTAATGTGTTAAGCCAGTATATGTTAAGGGAGTTATGTATGTGTTAAGTTATCAACCATGTAAACCAACATGTTGTAAAAGGAGTGTTAATGAATAAAGTGGAGTTATTGAAGTATATCAACCGTGTTGTTACCCAGTACTTACTAGTTTGCCAATGAATTAGGCTGTGCACTCGGAATGGGAGGTACATTGAGTGTCTGCAATGAGGCAGAAGCCGGCAAGAGCGGCACAATCCTCACCGGTACCTTTCCAGTGAATGGCGTGGATGCATCGATCCTGTTCGACTCTGGAGCCTCGCACACATTTGTTTCGCTATCTTTTGCGAAGAGGCTGGGGTTAGATGGAGAGGAGATGCCAGACTTCTTGGTCACTCTCCCATCGAAAGAGCGGATCAGGTGTACCCGCTACCACCGAGATGTATTGTACGAATCAGAGGTGAAGAGTTCCCGATCGACCTGATAGAGTTCGACGGACTTGGATTTGATGTGATTGTCGGGATGAACTGGTTGGAGCGGTACAAGGGCAGAATCCTGTGTGCCGAGCATCGACTGCTTCTTCGGAGTCCATCTGGGGTTACCATATCTTACCGCCAGAGGCCCAGGGAGCCTTCGACTCAGATCATCACCGCCATGGCCATGTATCGTGAGTTACGACGAGGGAGGATGTGTACCTCTGCTATGTCCAGGACATAGAGAGAGACCCTGAGTTTAGCCCAGATGTGCCGGTAGTGTCGGAGTTTCCTGATGTATTTCCTAAGGAACTGCCGGGCATGCCGCCAGCACGAGAGGTTGAGTTTGAGATCGACTTAGTACCGGGCACTGGACCCATTGCGAAAGCACCTTATCGTATGGCTCCAGCAGAGATGACAGAGCTCAAGGAGCAGCTGAGAGACCTACTCGACAAGGGCTTCATCCGCCCTAGTGTGTCACCATGGGGAGCGCCAGTCCTCTTCGTGAAGAAGAAGGACGGTAGCCTCCGCCTGTGTATTGATTATCGGGAGCTGAATGCTGTTACGGTGAAAACCGTTACCCTTACCACGCATCGACGATCTATTTGATCAGCTTAGGGGAGCATCAGTATTCTCCAAGATAGACTTACGTTCCGGATACCATCAGATTGCCATCCGTGACAGTGATATCGAGAAGACAGCTTTCAGAACGAGGTATGGGCATTATGAGTTCACAGTTATGCCATTTGGCTTATCGAATGCACCAGCCAAGTTCATGGACTTAATGAACCGCTTGTTCCAAGATCAGTTGGACAAGTCAGTGGTAGTCTTCATCGATGACATTCTTGTGTATTCTAAATCTAGAGGTGAGCACGAAAGCCACCTGAGAGATGTGTTACAAACTCTGAGGAGAAACCAGTTGTATGCAAAATTTTCGAAATGTGAATTTTGGTTGAACCAAGTATCCTTCCTTGGGCATGTGATTTCTGATGCCGGGATCGCTGTTGATCCGGCAAAGATAGATGCAGTGCGCACCTGGCCTAGGCCGAAGACAGTCACTGATATCAGGAGCTTCCTCGGTCTGGCAGGATATTATAGGAGGTTTGTGAAGGACTTCTCCAGTATCTCGAAGCCGATGACTTCCTTGATGAAGAAGGATGCACCATTCGAGTGGACAGTTGACTGTGAGAGTTCTTTCGCGAGTCTCAAGGATGCTCTGACATCTGCACCAGTCCTGACTATACCAGACGGTCCAGATGGTTTTGAGGTCTACTGCGACGCATCAGGCAGAGGTATGGGTTGTGTATTGATGCAGCACGGGAAGGTCGTGCATACGCCTCCCGTCAGCTGAAGAAGCATGAGGAGAACTACCCTACCCACGACTTGAATTGGGTGCCATTGTCTTCGCATTGAAGATATGGCGACATTATTTGTATGGGGTAGTGTGACAATCTATTCTGATCATAAAAGCTTAAAGTACTTGTTCACTCAGAAAGAGTTGAACATGAGGCAAAGAAGGTGGGTTGAGTTTCTGAATGACTATGATATTAATCTGCAATACAAAGAGGGTAAGGCAAATGTGGTAGCTGACGCGCTGAGTCGCCGAGCACACTCTCTCCATTCGCTAGTCTCTTATACTGGCTTGGTTGAAGAGGTGCGGAGTGCTCAGATGACGGATCAGTACATGCTGGAGATCCGGCAGAAGCTTATTGACGGCACATTCGAGGGTCAGAAGTACGACTTCAGACTCCATGATGATGACCTGATTAGGCTGAATGGCCGCTTGTGTATACCTAGGGGTAGCGCTGAGTTGAAAGAGCGCATATTGAGTGAATCCCATTGTTCTACTACTTCGATTCACCCCGGAGCTTCAAAGATGTATAAAGGTATAAAAAGGTATTTTTGGTGGACTGGAATGAAGAAATGTTAGTGATTATGTATTGAGGTGTCTCACTTGCCAGAAGGTTAAGTTTGAGCACCGACGGCCTGGTGGTATGGTACAGCCAATGCCAGTGCCTGAGTGGAAGTTCCATGATATCTCCATGGACTTTGTAGTAGGGCTTCCGCCTACAAGGGGAGGTCTGAATATGATATGGGTGATAGTTGACCGACTGACCAAGGTGGCCCGATTCATTCCGATGAAGGACACTTGGAAAGTGGCAAGATTGGCGGTTGTTTGATAAGAGATTGTAAGACATCATGGTGTACCGAAAACGATTGTATCTGACAGAGACACCAGATTCTTATCCAGATATTGGAAGTCCACACGAGAGGCATTGGGTACTGAATTGAAATTGAGTACGCGTTTCACCCACAGACCGATGGTCAGAGTGAGCGCACCATTCAGACACTTGAGGATATGCTACGTGCTTGTGCACTTGACTTTCAGACCAGCTGGATTGATAAGTTACATCTGATCGAGTTTAGTTACAACAACAGTTATCATGCTTCGATCAAGATGTCTCCCTTCCAGGCCTTGTACGGTAGACCATGCCGCACGCCATTATGCTGGGATGAGTCGAGTGAGACGGTCATTATAGGACCAGAGTATCTTGAGCAAGTTCAGGCAGAAGTTCGCCAGATCAGGGCTAATATGAAAGCAGCTCAAGATAGGCAGAAGTCGTACGCAGATGTGCGCCGACGTGACCTGGAGTTCGCCGTGGGCGATCAGGTATTTCTGAGAGTGTCCCCCATGAAGGGAGTGTTTCGTTTTGGCCAGAAAGGCAAGTTGAGCCCAAAGTATGTGGGGCCTTACGTTGTGACGGAGCGGATCGGCCCGGTAGCCTATAGACTAGACCTACCCGCCGAGCTGGGCAAGGTACATGATGTATTTCATGTGTCCCAGTTGAAGAAGTATATGTCTCATCCGTCTCATGTGCTTCAGCCTGAAAGGCTAACCTTAGAGCCGACCATGCGATCAGTGGAGACTCCGGTACGGATTCTGGATGCTAAGACTCGAGACACTCGCCATAAGTCTGTGAGACTGGTGAAGGTTCTCTGGTCTAACCAGGACGTTGAGGAGGCCACTTGGGAGCTGGAAGATAAGATGAAGGCGAAGTACCCGTCATTGTTTACTTCTTAGTTCTTATGTGTATAGGGTACGGGGCGTACCCCTTTTAAGGGGGGTAGAGCCGTTTCGGTTATGTGTGTACGACGTGTATTTGAATACATGGCTATGTTATGTGATGTACAGACGTCTTGTGTCTGAATGATGTGGATAATGTTGTATGGACCTTGTGTCCAATGTTATGTTATGTTGTATGGACCTGGAGTCCAATGTTATGTAAGTGTGTTGTTAGTAATATATGGAAGTATTGTTTATAAGTGTTCCCGTGTGTTCTAATATTTAGGATATGTGGAAGTATGAACTTTGAGGACAAAGTTCTTTTTAGGGGGGTAGATTGAATACCCCAAACCTTAATATTGTTTAAACACTTAATATGGTGTATTAAGACTAAAAAGAGTCTTAGAAACATTAGTAAACAAATTTAAACAAAAGGAAAACAAAATGTGCTTTAAAGTCAATAAGAGCCAAAATGGCTCTAAGCTTGGGATAAACTGGGTTAAGACCTAATGAACTTACCAAGACCTCATTATACACTAATGAACATTTAAAACAATTACCAAAGAAAACCAAGCTTGAAAACAAGTTTAAACACAAAATGTGCTCTAAGGAGTCTTAAAGCACATTTTTGAAAAATTGTCTTGTAAATGAGTTTTGAATGGCTAGATGTCCATCATTACTCTTAAATATATATGTGTACTATATAATATCACATTTGGGTGTCTATATTGGTGAGAAATCAAAATTTCACTTCTATGTGCCTTGTTTATGAATAGTAACTTTTATAAGCTATTTTGTAACATATGTTTGTATAAGTATTTAAATTGACAAACAAAGACTAAATTACCCTCCTATACTATTTGGGGGCCGGTTTTTAAGGTTGGTGACACCACCTTTGTTAGGTTGTTAACAAATAAGTAACTACTTAAGTACCCTTTTTACTTTATAAGTATAACTATCTTCATAAAGTAATTCTATCTCATTCTCTCATTTCCTTTCCTTGCTCACACGGTTTCCCACCCCTCTTTCTTCCTTTCTTCCTTTGTTCTCTCACGATAGTACCACCACCACCATAAAACACAAGCTTGATCTCTTGTAAAACCTTGCTCACTTGTCCAAATCAAAAACAAAACACCACCAATCTCTTCCTCTCCTCAAGCTCTTCATTTCTTCTCCAAACTTCAAGACAACCATTTCGGTGCCATGGAGTTTCTCCATTGAAGGAGCTTGAGCTTGTTTGACTACATATTATTACTCTCCTGGATTCTAGGTAAGGAATCTCAAACAAAAACTCCTTTCCTCCTTGTTTTGTCATGTCCGAAAAATATGTATTGAAGGAGCCTTTTATGTGACTTTGTTCTAGCTTCATTCCAACTCTTCATGGACTAGGTGGAGTCCTCTCTGCTAGATATTCAAACTCTCTTCAAAGAGCAAGGTAAAACAACTACTAATATTTTTGAAACAATGTAAAACTAGGGTTTACAATGAGATGGAGCTTATAGCTTGAATACTCATTTTAATGTTTGTATATTGTTTAGAGCTTGTCAAAGAATCAAGTGCTCTATTGGTTTTCTAAAGGAAACAAGAAAGGAGTTATTTTGCAAAGAGGTAAATCTACTAACTTAATGTTGTTTTAATGCCTTAGGAGAAATGAGCTTATAAATGCTTATTAAAACTACCTAAATAGCCAATGGGAATGACTTAGTAAAGTATTCTCAAGAGCTTAGTAAAAGGCATATGTGTTGTTGAGTGTATTTGCAGGTTAAAGGCAAATATTGTGGAAATTCAGTGTTTATGATTTGTGCATTTAAGGGCCTAAGAGCCATGTCATTTAAGGGCCTAAGTGCCATGCAATTTAAATTGTGCACTATATTGGATGTAGTGCCTTGTGAGTGAAGTTTGTGATAATAAGTGCTTGATGGATTTTTAGTGTTCTTGGTTGTTGTTGGTAAAAACAATGTTTTGGGTTAGTAATGTTTAGGAGAACCTATGTCAAAATTTGGGTAAACAAATGTGAAGTTCTAAGTGTTAAAATGAGTTTGATAAGTTAAGGAGTAATTAAAAATGGTAAGTGTTGTTCTTGTGTAGAAACATGCATTAAGGTGATTTGGGATGTAACAAGGACTTAGGCATGAGCTTGAGATTTTAGTATGTACCAAAGCCATTTTGGATTTAGATAAATACTTAGGCAAACTTTGGTAAACTAAGGAGAAAGTGTGCACTAGGAAAAGAGTTTCAAGAGGATATAAGGAATTGGGGTGAGAGATGATGCTTGGGAGATGATGTTAAGATAAGGAGAAAACATTTTGGGATAGTAGTTATCATAGGTGAGAAACACCATTTAGAAACCTAGTGTAAAATGTTGTAAGTGTTAGGAATTTGTGAAGAAATAAGTAAAGGTTTAAGGAATTAGATAAAGAGTTTATGAGTGTTTAAGGATGTCTTAAGGTGTGTTTGAAGTGCCCAAATGAGGTTAGGGGGTACTAGGTTGTATGGGGTGAAGTTTGGAGTTGAATGTGACAAGGAAAACAAAGGTCTGGGGCAGACCGAACTTGCGACCGAACTTGCAAGTTCGGTCGAGCCCAGTTTACCTGCGAGAATTGGCTTCTGGAAAAGACCGACCTTGGGGACCGGACTTGCAAGGTCGGTCGGGCCTGTATTTTGAGTACGGATTGAGTTACTGGAAAAGGCCGAACTTAGGGACCGGACATGGTAAGTTCGGTCGGGCTAAATTACAAAGGGGAGAAACTCTTGGAAAAGGCCGAACTTAGGGACCGGACATGGTAAGTTCGGTCGGTCTAAATTTACAAAGGGGAGAAACTCTCTGGAAAAGGCCGAACTTAGGGACCGGACATGGTAAGTTCGGTCGGGCTAAATTTACAAAAGGGAAGAAACTCGGGAAAAGACCGAACATAGGACCGAACTTGGTAAGTTCGGTCGGAGTAGAAAATTTTTAACGGAAATGTATTCTGGAATCGACCGAACTTGGGTAAGTTCGGTCGGCAAGGTCGGTCGGACCTAAACTTGTAAAAAAAAAAAAAAAAAAAACAGAAAAGAATGTGACTTATGTAGTTAACCCTAGGGTGTATAATGAAGGCAACCTAGGGTAAGATAGACATTAAAACATGTCATACAATTGTGTTAAAACTTAGTAAATTTGGAGGTTAAGTAAGTTAATTAACCGACGTTCTTGAATTATGTATAGGAGTGACCTACGGAGGAAACCAAACGAGGCAAGGACCAAGGTATGGTTTTCTTGCAGTCTTTGCCTAGCGGTTTACACCGGTTTGTGTGTTGTATGTTTTTCTGTGTGTTTACAACGTTATAAGATTAAAACATGTAATGAGTTTACAGTTGTTCATATTATTGTGATGTAATGTTGTGACTCAATTCCCCTGTGTGTGTCTAACATGACTTTACCTATTGTGTGTGGTTGTTAAGTTCCACTATGAACTTCTAACAAGTGTCAACTGGGAAGTGAGGAATCCGGTTATCCGGTCATGCATGTAAGTTAAGAGTAGATATCTGAATCAGATTCGACTCTTATGTTGTTAAGATTGTTCTCCTTAATTTGGCGTTCGATCTCCGCTAGCTTCTTCCAAAGCTTACCTATTCTGACTTATGATCGGTTTAGTGGGAACCTGTGTTTGTGTGGTGTGTTCGGGTCACTAAATCCGAACCATCTGTGACTTAAGTTACTCGTTCGTCTAACAGAACGGTAATGAGTGTGTTTAACGAGCTTGATATGAGAGTGAATCACTCTCTAGGCTCTTATGTTATTTGACCCTTGTGGTTGTGTTATCGTGGAGTGAAAATCCACTGTGTATGTGTTGTTGGGCTATGCACCATTGATGCCATGCTCCATGTTATGTTATGAGATGTATATAATTGAATGCCATGTTATAATGACAAGTAGCTGCGCGTATCCCGGTAGCCGATGGGCTGCGCGTTAGCCATACCAGCCAAGGGTTGCTGACCCCCTCGGGGGATCCATATTTCTTATACTGCAGGATGAGGATCGAAGAAGCGGAGTGGCTTTAGATCCTAGGATGTAATCCCTTTTGTTTACTTTTGGATGTTGGCCCGGGATGCGCCTGTGCTCCTGTGGCGTTATATACTTTTGGTTGTTGCGTATACAGTGTTATTATGCAGTGAAGGATGTTTGTAAACACTCGGTATTGTATATAATGTATTTATGGATTAGTTTTATGCTCGGGAGTCTGATCATCAGACCGGTACAATTGTATTTATTCTGCCTTGTCAACCACGTGGGTGGTTGACGGCGTTGTAGCACCGAAGCGTTAGTTACTGTTTAGCTGATTATTCCGCTGCGATTTCATTTAGTATCATGTGCGTATTAGGGGTGTTACACTTACGGACCCGTACGCGGACATCCTGGTATGTTTTTGTGATCACAGCGCGCACCAAGAGCCACATCCTCTAGGCTTTACTTCCATTCCATTAATTAATTAATTATACCATCGCATCGCATTACCAAATTTTCTAACACAGCAGACTAAGGTCATTAGTCCAATCCGGAGTCAGTAAACTCGGGATCCAGTGTTAGATACGAGAGCGGCGTATAGAAAAGGCCAATGCTCCGTACAAAAGTCACAGATAATATGTATGTGTTATTATCATAGTGCTACAACGTTTTACTTACGTTACTCATATTTCTTATAAGATAGCACCATAGCCGCTAGTTCGTTTTATATATATTGGTTCATATATACGAACCGATATTGTTAACTCAACAACAGTAGATAATAAGCAGCTATAAATATACAATTCATGCATATTAATTAACACATTCAGACAAACGATCTTATCACAGATCACACAGAAGTCTAAACTGAGGAAGCCCTCAGAGACAACCAGAGACACATAACAACATACAAGTTATATCAACCAAATCTGAGCCCAAGGAGCAACCTTAGGTCAACTCGGCAAACCCCTTTACATACCGTTCACCCTGACTGTATTACGGTGGAGTATGAATCAGCAAGATCCTACGCTCCGTGTAGTCCGTTAGCTCGTCAAGCGTCCTTGTCAGAAGTATACTCTAAACGGTAATAAAACTATAAGTCAGTCTCCATGACTAACTACATCCGGTATTTCCGAATCATAAGTAACCATGACAGTTCACCCCTGTTTTCTACAGTTGTTTGTTACAGGTTTTTCTAAAACAGTCGGCTTTGTTACTTAAAACGCGTATGTCAAAACTATTTCAACTGTTAAGTTTAATTCCTTATATTTCTTTTAATCTTATCCACTTCTAGTTTAGGTACGTAATAGTTGCATGTATGCATGCATTCTTGTTTTATATTGCATCCTAAAAGTCATAACTTATAGTTCGTAACTATATTATTTTTTTAATATCCACCACCATTAAATCATATGGTTCTCAACCAAAATATTATTCACCTTATATACATTATTCTTGTGTATGTACATATTTTTTACCACGTAGGTAATCCTCATGAGTTTCATAAACTCTTATATTTTATGTTACATTATATCATCTTTTATTAGATGATTGTTCCCATTTAGTTGTATTATATTATACAACTTATATTAAGATTATCATCCTAATATCATGTAACATTTTATGTTGTATAATTACAACTCCTAAGGTTTATTCCATAAACACCTTAGTTTATAAATCCCATTTATTTATAGTTTGTCACATTATTTTATGTGAGTACCCTTCCTTATATTAATTCCATCTAAACCATATAATTGCTATGACATTGATAACATTATAGACCTTAGTCTAAAATTCATCTTTCAACTCTTATTAACTCGGTATAGCCCTTGAATTTATTTAAATTCCCTTTTTGACCACATAACATTATGTAATGTTATACCAAAATACTAATACCATTTGATACGATATTTTTATTTCCTTTAACTCATAACCTATAGTTTTTTATACAAAACTATTTATTATTGCCTCTTAGGCACCATAAGAAAGTCTTATTCTTTTCCATAAACCATAGTTTCCTTAATTTACAAAATCACCCCTTAAATCATACCATGTTATATATTCCATTTAATATAACATTTCTAACTTATAAAAGAGCATAACCTATGGTTATTTTTTATAAATTCCGAACAGCCCTTGTGCTATTCTATAATTGCCATTTGGCCCTATTTATAACATATAGTTCTTCCATATCATTAATACCATACCTTATACACATATCTCAATAGATACTCTTATATAACCCTAAAAATCTCCAAATTTTACCAAAGGGTTATAAATATCCTTATTAACCCATATACTCTCGATATTTACCATTCCACCATCTATTTTTCTCCAAAGTGTCATAATGACATAATAACTACTCCCTCCTGTTCTAATTATAAGTCGTTCTAGACTTTTTCACAACTTTTAAGAAAGAGTTTAAAAAGACTAGTATACCCTTACTTTTTGTATTGGGAGAATAAAAAAGTAAGTATACTTTATTGGTAAGATAAAAAGTAGAGTGTAATGATAATACATATATTTAGAAGAGTGGAAAGGGTAAAAGTAGAAAGATAGATACAAAAAGTCTAAAACGACTTATAATTTGAATATAATTCTAAAGCCTAAAACGACTTATATTTAGAACAGAAGGGAGTATATATTATACATATATAGTTTATTTTAACTCCAAAAACCACCAAATAAATTCCTAAAAATTCCTAATAGCCCATGGGTGTTTAAAATACCATTGTACACCCTTTATTTTTAGTAATAACATATTTACCACATATGTCATAAAAATATTACCATTAAAATACTTATCTTATTATAAGACCTTAAATAAGTTATCTAACTTATCTAATTTGGTCAAAACCTAGCATATGGTCAAGGTTGACCACCTTAATATTTCCTTGACCACCAATTCTTTATAATTACGGTTTTCACCCAAACTTTCTAGAAATCACCATTTAACCCCAAAACTTTATAAAATCTTATAAACTTTATTTTAACTCCTTTTTAACTCTAATTTTCGGCCTTATTATTCTAAAGCCCCCAAATTTAATTTAATTACACCTAATACCCCATTTATTTTCGGTAATGCATTTATACTACTTAAACTTGATTAAAAGCTTGTAAATGCATAAATAAAATGGCCTAAAATACATGGCCTTACAAACATTGTCTTGCAAAATAAATTACACATAAATGTCCCAAAAATACATGTAAATTTCGGCCTCACCATATAATTTTCATTTATTTACCAAACTTCCACATAATGTCTTAAATTCGACATTTATGCTTGTTTAATTAGTTAAAATTTATTAAACCATTCCTTAAACATTTTAAGGTCAAACAAGACCTTGTTTTTCTCCTTCACTCACGGCAATTAATACACACACACTTAAACTTGTGTTAATGTATCAAGTTAAGGTTTTAAGTGATTTATACCTTGATTTAGCTTAGGTAAAGCCTTGTTTGAGTTCGCCACCTTAAGGAGAAATTCTCCACAGCTTGTTTTACATGTTTTCAACAGAAACCAAAGCCTAGTTAGTCTCCAAGAAAGATCTAACCATAAGAAGTAATTTAATGTAAGATTTAAGGCAAAAATCACCTTAAAAATGCAAGGAGAGTTCAAGATGGTTTCAACCTGAATCAAACACACCACAAAGTGTTAGATCCACCATATTGACATAGGAAATAGCTAGATCTCAACAAACTGCCTTGTTATTAGGTTTTACCTTGGAAAAATGCCTTAAAAGAGGGTATTTCCTTTGGATCTCGGCCATCCTTGCTCCAAATGGCTAACCAACAGATTCCACATGAAAAGGAGAAGAATATTAGGCTATGACCAAAGTTTCACAGCCGAATTTGAAGGGAATCAAAAGTTATGAGCTTAAAGCACATTTTAACCTTAAATGGTCAAGACTTGAACTTTCCTCCTTAGATCTGGTTATGTACGAAACCAACACTTCCTCTAACCTCCAAATCACTCTACATAGATGTATAGAAAAGGTTGGAGTGTAGATCAATCGAAAAGGAAAGAAAGATGAAGAAAATGGGCATTTTTATGCCTTAAGAGCTTACCTAGAGCTTGGAACCTCATCAATGGTGCTTGGGAACTTACCCACGGTTGGAGGGGAGCCAAAGAGAGCTCATGGACAGAGAAAACTCGGCTCAAGAGGAGAAATGAGAGGAAATGACCTATTATTAAGCTTAAAGCACTTTTTTGAATATTTAGGTCATTATTGGTTTGATGACTCATCAAGTCTGATTGGAGCTGCATAATTGATGGAGAATTCGGTGGAGACAAGGAGGAGACAGTGGTAAAGGCATCCGTCCTTGATTGAGAAGGTAGGGTAGTGTTTGATTCAAATTTTGAATGAAAATGGAGTTATAATGTTACTTTAGTCCATTTAATGAATGTGTGACTCATCTCTTGTCTTGTACTGCTTGGGAGCCACGAAATACAAGGGGGAAGAGGAGCAAATGGAGGCTCCAAATCTGTTGGCTCACATGGGTAAGGTAAGTGGAGCCCACTTGTTTTTTGTTTTATAAGGTAAAGTTTGTCTTTTTTTGTTATTTTATGTAAAAGCAAGAGCATATATTTAATTGTCACATGTCTCTTGTCTCTTGGTCTGTTAGGAGACTTAATTATCTGATTTCTTGTAGTCCATTTCGTGGTCAATGGTCAACATTGACCAACTTAGTCAATGTTGACCCAAACGGGCCCCACATTAGGGTTTTATTAATATTTTAATATTAAATTTGTAAAAATTCGTAAATTTCTGGAATTAAATTCCTAATATCATATAATATGATATTTTATTATATTTAAAGGTAATTATAACCTTTTAGCCCATTTAAAACCAATTTAAAAGACAATTTCACAAAAACGTGCTTTAAGGAGTTTTAGCGCACATTTTGTGTTGCCTGATGTTTCTGAGCTCTGTTTTCTTTGACAACGGTCTTGTTGTGTTCCTTACATGATATTTGATCATGTAATTCAATTTTATATCATTTAGAGGTCATTTTATTTTTAAGGTTTTCCTAGAGCACCTTTTTGCCCTTTTTGACCTTGAAGCATGTAAATGCTTTTTCTTTGTGTTGGAGTGTTGTCCAACGGTTATAATATATTTAGTAGTATTTTAATATGCTTAGGACAAATTTTTAGGTCCTAAGAAGTTTATTTGGGTATTTATTTACCCTTAACAGTCAAAAGGTGCAACATCTTATTTTATGTTGACCACTGTTGTTCTCAGTTGACGTTTAAGGCATGTTTAGGCCTTAATTAATATGATTAAATATTTAATCCATGTTTTATTAATTTGGGGTATTTCAATCTACCCCCCTTAAAAAGACTTCGTCCCGAAGTCTCTTAATCAAATAGGTAAGTATATATAAATGTATAACTACCCATTGTTCCCATAATGTATATCTATGTGATATATCATTTACACACATCGTATTGCACTTATACAGCACATAGCCATCACGTTGTGGCGTTAGTTCAATCATATATGGATATAGGTGATCCATGAGCACCACCATTTCCTATCAGTTCTACCAACCCTGACAACCTCCCTGAGGTGTCCATAACATTCCATCGTTCCACATTCCATATCTAATGATTCATTTTGTATCTAGGCGATACCATATGTAATAATTCTATAAAGCAATATAAATACATATTACAAATAGCATAAGAAAAGTGTTACACACATGGTGTACATACAACATTCAAACAAGTATCTCGTGAGATACATACATACAAGTGTACATCACACACAAACAAACCAAACAACGCACGCCCCGCGTACCAATCATAACCAACAAAATCAGTTCACTGTATGCTATGCATACTAAACAATTCACTGTATGCCATGCATACTAAACAAACAAACCTCGTATGCCCCGCACACCACCAATTCTTTGTATGCAATGCATACTAAACAAACAAACTTAGTGCACACATGTGCACAGCCAAGAGGCTCTACCCCCTTAAAAAGGGTTACGCCCCGTACCCCACAAGTATACAACACCCTCAACAAGGAGCGCTGGATACTTGGCTCTCAAAGAGTTCTCCCACTCGTGGATTATCCTCATATCAGAGAGACGGGTATGACTCTAGCCCTTCAGGGCTCCACGATACATAAAGGATGTGGCACTAAACTTTTTGTGCTCTCTCCCAAATTCGTTCTTATGGGCCCACTCGGTCCGTATGAGGTGCACACCCATGAATATAAGCTCAATTTGCCTCTCTCTCTTTTTTTCCATTGCTGTGAATCCACTTGTTTGGATCACTAGCATACATGTGTGTGTCTTTTCTCACTGATATTCAGCTTGAGGTGCAATATGACATTGGCTACTGTGAGTACTTAGTGCTCTTTGCACTTGTCTTTGTAATACTAAGACGTACCAGCCTATATGTCCACAAGGATGATGTTTGTCATCCATGTCTCCTGGTGGTTTTGTTCCGGAGTAACACACTGTTGTAGTTCTCTTTTTTTTCCTTTTTTTTTACGCACTTGTGTTGATATCCACTTTATCTTTCTGCGTTCCCTCTAGATTAATAACTGCACGAGTGCAATACCAAAACACTCAGTCATACAGAGTGCAGAGGCGTAAACGCTCAACAGCTAATATCCAATGAGTCAAACAGAAAAGATGTGGGAATTATCCTGTAAGTGGTACATTCCGAATCCACTGTTCCTTAAGCAAGATATCTGCTATCATATAGCTTTATCTTTTCTCCTTGCGTAGTCACGCGTTTATATCCATATCATCTGGTAGATTTTCTCTGGATTGTAAGAATTACTCGATCCTTGTGAGGATTCTACATTTTTTGTCCATAATGGGTTTTCCTTTTTTTTTTTTGGGGTTCCTGTCCTTGAACTGTTTCTCTGTCTTCACTGTATACTGTCTATTGTTCTCTGCTGAAGGTTCTTGATTTCTTTAGCCCGTTAGTTTAACTGCGGCTCTTCTCGTCCATCTTCGAGGTAATCCGTCTTACTGTCCATAGAGTGGAGTTGACTACTTCTCGTGTTCCTAACACTACTTGTCTACTTGCATGGAGTACCATACTGATACATTACTACTTACCCGACTAACTCAAAAATAAGTCTGTTAGGCCCACATGCTCCTAACGGAGTGCGGTCGTCCCATGACTCGTTTAGTAAACTGGTAATGTTTGTCACACGGTTATAGTGAAGTATTCTGTTGTCAATCTCCCTTTGATGGATATCTTTTTTTTGTTTCCTCTTCGCTTTCTCTTCTTTCTTTTTTGTCTTCTTTTGCTTCTGCTTTTGTTTTGTCTTCTTTTTGCTTCTGTTTCTTTTTTTTTTGTGTAATAGTTCATGTTATCAGTTATCCTGTAATAAGTGCTATTGCCTTGTGGCATCCGTGGTAATTTCTGCCATAATGATATTATTAACTGGTGTTGTAAGTAAATCCGTGTTATATTAGCAAATTGGTCTCCCTTTTTTTGATCGTTGAGTAAAACACATTTTCCTTTTCTCCTGTTTTTTTTCCGGTCATATCTCATCCATAGTTCATATTTGTTCCTCCATCTGTTTAATTGGATGTATTGCAGATTGCATAAATAGTTGAGCAACTGGCTCTTCATTTCCCAACATCTCACTAATGGTGGTGCATCAACAAGGGTATGCTTGTCCACGAGGACTAAACATTACACTAGTAGTGACTAGCATCAATGCGGGTATACACTGATGGTATTGGCTAATAAGCCCTGTCTGAAAATTCCCAACAATTTAAATGGTGTGGTTTACAGTCATAGTGGGCTGTATAGCTTCCCCAGTTGCAGTGGTTGGATAACGGTCCTTCCATAGGCATAAGTTTCTAATTCAAGGTTTGAATGAAAACGTTTGAAAAACATTTTTTTGTACATATAATAAAAGACTAAAAGTAGTAGTTGTTGCGTTGCATTTGCAGTTGCTGTTACTATGCTGTTGCTGTCGCTGCACTTGCTGTAGCAAGTGCGAAGGCAGATGGAAATTTCAGTGGTTTTTTATCATAGCGCTTGCAATAGCAAGTGCGCCATGCAGGTGGAAATCTGGTTCAGTAATCTCCGGACTCATTGACTTTTGTCATTTGAGTATTGCTATATTGTGATGTAAGCATTAACATCCAGTTCATATATATTATCCGTCAAAGTTTAAAGATTATAGGTATGAGTACACACAACTAATCCCAAAGTCTCACACAAAAGGCGAGTGGTCCTCGACACACTCCTATATACTAATAACATAAGTTGTTAACATCCAAGGTAAGTACATAGAAAGTAAGCAAAGTCTTCCACTAGCGGTCTCGTGGAGTTAGGGTATCCATGCTCTATCTACTCCCTTGCCTTTATAGGCTCCAGCATCAGTAGATGTCTGGCCATCCTGACAGCCTCGTGGTACTCCAGATCCTCCAGTTGAGGTCTTCTGAGTATTTTTTTTGGTGGCCTGTAATTACGGCTCTCTGGGTTCATCCAACACTCGAATTCCCTATGGCCCTTTTTGTGGCAGCACCGACACTCGACTTTGCGGCCTTCGTAGTCGACCCCAGGATGGTTGTAACAGCCCAGGGTCCCACATGTGTGATATTGTCCGCTTTGGCACACTGGCCGCACGGTTTTGCTCTTGGGTTTCACCCCAAAAGGCCTCACACCAGAGTGGCCCAGCGGAAGCGGAACGCCCTCACCCATGGTGGATATTGTCCCCAGTCTCGGGGTTTTGTTCCGGGAGGATATTACACACCTCTCCGGAGGCCTCACACAAGGGAAGAGTATCCCCACACCTATAAGGCATGGTTCGTGCTCTCTCCCGATCGATGTGGGAGGTAGCCCATCTCTGGGTGCTACACTCCGATCACCTCCCCCTCACGGGAGCCCAGCGTCCTCGCTGGCACACCGACCTGGGTCCGGCTCTGATACCATCTGTAACAGCCCAGGGTCCCACATGTGTGATATTGTCCGCTTTGGCACACTGGCCTCACGGTTTTGCTCTTGGGTTTCACCCCAAAAGGCCTCACACAAGGGAAGAGTATCCCCACATCCTAAGCGGCATGGTTCGTGCTCTCTCCCGATCGATGTTGGGAGGTAGCCCATCTCTGGGTGCTAACACTCGATCACAAATCGGAGTGTAGCACCCAGAGATGGGCTACCTCCCACATCGGATCGGGAGAGAGCACGAACCATGCCTTATAGGTGTGGGGATACTCTTCCCTTGTGTGAGGCCTTTTGGGTGAACCCAAGAGCAAAACCGTGCGGCCAGTGTGCCAAAGCGAGACAATAGCACACATGTGTGGGACCCTGGCTGTTACAGATGGTATCAGAGCCGACCCAGGTCGGTGTGGCCGCGAGGACCTGGGCTCCCGTGAGGGGGAGGTGATCGGAGTGTCACCCAGAGATGGGCTACCTCCCACATCGATCGGGAGAGAGCACGACCATGCCTTATAGGTGTGGGGATACTCTTCCCGTGTGAGGCCTCCGGAGAGGTGTGTAATATCCTCCCGGAACAAAACCCGAGACTGGGGACAATATCCACCATGGGTGAGGGCGTTCCGCTTCCGCTGGGCCACTCTGGTGTGAGGCCTTTTGTGGGTGAAACCCAAGAGCAAAACCGTGCGCCAGTGTGCCAAAGCGGACAATATCACATGTGGGACCCTGGGCTGTTACAGATGGTATCAGAGCCGGACCCAGGTCGGTGTGCCAGCGAGACGCTGGGCTCCCGTGAGGGGGAGGTGATCGAGTGTAGCACCCAGAGATGGGCTACCTCCCAACATCGATCGGGAGAGAGCCGAACCATGCCTTATAGGTGTGGGGATACTCTTCCCTTGTGTGAGGCCTTTTGGGGTGAAACCCAAGCAAAACCGTGCCAGTGTGCCAAAGCGGACAATATCACACATGTGGGACCCTGGGCTGTTACAATGGTCCTTCCCACAACGCTTACAGTAAAAAAATGGCGCTGGGGCTGTCCGGTGCCTGATGGTAGTATTTAAGTGTAGGTTAATAACTGTTGATATATAGGTTAAGGTCACAATTTAATTTAGGAGGTACTGTTCTCACCCTTAGGAGGTGCGGATCTCAGAGGTTTAGCATCTATAGCTGGGCCAGTCAACCGAAGGACGGGCTCCTTTCCCTTTGTTCCCTGGTGACCCTGCTGCCCTTTCTTTTTAAAGAATTTCCTGTTCAAGGTTTCGGTTCAGCATTCATAAGGTATTTAATATGGTAGATAGTTTAGAATGGGATAAGTCCTTACTTTCCCTTTTTCTGGCCATCGCCTGGAGATGCTCCTCCACCCTCAGACTCTCCTTCAGGGTTCTTTCTTTTCTTTGCCCCTAGAGTCTCTCCCGAGTCTAGGGCATTAGCTCAGTCCTCGAGGCAGCATCATAACACTCCTGGAATCTCCTTGGTAAGTTCTCACAAAGCTAATTGGTAATGTAGTAAGTAAAGAATTTTATGGCTTCCATGTTAATATCTGGATGGTAGTGTAGAGGTTAGCACCCATCGCCATCTGAATGCGAAATCATAGTCCTCCCAAACTTCTCGACCTTCACGGTCTCTGAGTAATCCACACGGGAAGAAGTCCAGCTGACCTGAATCGAGCGTAATACTCATCCACGGTCAGACCTTCATAGGTCAATGTTTCAAACTCATGGCGCTTCTTCTGCTTGAGATGCGCCGGGTAGTATTTTCCTCAGTAATTCTACAAGGCAGCCCACGAAAATTCGGGCGTAGTTAGGTGCTGGTCCTTGACCAACCTCCAACAGGTGCTGGCTGCATCCTTCAGATGGAAAGCAGCAATGGCGACCTTCTTGTCGTCTGGTACCTGTAAAGCTTCAAATGTTTTCTCATGTTCAACAATGTAACGCTCCAAAGCTACGGGGTCTGGTTCCCCTGAATATGTATGGGGTCGGGTCTCGCCAACTGACTTCAGCCAGTCCGTTTCCCTGGGCTGTGGCGGGTGGGCTGGTGCTCTTCCTATCTGAGTACCCAGCTGTGCAAGAACGGCTGCAACCGTCTCACAACTCCTGGAATGCCGGGGTCACCGCCTCCACCTCTACCAGTACCACGCCCTCTAGTTCCACCAGACATCTGTAGTACATATGTCACATAAATACTCGGTAAATTACCGTACACAACCATAGATATTGAATTGCCTTAAGGCTAACCTGTCACCCAATTTGCGTTACTAGACATAATATCTTTCTAAGACGAATCGTCTCGTACTTCCCAAATGTTTCCCATAATTTCCCAAGTCCTAAGCTCACTGTCTTAACCTATTATCTCGTCATCAAGCGGTACTCCGCTCTGATACCACTTTGTAACACCCCTCACCACAAACACGATATAATCTCTCACGTAGCAATAATTAAAACGTCTCGCAGCGGAAAATAAATAACAACTACAAAACTCACTCGGGTGTCACCGGCCATTACTCGCCCATGCGAGTAACGTAGCCAAACTACATCCAACTTCCAAATAAACAAACTGCTACCGCAGTGATAACGAGAAACTCCTATACCATACTAAGTCCATAACCATAAACATCGACAAGTGAGCGTCTACCCAATCCTGAAAAATACATAACCTTACCATAAGACCATACACCATCTTCATTACTATACAACATCTCCAATTACCCTGCTCCTGCTCTTCAGCTCCGACAATGGTCAACAACCTGAAATGGTGTAGTATCAGATAGACGCTGAGTATGCCGGGCCTGGACCCTAATGGTCACTTGTCATTTTAACCATCTCATTATTAGATCGGTTTCATGCTTTACCATTTTACAGTTGTATTCAATACTGAAGCATAAATGTATAATATACATAATCCACCATCCAAATATCCATAAACATTTAACCATCCATCCAATCCAAACATTCATTTAATATTCCACACAACATTTATATATCGAACGTATCGAGTAATAACAATATAATGTACAATGTACATTCGCCGTAGCGTACAGTTTTCATATTTAATTTACCTTAGCCTTGTAGGCTCCATCCAACCATCAACACACAATAACCACAAGTATAACCAATGAACAACAAAGCGAAACACAAGAATAATAAACAAGTATTAAGTCTCGTCCATGGTTTTGTTCGCCACTGTATAAGTCTCAATTGTTTTAGTTGTTCAGTTATACCTAGTGACAATGTCTCGTTAAAACGACATGTCTCTAGTTACCCATATATTATGGCGGGTCACCCACGGCAGTAGCCACTCCACGGTAGAGTCTCCGACCAACGAGCCATTCTAGCTCACGGGAAATTTCTTGATACTTACGACCCGTACGCGGACATCCTGGTATCGTTTTTGTGATCACAGCGCGCACCAAGAGCCACATCCTCTTGGCTTTACTTCCATTCCATTAATTAATTAATTATACCATCGCATCGCATTACCAAATTTTCTAACCAGCAGACTAAGGTCATTAGTCCAATCCGGAGTCAGTAAACTCGGGATCCAGTGTTAGATACGAGAGCGGCGTATATAAAAGGCCAATGCTCCGTACAAAGTCTCAGATAATATGTATGTGTTATTATCATAGTGCTACAACGTTTTACTACGTTCCTGATTTCTTATAAGATAGCACATAGCCACTAGTTCGTTTTATATATATTGGTTCATATAACGAACCGATACTGTTAACTCAACAACAGTAGATAATAAGCAGCTATAAATATACAATTCATGCATATTAATTAACACATTCAGACAAAACGATCTTATCACAGATCACACAGAAGTCTGAACTGAGGAAGCCCTCAGAGACAACAGAGACACATAACAACATACAAGTTATATCAACCAAATCCGAGCCCAAGGAGCAACCTTAGGTCAACTCGGCAAACCCCTTTACATACCGTTCACCCTGACTGTATTACGGTGGAGTATGAATCAGCAAGATCCTACGCTCTGTGTAGTCCGTTAGCTCGTCAAGCGTCCTTGTCAGAAGTATACTCTAAACGGTAATAAACTATAAGTCAGTCTCCATGACTAACTACACCGGTATTTCCGAATCATAAGTAACCACGACAGTTCACCCCTTTTTCTACAGTTGTTTGTTACAGTTTTTCTAAAACAGTTGGCTTTGTTACTTAAAACGCGTATGTCAAAAACTATTTCAACTGTTAAGTTTAATTCCTTATATTTCTTTTAATCTTATCCACTTCTAGTTTAGGTACGTAACCTATAGTTGCAGTATGCATGCATTCTTGTTTTATATTGCATCCTAAAAGTCATAACTTATAGTTCGTAACTATATTTATTTTTTTAATATCCACCACCATTAAATCATATGGTTCTCAACCAAATATATATCCACCTTATATACATTATTCTTGTGTATGTATATATATTTTTACCACGTAGGTAATCCTCATGAGTTTCATAAACTCTTATATTTTATGTTACATTTTATCATCTTTTATGATGATTGTTCCCATTTAGTTGTATATATTATACAACTTATATTAAGATTATCATCCTAATATCATGTAACATTTTATGTTGTATAATTCAACTCCTAAGGTTTATTCCATAACACCTTAGTTTATAAATCCCATTTATTTATAGTTGTCACATTATTTATGTGAGTACCCTCCTTATATAATTCCATCTAAACCATATAATTGCTATGACATTGATACATTATAGACCTTAGTCTAAAATTCATCTTTCAACTCTTATTAACTCGGTATAGCCCTTGAATTTATTTAAATTCCCTTTTTGACCACATAACATTATGTAATGTTATACCAAATACTAATCCATTTGATACGATATTTTTATTTCCTTTAACTCATAACCTATAGTTTTTTATACAAAACTATTTATTATTGCCTCTTAGGCACCATAAGAAAGTCTTATTCTTTTCCATAAACCATAGTTTCCTTAATTTACAAAATCACCCCTTAAATCATACCATGTTATATATTCCATTTAATATAACATTTCTAACTTATAAAAGAGCATAACCTATGGTTATTTTTTGTAAATTCCGAACAGCCCTTGTGCTATTCTATAATTGCCATTTGGCCTTATTTATAACTATAGTTCTTCCATATCATTAATACCATACCTTATACACATATCTCAATAGATACTCTATATAACCCTAAAAATCTCCAAATTTTACAAAGGGTTATAAATATCCTTATTAACCCATATACTCTCGATATTACCATTCCACCATCTATTTTTCTCCAAAGTGTCATAATGACATAATAACTATATATTATACATATATAGTTTATTTTAACTCCAAAAACCACCAAATAAATTCCTAAAAATTCCTAATAGCCCATGGGTGTTTAAAATACCATTGTACACCCTTTATTTTTAGTAATAACATATTACCACATATGTCATAAAAATATTACCATTAAAATACTTATCTTATTATAAGACCTTAAATAAGTTATCTAACTTATCTAATTTGGTCAAAACCTAGCATATGGTCAAGGTTGACCACCTTAATATTTCCTTGACCACCAATTCCTTATAATTACGGTTTTCACCCAAACATTCTTGAAATCACCATTTAACCCTAAAACTTTATAAAATCTTATAAACTTTATTTTAACTCCTTTTTAACTCTAATTTTCTGCCTTATTATTCTAAAGCCCCCAAATTTAATTTAATTACACCTAATACCCCATTTATTTTCGGTAATGCATTTATACTACTTAAACTTGATTAAAAGCTTGTAAATGCATAAATAAAATGGCCTAAAATACATGGCCTTATTACAAACATTATCTTGCAAAATAAATTACACATAAATGTCCCAAAAATACATATAAATTTCGGCCTCACCATATAATTTTCATTTATTTACCAAACTTCCACATAATGTCTTAAATTCGACATTTATGCTTGTTTAATTAGTTATAAAATTTATTAAACCATTCCTTAAACATTTTAAGGTCAAACAAGACCTTGTTTTTCTCCTTCACTCACGGCAATTAATATACACACACTTAAACTTGTGTTAATGTATCAAGTTAAGGTTTTAAGTGATTTATACCTTGATTTAGCTTAGGTAAAGCCTTGTTTGAGTTCGCCACCTTAAGGAGAAATTCTCCACAGCTTGTTTTACATGTTTTCAACAGAAACCAAGGCCTAGTTAGTCTCCAAAAAAGATCTAACCAGAAGAAGTAATTTAATGTAAGATTTAAGGCAAAAATCACCTTAAAAATGCAAGGAGAGTTCAAGATGGTTTCGACCTGAATCAAACACACCACAAAGTGTTAGATCCACCATATTGACATAGGAAATAGCTAGATCTCAACAAACTGCCTTGTTATTAGGTTTTACCTTGGAAAAATGCCTTAAAAGAGGTATTTCCTTTGGATCTCGGCCATCCTTGCTCCAAATGGCTAACCAACAGATTTCACATGAAAAGGAGATGAAGATTAGGCTATGACCAAAGTTTCACAGCCGAATTTGAAGGGAATCAAAAGTTATGAGCTTAAAGCACATTTTTACCTTAAATGGTCAAGACTTGTACTTTCCTCCTTAGATCTGGTTATGTACGAAACCAACACTTCCTCTAACCTCCAAATCACTCTACATAGATGTATAGAAAAGGTTGGAGTGTAGATCAATCGAAAAGGAAAGAAAGATGAAGAAAATGGGCATTTTTATGCCTTAAGAGCTTACCTAGAGCTTGGAACCTCATCAATGGTGCTTGGGAACTTACCCACGGTTGGAGGGGAGCCAAAGAGAGCTCATGGACAGAGCAAACTCGGCTCAAGAGGAGAAATGAGAGGAAATGACCTATTATTAAGCTTAAAGCACTTTTTTGAATATTTTAGGTCATTATTGGTTTGATGACTCATCAAGTCTGATTGGAGCTGCATAATTGATGGAGAATTCGGTGGAGACAAGGAGGAGACAGTGGTAAAGGCATCCGTCCTTGATTGAGAAGGTAGGGTAGTGTTTGATTCAAATTTTGAATGAAAATGGAGTTATAATGTTACTTTAGTCCATTTAATGAATGTGTGACTCATCTCTTGTCTTGTACTGCTTGGGAGCCACGAAATACAAGGGGGAAGAGGAGCAAATGGAGGCTCCAAATCTGTTGGCTCACATGGGTAAGGTAAGTGGAGCCCACTTGTTTTGTTTTATAAGGTAAAGTTTGTCTTTTTTTTGTTATTTTATGTAAAAGCAAGAGCATATATTTAATTGTCACATGTCTCTTGTCTCTTGGTCTGTTAGGAGACTTAATTATCTGATTTCTTGTAGTCCATTTCGTGGTCAATGGTCAACATTGACCAACTTAGTCAATGTTGACCCAAACGGGCCCCACATTAGGGTTTTATTAATATTTTAATATTAAATTTGTAAAAATTCGTAAATTTCTGGAATTAAATTCCTAATATCATATAATATGATATTTTATATATTTAAAGGTAATTATAACCTTTTAGCCCATTTAAAACCAATTTAAAAGACAATTTCACAAAAACATGCTTTAAGGAGTTTTAGCGCACATTTTGTGTTGCCTGATGTTTCTGAGCTCTGTTTTCTTTGACAACGGTCTTGTTGTGTTCCTTACATGATATTTGATCATTTAATTCAATTTTATATCATTTAGAGGTCATTTGATTTTTAAGGTTTTCCTAGAGCACCTTTTTGCCCTTTTTGACCTTAAAGCATGTAAATGCTTTTTCTTTGTGTTGGAGTGTTGTCCAACGGTTATAATATATTTAGTAGTATTTTAATATGCTTAGGACAAATTTTTAGGTCCTAAGAAGTTTATTTGGGTATTTATTTACCCTTAACAGTCAAAAGGTGCAACATCTTGTTTTATGTTGACCACTATTGTTCTCAGTTGACTTTTAAGGCATGTTTAGGCCTTAATTAATATGATTAAATATTTAATCCATTTTTTATTAATTTGGGGTATTTCACTAGCTACATCTCTTCATGGCCTTCGTCCTTCTCTTGTACCTGCGTGTAGTAAAAATGGTGCCCCAAGGGGCTCAGCAAACGCTGCGTATAAACTCCGCATATACCGCGTGCTAGCTGGGGCACGCTGACTATTTGACGTCCACTAAACATACGGTTCATTAATTTCATACATACATGCTTTACATACATCATACAATCATGCTCAATACATTACACATTCCAAGGCAACAATACAATAGCACGCATCTTACTTACCTTCACAAGGTTAGCCAAATTATGCATCCGGGTTAATCGGAATGCTTTTACTCTTTTACTCATTACTTATTTTCTCTTACTTACACTTACTTGCTTTCAATTACTTTACTTACTCATTCTTACTTACATACTTATACTCAAGTTAAGTCGTCGGGACCTCCGGCCCTGGGGACTACTCCGCCCCACCTCCGGGATTTACTTGACTCACCAATCCGGGATGCTACCCACTTAAGGGATTTGGGCCGCGGACCAGTTTAAGAGTCAGGAATCGGATCCAACCTCTTGTGTCTCCTCATCCTCACGCATGACCGAAACTATATCGGACTTCTACTCATTCCAATTTAATTACCAATTTAAGTTAGATTGGTTAGCTTGTTAGGAATAAGTTAGAAGTCCAAGCACAATCACAATCGGTCACAGTACAATATAACATACATACATGCATTCATATTCATCCATACATTTCATGAATTATACAAACTAAGATTTAAGAAAAATATTCACAACATACAACACTACATATTCACAAGTATGCATAGTAACTTCGATTCGTGCATTTATCTTATTTGGTGATCAATTAGCACACAACACACAAATCAGAGTGACCAAGATAGCATACGGGGCATGAGGAATTCATACCGTTCACCGTTGTACGTGTTTCCAAACGTTCTTCCGGTGTCACAAATCAAATCCTATTTTATACATATACAATTGAATGATTAATATAGCCATCATTAACTTAACTCATTACTCTTACGTTTACTAATCCATACTTACTAAGTCTCTGCATTTCCAATACTTACATTTTATTTGTTTACTCCTAATTACTTAACAATGGTATACTTACATTTATATGCGCATATGTATAGGTGGGTATACATACATACATATATATAATTATTATTTAATTAAATTAATTTTTTTTTGAATGACTCGACCGACCTTACCCAGGGTCGGTTCCAAGGTCAGTCGAAGTCAGTAAGGAATTACGCTGGAAAATTACAGGGCCGACTGACCTTGCAAGTCCGGTCCCAAGGTCAGTCCATTCCAGTGAGTTACCTGGTGAAATTTTTAGCCCGACCGACCTTGCAAGTCCGGTCGCAAGGTCGGTCCATTCCAGTAACTTACTCGACGGAAAAATTTTGAGTCGACCGACCTTGCAAGTCCGGTCGCAAGGTCGGTCCATTCCAGTAGGTTACAGACGGGAGAATTCTCTGGTCCGACCGAACTTGCAAGTCCGGTCGCAAGTTCGGTCCATTCCAGAAGCTTTCCCGTCTTTATAAATCTGGGCTCGACCGACCTTGCAAGTCCGGTCCCAAGGTCGGTCCGACCTAGTATTTGCATTTTTATTTCTGTTTTCAGTCCCCTCTTTTACCCATTACTTCCCCATTGTTCCTACACTTAATCCCACACGTTTTACCACTAAATAAACCTCCTAATACACCTTAGTTCATTCATTAACTCACTACTCATTCTCATACTAATTTACACACTTGTTTTCCAAACTTCATTTTGACACTTACACTAGTTTCTTCCCTTATTACATTATGCTACAGATTTTGACTCTAACACTCCTCTTCTATATCTCCCTCTTCTATTGACATTTCTAACACTCCTAATGCATTTAGATTGCATTATCCACCTCTCTCAACTTACCCTCCATCTTTCTCTATTAAAATCTGTTACAACACATATTAGACACCTAGTTTCTAATACACTAAGTGTTCTATTCCTAGGTAAATTTTGCCATAACCTCCCCTATAAATTTTATACTCTCACCACATTGTTTATTCACATATTATTACCCACTTCACCTGTTTTCAATAGCATCAATATACAAGTGAAATACCCCAAACCTTGGTGTGATGGTTAAACATTAAAACATGAATTATTAAGACTAAAAAGAGTCTTAGAAACACTAGTAAACAAATTTAAACAAAAGCAAACACAAAATGTGCTTTAAAGTCAATAAGAGCTAAAATGTGCTCTAAGCTTGGAATAGGCTTGGGTAAGACCTAATGAACTTACCAAGACCTTATATATGTATTAATGAACACATTAAATCAATTACCAAAGAAAACCAAGCTTGAAAACAAGTTAAAACACAAAATGTGCTTTAAGAAGTCTTAAAGCACATTTTTGAAAAATTGTCTTGTAAATGAGTTTTGAGTGGCTAAATGTCCATCATTACTCTTAAATATATATGTGTACTATATAGTATCACATTTGGGTGGCTATATTAATGGGAAATCAAAATTTCACTTCTAAGTGCCTTGTTTTGGTGAATAGTGCTTTTTATAAGCTAGTTTATAACATATGTTGTATTAAGTAATTAAATTGACAAACAAAGACTAAAATACCCTCATTATATATAGGGGGCCGGTTTTCTAAGTGTGGTGACTCACCACTCTCTAGTTGATATAATAAGTAAGTAAAGAAAACTAATTAAACTTACTTTTTACTTTATTACTACAAATATCTCTTAAAAGCAAATTCTATCTCATTCTCTCTTTTCCTTCCTTCATTTCCCACGGTCACAATCTTCTTCTTCCTTCCTTCTTGCTGCTCTCTCTCGGTAATACTACTACCACCATAGAAACTCCACCTTTGACCTCTTGCTAAATCAAGCTCACTTGTCCAAATCAAATTCTAAGACCACCAATCTCTTCCTCTCATCAAGCTCTTCATTCCTATCTTCTCAAAACTCCAAGAGCCCCATTTCGGTGCCAAGGTGTTCCACCATTGAAGGAGCTTGAGCTTGTATTTTGACATATTGTTGATCTCCTTTGCTTCTAGGTAAGGAATCTCAAAGAAAAATCATGTTTCCTCCATGTTCTTACCTTGACCGAAAATACACATTGATATAGCTCTTTGTGTGACCTTGTTCTAGCTTCATTTCAACTCTTCATGGACTAGGTGGAGTCCTCTCTTGTTATATATTCAAACTCTCTTCAAAGATCAAGGTAAAATAACTACATTAATGTTTTTTTTGAAACAATGTAAAATTAGGGTTTACAATGAGATGAAGCTTATAGCTTGAATACTCATGATGGTGTTTGTATATTGTTTAGAACTTGACAAGGAATCAAAACACCATACGGTTTTGTAAGGAAACAAGAAGGAAGTGTTTTGGAAAAGAGGTAAATCTACTAACCTAATGTTGTTTAATGCCTTAGGAGAAATGAGCTTATAAATGCTTATTAAAACTACCTAAAGAGCAAATGGTGAATGACTTAGAAAAGTGTTCTCAAGGAGACTAGTAAAAGGCATATGTGTGTTGGGTGTATTTGCAGGTCAAAGGCAAATATATTGTGGAAATTCAGTGTTTAAGATTTAAGCACCTTAAGGGCCTAAGAGCCATGCATTTTAAGGGCCTAAGTGCCATGCAATTTAGGTTATGCTTTATATTGTAATGTGGTGTGATTGGAGTAAAGTTTTGTGTGGGAGAGTGTTCTTGGTGATTCTAGATGTTCTTGTGTGTTTAATGGAGAAAACAAAGTGTTTAGGTTGAGTAATGTTCTAGGAGAATTCATGTAAAAATTTAGGTAAGAATCAAGAAGTTCCAAGTGTTTACATAAGGTTTGGTGAGTTAGAGGTGTTAGGAAAGGACTAGGTGTTTTACTAGAGAAGATATAATGTCTTAAGTGTCCTAGGGTGTGACAAGGACTTAGGCATGAGCATGAAGTTTTAGTATGTACCAAAGTCATCTTGGACTTAGGAAAAGACTTAGGCAAACTTTGGTAAAATAAGGAGGAAGTGCAAGCTTAGAAAAAGAGATTTCAATGATGACATAAAGAGTTTTAGTTTGTAAGAAATGATGTTTAAGTAATAATGTTGTGTAGAAGATATGTCTTGGTATAATGATTAAAATAGACAAGGAATACCACTTAGAAACTTAAGGAGAGGATACTATAAGTGTTGGAGGCCTTGGGGAAATTTGGTTAAGTGTTTAAAGGCTTAGAAATTGGAGTATAATGCCTTGTCCGAACTTCCGTCCGGATGTGGAAGTTCGGACAGGCCCTGTTGGGTAAAGAAATTCTCACTCGCGAACAGTGTCCGAACTTGGGAAGTCCGGACACATGTTCGGATGTACCCACCCATCCTTAGGATTATCCTCGAACTATGTCCGAACTTGGGAAGTCCGGACACATGTTCGGACGCACGGATTTCTGTCTAAATTTTTCTCGGCTCACGTCCGAACTTCCGAAGTCCGGACATAAGTTCGGACGTGTGTCTGTTTTCTGTCTAAAATCACGGCTTGCGTCCGAACTTGGAAGCTCGGACACAAGTTCGGACAGGCCACTGTATGGACCAAAAATTATTGTTTTAAGATGGGAATTGTTATCTAAAAATAGTAGTTGGTTAGTAATGATATAATAAGGATATATAAGACATGTTAGGTGGGTTTTAAAGGCAATTAAAAGGATGAAAAGTTTTAACAAGTGTAAAATAAAAATAAACTAGTAATGTTGAGTAGATAATGTTAATAATGGACTAGTGCGTTAATTAACCGACGTTACTAATGTGTTTAGGATTCTCTCAAGGTGGAAACGAAACGAGGCAAGGACCAAGGTATGGTTTTCTTGCAGTCTGTTGCCTACCGGTTTACACCGGCTTGGATGTTGTTTGTTTTCTGTGTGTTACGACCTTATAAGATTAAGGCATGAAAAGAGTTTATAGTTGTTATACATTAAGATGTTGTAAGGTTGTGACTCATTTCCCTTGGTTGCCTAACAAGACCTAAATAATTGCTTGTATGTGACTTAACAAATATTGTGTGATGGATGGGAGTCGATATCATATCCGGTTCGGCTCTCTTGGTGTATGTATAGGTGGTATACCAATTTGGTTTCTACCTTCCCTTAGCTTATCCAAAGCTAGTTACTGACTCACGTCGGGCCATAGGGGCATACGCATGTTAATTCGGTGTGCTTGGGATTACTATATCCGACACACCTTGGGTATAAGTTAACCGTTCTATATAACTGGACGGTAACGAGGTTGGTAACGAGCTTAACATGGGATTGGTAAAAATCTCTAGGCTCACATGGTATACTAACTATGGTGGAAGGTTCCTTGTGAGGACCGATTTTATGGTGTTGTGTATTGTTATGATGCTATGCAATTTCCCTTGCTATGCTATGGTTATATATATATATGTTGGATGTTCTAAAATGAATGCCATGTTATTATGACAATTGGTTGCGCGTATCCCGGTAGCCGATGGGCTGCGCGTTAGCCATACCAGCAAAGGTTGCTGACCCCCTCGGGGGCTCCATATTTTATTGCAGGATGAGGATCGAAGAAGCAGAGTGGCTCTAGGTCCTAGGTCGTTGATGTACTTTTGGCTATGTTGGTTGTTGAGCCCGGGATGCGCCTGTGCTCCCGAGGCATTACATTTTGGTACCGTTTGTTAAATACTGGTGGATGTTTACGGTTGGAGGTGTGTTGTAAATTAAATACTCGGTATGGTTGGCTATGTTTATATATGGATGTTAGATTCTATGCTCGGGAGTCTGATCATCAGACCGATACACTTGTACTTATTCTGCCTAGTTAACCACGTGGGTGGTTAACGGCGTTGTAACACCAAAGCGTTTAGTTATTGTTTGGTTGGTTATTTCCGCTGCGATTTCGGTAGTTGATAGGGCGTTGTAGGGGTGTTACAAAAAGTGGTATCAGAGCGAAGTATCGCTCTGATGACTAGAATACCGAGCTTAGGGATATACCGAGTTAGGAAACCTAGCTACAGATACCTAAGTGAACAGATTTGGAAAGGTTAACCACTAACTAAGTGTGGAATTACCTGGTTGTCGGGAAGATGCTATAACCATTGGACCGATAAGTGTGCAAGCATAATGCTAATGAAATGTTCATATGAATTCAGATGGCAGGTAGACCACGAGGTAGAGGCCGCGGGCGCGGTACTGGAGATTTGGGTGACCAGGGCGATGATACTACGGCACAGACTATGGCTGAGGCAGTTGCAGCCGCCGTAGCCCAGTTGGTACCCGATCTGGTTGCTGCTATACAGCAAGGGCAACAGCCCGGAGTTCAGCCACCACCACCACCGCCACGAGAGACCAATTGGGTCAAGGCGTTGGCTGATCTTAGACCGCCATCATTCAATGGGGAGACTGATCCTCGAAAGCTGGAGGCGTACATCTCCGAACTGGAGACCGCCTACGAGACCTTGGCAGCCTGCTGAAGCTAAGGTCCGTCTTGCCGCTTACTACTTGAAGGGTACGGCACAGAGTTGGTGGAAGTTGGTGAAGAGGACAGGATGGCTGATCCTGAGTTTGGTTGGAGGGAGTACACGGCTCTACTGCGAGCCAAGTACTACCCGTACATGTGCAGGAGGCCAAGCGCCTCGAGCTGGATAGTCTGAGGCAGGGGGATAAGATGTCGGTTGATGACTACTACACCGCATTCACCGGCCTTATCCCCGTTACCAGACCTTGGGTATTCGAACCGGGTGTTGGTGAACCGGTTCTACAATGGACTGAGCCACCGTCTCCGCTATGGGATGGGGCCAGCTGAGTATACTACCTTGCAGGTAATTGGAGTACTTTGTTGTGAATCAATCTATACCTTGAGTGAATGTTAATGTGAGTTGGTAAGTTGTTTTTGCGGGGCATGACATCCTAAATTCAGGAGTGCTATCATGCCGCTGCTAAGGTTGAAATTACCGTCCGTCTGAGGGACGAGGAGAATGCGCACAAGCGCAAGGCCACCAACGAGGGCCAGAGTCAGCAAGGGTATGGGGGAGGAAAGAAAAAGAAACCCTACCCTCAGCCCCAGAAGGGTCAGTACCAGGGTGACAAGGGCCAAGCCCAGACCACCACAGCTGATGAGCCACTGAAGCTCACGTACGCGTATGCGGCGAAGCCTCTACGCTCCTACCCGCCTAAGGGTAATTACTTAACCATGTGTATTTAGTTGAGGTGTATATTGTCAAGATGGGAAGTGAGTATTGATTGTGTGTTGTTATAGCAGCTAGCGCGGGTTCTGGACCGGAGCGCCACTTTTACTGTAAGTGGTGCAATGGAGACCACCCCGGCAAAGACTGCAAGGGGAATGATGTGAGGTGCCGTCACTGCCAGAAGATGGGGCACCGTGAATTTGAGTGTTGGACGAACCCCAACAGCAGGAACTACAAGCCAAAGGGGCAGTGGAAGGGTAATACTACCACGACCACTGAAGGCCCGAAGGCGATCATTCAGCAGACTTCTGATAAGAAGTACACTGAATCCCAGAAGGGGAAGGCTACGGGGTCCGGCAAGGCCGCCCTGAATGTGGTGGACCGGTCTGAGGCACCAGGATCCTCTTCGAGACCAGGTACCGCCTAAACTGTTAAATGAAAAAGTGATTGCTTACCGCATTTCATGCATGAGTGTTAGCAAGTCTAAGGGTATAAACATATAAGTAAAGAGTTAGAATATAATGTGGAAAACACCTAAAGTTAGGCAATTTGAAACTAGGAACCTTCAATATTTTATCCAATCCCGCCCACACCAAACCCTGAAGAGACCACCATCAGCATCACCGAATTCCCACTGGAGCAATGTCAGGTTATCCAACCAGGTATGATACTCTTAAATGGATACCTGACACCAGAAGCACAAATCCACATCATCAGACGTTGCAACGAACTTGGAGCAGCACCAGGAGGTTTCTACACACCTGAATACCCGAGCGGTTCGAAGATGAAGCTAAAAATGATGTGCATGGGTAAGGACTGGAATCCCTACACCAAGTCATATCAGGATGTATGAGCTGAAGACGGAGCAACTGTACCAGGCATACCTGAGGAGTTCCTTGCGGTTGTTAACCACACCGTGGGAATTGCTCAGCAGCTTGAATCGGAACCGATTCCGAACGTGGAAGCAGACTTATGCATTGTGAACTTCTACCAGAAAGGTGGACGGTTAGGGTTACACCAAGACAAGGACGAGTCACCCGAGTCTCTAAGTAAGGGAGTACCCGTGGTGTCTTGGTCCATTGGTGATACCGCTGTGTTTATGTACGGCGAGCAGAAGCGTGGTGATCTCGCAAGGAAGCTAGTGTTGAAATCAGGTGATGTATTAATCATGGGAGGACAATCAAGGATGTTATACCACGGTATCAAGAAGATCAAATTGAATACCGCACCATCGACAGTGGTAAATGCCACACATCTGAAACCCGGACGTTTGAATTTGACTTTCAGGCTGTTTTGAGCCTTGTGTAATCATGTAATGTATTAAGCCAATGGTTTGATAAAGGAGCTATATCTAGCCATGTCTACAATGTAACCAACTTATGGTGTAAAGACTATGTTAATGAATAAAGGAATGTTGTTTTGGAGTGTATCAACGTGTTGTTACTACCGTATACTTATGAGTTTGCCAATGAATTAGGCTGTGCACTCGGAACGGGAGGTATACTGAGTGTCTGCAATAAGGCAGAAGCCGGCAAGAGCGGCACAATCCTCACCGGTACCTTTCCAGTGAATGGCGTGGACGCATCGATCCTGTTCGACTCTGGAGCCTCACACACATTTATTTCGCTAGCATTTGCGAAGAGACTGGGGTTAGACGGTGAAGAGATGCCAGACTTCGTGGTTACTCTCCCGTCGAAAGAGCGGATCAGGTGTACCCGCTACTACCGAGATGTTGTTGTTCGAATTATGGATGAGGAGTTTCCGATCGACTTGATAGAGTTCGACGGACTAGGTTTTGATGTGATTGTCGGGATGAACTGGTTGGAGCGGTACAAGGGTAGAATCCTATGTGCCGAGCATCGACTGCTTCTTAGGAGTCCATCTGGGGTTACTATATCATACCGCCAGAGGCCCAGGGAGCCTTCGACACAGATCATCACCGCCATGGCCATGTATCGAGAGTTGCGACGAGGAAATGATGTATACCTCTGCTATGTCCAGGACATAGAGAGAGACCCTGAGTTTAGCCCAGATGTGCCGGTAGTGTCGGAGTTTCCTGACGTATTTCCTAAGGAACTGCCGGGCATGCCGCCAGCACGAGAGGTTGAGTTTGAGATTGATCTAGTTCCGGGCACCGGACCCATTGCGAAGGCACCTTACCGTATGGCTCCAGCAGAGATGACAGAGCTCAAGGAGCAGCTGAGAGACCTACTCGACAAGGGCTTTATCCGCCCTAGTGTTTCACCATGGGAAGCGCCGGTTCTCTTCGTGAAGAAGAAGGATGGTAGCCTCCGCCTATGTATTGATTATCGGGAGCTGAATGCTGTTACGGTGAAGAACCGTTACCCTTTACCACGCATCGATGATCTATTTGATCAGCTGAGGGGAGCATCAGTATTCTACAAGATAGACCTACGTTCCGGATACCACCAGATTGCCATCCGTGATAGTGATATCAAAAAGACAGCATTCAGAACTAGGTATGGGCATTATGAGTTCACAGTTATGCCGTTTGGCTTGTCAAATGCACCAGCAAAGTTCATGGACTTAATGAACCGTTTGTTCCAAGATCAGTTGGACAAATCAGTGGTAGTCTTCATCGATGACATACTTGTGTATTCGAAATCGAGAGGTGAGCATGAAAGCCACCTGAGAGATGTATTGCAGACATTGAGAAAGAATCAGCTGTATGCTAAATTTTCTAAGTGTGAATTTTGGTTGAACCAAGTATCATTCCTTGGACATGTGATTTCTGAGGCCAGGATCGCTGTTGATCCAGCAAAGATAGATGCAGTGCGCACCTGGCCTAGGCCGAAGACAGTTACCGACATCAGGAGCTTCCTTGGTCTGCAGGTTATTAAGGAGGTTTGTGAAGGACTTCTCCAGTGTCTCGAAGCCGATGACTTCCTTGATGAAAAAGGATGCACCATTCGAGTGGACAGTCGACTGTGAGAGAGCTTTCATGAGTCTCAAGGATGCTCTGACATCTGCACCGGTTCTGACATTACCATACGGTCCAGATGGTTTTGAGGTCTATTGCGACGCATCAGGCAGGGGTATGGGTTGTGTGTTGATGCAACACGGGAAGGTCGTGGCTTATGCCTCCCGACAGCTGAAGAAGCATGAGGAGAACTACCCTACCCACGACTTAGAATTGGGGGCCATAGTCTTCGCACTGAAGATATGGCGACATCATTTGTATGGGGTAAGCGTGACAGTCTATTCCGACCACAAGAGTTTGAAATACTTGTTCACTCAGAAAGAGTTGAACATGAGGCAGAGAAGGTGGGTTGAATTCTTAAATGATTATGACATCAATTTACAGTACAAGGAGGGTAAGGCAAATGTGGTAGCTGACGCATTGAGTCGCCGAGCACACTCTCTCCATTCGCTAGTCTCTCATACTGGCTTGGTTGAAGAGGTGTGGAGTGCTCAGATGACGGATCAGTATATGGTGGAGATTAGACAGAAGCTTATTGATGGCACATTCGAGGGTCAGAAGTACGACTTCAGACTCCCCGATGATGACCTGATTAGGCTTAATGGCCGGTTGTGTATACCGAGGAGTAGCGCTGAGCTGAAGGAGCGCATACTGAGTGAATCCCATTGTTCTACGACATCGATTCACCCCGGAGCTTCAAAGATGTATAAAGGTATGAAAAGATATTTTTGGTGGACTGGAATGAAAAAGGATGTGAATGACTATGTGTTGAGGTGTCTCACTTGTCAGAAGGTCAAGTTTGAGCACCGACGGCCTGGTGGTATGGTGCAGCCAATGCCAGTGCCGGAGTGGAAGTTCCATGACATATCCATGGACTTCGTGGTAGGGCTTCCGCCTACAAGGGGAGGTCTGAATATGATTTGGGTGGTGGTAGACCGACTGACCAAGGTGGCTCGATTCATACCGATGAAGAACACCTGGAAATGCTAGCTTGCAGAGCTCTCGACAAAGAGATTGTAAGAATCATGGGGTTCGAAAACGATTGTATCTGATAGAGATACCAGATTCTTATCCAGATATTGGAAGTCACACGAGAGGCACTAGGTACTGAACTGAAATTGAGCACAGCGTTTCACCCACAGACAGATGGTCAGAGTGAGCGCACCATCCAGACACTTGAGGATATGCTACGTGCATGTGCACTTGACTTTCAGACCAGCTGGATTGATAAGTTACATCTGATCGAGTTTAGTTACAACAACAGTTACCATGCTTCGATCAAGATGTCTCCCTTCCAGGCATTGTACGGTAGACCATGCCGCACACCTTTATGCTGGGATGAGTCGAGTGAGACGGTCATTATAGGACCAGAGTATCTGGAACAGGTTCAGGCAGAAGTTCGCCAGATCCGGGCTAACATGAAAGCAGCTCAGGATAGACAGAAGTCGTACGCTGATGTGCGCAGACGTGACCTGGAGTTCGCCGTAGGCGATCAGGTATTTCTTAGGGTATCCCCCATGAAGGGAGTATTTCGTTTTGGCCAGAAGGGCAAGTTGAGCCCGAGTATGTGGGTCCTTATGTTGTGACGGAGCGGATCGGCCCGGTAGCTTATAGACTTGATCTACCCGCCGAACTGGGCAAGGTACATGATGTATTTCATGTGTCCCAGTTGAAGAAGTATATGTCTCATCCGTCTCATGTGCTTCAGCCGGAAAGGCTAACCTTAGAGCCAACCATGCGATCAGTGGAGACTCCGGTACGGATTCTGGATACTAAGACTCGAGACACTCGCCATAAGTCCGTGAGACTGGTGAAGGTCCTCTGGTCTAACCAGGACGTTGAGGAGGCCACTTGGGAGCTGGAAGAAAAGATGAAGGCGAAGCACCCGTCATTGTTTGCTTCTTAGTGTTTATATGTATAGGGTACGGGGCGTACCCCTTTAAGGGGGGTAGAGCCGTTTCGGTTATGGTTGTGTACGACATGTATATGTATACATTGTCTATGTTATGTTACAGACCGTTGTGTGTGAATAGTATTATGTGGTTTGACCTTGAGTCCGTTGTGGTGTAAGAATGATGGTTGTATTGGAAATGATGTTTTGGAAGTATTGTTTTTATAAGTGTTCCCCATGTTCTAATAGTAAGATATGTGGGAAGTATGAACTTTGGGGACAAAGTTCTTTTAAGGGGGTAGATTGAAATACCCCAAACCTTGGTGTGATGGTTAAACATTAAAACATGAATTATTAAGACTAAAAGAGTCTTAGAAAACACTAGTAAACAAATTTAAACAAAAGCAAACACAAAATGTGCTTTAAAGTCAATAAGAGCTAAAATGTGCTCTAAGCTTGGAATAGGCTTGGGTAAGACCTAATGAACTTACCAAGACCTATATATGTATTAATGAACACATTAAATCAATTACCAAAGAAAACCAAGCTTGAAAACAAGTTAAAACACAAAATGTGCTTTAAGAAGTCTTAAAGCACATTTTTGAAAAATTGTCTTGTAAATGAGTTTTGAGTGGCTAAATGTCCATCATTACTCTTAAATATATATGTGTACTATATAGTATCACATTTGGGTGGCTATATTAATGGGAAATCAAAATTTTCACTTCTAAGTGCCTTGTTTGGTGAATAGTGCTTTTTATAAGCTAGTTTATAACATATGTTGTATTAAGTAATTAAATTGACAAACAAAGACTAAAATACCCTCATTATAATATAGGGGGCCGGTTTTCTAAGTGTGGTGACTCACCACTCTCTAGTTGATATAATAAGTAAGTAAAGAAAACTAATTAAACTTACTTTTTACTTTATTACTACAAATATCTCTTAAAAGCAAATTCTATCTCATTCTCTCTTTTCCTTCCTTCATTTCCCACGGTCACAATCTTCTTCTTCCTTCCTTCTTGCTGCTCTCTCTCGGTAATACTACTACCACCATAGAAACTCCACCTTGACCTCTTGCTAAATCAAGCTCACTTGTCCAAATCAAATTTTAAGACCACCAATCTCTTCTCTCATCAAGCTTTCATTCCTATCTTCTCAAAACTCCAAGAGCCCCATTTCGGTGCCAAGGTGTTCCACCATTGAAGGAGCTTGAGCTTGTATTTTGACATATTGTTGATCTCCTTTGCTTCTAGGTAAGGAATCTCAAAGAAAAATCATGTTTCCTCCATGTTCTTACCTTGACCGAAAATACACATTGATATAGCTCTTTGTGTGACCTTGTTCTAGCTTCATTTCAACTCTTCATGGACTAGGTGGAGTCCTCTCTTGTTATATATTCAAACTCTCTTCAAAGATCAAGGTAAAATAACTACATTAAGTTTTTTTGAAACAATGTAAAATTAGGGTTTATAATGAGATGAAGCTTATAGCTTGAATACTCATGATGGTGTTTGTATATTGTTTAGAACTTGACAAGGAATCAAAACACCATACGGTTTTGTAAGGAAACAAGAAGGAAGTGTTTTGGAAAAGAGGTAAATCTACTAACCTAATGTTGTTTAATGCCTTAGGAGAAATGAGCTTATAAATGCTTATTAAAACTACCTAAAGAGCAAATGGTGAATGACTTAGAAAAGTGTTCTCAAGGAGACTAGTAAAAGGCATATGTGTGTTGGGTGTATTTGCAGGTCAAAGGCAAATATATTGTGGAAATTCAGTGTTTAAGATTTAAGCACCTTAAGGGCCTAAGAGCCATGCATTTTAAGGGCCTAAGTGCCATGCAATTTAGGTTATGCTTTATATTGTAATGTGGTGTGATTGGAGTAAAGTTTTGTGTGGGAGAGTGTTCTTGGTGATTCTAGATGTTCTTGTGTGTTTAATGGAGAAAACAAAGTGTTTAGGTTTAGTAATGTTCTAGGAGAATTCATGTCAAAATTTAGGTAAGAATCAAGAAGTTCCAAGTGTTTACATAAGGTTTGGTGAGTTAGAGGTGTTAGGAAATGACTAGGTGTTTTACTAGAGAAGATATAATGTCTTAAGTGTCCTAGGGTGTGACAAGGACTTAGGCATGAGCTTGAAGTTTTAGTATGTACCAAAGTCATTTTGGACTTAGGAAAAGACTTAGGCAAACTTTGGTAAAATAAGGAGGAAGTGCAAGCTTAGAAAAAGAGATTTCAATGATGACATAAAGAGTTTTAGTTTGTAAGAAATGATGTTTAAGTAATAATGTTGTGTAGAAGATATGTCTTGGTATAATGATTAAAATAGACAAGGAATACCACTTAGAAACTTAAGGAGAGGATACTATAAGTGTTGGAGGCCTTGGGGAAATTTGGTTAAGTGTTTAAAGGCTTAGAAATTTGAGTATAATGCCTTGTCCGAACTTCCGTCCGGATGTGGAAGTTCGGACAGGCCCTGTTGGGTAAAGAAATTCTCACTCGCGAACAGTGTCCGAACTTGGGAAGTACGGACACATGTTCGGACGTACCCACCCATCCTTAGGATTATCCTCGAACTATGTCCGAACTTGGGAAGTCCGGACACATGTTCGGACGCACGGATTTCTGTCTAAATTTTTCTGGCTCACGTCCGAACTTCCGAAGTCCGAAGTTCGGAAGTTCGGACTGTTTTCTGTCTAAAATCACGGCTTGCGTCCGAACTTGGAAGCTCGGACACAAGTTCGGACAGGCCACTGTATGGACCAAAAATTATTGTTTTAAGATGGGAATTGTTATCTAAAAATAGTAGTTGGTTAGTAATGATATAATAAGGATATATAAGACATGTTAGGTGGGTTTAAAGGCAATTAAAAGGATGAAAAGTTGTAACAAGTATAAATAAAAATAAACTAGTAATGTTGAGTAGATAATGTTAATAATGGACTAGTGCGTTAATTAACCGACGTTACTAATGTGTTTAGGATTCTCTCAAGGTGGAAACGAAACGAGGCAAGGACCAAGGTATGGTTTTCTTGCAGTCTGTTGCCTACCGGTTTACCGGCTTGGATGTTGTTTGTTTTCTGTGTGTTACGACCTTATAAGATTAAGGCATGAAAAGAGTTTACAGTTGTTATACATTAAGATGTTGTAAGGTTGTGACTCTTTCCCTTGGTTGCCTAACAAGACCTAAATAATTGCTTGTATGTGACTTAACAAATATTGTGTGATCACTAACAAGTGCTAATCGGGGGGAATGAGGAGTCCGGTTGTTCCGGCCACGCGTGTGATGGATGGGAGTCGATATCATATCCGGTTCGGCTCTCTTGGTGTATGTATAGGTGGTATACCAATTTGGTTTCTACCTTCCCTTAGCTTATCCAAAGCTAGTTACTGACTCACGTGGCCATAGGGGCATACGCATGTTAATTCGGTGTGCTTGGGATTACTATATCCGACACACCTTGGGTATAGTTACCGTATAAACGGTACGGTGAACGAGGTTGGTAGAGTTTAACAAACTGAATGGATACATGTAACGTAATACATGGTATCTATGGATGGTAATGGTATACTCATGGTGGAATTGTGAGGACCGATTTTATGGTGTTGTGTATTGTTATGATGCTATGCAATTCCTTGCTATGCTATGGTATATATATATATATATATATATATATATGTTGGATGTTCTAAAATGAATGCCATGTTATTATGACAATTGGTTGCGCGTATCCCGGTAGCCGATGGGCTGCGCGTTAGCCATACCAGCAAAGGTTGCTGACCCCCTCGGGGGCTCCATATTTTATTGCAGGATGAGGATCGAAGAAGCAGAGTGGCTCTAGGTCCTAGGTCGTTGATGTACTTTTGGCTATGTTGGTTGTTGAGCCCGGGATGCGCCTGTGCTCCCGAGGCATTACATTTTGGTACCGTTTGTTAAATACTGGTGGATGTTTACGGTTGGAAGGTGTGTTGTAAATTAAATACTCGGTATGGTTGGCTATGTTATATATATGGATGTTAGATTCTATGCTCGGGAGTCTGATCATCAGACCGATACACTTGTATTTATTCTGCCTAGTTAACCACGTGGGTGGTTAACGGCGTTGTAACACCAAAGCGTTTAGTCATTGTTTGGTTGGTTATTTCCGCTGCGATTTCGGTAGTTGATAGGGGCGTTGTAGGGGTGTTACAACAAGGCTCCCATACACAATTACCAACGCTAAACACTCTTAAAATTCCTGCACTCAACATTCAATTCCCAATCTGTTTGTGACAGTTTTTAAAATGTCTTTAATGGTTTTAAAAAACTTACATTCTCTTATACATTACTCTACTACACAATACCATTTTCTTACTAAATTCAAACTTCAAATCTGTTACACATACATACATATACACTACAACATTATAAATTGTTACTTCTTCTACTTAGTTCTTTTTTCTCTTTCTTTTTTCCTCCTCCTCTCTCTCACTCATTACTAAAACCAATTCTAACACTACAACCCATACATATACATATTTCAATACACCACACTAACCTTAAACATTATTTGAGTTCTAATGCACATTCTAGAGTTTAGGAATCTCATTACCTTGCAAGGGTATATGTAATGCTTGGAGTGGCTCAAGAACAATGTTTCCAACTCCACTAACAAGCCAAAATCGGCTGGGTACAAAGGAACCAAACAAGGGTTTAGCTTCAAATCTCGTTTTGCCCACAAGGCTAGAAAAATGATGAAGTTTCAAGAAGATTTTTACCTCAATGGAACAAGGAGAAGGAGGTGGTGCTAATGGTAGTCTTGAAGCTCCAAATGGGACATACCCATAAAAACAAAAATGTTGGTTTTCGAATTTTGAAAGGATGGAAATGTAGCTCTTGATGAGAGGATTCCAATGGTATACTTTTTATAATTTTTGGAAGAAGTTCAAGGGAGTTTCAAGAGGAGAGAAGATGGTATTTTGTGAGGCTGCTCTTTTCTCCATGGATGACCGATGAGGAAGAAGAAGAAAAGAGAGTGAGTGAGGGTGAGTGGTATTACATGAGTGAAGAGAATGAAATGGGAGAGAGAGTGTGAGATAGGTAAGTAAAGTGGTGTTTTACTTTTTGCTTTTAAATTCTTTTGTCTTTTGTTAATGAAAGGAGAATAAAAGTGTGTGAGAGAGAGAGGGGTGTGGGATCGGACACACACAGAACCCATAAGGGTTTTAAAATTGTATTTACAATATTGGACACATAAGTTGTGTTATTTATGTTTCTACTCCATAACTTCCCGTTTTTGACAGTTTTTTACTAATTCTCTCGTTTTATTGCTTTTATTGGTTCTAAAGCTTCACTAATATTTATTAATGATTATTTAGTTGACCATACTTGTTACGAGTCTTTTTGACCCGCTTAAAGACACGTTTTCCCGGTTACCTCGAAAAACGCGCTTCAAGGTTCGGTAATGCTTTTAAACCGTTTAAGGGTCTGTTTTCTTCGGGATTTGTTCCCTTATGATTATTTATACTTAATTAAGCTTCCAAATTATTTTTAGTCTAATTAATCACTATTTTAATTACGGGGTATTTCAATCTACCCCCCTTAAGAAACTTTGCCCTCAAAGTTGCTCAAGGTTAATAGTTTAATAATTCTACCCATTAGGCAAACCAATTGCACTAATGTGTCTTACTACACCTTTGAGGTGTTTACTTCCTTCATATTGCAAACATACACACTTCAAGCATCATACACAATTCGCATACACAATCTAACATTTCCATACATATCATTCCGCATTCGCATTACACAGATACATTACACATTGTACATACACATCCATACACAACATTACACATACATACACATACGTTCCGCACTACATGTGCCATACAAAAACTATTACAATACCTACACACTATGCAATGCTTACCCCGAAGCAATGCAAAAGCAAAAGGGCTCTACCCCCTTAAAAAGGGGTACGTCCTGTACCCGTATTAATAAGTGCTAGACTCTCTAGTCTATGAACAACTGTGGGTACTTAGCCTTCATGGCATCTTCCAAATCCCATGTCGCTTCTTCGACATCATGGTTAGACCATAGGACCTTCACCATTCGTATAGACTTATGGCGAGTGTCTCTGGTCTTCCTATCAAGGTTTCTCACAGGGGTTTCAACATATCTCATTGTCGGCTCGATGGATAGTCTCTCGGGCTCCAGCACATGAGAAGGATCGGCAATATACTTCTTGAGTTGTGACACATGAAATACATCATGGACACGCCCCAAGTCCTCAGGTAATGCTAACCTGTAGGCTACGGATCCAACTCTTTCGGTAATAGTGTATGGCCCTAAAATTTTAGGCTAAGCTTGCCCTCTGACCAAAACGGAAGACACCCTTCATAGGTGAAACGCGCAAGAACACTTGGTCGCCCACGGCGAACTCAAGGTCGCGTCGTCTCACATCCGCATAGGATTTCAGTCTATCTTGGGCTGCCTTCATGTTAGCTCGAATCTGCTGAACTTCAGCTTGTACTTGCTCAAGATACTCCGGTCCTATGATGACCGCTTCACTCGACTCATCCCAACACAAGGGTGTACGGCAAGGTCTACCGTATAGAGCTTGGAAAGGCGACATCTTAATCGAGGCATGATAACTATTATTGTAAGAAAATTCGATAAGATGAAGCTTGTCTAACCAACTCCCCTGAAAGTCCAAGGCACATGCCCGAAGCATGTCCTCCAGTGTCTGGATGGTCCTTTCTGTCTGACCGTCGGTCTGAGGATGGAAGGCGGTACTCAACTTCAATTCCGTACCCAGCGCTTCCCGTGTAGCTCTCTAGTATCTCGAAAGAAATCTGGTGTCGCGGTCAGATACAATTGTTTTCGGGACTCCGTGATGTCTGATAATCTCCTTGTCGAATACCTCAGCTAGCTTCACTACCTTCCGGGTGTCCTTCATCGGTATGAATCTGGCAACCTTGGTAAGGCGATCGGCTACAACCCAGATCATGTTGAGTCCTCCCCTGGCAGGTGGGAGTCCTACAACAAAATCCATGGAGATATCATGAAATTCCACTCCGGAACTGGCATCGATTGTACCATTCCGCCCGGTCTACGAGGTTCAAACTTACCTTCTGGCATGTTAAGCATCTCAATACAAATTCTGTCACGTCCGATTTCATTCCAGACCACCAGAAGTACCTCTTCATGTCTTTGTACATCTTGGAGGCTCCTGGATGGACTGACAATGTAGAACTGTGTGACTCTCGCAGGATGCGATCCCTTAGCTCAGCATTGCTTTGGGGGACGCATAGCCTGCCATTCAACCGAATCAAACCATCTTCATGTAGCTTGAAGTCATACTTCTTCTTCTCAAATGTACCTTTCTCAATCTTTGTCTGATTTCGGTTAGGTAAGGGTTGCTCAACTGAGCGTCTCGCACCTCATCTACCAAGCTAGAAGAAGCGAGTAGCGAATGGAGCGAGTGTGCTCGACGGCTCAGGGCGTCGGCTACAATGTTTGCCTTCCCTTCCTTATACTGTAGGTTGATGTCATGGCCTGAAAGAAACTCCATCCATCTTCTCTGTCTCAGATTCAGTTCTTTCTGCGTGAATACATACTGTAAGCTCTTATGGTCGGAGTAGATGGTGATGCTTACCCCATAGAGACAGTGTCGTCATATCTTCAAGGCGAAGACAATGGCTCCTAACTCTAAGTCGTGAGTCGGGTAATTCTCCTCATGCTTTTTCAGCTGGTGGGAGGCATAAGCTACAACCTTACCATGCTGTATGAGTACGCATCCCATTCCTTTGCTTGATGCATCACAATATACCTCAAATCCCTCTGTGCCCTCTAGAAGAGTAAGGACGGGCGCTGAGGTCAATGAGTCCTTTAGTTTCTGAAATGATAATTCGCACTCGTCTTTCCATACAAACGGTGCATCTTTCTTCATCAATGTAGTCATGGGCTTAGCGACTTTCGAGAAGTCCTTTACAAATCTCCGGTAGTAACCGGCTAGACCAAGAAAGCTCCGAATGTCGGTAACAGTCTTTGGTCTAGGCCATGATCGTACAACTTCTATCTTAGAAGGGTCAACTGAGATACCTGCGCTCGAGATGACATGACCAAGGAATGATACCTGATCTAGCCAGAATTCGCATTTAGAGAACTTCGCATACAGCTGGTTCTCGCGCAATGTCTCAAGCACTTTCCTCAAGTGAGTTCATGTTCCTCTGCTGATTTTGAGTATACAAGTATGTCGTCGATGAAGACAACAACTGAAGTGTCCAACTGCTCACTGAATAGACGGTTCATGAGGTCCATAAATTTAGCTGGGCATTTGATAAACCGAATGGCATCACCGTGAATTCGTAGTGGCCATATCTTGTACGGAATGCCGTTTTCTCAAATGTCTTGTTCCTTGATTGCAATTTGATGATACCCAGAACGGAGGTGATCTTGGAGAAGACTGATGCTCCTTTCAGCTGGTGGTGAATAGGTCGTCGATGCGTGGCAATGGGTATTTATTCTTGACTGATCTCGCAAAGAAGCTACTTCTGAAATCGGGAGATGTGTTAATCATGGGTGGGCAATCAAGGATGCTATACCATGGCATCAGAAAGATCAACTGAATACCGCACCGTCGGCAGTGATCAATGCCACACACATGAAACCCGGACGTTTAAATTTGACTTTCAGGCAGTTTTGAGCCTGTGAATCATGTATTGTATTAAGCCAGTGGTGTGACAAAGGAGCTATGTCTAGCGATGTCTACAATGTAACCAATTTATGGTGTAAAGACTGTGTTAATGAATAAAGGAATGTTGTTTGGAGTGTATCAACGTGTTATTACCCAATTTATTAGTTTGCCAATGAATTAGGCTGTGCACTCGGAACGGGAGGTATACTGAGTGTCTGCAATAAGGCAGAAGCCGGCAAGAGCGGCACAATCCTCACCGGTACCTTTCCAGTGAATGGCGTGGATGCATCGATCTTGTTCGACTCTGGAGCCTCACACACATTTATTTCGCTATCATTTGCGAAGAGGCTGGGGTTAGACGGTGAAGAGATGCCAGACTTTGTGGTCACTCTCCCGTCGAAAGAGCGATCAGATGTACCCGCTACTACCGGGATGCTATTGTTCGAATCATGGATGAGGAGTTCCGATCGACTTGATAGAGTTCGACGGACTGGGTTTTGATGTGATTGTCGGGATGAACTGGTTGGAGCGGTACAAGGGCAGAATCCTATGTGCCGAGCATCGACTGCTTCTTAGGAGTCCATCTGGGGTTACTATATCATACCGCCAGAGGCCCAGGGAGCCTTCGACACAGATCATCACCGCCATGGCCATGTATCGTGAGTTGCGACGAGGGGAAATGATGTATACCTCTGCTATGTCCAGGACATAGAGAGAGATCCAGAGTTTAGCACAGATGTGCCGGTAGTGTCGGAGTTTCCTGATGTATTTCCTAAGGAACTGCCGGGCATGCCGCCACCACGAGAGGTTGAATTTGAGATTGACTGGTTCCGGGCACCGGACCCATTGCGAAAGCGCCTTACCGTATGGCTCCAGCTGAGATGACAGAGCTCAAGGAGCAGCTGCGAGACCTACTCGACAAGGGCTTTATCCGCCCTAGTGTGTCACCATGGGGAGCGCCGGTCCTCTTCGTGAAGAAGAAGGACGGTAGCCTCCGCCTATGTATTGATTATCGGGAGCTGAATGCTGTTACGGTGAAGAACCGTTACCCCTTACCACGCATCGACGATATTTGATCAGCTTAGGGGAGCATCAGTATTCTCCAAGATAGACTTACGTTCCGGATATCACCAGATTGCCATCCGTGACAGTGATGTCGAAAAGACAGCCTTCAGAACTAGGTATGGGCACTATGAGTTCACCGTTATGCCGTTTGGCTTATCAAATGCACCAGCAAAGTTCATGGACTTAATGAACCGTTTGTTCCAAGATCAGTTGGACAAATCAGTGGTAGTCTTCATCGATGACATTCTTGTGTATTCTAAATCGAAAGGTGAGCACGAAAGCCACCTGAGAGATGTGTTACAAACTTTGAGGAGAAATCAGTTGTATGCTAAATTTTCTAAGTGTGAATTTGGTTGAACCAAGTATCATTCCTTGGACATGTGATATCTGAGGCCGGGATCGCTGTTGATCCGGCAAAGATAGATGCAGTGCGCACCTGGCCTAGGCCGAAGACAGTTACCGACATAGGAGCTTCCTCGGTCTGGCAGGTTACTATAGGAGATTTGTGAGGGACTTCTCCAGTGTCTCGAAGCCGATGACTTCCTTGATGAAGAAGGATGCACCATTCGAGTGGACAGTCGACTGTGAGAGGGCTTTCGCGAGTCTCAAGGATGCTCTGACATCTGCACCGGTTCTGACATTACCAGACGGTCCAGATGGTTTTGAGGTCTATTGCGACGCATCAGGCAGGGGTATGGGTTGTGTGTTGATGCAACACGGGAAGGTCGTGGCTTACGCCTCCCGACAGAAGAAGAGCATGAGGAGAACTACCCTACCCACGACTTAGATTGGGGGCCATTGTCTTCGCACTGAAGATATGGCGACATCATTTGTATGGGGTAAGTGTGACGATTTATTCTGACCACAAGAGCTTGAAATACTTGTTCACTCAGAAAGAGTTGAACATGAGGCAAAGAAGGTGGGTTGAATTCCTGAATGATTATGATATCGATTTACAGTACAAAGGAGGTAAGGCAAATGTGGTAGCTGACGCATTGAGTCGCCGAGCACACTCTCTCCATTCGCTAGTCTCTCATACTGGCTTGGTTGAAGAGGTGCGGAGTGCTCAGATGACGGATCAGTATATGATGGAGTTAGACAGAAGCTTATTGATGGCACATTCGAGGGGCAGAAGTACGACTTCAGACTCCACGATGATGACCTGATTAGGCTCAATGGCAGATTGTGTATACCCAGGGGTAGCGCTGAGCTGAAGGAGCGCATATTGAGTGAATCCCATTGTTCTACTACTTCGATTCACCCCGGAGCTTCAAAGATGTATAAAGGTATGAAAAGATATTTCTGGTGGGCTGGAATGAAAAAGGATGTAAATGACTATGTGTTGAGGTGTCTCACTTGTCAGAAGGTCAAGTTTGAGCACCGACGGCCTGGTGGTATGGTGCAGCCAATGCCAGTGCCGGAGTGGAAGTTCCATGACATATCTATGGACTTCGTGGTTGGGCTTCCGCCTACAAGGGGAGGTCTAAATATGATTTGGGTGGTAGTTGACCGACTGACCAAGGTGTCTCGATTCATTCCGATGAAGGACACCTGGAAAGTGGCAAAGTTGGCAGAATTATTCGATAAAGAGATTGTAAGACATCATGGTGTACCAAAGACGATAGTATCTGACAGAGATACCAGATTCCTATCCAGATATTGGAAGTCTACACGAGAGGCACTTGGTACTGAACTGAAATTGAGCACGGCGTTTCACCCACAGACCGATGGTCAGAGTGAGCGCACTATACAGACACTTGAGGATATGCTACGTGCATGTGCACTTGATTTTCAGACCAGCTGGATTGATAAGTTACATCTGATCGAGTTTAGCTACAACAACAGTTATCATGCATCGATCAAGATGTCTCCCTTCCAGGCATTGTACGGTAGACCATGCCGCACGCCATTATGCTGGGATGAGTCGAGTGAGACGGTCATTATAGGACCAGAGTATCTTGAGCAAGTTCAGGCAGAAGTTCGCCAGATCAGGGCTAATATGAAAGCAGCTCAGGATAGACAGAAGTCGTACGCAGATGTGCGCCGACGTGACCTGGAGTTCGCCGTGGGCGATCAGGTATTTTGAGAGTATCCCCCATGAAGGGAGTATTTCGTTTTGGTCAGAAGGGCAAGTTGAGCCCGAAATATGTAGGTCCTTATGTTGTGACGGAGCGGATCGGCCCGGTAGCTTATAGACTTGATTTACCCGCCGAGCTGGGCAAGGTACATGATGTATTTCATGTGTCCCAGTTGAAGAAGTATATGTCTCATCCGTCTCATGTGCTTCAGCCTGAAAGGCTAACTTTAGAGCCGACCATGCGATCAGTGGAGACTCCGGTACGGATTCTGGACACTAAGACTCGAGACACTCGCCATAAGTCCGTGAGACTGGTGAAGGTCCTTGGTCTAACCAGGACGTTGAGGAGGCCACTTGGGAGCTGGAAGAAAAGATGAAGGCGAAGCACCCGTCATTGTTTGCTTCTTAGTGTTATATGTATAGGGTACGGGGCGTACCCCTTTTAAGGGGGGTAGAGCCGTTTCGGTTATGGTTGTGTACGATAAGTATAAGTATACATTGTCTGTGTATTTTGTGTCTGAATGGTATTATATGGTGTGGACCTTGAGTCCGTTGTGGTGTAAGAATGATGTAAGGTTGGTAATGATGGTTGGAAGTATTGTTTTTATAAATGTTCCCGTGTTCTAATAGTAAGATATGTGGGAAGTATGAACTTTGGGGACAAAGTTCTTTTAGGGGGGTAGATTGAAATACCCCAAACCTAGTTATGTTGTTCAAACACCTAAATAGGGTGTAAACAAGACTAAAAAGAGTCTTAGAAACCTTAGTAAACAAATTTAAACAAAAGGAAACACAAATGTGCTTTAAAGTCAATAAGAGCTAAAAGGTGCTCTAAGCTTGGGATAAACTTGAGTAAGGCCTAATGAGCTTACCAAGACTTCATTTATATACTAATGAACATATTAAACCAATTACCAAAGAAAACCAAGCTTGAAAACAAGTTAAAACTCAAAATGTGCTTTAAGAAGTCTTAAAGCACGTTTTTGAAAAATTGTCTTGTAAATGAGTTTTGAATGGCTAAATGTCCATCATTACTCTTAAATATATATGTGTACTATATAGTATCACATTTGGGTGGCTATATTAGTGGGAAATCAAAAATTTCACTTCTATGTGCCTTGTATAGGTGAATAGTACTTTTTATAAGCTAGTTTATAACATATGTTGTATTAAGTAATTAAATTGACAAACAAAGACTAAAATGCCCTATACTAATAAAGGGGGCGGTTTTTATAAGTGTGGTGACTCACCACTCTCTAGTTAAGGTAATAAGTAATTAAAGCAAACTAAGTAAAACTACTTTTTACTTTATAACATAAATATCTTCTAAAGCAACTTCTATCTTCATTCTCTTTCTTTCCTTCATTCCACGGTTTGCAAAACCTCTCTTCTTCCTTCTTCTTGTTCTCTCTCGGTAATACCACATATCACCATGGAAGTTCCAACTTTGACCACTTGTTAAATCTAGCTCACTTGTCCAAATCAAAAACAAATACCACCAATCTCTTCCTCTCATCAAGCTCTTCATTCCTATCTCTCAAAACTCCTAGAGCTCCATTTCGGTGCCAAGGTGTTCCACCATTGAAGGAGCTTGAGCTTGGATTTCTACATATTATTACTCTCCTTTACTTCTAGGTAAGGAATCTCAAACAAAAATCAAGTTTCCTCTTGTTTTTGTCATGTCCGAAAATACACATTGATATAGCTCATTGTGTGACTTTGTTCTAGCTTCATTTCAACTCTTCATGGACTAGGTGGAGTCCTCTCTTGTTGTATATCCAAACTCTCTTCAAAGAACAAGGTAAAACAACTACATTAATGTTTTTGAAACAATGTCAAATTAGGGTTTACAATGAGATGAAGCCTATAGCTTGAATACTCATTATAAAGTTTGTATATTGTTTAGAACTTGTCAAAGAAGCAAGTACTCTATTGGTTTTCTAAAGGAAACAAGAAAGAAGTTATCTTGCAAAAAGAGGTAAATCTACTAACCTAATGCTATTTTAATGCCTTAGGAGAAATGAGCTTATAATGCTTATTAAAACTATCTAAAGAGCCAATGGGAATGACTTAGTAAAGTGTTCTCAAGAGACTAGTAAAGGGCATATGTGTATGTTGAGTGTATTTGCAGGTTAAAGGCATATATATTGTGGAAATTCAGTGTTTATGATTTAAGCACTTTAAGGGCCTAAGAGCCATGCATTTTAAGGGCCTAAGTGCCATGCAATTTAAATTGTGCACTATGTTGTAATGTGGTGTAAATTTGGTGAAATTATGTATGTGAGTGTTCTTGGTGATTTTGGATGATCTTGTGTGTTTAAAGGAGAAGGTAAAGTGTTTGGCTTAGTAATGTTCTAGGGGAACCCATGTCAAAAATTAGGTAAGAAGCAAGAAGTTTAAGTGTTACATAAGGTTGGTGAGTTAGAAAGTGTAGGAGATGAATAAGAAGTTCATGATGTTTAAAGGAATTTGGTGAACTAGGAGACATACTATAGTGTAATAAGGACTTAGGCATGATCTTGAGATTTAAGTAGGTACCAAAGTCACTTTGGGACTTAGGTAAATACCTAGGCAAACTTTGGTAAAATAAGGAGAAGTGTACACTAGGAAAAGAGTTTCAAGAAGGAGATAAGGAATTAGTGTGAGAGATGATGCTGGGAGATGATGTTAAGTTAAGGAGAAAGCATTTTGGGATAGTAGTTACCATAGGTTGAGAACACCATCTAGGAACCTAGTATAAAATAACATAAGTGTTAAGGAATTTTACAAGGAAATAAGTAAATGTTTTAAGGAATTAGAAAATGAGTTTCATGGATGTTGTATGTGGATGTAAGGTTACCAAATGTTGCTAGGAAGCATTAAGAGGCCTTAGGAGAAGTTGGTGAAGAATTGGCAAGTTTAGGTAAGTTAGTAGGCGACCGACCCAGGGGCCGACCCAGTTTGTGGGTCGGTCGAGTCTCTGTAAAATGTTAGGAGATGTTCGGTGACGGTCCGACCCAGAAGGGTGGGTCGGACATGGGTCGGTCGAGCCTCTGTAAAATGTAAGGAAAATGTTCGCACATGGACCGACCCAGAATGGTGGGTCGGACATGGGTCGGTCAAGGTAAGTTTTTCAGACCCGAAGACCACTGGGAGGGTCCGACCCAGTTGTGGGTCGGACGGTGGGTCGGTCGGACCAAAACATGTAAAAAAAAAAAAAAACAGAAAAGAATGTGACTTATGTAGTTAACCCTAGGGTATTAATGAAGGTAACCTAGGGTAAGATAGGCATTAAAACATGTCATACAAGCATGTTGAATATATAGTAAGTGTGAAGTTAAATAATTAATTAACCGACTTACTAATGTGTATAGGATTCTCTCAAGGTGGGACGAAACAAGGCAAGGACCAAGGTATGGTTTTCTTGCAGTCTGTTGCCTAACGGTTTACACCGGCTTGGGTGTGTTTGTTTTCTGAGTGTTTACAACCTTATAAGATTAAGGCATGAAAAGAGTTTACAGCGTTATATTATGATGTTGTGTTATTATGACTCCTTTCCCTTGGTGTGTCTAACAAGACCTGAATGTTGCTTGTATGTGACTTGACAAAATGTTTGTGTTACTAACAAGTGCTAATCGGGGGGAGTGAGGAGTCCGGTAATCCGGCCACGGTGTGATGGATGGGGGTCGTTATCATATCCAGTTGGCTCCTAGGTGTATGTTTAGGTGGTATTCCAATTTGGTTTCAACCTTCCCTTAGCTTATCCAAGCTAGTTTACTGACTCACGTCGGGCCATAGGGGCATACTGTGTTGTTTGGTGTGCTTGGGATCACTATATCTCGACACACCTTGGGTTTAAGTCAACCGTTCAAATAACAGGATGGTGATGAGGTAATTAACGAGCTTGGGGGAGATTGGCAACAATCTCTATGCTCATGGTATGTACTAACTGTGGTGGAAGGATCTTCATGTGAACCGTTCTTGTGATGGTATGTATTGATGATGTGATGCTATGCAATTTCCCTTGCTATGCTATGGTATATGTGTATATATATGTTGGTTGTTCTAAAATGAATGCCATGTAATTATGACAATTGGTTGCGCGTATCCCGTTAGTCGATGGGCTGCGCGTTAGCCATACCAGCAAAGGTGCTGACCCCCTCGGGGGCCCCATATTTTATTTGATTGCAGGATGAGGATCGAAGAGGCTGAGTGGCTCTAGGTCCTAGGCGGTAGATATACTTTTGGTTAAATAGGTTGTTGAGCCCGGGATGCGCCTGTGCTCCCGAGGCGTACATGTTGATACCCTGCTATACAGTTATGGATGATTATGTTTGGAGATGATTGTAAATTAAATACTCGGTATTGTCGGTTATGTATATATATGGATGTTAGTTACTATGCTCGGGAGTCTGATCATCAGACCGATACGTTGTTATTTATTCTGCCTAGTTAACCACGTGGGTGGTTAACGGCGTTGTAACACCTTTGTTAGTTGTTGTTTAGTTGGTCATTTCCGCTGCGACTGTATTTATTGTTAGGCGCGTTAGTAGGGGTGTTACAGGGAGTCACTCAAGGGAATCCATCAGCCACATTCGGGGATGGCGGAGAGCACTGCCGTTGGTGCACAGGTTCGACCGGATCGGTCATTTAATTATCCAGGGCCATAAGGTCAGCTGGTAACGGTTCCATTGGAACCCAGGGGACTATCGTCCATTAATAAGTTATTAAGGGTTGTCTTGACATGACGCCTGAGGTGGAAATTAATTGGAAAAGGTTAAGTGATTGGTTTAAAGGATAAGGGCCAGGTGGACAACTAACAAGTAAGGTTTAATACGCGTATCTTGTTTGGTTATTGTTATAGTATATTAATGTGTGATTATTGGTTATCGTTATGGATTATTGATGTGTGGTTATTAGAGTTGTGTACTATTGTACATTGGTGTTTATAGGTGAATTGTTGTGTGATTGTTTAATGTTTACTGTTATTATTGTAAACCGGTATTTTATGTAATGAATCTAATATCAAAATGGCTAAAACGACTTAAGGAATCTAGATGATATAAGACTACATTTAGCATACCAGCATTTCGATTGCTGAGCCCTTCAATGGGCCAAACATTCCAGGTTATTAAAGAAGACTCAAGCCTGTAACACCCCTACCGCTAATACCATCATTACCGTACGATACTTACCTTCGCAGCGGATACTCCATACACAACGGCGGGTGTACAATGCCGTTAGTCACCCACGTGACTAACTAGGCGAGTTACAATACTACATACTATCGGTCTGATGAATTGAACACACCGAGTATCTACACAATACATTACTTTCTCTTGCATACTCAACCATAATCAATACAACTCCAATACAATACTATCCGAGTCTACTACAATCCTTAAATTACCTATACAGCTTGGAACTTCCAATTCCCAATACATTACAAATTCAATCCCTATTATACAACTACCCATGCTTACATAGCAGTCCCCGTCCTACTCTCTCAAATGGTGGTCAGCTTCGAGTACCTGCACACTAAAAATGTTCCCCCTAGGGGGTCAGCTTACGCTGAATATGAATTTTGCATATACCGCGTGCTTGTTGGAGAAATATGTGACTACTTCTACCACATAGGCAGTGTACCTAATCGTTTTGCGGGATAGTGGATTCGTGGGGTTGTCGTACTCTTGGGGACCTCGCTGTGGATAACTGATAGTGGATTAAATTTACTGAGACTTCTAGTAAATAGATTTTATCGTTTTTTTAAGGAGAAGAAATAATTGAAAACCTAACCTGAACAAAAACAAAATAATAAAAGTAGAAATTATAAATCTTTTTGTCTTTTAAGAAAACATCCCGGGTTGTTCTGCTCACCTATTTTATCAATTATATTAATATACACTTTACCACTTAAGTAATAAACTCAGAAACTATAAATAATTCGTTGACGACTAAGTCTAACGAACCCTAACCAGTTGCTAGAACTAGCAGCAGACTAATGCTCTAATCCGGACACAACCAATCGCATAAAGAACAGCTTCTATTTGAGACTAATTAACCTATAGGCCGGATCAGGCTTCTAGCTGTTAATCAGGTTTATCTTCCCACGTCTTGTTATCTATCTCAGCTCTCGCATGTTGATTAGAAAAACTACAAATATTGCTTTAATAATTAGCTAGAGAATTAAAGCACATGAAGGACAAGAGTAAAACTATTACTTTTAGATAAAATCATAGTGGCAAGCTTAACATAACATAATTATATAAAATAGGCTCGCATCCCAAACCTGGGAGGGCTTAAGTTTATTAATTAAACATAACTATATATAACAACATTTTAACAAAATAAGAGAAAGGGTAGAGAAAACTCCAGCTAGCAAGTTGACTCTGAATCCTAGCTCCGCCTCTGTATCCACGTCGTCCGTAATAATAATACTAATTAATGGCAGTGATGTGGTGTGGTGGTAAAACAAATAAAAATGGAGAAAACGGGGAAAAGAGGAATGGATGTGGTCGTATGGTAGTGGAGAACGTACGTGGTGAGCTTTGGATTTGAAGAAGGGATGAAAAATACTGAAGGGAAAGTAGCTTATTTATAGGAAAGGTGGAGAAGTGTGAATGGAATAAGATAGGTGTGAGTTTGGTGAAGACGGTGCTGACTGACTGAAGCTCTGGAGCAAGATGGCGGTGGAGTTGGTGAGCAGATCCGCAAAAATAGCAGCAATTGATTGCAGACAGAGCGGGCGTCACGCGTGAGTGAATTAAGGTAGGCGCCGTCTGCAATTAATGAAGGAGCAGTTCGACTGCGGCGCCGCGAACGAAGAAGCAAAAACGGAGAAGAAAACTGTTTTGGTGCAATTTTTAGACATGTCCGCCTAGCTGTCCGCGTAGGATGGGGCGGACACACTTGTGTTCTTGCCGTCCGCCTCTCAGTCCGCCTTGTTGTCCGCGCGGAATCATGTGGACCTCTCTTGTCTTGTCCGCCTTTGTGACCGCCCGAAATCAAGCGGACGCGCCTCTATTGTCCGCCTTCGTGTCCGCCCGACTCTTCATGCGGACATAAGCATGTTCTCTATTTTCACGCGATGTTCAAGCTGGTCCAGATTCTTCGTTATAAGTCCGTTTAACTCGTCGTTTGTTGCGTTAGAAAGCTCATGAGATTATCTATCCATTAACATGGCTTTTTCCTACATTTAAACATATAATACATCAGTTCATACCAAAACATAAATCTAGGAAAATCGTAAGATAAGTGAGAAATATTACTTAAAATACTGCAAATTAATAAGGTAATTAAACCCTTAAAAGTCTATATATTTCGCACTTATCAAACTTCCTCACACTTATCTTTTGCTTGTCCTCAAGCAAATAAAGAACAAACTTTCTCTAAGGTCACAGTATCAAACTCCGGGATTCAACAATCGTGGAAGGAAATCAAGCTAAATGGCAATCAAAAGAATAATCCTGCTCTTAGATGTAGGTTTTTGTAAACAGTGAAACAGAAATTTTTTAATAAGAGCATGGATAAGTTAGATTGTAAAAATTGAACATAGATTAGCTCGGAACCTTCCACCAATTTCTTTTCTCTAACCCTTGGATGACAAGGGGTGTGAAGTAACACCTTATTCCGTGATACCTTTCAACACCACGTACTCATGATCAAAATATGAAAAATTGCGACAATCATTCAGCATTAAGAGTTTTGCATTTTCATGTCATTTCATTTTTTTTTGCACATTTGTTCATCCCCTAGACTTTTCTCTTCACCCATGTAGCGGCTTTGGGCCTTCTATCCCAGATCACAAGACCTTAGGTAGATGGGTGATGAGGCACCCCAAGGACTTAATAACCGAATGAAGAGGCCTGTTTTGGTTCAGAAAACTTCATTATATGATCAGAGGAGTACCTTGCCTTATCCTTTTCATACCAACTTTCACCTAGTCCCATGATTACCGAGCTAAGGTAGTTTAATTTCCACAATCAGCTTATCCACCAGATTTCAGTGATAATAGATTAATTTTGAAGAAAGAATTTGATACATACAAACAACGTCAAGCAGAACGATTCTTGAGGTTGTCATCAGGCTTGATCTCAAAAACTTCCACAAAAATTTTAGCCCGAAAATTCAACATGTATTGGCATTTAGAGAAGCTTACTATCATAATTAGAGAACAATAAAAATCAAGTGTGGCATTAAGCACTACTGGCATATTTTCACCACATAGGCAGTGTACCTAATTGTTTTGCGGGATAGTGGATTCGTGGGGTTGTCGTACTCTTGGGGACCTCGCTGTGGATAACTGATAGTGGATTAAATTTACTGAGACTTCTAGTAAATAGATTTTATCGTTTTTTTAAGGAGAAGAAATAATTGAAAACCTAACCTGAACAAAAACAAAATAATAAAAGTAGAAATTATAATCTTTTTGTCTTTTAAGAAAACATCCCGAGTTGTTCTGCTCACCTATTTTATCAATTATATTAATATACACTTTACCACTTAAGTAATAAACTCAGAAACTATAAATAATTCGTTGACGACTAAATCTAACGAACCCTAACCAGTTGCTAGAACTAGCAGTAGACTAATGCTCTAATCCGGACACAACCAATCGCATAAAGAACAACTTCTATTTGAGACTAATTAACCTATAGGCCGGATCAGGCTTCTAGCTGTTAATCAGGTTTATCTTCCCACGTCTTGTTATCTATCTCAGCTCTCGCATGTTGATTAGAAAACTACAAATATTGCTTTAATAATTAGCTAGAGAATTAAAGCACATGAAGGACAAGAGTTAAACTATTACTTTTAGATAAAATCATAGTGGCAAGCTTAACATAACATAATTATATAAAATAGGCTCGCATCCCAAACCTGGGAGGGCTTAAGTTTATTAATTAAACATAACTATATATAACAACATTTTAACAAAATAAGAGAAAGGGTAGAGAAAACTCCAGCTAGCAAGTTGACTCTGAATCCTAGCTCCACCTCTGTATCCACGTCGTCCGTAATAATAATACTAATTAATGGCAGTGTAACACCCCAACCGTTAATCTCATCATTACCTCTTAAACCTTCTCTAATTACTCTTACTCGCACAGCGGAACTCTAACTTACAAAGAGGGTGAAACAACGCCGTTAGCCACCCATGTGGCTAACCAGGCCTTCCTTACATACCGTAACGGTCTGATGAACTGGAACAACCGAGTACTTCATACAAATACAATAATCATTTCACTTCTTTACTATACCGAGTCTACATTATACGGATGCCGATAACATACTCGGACTTACACCTCATTCAAATGCATAAGTAATTACAATCTAACTACCCATGCTCACTGCAGTCCCCGTCCTACTCTCTCGAACGGTGGTCAGCTTCAAGCACCTGCACACTAAAAACGTTCCCCTAGGGGTCAGCTTACGCTGCGCATGAAATTCGCATATACCGCGTGCTAACCGCGGTACGCCGACTACTTTGGGTCGGATATACATGGAGTCCATTTTAATCAAACAACATGCATCATGGCAATACATATATATGTATATCACACAAGGAATCTACATCCAATCACGGAACATGATTCCTAACTAACATAACAATGTTGTTAGTGGTAAACGGTTACCCTTAGGCATTGAGGGTTATTCCTCACTATGCCTTGTTTACTTATTCAATACCTCACCCGCTCTCTCGGGTTACTTATTCGTATACACGCCCATTCTCTTGGGCTACTCATTCTTATACTTACCCATACTCTCGGGTTGCTCATACATATACTCACCCCTTTCTCTCGGGTTATTTATACTCGTTAACTCACCCACTCTCTTGGGTTATTCATACTCAAGCTCTTGTAGATTCTCGAGACACTACAGGTCTCCTACGTCACGCTTGTTACTCTTAATACATACTCAAGCCAAAACTCATGGCTCTCGAGCATAGTCTTACTTCCCCGGTTTCGACCCTACTCTGGGTCTAGCATGGTGGGAAGGTTCAACTAGCTCCCGGAACTCTCTCTTAGTTCTAACTCTTTTTACATAGGTCCGACTACTCTCGGACTACTCACATTCCCATGTACTCCTCTCTCGGAGTTATAATTTATATCATGTATATAGTCTAGAAGCATCACTCTCGATGTTTCTAATGACTTAGGGAACATCACTCAAGTTTGGTTAATCTTAGGTTTAAGAGTTACCTTTACAATACATATACTCATACTTTCGGTTATATTCTTGTACCGGGTAAACCCTCTTATAGGAGGTCGACCATGTCTCAAGGGAGTTACTAATCCCCTAGGTCTCTTTTACCTTCCTTATAAGTTCACATTATTGGACTAACTTCAATCCTCTCGATGGAGGTTCATTTATCTCTCCACTCATATTATTTCGTGGATTGTTTCAATAAGGTTTTCTAACCGTTATCGGGTATTTACTCAACCCGTACATCTCCTCACGTTCTAGGGAGTTCATAAGTTTGCGTTATCGTTATACTTTAATCGATAGCTTGTGTGTGTTTGCAAATCACCATTGATCATGAGACTACCCGATCTACGGGTTTCTAGTCGATCACTACTCTCTATGAGTCGGTCTATGCACTATGTTAGACCACACCGGCATACAAGTATGTTAGTCATACAACACATACATCAAGGCATACATAATCAAACAAGGGATTATTTTCATGCTTTAATCTTGCTTAAGCCGGCAAACAAACACACAAATCAGAGTAACTCGGTTAGCATACGGGGCATGAGAAAATCATACCTTTCACCGGGGTTTTCACTTTTACCGTGTCATCTCACCGTCCTCGGGTCACGCACGACTCTCTGATAATGTTTCAAACATTATTATTAATACTAAGCTTATACGGAACATAATTAAATGTTACTCCCGTAGTTACCCGTTATCCCGTTATCTCGGTTTCACTTTTGTTACTTTAAGCCCTCACTTCTCAAGCACTTCTAACACTTCTAACACTTTAGGGCCTTTACATCTCACCAAACAAGGCCTTAACATCTTATAACATCATTAACATTCAATCCCCATCATTTAAGCCCTTTAAAACACTCTCTGTAGGTTTCTGGGGGTGGTCCGGGACTTGGTCCATACCCTAAGTCCCGGATCAATCACAAACTAAACCCTCGGCCAAAAACAATGCATGGTCCGGGACCTTGTACCTAGGCCAAGTCCCGGACCAATACTCATCTTAACTCTCGGCTGAATTTAGCAAGTGGTCCGGGACCTTGTACTAGACTCAAGTCCCGGACCAAACATGGTAGGCAACTCTCGGCCTTAATAAAGGGGGTGGTCCGGGACTTTGTCCATGGACTAGGTCCCGGACCCTGCTACAGATTTTACCGATTTGAAATTTCCAAATCTGTTACAGCTCCTTTCTTTCACCATTTGATTACCCAATCTTTCCCACTTATAATCTACATGTTTTAGCACTTAATTACCCTTCTTAATCATCCTAAACAAGCTCTTAACCTCCCTAAATCATGGATCAAACTCTCACTTAGTTCATGCACAAACTACACCATTTCCACTGTAATTTCCTTCTCTGTTACAGATTCTACTTCCTTGTTTCCTGATGCAGTTTTCAACCCTTCCTTACTTGCCATTCTAACCCCACACTTTGCCACAATCAAGGCCTTAGTTTTCCTAGACCAATTTTGACAGAACTCACCTACGTTCCAAGCATTCTCACCTCACCACAATAGCTCACAAAGCTCAGTTCACATCCCTGTTATATAAGCATAGAAATCCTTACAGCAGCACATTAATTCCCCTCGGTTATCACTCAACACTTGCTCAGTTTCTAAGCTTGTCTTGCATCCCCAACAACATTAAAACTTCCCCCATTCAACAAACAATATTGTAGTACCAATACCACCCTAACTCATGGTCATTATTTACGTTCAAACATGTTTACAGAGAACAAAACCATCTCAAGGTAAGCTCAATACCTTGTTAGTTTTCTGTTTTCTTTTCTCTTCTTCCTCCTTCTCCGGTTCTCTCTTTCTCTTCTTGTTTCCACACCAAACAGGGGTATATATTGCTATCTACAATCATACCCCAAACCACACATAACAAGTTTGTTTATTTTCCCACGTAACTCACAAACTAATATTTCACGAACTAGTTTAGGGCTTTAGCACTAAGGAGTTACCTTGTTCTCTTGAGTACCACCTTTGAATAGCAAGGCTAGCAAAAATATCACCCCTCTGTTAAAGACTAAAACCGTCTGAAAAATGGGGAAAATATCAACGTGGGGAATTTTGATTTTTGCATGAACAAGCAAGAAGATGGAGAGCTTGAGTTTATTTATACCTTAGAGTATTAAGGAGATGAAGGAGACTCTAAAGACCTCTTCAAACTTCAACAGAGGCTACAGTCAAGAAAATGAAGATGAGGGTTTTGAGTTTTGAAGGGTGGAAAATGTTGCTCTCGACAAGAGGAATCCAACGGTACCAATTTTGTGTGATTTGGTGGAGAATGGAGCAAGATAATGGAAGGAGAAGGTGGGTGCTGTTTGTTCGCTTAACAATCGCCATGGTGTGCAGAGGAAGAAGAAGGAAGGTAGCCAGAGGCTGGGCAAATCGTGAAATAAGAAAGAAATAAAGGAGGTGAGAGGTAAGTAATCACTTTTTACTATTTCACCTTTTTGCTTTATTATTTACTTGTCATCTCATGACTTAATAAGCTAACAAGCTAATTAAGTGTGTGTGTGTACTAATTAAAATCGGCCCCACACAAATACTTGCTGGTAGCGTTTTTCATTTTTTACAGAAACACTCGTTATTTTACCCGGTTTGGCACTATTCACTAACCGGGCCCGTTTTTCGGATTTTCTCGTTTCTTTATTTTTAATGGTTATTAAGCTTCCATTAATACTTAATTATAGTTATTTAATCAACTATAATTTTTACGGGTCCATTTGACCACTTAAAGTCACGTTTCGGGTTTTCTCGAAAAACGTGCTTTAAAACTCCGTTATCGTTTTAATCCATTATTTGGATTCGTTTTCTTCGGGAATCATTCCCGTATACTAATTAGGCCTAACTAAGCCTTAGGAATCCATCTCGGACCCTCTCGAGATCATATATCTCTTACACTCATTTAACGCGCATTTAGCGTTTTTCGCTTTTCAAGCGTTTTCTCTTTCTTTTGGTTTTATTCTTTTTACCAATACTCTTTAGGCACCATTAGGCCCTTAATAATTTTATTAGAGTAATTTAATCACCATTTTTAGATCCGGGGTATTAAAATCTACCCCCCTTAGGAACTTTGTCCTCAAAGTTGGTGAATCTAGATGGTTACTCTCATGGCGTACTATGCCAAGGTGATAATACATGTGTAACCTTACAGACTTCACAAGTCTGTCTCATTCCATACTACACATACCACACACATATCACAGCATGTATAGCAATCAAAAATACTCTTTTACTCTCTCCATGGAATCGGTCCGAAGACAAGAAGGCACTACAGTCCTCGAATCCATATTGAGTAATATACTACTGATCCCTCAGGTACCGGTCACGTTGAACACTTACTCTTTCTGGTTCACGCCGTTTCATGACAAATGGGCACTTACTCTCTCTGGCCCACAGTCCCTTCGGTTCTGATCAAAACGTTACAAAATATACACATCCTCAGGTACTCTGTTGAATCACTCAACACAGGGAACATCTAAGGGTACTCTCCCCCGTCCCGCTGCCTTTGGAAAAATTCACACACTGACACCGCCCCAACCGGTCACTTAGGACCGCCGCACGTACGGTGCAATGGTTTCAAAACCTGTACACGCCCACCGTTCTACCGGTCATCAAGACTTAAGGCCACAGCCATCGGCGGGTGATAGCGGTTTCAAAACCAGTTTCATTTCCATCTTCATACTTGAAGGAAATTCTTTTTCCAAAATCTGTTTAAAAATTCTTTTTAAAACATCACACAACTCCAAATCCGGTTCATGGTAGTTGTATCTTTTCTTAGCGTGATTACTTGTGACCACTATAGGGAGCTTCAGGAATCATCTAACCCTGATGTGATCAGCATCAGTGTTGAACTATCCTTCCACCCCAATTTGTGTTCGGTTCCCTTGATCGCTAGCAGATCAAGTTCCACCTCCCACGTCAGTTTCAAACAAACAGATAGTCAAACATTTTCGTTTTCTATCTTTTACTCTTCCTAGTTATATTCACGAAACAATTCGTTTCAATTAATCTCTAGTTCCTAGTACTTAGGTCATTTGTCATTCTCATTGCTTCACTACTTACTAGCTAGTATATCCATACTTATGGCTTCTTTTACTCAAATTGTTGCTCAATTAAAACACATAACATACAACTCCAAAGGATGGAACTCACTCCATCTATCATTCTCAAATAAAATCACCTAGGGAACTCACTCCCTCTTAGGTTACACATCGGTTTCATGCCGATTCATACTCATCATAACTCATGTCTAATCTCACTAGATATATACTATAGGGATTCTCATTCCCCAGGAGTTTCTCTACTCCTCTTTTCATAAATATTACATACTCGTTACTTGCATCACTCATGCACAACAATCATTATTACACAATGAATGGGTACATATGTTTATGTAACATAGGTTCCAATCATCAAAACAATTTCTTTTGTGCTATGCACATAGTAGTTTACGCACCAATACGTAAAACATACTCTAAGCGGTTCTCGCCCTACCCCCCCTTAAAAGGGTTACGCCCGCGTAACCAACCATATGTTATCACTGAACATTGGTTCATTAATTCAAGTATTATGAAGTGTTTTAACTTCAGTACGGTTAATTAACTCATAACCGGGTTCGGTTCTAGCCTCCAAGGCTTCAAGGGGTTTATGACATAGGTATACTTAACCCTGAATCACGGTCCACAAGCTTCTGCTGCGTGACCTGATAGCTAGAGCTTAATTCGCTCTTTGGTATTCTCAATGTATTTCAACCGTCGCTTGGTATCTCTTACCGTATGCGAATTCGATGAATTTTAGATTGTCTCTCCAGTTCTCTGGGAATCTATTTCGTATAACACTGTATACCTTTGTGATTATTCACATATTTTTCCCGACTTATTGTCGGTTGAGGTCAAGCTACTACTTAGCACGTAGTGCTTCCTCGTTTAATAGTGGCTCATGGATTATGTTTGTTTCTTGGTTCTGTACCAGAGTTCTCCATTCATACTACTCTGCGTTTTTCCACATATCGATCCTGAGACCTGTGGGTTATGGGCCCACGTTCTTTGTGCATCTTTGGCCAATGGCCGCACGGTTATCTCTCTAAATTCTCACTCAACAGGCTTAGTTGACATTTCTCAATTCCTGGCTCTCCCACTCGATCATTACCGCACAAGTGCAATACCAAAACACTCAGTCATACAGAGTGCAGAAGCGTAAACCCTTGACAGTAAATCTCTCATGAGATAGGAATGATCATGTCTTCTTTACCATATATACTCTTACTGCGAACCTTGTTCTATTCGTTACAACATTCACTTATATGGCATCCGCTACTACTTTAGCTGCCGCTCATGTACTCCCGCCATTTATACTATGGCTTGCCATTCATTTAGCTCAATGAAATACGTTACTCTTTAAAATCTCTCTGCGCACTTGCGCACTGCTTACTCTGCAGTTCATATTGCACACATACAATGTTTTACTACTCAACTGATTGCTCTCCGGTTTAGAATTACTGCTATCGAGGTTCCTCTTTATACTCTACTATTGTTCATATACTCATTGGCAATATACATATGCTCAAGTTTTACTACACCGCTCTAGCGGTTTCACATTACATACTTAGGTGGTAGCCTTTCTCTGGAGGATTCACGCAAGTGCCGCTCCATAGGCCCCATAATAACAAGTGGTATCCCCACTCTAAGGTAGTGGTTCATTCTCCACTGTTCCTCTTATACCTTTATGCATATGTTTTACAACGTTTAGATCTACAAGTTGCAGTTAGTTTACCGGCTTATAAGCCACATTGCCTCGCCATGCTCCATGCGGGCTGTTTATATAGGTTTCTTCCTCTCCGTATGCCATTAAATGGTTAGGAGGTATTACGGGGCTTTTCGATAAAATTGTCTCAACACACTTCCATACTTGGAAGGCCCTTTAAGTAACTTGATAGTTGTTTATGCCCTCTGGCAATCTAGGGTATCCCGTGTTACGAGGGATCCCTTCGGGTTCTACCCGAGTGTTAGCTTAAACACTTATGTTCTCAACACGATGTTTCGTTCAACTACTGTTGATTCCAGCACCCTTCTCGGATTGCTCCTGGGTGTTACTGAGTAATGCCATTACATCTGGCTTGTACTTATGGTTATGTTCGGTTGCGACTTCGCCTTGCGGCTATGTATAACTCAAACTATCCCGTTTAGGGTTGTAATATCTCCCGTTATTGGGTAGAGTATTAGTACTTTTCCTTTACCTACTTAATTAGGTCATTATTCTCTTAGTGAGATATGCTGTGGGAATTCCATCCCGTTTATCAAACATTGATATGATCAATTAAGGCATTCATCTTATTGCTTACACTGGTATCCATTCCAGTTATTAGGTATTTTCTCCTTGGTTCCTGAGACATATCTCATGTCTGTGCTTAATACTCTGTGCTTCTCGCACTTATTAACGCCTTATCCTTAGGTCCGTGACCTTACTGGATTCTAGACTCCCTTAACTCGGTAAGCTTCCTTGTGTTCTTCGATCATTCGAGGTGTCTACTGTCTTGGTTTGGATTGGCTCTTTCGTCCGTAGTATGGAGTGGGCTACTTCCCGTGTACCGTACTCTACTTGTATACATACATGGAGTATCTTATTGATACGTTACCACTTACCCGACTAACTCATAACTGGTCTGTCAGGCCCGCAAGCTCCTTTGGAGTGTGGTGTTTCCATGTCCCGTTTGTGTACACTTGTAGTGTCGGTCACGCCTAAGTGAAGTATTCTGTTGCCAACTCCTCTTATATGGTCCTATAATAACTTATCGTGGTTCTCTGGTTTGATTTTAAAATTTGGGGGTTTTTGGAAAATTTTATGTTTAAAGGAAAATTCGAGCTTTAAAAGCAAGCTCTTCATGACATTTCAATGCCGGCTGATTCTTACCCAGTCCAGCTTCTTGCTGGCCGGTATGTTCTTTATATGTGGTCAGGCCTTTAGACCTTTCCAAGGTTTCGTTCCAGAATTCATTAGGGTTTTTGTGGCTCTATATGGCTTCTCTTGCCATTTTGGTACTTGCTAAGTACTGGTCGCTTGTCAAAGCTCCTCTTAATAGTCCATTTTTACTGCACTTGCCGTGGCAAGTGCGCAGTACAGGCAGTTTTTAGGTTAACTAATACCGGTCACGGTATCGTTCACGTTGTATTTGGTAGCCTTGTCGGCTCTTCCTTGATCCTTAGTTGGATAACTACTCCTTAGAGCTGCTTCTCACTCATCTTGACATGACTGTCGTTCATTTAGGGTTCCTCCACTCTCGGGGTTCCTTAATTACTTTAATGTTTATGCTTTACCTCGTTGCTCGTTCCCACGTCTTTACTGTGGTTACCGAGGTTAAAGTCATTTAGGCACTACTTCTGTAGTCTTATTCGGGTATATCCCGTAGTTATGCTTGTAGCTGTCTAAGCTGTGCCCGTTAGGTATTGCAGCCTCTTCGGGTGTGGTAGGGTGGGTGTACCTACTCTCATCTAGGTTCCTAATTGGTTGGTATACCGTTGGTAGTATTATTTAACTATGACGGTCCGTAGACATGTGTCTCGGTTTTTGTTATTATCATTGCTTCTCATTAATCCGCCTTCTTGCACGGTTAGTGCTTTCTTCTTGCTACTGCTCGACTAGCTAGGTTCTCGCGACTGCTAAGCATGTCGCCCCAGGCTGCCACAAATTCTGGTCTCCTTGGATTAGGATGTCTCGTTCCTCGCCATTAAGTGCGGTTATTGTCGTTCCAACGGGATCCGCCTCCGGGGTTTCCGGTTCTCGGGATCTACTGCATGACAGGTTCTAGTTCATTTTGAAATAGTTTGTAAGTGCCAGATCGGGTTTCCCGTCTTTTGGCGTCTCTTCCCGAACTTTTAATACGGGGGTTGTAGAGGGCGGGTTTGGTATTGTAGGTATCCAGAACATACTGGTAGTTCCTATCTAGCACATCTCTCACGCTACCACTCAACCCATAGCCCTAAGTCTCTAATTCCTAACTCGGTATTTCCTAAGCTCGGTATTTCCAGTCATCAGAGCGATACTTGGCTCTGATACCATTTTTGTAACACCCCAACCGTGAATCTCATCATTACCTCTTAAACCTTCTCTAATTACTCTTACTCGCACAGCGGAACTCTAACTTACAACGAGGGGTGAAACAACGCCGTTAGCCACCCATGTGGCTAACCAGGCTTCCTTACATACCGTAACGGTCTGATGAACAAAACAGAGTACTTCATACAAATACATAATCATTTCACTTCTTTACTATACCGAGTCTACATTATACGGATGCCGATAACATACTCGGACTTACACCTCATTCAAATGCATAAGTAATTTACAATCTAACTACCCATGCTCACTGCAGTCCCCGTCCTACTCTCTCGAACGGTGGTCAGCTTCAAGCACCTGCACACTAAAAACGTTCCCCCTAGGGGGTCAGCTTACGCTGTGCATGAAATTCGCATATACCGCGTGCTAACCGCGGTACGCCGACTACTTTGGGTCGGATATACATGGAGTCCATTTTAATCAAACAACATGCATCATGGCAATACAATATATATGTATATCACACAAGGAATCTACATCCAATCACGGAACACGATTCCTAACTAACATAACAATGTTGTTAGTGGTAACCGGTTACCCTTAGGCATTGAGGGTTATTCCTCACTATGCCTTGTTTACTTATTCAATACCTCACCCGCTCTCTCGGGTTACTTATTCGTATACACGCCCATTCTCTTGGGCTACTCATTCTTATACTTACCCATACTCTCGGGTTGCTCATACATATACTCACCCCTTTCTCTCGGGTTATTTATACTCGTTAACTCACCCACTCTCTTGGGTTATTCATACTCAAGCTCTTGTAGATTCTCGAGACACTACAGGTCTCCTACGTCACGCTTGTTACTCTTAATACATACTCAAGCCAAAACTCATGGCTCTCGAGCATAGTCTTACTTCCCCGGTTTCGACCCTACTCTGGGTCTAGCATGGTGGGAAGGTTCAACTAGCTCCCGGAACTCTCTCTTAGTTCCTAACTCTTTTTACATAGGTCCGACTACTCTCGGACTACTCACATTCCCCATGTACTCCTCTCTCGAGTATATTATATTTATATCATGTATATAGTCTAGAAGCATCACTCTCGATGTTTCTAATGACTTAGGGAACATCACTCAAGTTTGGTTAATCTTAGGTTTTAAGAGTTACCTTTACAATACATATACTCATACTTTCGGTTATATTCTTGTACCGGGTAAACCCTCTTATAGGAGGTCGACCATGTCTCATGGGAGTTACTAATCCCCTAGGTCTTTTACCTTCCTTATAAGTTCACATTATTGGACTAACTTCAATCCTCTCGATGGAGGTTCATTTATCTCTCCACTCATATTTATTTCGTGGATTGTTTCAATAAGTTTTTCTAACCGTTATCGGGTATTTACTCAACCCGTACATCTCCTCACGTTCTAGGGAGTTCATAAGTTTGCGTTATCGTTATACTTTAATCGATAGCTTGTGTGTGTTTGCAAATCACCATTGATCATGAGACTACCCGATCTACGGGTTTCTAGTCGATCACTACTCTCTATGAGTCGGTCTATGCACTATGTTAGACCACACCGGCATACAAGTATGTTAGTTCATACAACATACATCAAGGCATACATAATCAAACAGGGGATTATTTTCATGCTTTAATCTTGCTTAAGCCGGCAAACAAACACACAAATCAGAGTAACTCGGTTAGCATACGGGGCATGAGAAAATCATACCTTTCACCGGGGTTTTTCACTTTTACCGTGTCATCTCACCGTCCTCGGGTCACGCACGACTCTCTGATAATGTTTCAAACATTATTATTAATACTAAGCTTATACGGAACATAATTAAATGTTACTCCCGTAGTTACCCCGTTATCCCGTTATCTCGGTTTCACTTTGTTACTTTAAGCCCTCACTTCTCAAGCACTTCTAACACTTTCTAACACTTCTTGGGCCTTTACATCTCACTAAACAAGGCCTTAACATCTTATAACATCATTAACATTCAATCCCCCCCATTTAAGCCCTTTAAAACACTCTCTGTAGGTTTCTGGGGGTGGTCCGGGACTTGGTCCATACCCTAAGTCCCGGATCAATCACAAACTAAAACCCCTCGGCAAAAACAATGCATGGTCCGGGACCTGTACCTAGGCCAAGTCCCGGACCAATACTCATCTTAACTCTCGGCTGAATTTAGCAAGTGGTCCGGGACCTTGTACTAGACTCAAGTCCCGGACCAAACATGGTAGGCAACTCTCGGCCTTAATAAAGGGGGTGGTCCGGGACTTTGTCCATGGACTAGGTCCCGGACCCTGCTACAGATTTTACCGATTTGAAATTTCCAAATCTGTTACAGCTCCTTTCTTTCACCATTTGATTACCCAATCTTTCCCACTTATAATCTACATGTTTTAGCACTTAATTACCCTTCTTAATCATCCTAAACAAGCTCTTAACCTCCCTAAATCATGGATCAAACTCTCACTTAGTTCATGCACAACTACACCATTTCCACTGTAATTTCCTTCTCTGTTACAGATTCTACTTCCTTGTTTCCTGATGCAGTTTTCAACCCTTCCTTACTTGCCATTCTAACCCCACGCTTTGCCACAATCAAGGCCTTAGTTTTCCTAGACCATTTTGACAGAACTCACCTACGTTCCAAGCATTCTCACCTCACCACAATAGCTCACAAGCTCAGTTCACATCCCTGTTATATAAGCATAGAAATCCTTACAGCAGCACATTAATTCCCCTCGGTTATCACTCAACACTTGCTCAGTTTCTAAGCTTGTCTTGCATCCCCAACAACATTAAAACTTCCCCCATTCAACAAACAATATTGTAGTACCAATACCACCCTAACTCATGGTCATTATTTACGTTCAAAACATGTTTTACAGAGAACAAAACCATCTCAAGGTAAGCTCAATACCTTGTTAGTTTTCTGTTTTCTTTTCTCTTCTTCCTCCTTCTCCGGTTCTCTCTTTCTCTTCTTGTTTCACACCAAACAACAGGGGGGTATATATTGCTATCTACAATCATACCCCAAACCACACATAACAAGTTTGTTTATTTTCCCACGTAACTCACAAACTAATATTTCACGAACTAGTTTAGGGCTTTAGCACTAAGGAGTTACCTTGTTCTCTTGAGTACCACCTTTGAATAGCAAGGCTAGCAAAAATATCACCCCTCTGTTAAAGACTAAAACCGTCTGAAAATGGGGAAAATATCAACGTGGGCAATTTTTGATTTTTGCATGAACAAGCCAAGAAGATGGAGAGCTTGAGTTTATTTATACCTTAGAGTATTAAGGAGATGAAGGAGACTCTAAAGACCTCTTCAAACTTCAACAGAGGCTACGGTCAAGAAAATGAAGATGAGGGTTTTGAGTTTTTGAAGGGTGGAAAATGTTGCTCTCGACAAGAGGAATCCAACGGTACCAATTTTGTGTGATTGGTGGAGAAGGAGCAAGATAATGGAAGGAGAAGGTGGGTGCTGTTTGTTCGCTTAACAATCGCCATGGTGTGCAGAGGAAGAAGAAGAAGGTAGCCAGAGGCTGGGCAAATCGTGAAATAAGAAAGAAATAAAGGAGGAGGAGAGGTAAGTAATCACTTTTTACTATTTCACCTTTTTGCTTTATTTATTACTTGTCATCTCATGACTTAATAAGCTAACAAGCTAATTAGTGTGTGTGTGTGTACTAATTAAATCGGCCCCACAAAATACTTGCTGGTAGCGTTTTTCATTTTTTTACAGAAACGCTCGTTATTTTACCCGGTTTGGCACTATTCACTAACCGGGCCGTTTTTCGGATTTTTCTCGTTTCTTTATTTTTAATGGTTATTAAGCTTCCATTAATACTTAATATAGTTATTTAATCAACTATAATTTTTTACGGGTCCATTTGACCACTTAAAGTCACGTTTTCGGGTTTTCTCGAAAAACGTGCTTTAAAACTCCGTTATCGTTTAATCCATTATTTGGATTCGTTTTCTTCGGGAATCATTCCCGTATACTAATTAGGCCTAACTAAGCCTTAGGAATCCATCTCGGACCCTCTCGAGATCATATATCTCTTACACTCATTTAACGCGCATTTTAGCGTTTTTCGCTTTTCAAGCGTTTTTCTCTTCTTTTGGTTTTATTCTTTTACCAATACTCTTTAGGCACCATTAGGCCCTTAATAATTTTATTAGAGTAATTTAATCACCATTTTTAGATCCGGGGTATTAAAGGCAGTGATGTGGTGTGGTGGAAGAAAAACAAATAAAAATGGAGAAAGTGTTCAATTATTTTCTCCTTAAAAAAACGATAAATCTATTTACTAGAAGTCTCAGTAAATTTAATCCACTATCAGTTATCCACAGCGAGGTCCCAAGAGTACGACAACCCCACGAATCCACTATCCGCAAAACAATTAGGTACACTGCCTATGTGGTGAAAATATGCCAGTAGTGCTTAATGCCACACTTGATTTATTGTTCTCTAATTATGATAGTAAGCTTCTCTAAATGCCAATACATGTTGAATTTTCGGGCTAAAATTTTTGTGGAAGTTTTGAGATCAAGCCTGATGACAACCTCAAGAATCGTTCTGCTTGACGTTGTTTGTATGTATCAAATTCTTTCTTCAAAATTAAATCTATTATCACGAAATCTGGTGGATAAGCTGATTGTGGAAATTAACTACCTTAGCTCGGTAATCATGGGACTAGGTGAAAGTTTGGTATGAAAAGGATAAGGCAAGGTACTCCTCTGATCATATAATGAAGTTTTCTGAACCAAAACAGGCCTCTTCATTCGGTTATTAAGTCCTTGGGGTGCCTCATCACCCATCTACCTAAGGTCTTGTGATCTGGATAGAAGGCCCAAAGCCGCTACATGGGTGAAGAGAAAAGTCTAGGGGATGAAACAAATTGTGCAAAAAAAAAATGAAATGAACATGCAAAACTCTTAATGCTGAATGATTGTCGCAATTTTTCATATTTTGATCATGAGTACGTGGTGTTGAAAGGTATCACGGAATAAGGTGTTTACTTCACACCCTTGTCATCCAAGGGTTAGAGAAAAGAAATTGGTGGAAGGTTCCGAGCTAATCTATGTTCAATTTTTACAATCTAACTTATCCATGCTCTTATTAAAAAATTTCTGTTTCACTGTTTACAAAAACCTACATCTAAGACAGGATTATTCTTTTGATTGCCATTTAGCTTGATTTCCTTCCACGATTGTTGAATCCCGGAGTTTGATACTGTGACCTTAGAGAAAGTTTGTTCTTTATTTGCTTGAGGACAAGCAAAAGATAAGTGTGAGGAAGTTTGATAAGTGCGAAATATATAGACTTTTAAGGGTTTAATTACCTATTTAATTTGCAGTATTTTAAGTAATATTTCTCACTTATCTTACGATTTCCTAGATTTATGTTTTGGTATGAACTGATGTATTATATGTGTTAAATGTAGGAAAAAGCCATGTTAATGGATAGATAATCTCATGAGCTTTCTAACGCAACAAACGACGAGTTAAACGGACTTATAACGAGAATCTGGACCAGCTTGAACATCGCGTGAAAATAGAGAACATGCTTATGTCCGCATGAAGAGTCGGGCGGACACGAAGGCGGACAATAGAGGCGCGTCCGCTTGATTTCGGGCGGTCACAAAGGCGGACAAGACAAGAGAGGTCCACATGATTCCGCGCGGACAACAAGGGGACTGAGAGGCGGACGGCAAGAACACAAGTGTGTCCGCCCCATCCTACGCGGACAGCTAGGCGACATGTCTAAAAATTGCACCAAAACAGTTTTCTTCTCCGTTTTTGCTTCTTCGTTCGCGGCGCCGCAGTCGAACTGCTCCTTCATTAATTGCAGACGGCGCCTACCTTAATTCACTCACGCGTGACGCCCGCTCTGTCTGCAATCAATTGCTGCTATTTTTGCGGATCTGCTCACCAACTCCACCGCCATCTTGCTCCAGAGCTTCAGTCAGTCAGCACCGTCTTCACCAAACTCACACCTATCTTATTCCATTCACACTTCTCCACCTTTCCTATAATAAGCTACTTTCCCTTCAGTATTTTTCATCCCTTCTTCAAATCCAAAGCTCACACGTACGTTCTCCACTACCATACGACCACCATCCATTCCTCTTTTCCCCGTTTCTCCATTTTTATTTGTTTTACCACCCAACCACATCACTGCCATTAATTAGTATTATTATTACGGACGACGTGGATACAGAGGCGGAGCTAGGATTCAGAGTCAACTTGCTAGCTGGAGTTTTCTCTACACTTTCTCTTATTTGTTAAAATGTTGTTATATATTAGTTATGTTTAATTAATAACTTAAGCCCTCCCAGGTTTGGGATGCGAGCCTATTTTATATAATTATGTTATGTTAGCTTGCCACTATGATTTTATCTAAAAGTAATAGTTTTACTCTTGTCCTTCATGTGCTTAATTCTCTAGCTAATTATTAAGCAATATTTGTAGTTTTCTAATCAACATGCGAGAGCTGAGATAGATAACAAGACGTGGGAAGATAAACCTGATTAACAGCTAGAAGCCTGATCCGGCCTATAGGTTATTAGTCTCAAATAGAAGCTGTCTTTATGCGATTGGTTGTGTCCGGATTAGAGCATTAGTCTGCTGCTAGTTCTAGCAACTGGTTAGGGTTCGTTAGACTTAGTCGTCAACGAATTTTTATAGTTTCTGAGTTTATTACTTAAGTGGTAAAGTGTATATTAATATAATTGATAAAATAGGTGAGCAGAACAACCCGGGATGTTTTCTTAAAGACCAAAAGATTTATAATTTCTACTTTTATTATTTTGTTTTGTTCAGGTTAGGTTTTCAATTATTTCTTCTCCTTAAAAAAAAACGATAAAATCTATTTACTAGAAGTCTCAGTAATTTTAATCCCTATCAGTTATCCACAGCGAGGTCCCAAGAGTACGACAACCCACGAATCCACTATCCCGCAAAACGATTAGGTACACTGCCTATGTGGTAGAAGTAGTCACATATTTCTCCAACAAGCACGCGGTATATGCAAAATCATATTCAGCGTAAGCTGACCCCCTAGGGGGAACATTTTTAGTGTGCAGGTACTCGAAGCTGACCACCATTTGAGAGGTAGGACGGGGACTGCTATGTAAGCATGGGTAGTTGTATATGGGATGAATTTGTAATGTATTGGGAAAATTGGGAAGTTCCAAGCGTATAGGTAATTTAGGATTGTAGTTAGACTCGGTATCGTATTGTATTGGAGTTGTATTGAATTATGGTTGAGTATGCAAGAGAAAGTAATGTATTGTGTAGAGTATCGGGTGTGTTCAATTCATCAGACCGATAGTATGTAGTATTGTAACTCGCCTAGTTAGTCAAGTGGGTGACTAACGCATTGTACACCCGCGTTGTGTATGGAGTATCCGCTGCGAAGGTAAGTACGTACGGTAATGATGGTATTAGCGGTAGGGGTGTTACAGGCTTGAGTCTTCTTTAATAACCTGGAATGTTTGGCCCATTGAAGGGCTCAGCAATCGAAATGCTGGTATGCTAAATGTAGTCTTATATCATCTAGATTCCTTAAGTCGTTTTAGCCATTTTGCTATTAGATCATTACATAAAAATACCGGTTTACAATAAAACAGTAAACATTAAACATCACACAAACAATGTCACCCTATAAAAAACACCATGTCAATAGACACAAAACTCTCCTAACCAACATCAATAATCCATAACGATACCAATAATCACACATTAATATACTATAATCAATAACCAAACAAGATACGCGTATTAAACCTTACTTGTTAGTTGTCCACCTGGCCCTTATCCTTTAAACCAATCACTTAACCTTTTCCAATTAATTTCCACCTCAGGCGTCATGTCAAGACAACCCTTAATAACTTATTAATGGACGATAGTCCCCTGGGTTCCAATGGAACCGTTACCAGCTGACCTTATGGCCCTGGATAATTAAATGACCGATCCGGTCGAACCTGTGCACCAACGGCAGTGCTCTCCGCCATCCCCGAATGTGGCTGATGGATTCCCTTGAGTGACTCCCCATTGAAGTCTCTCGTAGTGATCACTATGCGCAACCAGAAAGTCGAAACAGTCTGGATTCCTCTCTTTATAAGTTAGCCCTTTGTCAGTGGTACAATAACCAATATTTGAATTAAGACTAGAATAGTTGACCATCAGTTAGGTTTAACAATACCTAAAGGTCAGTTAGTCTTTTTCCAGTTTAAATGTATAGACTTTCAGTCATAAGACGTTCGCGTATAATAAAAACGCAGTGGTGCCGAGCAATACAGTATATAATATCATATGCATAAAATCACAGATATCGCTCTTAAACAATTATCACATAACGTCTAGACCTTAGGAAAATCCTTAGGACATTCAGACCACACAATTAACATACCGTTCACCAAGTAACTGCTAGCTTGACAAATTCCCGTTCAGTAGTTCCTTCCCGTACGCTGCCATACCAACATGCAATACCGGATAATATTAACATAACTATTCACTAAATATTACAGTACTGTTACTGTAGAGTTTATACTCGTAGTATACTAACTCTGTATGTTCTTTATTTCCCCCTGTTTATTTAACAGTGGTTCTAAGTAGTTCATCAGTTCATTATTTTATGTGATTCCCACATGTGATAATGAATTCCCATATTATGATATTTCTTCATCTCTTTAATAAATATCCATAATTATTTCCTCTTATTCCATATACCAATATAATTTGGTTACCTTAATTATATCCATAATTATTTCATAAACCCTATACTATATTCTTTTGGTTATTCTTATCATAACCACAATTTATTTTATAAACCTTATATTATCCTCATAATACATCACATTACTTAACCTTAATTCCTTTCTTTATTAAATTATAAAACCAACCTTATTAATTTTGTAATTATAAGTTGGACACAATAATTTTTTATAAGTTACCAAATAACCTTATAATTTCGGTATTTATATTTTATACCCAACTTTTATAATTTATCATTTAACACATTACTTTTACAATTTACCACATACCCTTACTAACTTTCGGTGATTACAATTTAATCTCACCAACTTTTATAAATACTAATTAACCATATAACCTTTATAATTTACTAAATACTCAGATTAATTTTTCGGAAATTGCAAAGCAAGTATATTAACTTTTATAAATTACCATATAGTCACAATTATTTTCGGTCTTGACATATACCTTTCCTTTATTTACAACTTAATCCCAAAACTCTATATAAGTTACATATTAACTTATAAACTATAGTTTTAATTCCTAATTATCTTAAATAACCGAAAAGCCCCTTAATAATTTTATTACTTATGAATTCGCCCTTTAACCATTTCGGTTTTGTAAATATTCTCTATATTTACATATTAACCCCAAACTTTATATAAGTTACAATTCAACTAAATTATAGTTTTAATATTAAATTCTTTTAAATAACCGGAACAACCCATCTTTCTCCAATTTATATTTCCACCCCATTTAACTTCTATTTTTCATATATACTTTCATAAATTACATATTCACCTTAAACTTTTATAAACTTAATATTTTATGTCATAAATCATTTTAACCCAAAGTTTTGGTCAACACTTTGACCAAGACTTAATTTCATAATTAATACTTTAATATACCCATAAAATCATATAAGTTTCGGTTGACCCAAACTTTTCATAATTTACCAAATAGCCCAAAACTTTGTAAAATGCTATTTTAACACCTAAACACTTATTAAATTCACCAAAATTCATAATATTAATCCTACCTTATATTATAACATAAATATACCAAACAACTCCTTTGTTCTCGGCAATATATTTAATACACTAAACTTTTCAAAATTTACATTTTAGCCACATAATATTATAAACTAGCCATATAAATACTTGTAGCTATTTTTAATGTTCCCAAAATTAATAATATAAGATAATATACTTATATACTTTCAAAAATCATCAATTAACACATTTCATTCTCAGCCATAATAATACCTTACTATATAGTTTTTAAAACTTGATTTAAACCTTATAATATATGCTCATAAATGTATATAAGCCATATAACACTTCTAAACATTATGTTAATGACTTAGAATGATTATAAACCCAAAATAGAACATATTATCCTTAGATATTTCGGTTAATAATATGTGTATCATATTTAATTTTTGTGACACAATTTTATACCTTAAGGTAATAATCTTACCTTATATGTTATAAATTATTTTCTTGATATTTTAACCTATGATTTTCGGCCTTAATTTGGTTAGGTTTAGGCTTATACATAATTTTGATACCAAAGTTTGAAGTTTAATAAACCTTAATTACATATACTTACTCCTTAAATCAAGACAATTCTTGTACTTGAATTCCAAGCTCTCCAAATGCTATTTTGATGAAGGGAATTTGGCCTCCTTGTATATTTAGGAGATCCATTTGTTAGACTTCTAACAAAAATTATAAATAAGATTTGGAGTAGTTTTACAAGAGTTTACCTTGAGATGATTGTAGATCTAGATTTCCTTCATGAAATGATGAAGAGAACCTTGGTTTAGAAGTTCATAATTTTTGAAAATACCTTAAGGAATTACTTAGGATTTTCAACATAAAAATATACCTTAACTTGATCTTGTTGTTCCTTGTGTTGTTGTTGAATTTAGGAACCTCCTTGGAACACTTATGCTTGGCGAAAATTGTAGAAATTGCTAGGATGATTTCTTGCTTCAAGACTTAGGAGATTTAACTAGGAAATTACATTAAAATGGTGTTAGAACTTGAAACGCCATTAATGGAGCTTAGAGCTTTAAGGGATTAACTTAGCAAAGGAAGAAGAAAAGAGAGGGAGTAAGGAACTTACCAATTCAGTGATGACGCAAAGGGAAATGAAGAGTCACGTATGGCTTTAGAAGAAAGGAATGAAAGCAATCAAAATCTGATTGGGTTTGTTTATTTGGTCCAATTAATTAAGCATGCTAGGTAGGCTCCTTTCATTAGTTAATTACTAGGTTCATGGCTCAATAAAATGCTCATTATTGAGCATGCTTTTCGGTCACATGTGAGGGATTTTAAGAGTTTATTACTTAGTCTAGCATATAGGAAGTTAGGCAAGACATTTGTTTAGCATTTTATGAGTCATTATTGATGATAATCTTTGTTTAATCCTTGCAGGTTTTCGGCTATAATGGAGCATGTAGGCAGATCCATCTCCATGTAGTCTTACGGCTAAAAGGAGTCCTAGAAGACAATTTGGTTTTGTTAATTGTAAACAAGGTAATCATGCTAGTTAGGTATTTGTCTATCTTGATTAATTTAGTAGCAATAATCCCCCCTTTTTCTAGCTTGGAATCGACAGCATTAGGCTACAGAATGGCTGTTTAATTGTTTAGTTACAATGCACATGTATAAAGTAGTCTAGTTTTGTTATTTTATGTAGTCAATTTTCTATGACTTTTGTATAAGCTAATCCCTTCTTATTTCTTGTAGGTCTCACGGTAATGAAGGCTTATTTGACTGCAATTAATTGTTACATTATCATATAGTATAGATAGGGATGAGTCATCTTATCATAAGACAATTTTTGAATCAAAACTAGTCCAATTTGACTCTAAATGGCGCCCAAGTTAGAGGACAAATGGGGTTGATTTTTAATTTGATTTTTATTACACTATATTGTACTAAGATCATACTAATATGTGTAATAGGTTCCAGCATTTAATTGGTACATTTATACCATGGTAAAAGATGAAAGTTTTAAGGTAAAAATGCTGATTTTAGGTACCTTTTTGTCCCAAAATCGCCCCACTTGTACTATGAATTTAGTACTGGCATTAATTTATTTAGATGGTAAATTATCCCCTTTTAAGATTATCAACTCGTGGCTCTTCAAAAACTTCAAGGCAATTGCGTAAAAACGCATTTTGTGACACCCGAAGGTGCGTTTTTGTGCTTTAAGGATCTCCTGAGAAATAATTAGTCGCTATGAGTTCCAAGTACTTATTGACATTGTTTATAGTCAATATTAATATTTTAAGGTGTTACATTGAGTTATATGGGGTTATATCAACTCACAACACAATTCCCGGGCTAACCGGGCAAAAAGGAGCGTTAAGAAATTCGTCCGACCACTTTGTTTATTTTTGGGGAAGTAGCTCGTGAATTCTCTTTATAATGTTGAATAATGATGTTATGAACTCTAATAATTAATTTTATAGGAGTTCGTGCCACCTCGGCACTCCTCCTGGCATTCCGGGGGGTTTATGGAGCCCCCATAAGGCATCTCCTAGCACTTTGTGTTTAACTGAGAATTTAGCTTGAGGACTTCATCTTATATGTTTAATAGAGTGTTATGGTGTATTTGGAATGAAGTGTAATGCTTTACTTCATCCTATAATGTATTTTCGGGACTTTCGGGCCTTAAGGGCCTTTAAGGGAATTCCCGAGCATTTTGTATTTTTACTCAGTGTTAGATGAGGTCCTGCATTCTAAAGGTCATATAATGATCCTTGATTAACTTCATGTGAAGTTTATAGCTTATATAACTTGTTTATCTTAGGTCGGGCTTTAACGCTCGTTTTTGACCTTAAGGAGTTTAGGTGCGTTTTAACGCCCAAGTGTTTATATGCCTTCTCGGGTTTCATAATCTCCCAAATAATATTTATAATTCCCCAAATAATATTATTTACTTATATTAATTATTTAAATGTTAGGGGTATTTCAGTAATGTTGGGAAAATTCGGAAGTATACAATTGTCATTCAATTTAGAAGATAATTAGAATGTATTGATTAGTATCATTAAAAATTTGGGAACAACCATATATGGATATATATATATATATATATATATAAAAAAGAGGGTTATTATGATATAAATACGACCTTGAAACTTATAACACATAAGTATATATATCATATACACGAGTGAATGAATATATACATACGTACACACCTAGAGGTATATACAGTTAGAGAATTTAAACAATAAATCTAAAGGCTTAAGAATTTTGACACTAGCCCATGAATTAATTGCCAGATGACTAGGAACGAGTGAGATAGGAATTGAAATTAGTTATATTGATTGGTTGTTTAAATCGGACGTGCAAAGTTGAACTTGACCCTGGCCAGGTCAAGGGACACTGAGCACAAATTGGGGTGCACGGGTAGTCCAACACTTACGCTGATCACGTCAGTGTTGGATGATTCTCGAAACCCCCTACAAGTGGACACATGAACTACAAATAGGTGAAAGTTTATAAGTTGGATAAGTAAAAATGCGAAAGAAGCGGTGTTGATACTAGATGATGAAACCAATAAAATACATGGATACATGGCTCGAAAATTCGGGGATAAACACAAGGGTGTACAGATATGTGACGACTGGAAATAATGTGATGTTACCAATAACATAACTGTTAATACATAAAGTATACACTACCGTTGAAATGGTATTCCTCTAAGTTCCTAAACAATCTTCTGTCCAATCCACTAGTCGGGCTCTTAACCTATCATCAAATTACCAAGCTCTATCAAGTTACCTTGTTACCGAGTAAAGGGAGCTGTAAGGGGGGGGAGGGATTCGTAACAATAATGCAACCGTGAGAATTCTCAAGTATAGATCGTGTGTCCTTATTAAGGGGGTGAACCCCTATTTATAGTGTTTCTCACAAGCTTTCTGGCCTATCACATTGTGCCAGCTGGTGCATAAATATCTTGATAGGCCTACAAAATATCTACTAAATATATTACCCTAATTCCCCACTTTCGTTCGCTATATACTTGCTTTGTTCTCCCGTCGACCGGTCGGTGTTTGTGCTGTACTACTGGCGTGTTTAGCTCGGTCACAGGCGACCGGTCGATTCTTACACTACATTTCGCATTCCTGGCGACTTGTCATAAACGACCGATCGTAGTGACGCTTCTGGTGACCGGTCACAGGTGACCGGTCACTTTCTATGCTACGTTTGATTATGTCTGGCGACCGGTCAAAAGTGACCGGTCACTGCTTGTGACTCGTTTGGGGTCTGTGCTTAGACAGGTACAGCCGGTCGTTGTCTTGGCCTTCCCTCTCTCTTCCTTTCGCTCTACTGGTTGTTGCTCTTTCTTTGGGGCTTCTAGACATATTTTCCCCTCTTCATCAGTCCCACAAGTTCTACTTTGGGCGTTTTAACGAAGAAAGTAGAACTTAGAACTTAGAACTTAGAACTTGAAAAATTTTGCTTTTGCATTGAGCTTTTCCTTCTTATTCCCCTATCTCCCTCTCCCAGTCCCACAAGTTCCGCCTTTTTTTGTTTCGGAAGAAAAAAGGGAACTTCTTGCGGTCCGTGCGTTGCGCGTGCCACGCTTGTTCCACACTCGCGTCTATGTTTGTACGGAGTAGCCGTTGCGGAATTTTTATTGTCTTGCACACGCCAGCCGTCACTGCAAAATGTGCAGAGTCTCTACTTTTCTGCAAAAAGTGCTTTTTTGTTTGTTTTTATATTTTAAATATTTCTGACATTATTTTACCGCTTTTTAAAAGGCTTTGGGAAGGCAACGCCTTCTCTCCTCCAGTTTTTTGCGCTTCATAGATTTTTGTGCTTTTTTGCGCTTCGCTAGTTTTTGTGCTCTTCTTCGCTCTTTTCGTCTTCTCCGATTACCCTGCTTCCATACTTTCTCTACTCCAATGGCGTCTTCCAGTTCTAAAACGGCTTGCACTTCTGCTCTTAACGCCATCGAGGGTTCCAAATCGGAGGGTAAGTTCCGCCCATCCTTCTTGAAGCCTAAATCTCCCTACTCAAAGAATCGGGAGCTGTTACCTAGCATTTTGGATGTTAAGGCTCTCGATTCTCTTCTCGCGAGGGTGGAAGTTCCCACTGGGACTCAGATTTTTTTCTCTCTGACGATTCGCATCCCCTCGACGATTTCGGTTGTGGCTACATCGTGTACTCCAACTTCTTTTCTGCGGGGGATGACGGTTCCTCCCCATCCGTTCGTGATGGGGTTTCTGATTCGCCGCTGTTGCACGCTTGCTCAGCTTCATCCGAAGGCTGGTGTCAACTCCACGCCTATGTTGCTCTCTGGGCTGAGGTTGGGGTTGCACTCTCTGCTACAGATTTTGTCCAGTTCTTCACCAGCAGGGTCGATTCTAGCAACCTGACCATATCCGGCCGGTCTGGGTACTCGTTTTTCGAGTACAAGAAGCTTGCCCAACGTTGGAATGCGCGATGGTTTGTTATCGTCCCGCCTCCCGGGCGATACCTTAGGGTTGCCTATTCTCCTTCGATTATCAAGGGCTCCTTGTACTGCCCCACGTCACCCAAATCGGAGCTCCCGGTGTCACGGGTTCTGAGGGCGGTGAGCGATTGCCATCCAAGTGTGGAGGAATTTTTCACCAGCGCTCGTCTGGCTGCGCTTTCGCACTCCGAGAGTAAGAGCTTTCGCCCTCTGTTTCTTACTTGCTTTTGTTTTGCCTCGGCTTCTTGTGTTACTCATGCTTTTCTTCTTGTCGCAGATTTTCCTCAACTCGGGGCAAAGGTGGGCCCCTTCCATAGTTGGCAGCTGGTTTCCTTCAAGACGGGGGACGGGAAGATGGATTACTATGCCACCCTGGATGTTGTGGAGAAAACGGCTCTTCGCGAAGAGGAGGCGGTTCCTTGTTGGCCAGAAGAGGCCTGGGAAAGAAGCTGAACACTCAGCAAAGAAACAAAAGCAAGAAAGAGTCAGAGAAGAGGGGTCTCCGAGGACACCGGAGACCCGGTCACCTGACACTGCTAATAAACCAGGTACTTGGTATACTAGTCCGGGTTCTGGCCGTCGGGTGTTTCTCCCTCTCACGCCTGGGTCAGATCTCAATCTTAGTCCGTGGGGAGAGAGGGAGCTTGCATGTGCGGTCTCGACCTTTGTATTTTTGCTTCTCTGGCTCTTGTCGTTTTTTTTTTTCCTCATCCCATTTGTTATTGCTATTGGTTGGCTGCATGTTCTTGATGCCTTTCTTTGTTTTTTGAGGTTATTTACTTATGTGTGTGTGTTTCGGTGTTTTTGCAGCTCCCGAGGCCGAGGATTCTAGGGCCGAGGAGAGGATGGGTGTAGGTCAGTCCGGCGCGGGCGTGGCACCCGGCCAACCGTCCTTTACCCAGCACCGCCGGAAGACACTTGCTTCGAAGCCTGCCGATCGGGTGAAGCATGTTGCCAAGAAGATGAAGGCCTCCGAGATCGTACACATCGAGGGGTCGGATGCCACGGATGCTGGTGCTGAATAGGATCCTCTGAAGGAGACTGTTCCTTCTGGGCCGGGGGCTCCACTACCTGGAGGAAGCGGGTGCGAGGCGGGAGCCGCGCCGGGCGCTACTAAGGGAGTCGGTGTTGCCGATGACGTGGAGTATCGGGCTGTGCCTGATAACTCGGAATTGCGTACCAAGGCAAGGGAGGATACTAACACCGCCTCATCGTCCTCACCTCCTCCGCCTGCCAGTGATTCCTTCTGCGGGCCGTCTGAGAAGGATGGATGGTTTTATCACCGCGGCAAGCCTCTTCCCTTTGCCCGTTGCCGTTTGCGATCGCCTTCCTACTTCGATCTGTGGAAAGAGGCGATCTGTAGGTCCGGCGTTCCTGATGGTCTCTTCGCCCCTATGAAGACCGTGATTGCGACGAAGGAGAGGTTAAGGATTGGGGAAGGTGGAGCGGACGCCATCATGCGCCACTCTTTTCCGCTGGAAAACTCACTTGACCTCATGTGGCAGGGGATCTACCGGGTGGGTGGCTTGCTTTGGTTTTAATTCTGGGGTCACACGCTTCTTTTAATCTTTTCACTTTCATCATTTTATTTTCTACAGACGGTGGCCTTTGCTCAAAGTGTGGACGTGCACATACGGACTCTCCGCTCAAAGCTTCGCCTTGAAGAATGTCGGGCCCGCAACGCCCAAGAGGAGTTGAGGATAGAGTGGTCCTCTAACAGCATCTTCGTTGACACTGTTCAGGATGAGATTGCCAGAAGGGTGCGGGAGTAGACTGTGCCGTGAAGAAGGAGCTGGAAGATGCTGCCGGATGTGCACGAGGCGGGTGATGAGTACGAGGAGCAGTTGAAGAAGCTGCGTGAGGAAAACCTCTCCCTTAAGGGTCAGATCCGGCCGCTGGAGATGGAGGTTGCTTCCCTAAAAAAGGTACGAAGCGAGTTTGCTGACGCCCGGTTGCATGCTTTTTCTGATTTGGAGTCCTTGGTGGGGCAGGCCCGGGCTTCTCACAGTCAAGAGGTGGAGAGTCTTTGAAACAATCCGGTTTACCACCACCGTATACTTAACCATTTTAAAAAAAAAAATCTTTAGAGATATGCTATAACTGAAATAACACCTTTAGCTTGTATTATACATGTGTCAGTCTTTTTTACATAAGGTCCCCTAATACTAGCCCCGGGGGTTACCGCCACACTTAATAAAGACTAGTAAGTGTAAGGCTACTTACCACCCCACCCCCCTACGTTAGCTATCTTACAACGCTGTTCTACTACCAAAAGAGTGACACAACCAACCCGTCACTTTACACCTTAGTACCAAAAGACCCTTTCTTCAAGCCACTACTATGTTAGCTCCTACTCCTATTTTACACCAAAAGCAAGGGGGTATCAAAGACTATTACATCACTAGCATCTTAGCATGGGACTACTTCCATGTACTCATAAACAGTGGAAACTTCATAGGTGATGGACTGACTACTGCCATTCTCCGGGTGCCTAAAACCCTGTATCTTCTTGTTCCACTCCTCAAGCACTATCTCGGTGACCCCAGGCTGTATACTTCTACGATAGGTGACAAACATGAAAATATAGAAGGTATCGGTGGACTCGTCCTCAGTGTAGAGAAGGTGACCATCCCAGTTACCCTGAACACACAGAGTTCATATACACAGGAAAACACAAACAAATAAAATCAGTAAAAACTGAGTAACACTACCACACCCCGTAAAACTTATTTCCTCTTTAAAACCTTTGTTTCCGACAAATACTAACAATATAACAAATCAGAATAGATCACACACCATTTACCTATACCAAGAATTATCAAGAGATAATTAATATCATTTACAAGATATTTCCAAATGAAGTCCACCATCACCACCACCGACCCTATGTCCTTAAGTGTGCACACCCCCTATTGAAAACTTCTGCCCAATAGAAGTAGATCATAGTGGCAGCTCCAATTCATTAGTAGGAGCTTATATTGTTACCGGAACGTCGGCTTGGCCTTAAAGGCTCTCACAAGAGGCATAGCCTTAGGATAACCATGATATCAACATCACACAATACTTTCCACCACCACCACAAGAGGTTATCCTTAACACATTTACAAACCATGAGTAAGATATCATAAACCAGCTTAAGCACAAGCAACACAAGTAGTAATCCACACATCAAGTTCAACCAATTGTAAAATCACCTTAATAACATCATAACAATACCATTCAAGCTTCAATAAATCAGAAATCAAACAAATTCCAAGAAACCACCTTAGAAAGCTTGAAAACTCATTTTTGACCAAAATCACTATTTACCAACTTAAATTACTTCCCAAAGGAGTATCGGCCTAAATTTTAACCATGATCCTAACTTCAAAACACAAGTATCTCCCCAAAATTACAGCTCAAGATCAATTCGGAACCCATTCAACCACTCAGAAAGGCTTAAAGCACATTTTCTCATTTTTAGCTTCTTTACCTTGTCTAACCGACTTAAATTTCTCCATTGGACTTTATTTTTCAACCATAACCATATATTCACTATTCAAGACTACCCTCAAAATGTTAGCTCAAACTCATGTCGGAAACCCATCCAAACAATTCCTAAAGCTTAAAGCTCATTTTTCTCCATTTTCAAAGTTCTTTAGAGTTTTCCTACTTCCCAATCTTATTTCGACTTGATTTTCTAGTATAATCACTAACTATTAATCCCTAGATTACTGTAAAAAATTTAATAAATAGGACATAGGATTCGTAGGTAACCAATAGAATGACTTCAGAAGGAAAATAAACTTTAAAGGTGAAAATGATGTGCATAGATGTTACCTGTCCTCTCCTAGCCATTTTGGAGCTTTTCTACCTTGATTATAGGTTTCTTGAACTCAAAATCTCCTCCAACCAAGTCGCCCACCTTGGAGTTTGGCTTCCACTCCTTAAACTTGCCTTTTTCCTTGATTTTAGCTTAATTACTACCTTAAACTTGTGTTTCTAATGGAGGAGTATTGTTGCCTAAGCTCCAATGGTGTTTTCTAGCTTAGAAGAAGCAAGGTAGATGAAGAAGAATGGCCACATTTCTCACCTACCATGGCCGCCTCTCCCCCCCCCCCCCCTTTTATACTAAATTTCATCCTTATCCTTTAACTTATAATCATTACTTCTAGAATTGTCCATAGCCATTGATTTGTGTCAAGTGTCAAAAACCAATCCTAACCATCCATACATAACCACCTTTGAATGGATAAGGAGGGAGCAAGTTGCCTTGATCATCATTACAAATAGTAAGGAGGTGTGAATAGTTGTAAATAGTAACTGAGATATTTTCTCTCCTTTCCTTGATATTTTCGGCCACCACCTTAGGCCATGTTTGGCTTGAGCTTTTCATGGGTATTAAGACTATATGTGTAGGTATGTTAATACTAGTGTGGGTTATCAAGTTTCAGGAATTTCCTCGGGTCACTTCTGAGCTCTTCCGAAGCCTCGTTTGTCCAGAACCATTAAATACTGAAAAATGTAATGAATTGTCTTATATTAAAAGAAGAAAGATATGATTGTTTCTTCCCTCAACACTCTCAAAAGTATCTAACACTCTTCCTAGGGTTGATAACCACTCTCAGTTCTTGAGGAATTTAGTAATTTTCAAGAATTTCAGGAATCCCGCGAAACTTAGGTTTACCGGGTGATTCCCGGGAAACTAGAGTTTCTAATGTTCACCATGCACTTTCAACTAACTAGAACCTTCTCCATCCTTAGAAATTAGGATTTTCTAAGGTTTATAGCTAAGTAGGGTCCTAATCACAGTTTAAGAAATTTGGGGTATTACATCCTCCCCCCGTTAAACAAAGCTCCGTCCCCGAAGCTCAAAACAATACATTCCAAGAAACTAAAACAATACTCCACACAATAATTCTCAGTTAGCTTTATCAACCACAAATGATTCAACAACATCACACAAAACCTCAGACACCCAATCCGATGCATCCCACAACATAGACCATTCACAAATTCAACGATACCACATATATCAAATCATTAAGAAGACAACTCCTAAAATACATTCAAGTTTTATCAACCATTTCTCGCACCAACAAACATAGACATTCACACACCAACAAACATTCACAAACACTACAGACATTCACCACTTACCATACGATTCTCCCCCCCCCCCTAAAAAGAAAGTTTCCATTTAAAGCTTAATAATTAACCTTAACCGTGATAAGTCCCTGAATCCTATGAAGATTCATTAGTATCTTCACTACCTTTCTTCTGGTTATGGGTCCACAACGTTTCCGCTGCGCTACTCTGATAAGCATTTCCATCACTCTTACCTTCATTATGCTTCCCGTACCTACACTCGAAGGCTCTATGTCCTAACCTTCCACAATTAAAACACTTCACCAACCTTCCTTCACAATCTTCACCTGGATGGTTGTTTTCACATATCTTGCAATAAAAGTGTCTAGTTCCTTTATCATTTATCGCCATCCCGAGTAATTGGGTCCGGCTCCCCCACTTGGTTCAACTTCTATTTTAGCCCTCTTATCAAAGCTCTCAGCCTTACGAGACTCCATTCTCCTTTCCTTTCCACCCCGTTTGTACTTCCTTCCTCCTCTGTTGTACCCTATAAAGATTAGTAGCTTTATCGTACGCCTCTTGTAAAGTACTTATAGGTATTACACTCAGAGCTTCTTGTAAATCCCAATTTAACCCTCTAGGAAACGTTGAACCTTAGAAATCTCATCAGGTACCACATGCGGAGCAAATCTAGCAAGCTCCACAAACTTAGCATGGTAAGTTTTAACATCATCCATCCGCTGCCTCAATCCAGTAAATTCCTGATATTTATAACCTTACATGCTCCGGATAAAATCTTTTCCTCATCGCATCTTTCAACATATTACATCCAAAACCCGGATTTCCTTTGAGTCTCTCCTCCTCCACAGTCCACCACAGATCAACTTCTCCTTTAAAGTAAAATACAGCCCCACTTACCTTCTTTTCTTTAGGGCAATCAATGATATCAATTTTTTGTCAAACTCTCTGACCCACTCCTCCAGAATCACTGGATCCTCTTCTCCCGAATAAGTACTTGGTTTCATAGCTGCTATCCTTCGGGAGAAATCCTTGGGTGTTTCAGCTCTAGCCTCGTGCTGCTCCAAGATTCTTCCCATACTCAGTGTCAACTCCCTCAGTTCATCCATCTGTCCTCTCCCTTCTCCATTACTCTGTCTCTCCCTCTCCCTCTCATTATTCTACACACAGATATGTTAGTTGCAATATAATAGTTAACTATAATCAATCAAGCACAACACACAAAATATCACAGCAAATCATATTTTCAGAACCACATGGTTCTGCCTAGACTCCTAAACCTAAGCCTGGGTCACCTTGCTTCCTAAATAAACCTGACTTTTCCCCTCTAGCTAACCTATAGCTCTGATACCACTCTGTAACGCCCCGGTTTGCCACCACCGTATACTTAACCATTTTTTAAAAAAAAAATTCTTTAGAGATATGCTATAACTGAAATAACACCTTTAGCTTGTATTATACACGTGTCAGTTTTTTTACATAAGGTCCCCTAATACTAGCCCCGGGGGTTATCGCCACACTTACTAAAGACTAGTAAGTGTAAGGCTACTTACCACCACCACCCCTACGTTAGCTATCTTACAACGTTGTTCTACTACCAAAAGAGTGACACAACCAACCCGTCACTTTACACCTTAGTACCAAAAGACCCTTTTCAGCCAACTACTATGTTAGCTCCTACTCCTATTTTACACCAAAGCAAGGGTATCAAAGACTATTACATCACTAGCATCTTAGCATGGGACTACTTCCATGTACTCATAAATAGTGGAAACTTCATAGGTGATGGACTGACTACTGCCATTCTCTGGGTGCCTAAAACCCTGTATCTTCTTGTTCCACTCCTCAAGCACTATCTCGGTGACCCCAGGCTGTATACTTCTACGATTGGTGACAAACATGAAAATATAGAAGGTATCGGTGGACTCGTCCTCAGTGCAGAGAAGGTGACCATCTCAGTTACCCTGAACACACAGAGTTCGTATACACAGGAAAACACAAACAAATAAAATCAGTAAAAACTGAGTAACACTACCACACCCCATAAAAACTTATTTCCTCTTTAAAACCTTTGTTTCCGACAAATACTAACAATATAACAAATCAGAATAGATCACACACCATTTACCTGTACCAAGAATTATCAAGAGATAATTAATATCATATACAAGATATTTCCAAATGAAGTCCACCACCACCACCACCCACCCTATGTCCTTAAGTGTGCACACCCCCTATTGAAAACTTCTGTCCAATAGGAGTAGATCATAGTGGCAGCTCCAATTCATTAGTAGGAGCTTATATTGTTGCCGGAACGTCGGCTTGGCCTTAAAGGCTCTCACAAGAGGCATAGCCTTAGGATAACCATGATATCAACATCACACAATACTTTCCACCACCACCACAAGAGGTTATCTTAAACACATTTACAAACCATGAGTAAGATATCATAAACCAGCTTAAGCACAAGCAACACAAGTAGTAATCCACACATCAAGTTCAACCACTTGTAAATCACCTTAACATCATACAATACCATTAAAATATAAAGCTTCAATAAATCAGAAAATCAAACAAATTCCAAAAACCACCTTAGAAAGCTTGAAAACTCATTTTTTACCAAAATCACTATTTACCAACTTAAATTACTTCCCAAAGAAGTATCGGCCTAAATTTTAACCATGATCCTAGATTCACAACACAAGTATCTCCCAAAATTTCAGCCCAAGATCAATTCGGAAACACCATTCAACCACTCAGAAAGGCTTAAAGCACATTTTTCTCATTTTTAGCTTCTTTACCTTGTCTAACCGACTTAAATTTCTCCATTCGACTTATTTTTTCAACCATAACCATATATTCACTATTCAAGACTACCCTCAAAATGTTAGCTCAACCCATGTCGGAAACCCATCCAAACAATTCCTAAAGCTTAAAGCTCATTTTTCTCCATTTTCAAAGTTCTTTAGAGTTTTCCTACTTCCCAACCTTATTTCGACTTTATTTTCTAGGATAATCACTAACTATTCATCCCTAGATTACTGTAAAAAGTTTAAGAAAATAGGACATAGGATTCGTAGGTAACCAAATAGAATGACTTAAGAAGAAAATAAGCTTTAAAGGTGAAAATGATGTGCATAGATGTTTACCTGTCCTCTCCTATCCATTTTGGAGCTTTTCTACCTTGATTATAGGTTGCTTGAACTCAAAATCTCCACCAACCAAGTCGCCCACCTTGGAGTTTGGCTTCCACTCCTTAACTTGCCTTTTCCTTGATTTTAGCTTAATTACTACCTTAAACTTGTGTTTCTAATGGAGGAGTATTGTTGCCTAAGCTCCAATGGTGTTTTATAGCTTAGGAGAAGCAAGGTAGATGAAGAATAATGGCCACCTTGCTCACCTACCATGGCCGACCTCCACCCCCCCCCCCCCCCCCCCCCATTTTATACTAAATTTTCATCCTTATCCTTTAACTTATAATCATACTTCTGAAATTTGTCCATAGCCATTGATTTGTGTCAAGTGTCAAAAAACCAATCCTAACAATCCATACATAACCGCCTTTGAATGGATAAGGAGGGAGCAAGTTGCCTTGATCATCATTACAAATAGTAAGGAGGTGTGAATAGTTGTAAATAGTAACCGAGATATTTTCTCTCCTTTCCTTGATATTTTTGGCCACCACCTTAGGCCATGTTTGGCTTGAGCTTTTCATGGGTATTAAGACTATATGTGTAGGTATGTTAATACTAGTGTGGGTTATCAAGTTTCAGGAATTTCCTCGGGTCACTTCTAAGCTCTTCCGAAGCCTCGTTTGCCCAGAACCACTAAATACTGAAAAATGTAACTGAATTGTCTTATATTAAAAGAAGAAAGATATGATTGTTTCTTCCCTCAAAACACTCTCAAAATTATCTAACACTCTTCCTAGGGTTGATAACCACTCTCAGTTCTTGAGGAATTTAGTATTTTCAGGAATTTCAGGAATCCCGCGAAACTAAGGTTTACCGGGTGATTCCCGGGAAACTAGAGTTTCTAATGTTCACCATGCACTTTCAACTAACTAGAACCTTCTCCATCCTTAGAAATTAGGATTTTCTAAGGTTTATAGCTAAGTAGGGTCCTAATCACAGTTTAAGAAATTTGGGGTATTACAGTCTTCATGCCCAGAAGGCCGTTTTGGCGCAGGAGAAAGCACTACTTGTTGAGGACAAGGATAAGCTTGCGCAAGAGCTCTTGTCCACATCCGAGGCGAATGCTCTTCTTAAAAGGGAGTTGGGCGTCCTCCGAGGCGAGGGAGACGGAGGCGGTCCGTGAGGGCGAGGGCCTAGCTTCCGAAAAGGAGAGGCTATCTGCTGAGCTTCGCAAGCTATCCGGCGAGCTTGTGGCCTCCGTGGAGCAGCGGCTTTCCTCCGAAGAGAAGATGAAAACGCTGGAAGAGGAGTTGGCTCGGCTGCGGCTTGAAAACTCCGAGCTGGCCATGAGAGGTGGGTAGTCTGTATTTTCTTAATTGTCCTTTGTGGTTCTTCTCGTTCCTTCTAACAAGCTTTTCTTCCCCCTTTCTTTTTTACTTAGGATCGAGGCCTGGGAATTCTCTAGAGGGGCTAGAGAGGTTAAACATGCGGATCGACGACCTTGAAGAGGAGCTATCACCGCGAATGCTAATCGTGACCGGTACCGGGCTTACGCTCAGACCCTGGAGCAGCAGGCGACCGGCCTTGAGGCTTACTCTTGGAAGGTGAGGGAAGACTTGCAGCAGCAGAGTGCGAAGCTTGCCCACCTGAAGGAATCCTTCACCTCTCAATGCGGGAGGATGGTTAAGTCATGCCGCCAGATTGTCTCGAGGTTCTTCACGAGCAAGGGCGAGGTCATGGACGACGGCCTTTACCAGGAGCTAGGCTTTAAGGAAGTTACGTAGAAGACTTCCTTCCACGAGGTGCTCGAGGGGTTTGGGCGTCTTCCTGGGGAGACGTGTTTTGTTCCTGGCCAGGCATCTTTTCTTCCTCCTGGGAGTACCGCGCCTCAGGGTGGCGTGGGTCTCCGGTCCTCTGCTGGGAAATCTGGGTCCTCGGAGAGTGTTCTTCAGCCTGGTGAACAGCAGATTGTACAAGGGGCCGCTGCTATGAATCTAGACTCTGCAAAAGAGGCTTAGATAGGCCAAAGAAAACTTAGACATGCCTTAGTTTTTCTTTCCTTTTCCCTTTTTTTATCTCGGATGTACATATCTTCTAACGGTTAATGGAGTTTTTTGATAGTTATTTCGCTGATTAGTGTTGTCTTTATTTCATGACCGGTCGTGCTTAGCGACCGGTCGTTTCTTATTTTAAGCATGCGACCGGTTGTACTCTTCAATCGGTTACTTTTATTTTAAGGGCGCGACCGATCGTACTCAGCGACCGGTCGTTCCGCTTTTATTTTAAGGACGTGACCGGTCGTACTTAGCGACCGGTCGTCTCTATTTTAAGGACACGACCAGTCGGGCTTAGCGACCAGTTGTTCCTGTTTTAAGGACGCGTCCGGTCGCGTTCAGCGACCGGTCGTTCCTATCTGTCCTTTCCCTATCCTTGCTTTTGATAGCCAAGCGATGGTACTTACGGTCGCTCCCTTTTTTTTCTTTTTCTCCTGGGAGAGAGAGGGAGAAAGAGTTTCGAGGGGGATCCGACCAGGGTTCGGTGTGGTGTCCCACACCTAATGATTCACCCATTACAGGCGACCAAGCTCCCCTGTTTCCGGAGATGGGTTTTTCGTTTTTGTTCTTGTTCGAGTGCGACAACTCGTGACAAGATTTTCAGGACATTGCATCTTGTAGGGCATGGCCCGAGTGTTTCTTTTGCTTTTTGTGGCTTTCATAGCCGCCGGGACATAGCCCGGGTCTTTCTTTCTTGGCATGGATCTTTCAAAAATAATCCCATTTTATTGATGTTGGCAAAGCATTACATCGATTTTCACACATAAAATTTCTTGAGGCATTCTGCGTGCCAGGAATGGGGCAATTCGTATCCCTCGACATTCTTTAGGTGATATGAGGCTCGTCCAACCCTTTATGGACAATGTAAGGACCTTCCCACTGAGGGTCGAGCTTCTTGGGTTGCTTAACCTCCCTTAGAACCAGCTCGCCAGGAACAAAGCTCCGTTCCCTGACCTTGCGGTTGAAGTATTTCTCCACTTTCCTTTGTCTCTCACCATCCAGGCAGTCGCAACAACTCTCCTTTTCGGGTTAGGCTGTCCTTTATTCCTTACCTGTTGAGCCGCTCGTCATAGGATTCCCAGCGGATTGACTGGATCATGATCTCAGCTGGAACGACTGCCTCCAAGCCGTAAGTTAATCTGAAGGGTGTTTCTCCGGTCGGTCCTTTTTCCGTCATTCGATGGGACCATAGGGTTTGGTGCAGCAGCAGTTCGACCCAACTCCCCTTTTTGCCTCCTAACTTTCTTTTCAAAGCTTTTATGATCTGCCTGTTTGCATTTTCAACCTGCCCGTTGGCCTGGGGGTGCGCTACTGACGTGAACCTTATCTCTATCTTCCACTGCTCACAAAATTCCTGGAATCTGTCACAATTGAACTGTGTCCTGTTGTCAGTTATTATGGTCCTTGGCAATCCGAACCTACACACAATATGCTTCCACATGAACTCTTGCGACCTCTTGGTGTGATGGATACGGTAGGCATTGCCTCAACCCATTTCGTGAAGTAATCGATGGCCACGTATGCAAACTTGAACCTCCCGGGAGATGCTTCCGGGAATGGGCCAATGATCCATCCACCCCCACATTGCGAATGGTAACGGGGATAGTATGGCCTTTTGCACGGCCGGGGGTTATGTATCCTGTTGCCGTGTTCTTGGCATCTGGCGCATTTCTGGATGTACTCCTTGCAGTGGTCTTGCATTCTTGGCCAGTAGTAACTGAGCCTCGTGATTTTATGGGCCGTAGCTCTTTCCCCTTGGTGGTTTCCACAAACCTCCTCGTGTACCTCTTTTATAAGTTCACCTCCTTCCTCGTTCGTGACGCATCTGAGGGCGGGTCTTGCAAACGATCTTTTGTAGAGGTGTCCCTCCTCGACGAAGAATGATGCCGCCCATCGCTTCATGGTCCTAGCTTTTTTATTCTCTGGGGGCAACTTTCCTTCAAGGATGTATTCCACGATCGGGGTCATCCAAGATTCCTCAGGTACGAGAGGCTCAGTCGTCAGGACTTGGGCTTCGTCGACGCTTGGACTGGTCTTGGTTCCAACCACACCTTATTTGGTACCCTTTGGCCATGCTTGCTAACTTTGCTAGCGCGTCAGTTTCAGTGTTTTTTGTTTGGGGAAGGTGCTTCAGCTCGCATCTCGAGAAGCTTGCTTTTAGCTCTTGAACTCTGAGTAAGTACTTCCAGAGTTTCTCTTCCTTTACCTCATATATGTTGTCATTTTGCCGGGTGACTAGCATGGAGTCTGAGTATATCTCTAGGTCTGCTGCGCCTAGGGCAATGGCAACCTCTAGGCCCTGAATGAGAGCTTTGTATTCGGCCTCGTTGTTTGTTACTTTGAATTCCAACCGGAAAGCGTAGTTGAGGTCTCGGCCGTCAGGAGTTTGGACTACAATCCCCGCTCCTGCTCCTGTCTTGCACCGGGCCCCATCTACCTAAATGATGAAGGGGGTGAGCGGCTTTCCTTCTTCTTGGTCGAAGCTGGTCTCTGTTATAAAGTCCGCTAGGGCCTGTGCTTTGATCACCGTTCGCGGTAGAAAGTGAATTTCGTACTGGGTGAGTTCAACTGTCCAGCTTACCATGCGCCCTGACGCGTTTGGATTATTTGTTATCTGTTTCAATGGCCGGTTGGTTCTTACAAGGATTCGATGTGATTGAAAATACGGTCGCAGCTTCCGAGATGCCACCACTAGAGCGAAAAGGACTTTTTCGATGTTGGTGTAGCGCCTTTCTATAGGGGGCAGGATCTTCCTGGTGTAGTAGACGGGAATCTTCTTCTTTTCATCTTCCATGATTAGGACCGCTGCCACCGCCCATTCTGATGCGGACAGGTAGAGGTAGAGGTCTTGACCGGGCGGTGGGACTCCTAGCTTGGGTAATTCTCGAAGCATTTCTCTGATCTTCTCGAAGGATTCTTTGCATTCTTGCCCCCACTAGAACTTATTGTTCTTCCTTAATGTGTTGAAGAACGGGATTGCCTTTTCCTATAGCTTTGAACAGAATCTGCTTAAGGCCGTGAGTCTCCCGTTGAGGGCTTGGACATCCTTGATGCTTCTGGGAGGGCTGAGGTCGAGAACCGCCTGGGTCTTTTCCGGATCCACCTCTATTCCTCGTTGTCCAACGATGAAACCAAGGAATTTCCCCTTGGTTACCCCAAATACGCATTTCTCTGGATTCAGCTTAATCTGGAATTTTTCGAGCGTGGTGAATGTCTCCTCCAAGTCTTTCATGTGCTGTTCTTTTGACGGGCTTCTTACAACTATGTCATCCACATAGGCTTCCACGTTTCTCGAGAGTTGCTCCCGGAACACTTTATCAATCATCCTTTGGAAAGTTGCACCGGCATTCTTGAATCTGAATGGCATTACTTTGTAGCAGAAGATTCCTGCTGAAGTGACGAAGGAAGTTTTTTCGGAGTCCTCCTCATTCATCTTTATCTAGTTATACCCGGAGAATGCACCCAGGAAGCTTAAGACGGAGCTTTGGGCCGATGAGACGACCAGCCGATCTATTGATGGCAACGGGTAAAAATCTTTGGGGCATGCCTTATTTAGATCGGTGAAATCTACACATTCTCCATTTCCCGTTAGATTTCTTTACCATAACCACGTTTGCCAGCCATTTAGGATATGACACCTCTCTGATGAAACCTGCCTGCAGGAGTTTCTGGACTTCTTCTCGAGTGGCTTGGTCCCTTTCTGCCCCGAACACCCTCCTCCTTTGACGGATTGCCGAGTGCGCTGGGTCCACGTTGAGGTTATGCTGGATAACATTTGGGTCTATTCCGGGCATTTCCTCTGTGCTCCAGGCGAACGTGGCCCTTCTTTTTTCCAGGAATCTTGTTAGATGGGTTTGTTCTCCGCTATCAAAGGCATTTCCAATTTTAAAGAATTTGCTGGGGTCAGTTCATAGAGGTACCTCTTTTGGGAGATCAGCGGGAGCCTCGTGCCGCTCTGCTGTCTCGTCAGGAGGAGGAGCTTTCACTTGAACTCCTTCTCGGATCCCACGGTCTTGACGGTCTCGCCCCCTGGTAGGTCCTCCATGATTCGCACCTCGCATACCCGCGCAACTTTCTGGCTTCCTCTCACCGTAACGAGTTTCCCTGATCTGGTCAGGTACTTCATTTCAAGTGGTGGGTACTGCAAATGGCTCTGAAAGCATTCATCCCTGGTCGCCCAAGGTACATATTGTACCCGCAGAGCCCGGGAAGGATGAAGGCTGACATCTTTTCTGTGCGCCTCTCATCCCCTTGTCCTAAGGTAACGGTGAAGTCGATGCTCCCCGTAGACTTAGCTGAGATTCTTCCCACGAACCCCCCAGCACGGCTGAATAGGGTTTGATCCTATCTTCCAGAATTTTGAGTTTCTTTACCGCCTCCTCAGAAATGACATTTGCACCTGCCCCGCTGTCGACCAGGATTCCTTCCATCATGCGGTCGTTCACCTGAGCCCTTATGACAAGCGGGTCATTATGCGGGTACAGGACTCCGTCCTCATCATCCTCGGTGAAGTAGATTGGGGGGAGCTTTTGGTGTTTTGCAACCTTCTTGTCCGGAAGCTCTCGGTGAACCTCGTGGACGTGTCTTTTCCTTTCATTGGGGGTCAGGGGCCCTACTTCCGAGAATAGTCCTGTGAACATTCTCACAGAGAGTTCTGTTAGTTTTCTTATCTTGCTTTGTTAGCATTGTTAGTTTGCGACATGAGAAACTTTATCGAGATGCAAACATTTATAGGGTAGAAAAGCTTTTATGAAGTAGTAACGAGCTACAGCCTCCCGCGGGGTACAAAGATGATTCTTCCTTTCTAAAGGAGCACTTCACATTCTTTTCTAGAGAGTTACCCTAGGCAACCTATAGACCTGAGATTACCCCGAAGGACTTGCTATGGTCCAACTCTGGGTGGACCTCCTCTTCTGACTTAGGGCGGGAGGACTAGCCATCAGAGTGTTGTCTATGCTGGGCCTCCCCTTCCTTTCTTCTTGTTCTCCTCGATCAGCCTCAGCTCCTTGGCGAGGTTCGCACAGTTAACGGTCCGGTGGCTGCGGTGTCCGTGGTATTCACAGAAGGCCACCGGCACCTCTCCTGGGTTGGGCTTTCTTGTGGGGGCAAAAGTCCTTCCTTACTACAGCAGCGGCGTACTTCCCTGGGTCTATCTGCACTGTCGGGAAGGTCCTGGAGCCCGAGGCCTACTGCCCCAAGGCGGCCGGGGTCTTAGAGTAAGGCTTGTACCGGGTTCCTCCTTTGGTGTGAACTTCCGGTCGTAATTGCCCCACCTGTCTGGCCTCCCTTCTTCTCACTCGTGGCAGGAGCTTTAAAGCTGTTGAGTAGTTCCTTAGCCTTATTCTCCGTGACTTCCGACTTGAGGAAGTAATGGATGATCTCGGCTAGCTCCCCATGCGACTTTGGCGCATTGGTGGCTATTTTTCCAGCGAGACGGGGGTGGGCCAAGCTGTTGCCAAAGGCTTTGATTAGTATCTTCTCATCGATGTCATCAATTTATACCACCTATTTGTGGAAACGTTCACTGTACTCCTTCACGGTTTCCCCCTTCCTTTGCTTTACGTCCATGAGCTTTATTGTCTCCCTTTTTACTTTTTTACTGGCCGCAAAGTATTGTTGAAATTCCTCGGTCAACTGTTTGAAGCTGGAGATAGACTGAGGCGGTCTAGACGAGATCCAGCTCATTGCTCTCTTGGAAAGTGTCCCGGGGAATAAGTTGCACAAGGCGAGAGAGCTAATCCCCTGGGTGTTCATGGCGAACATTAACTTCTTAATATGCTGAGCAGGATCTCCAGTATCGTCGTACTTTCCGCACCGCTGGAGCGACGAAGTGGGGCGGGAGCTTGGCTCTTCGGATCTTTTCGGAGAATGGGTATAGGCTCATATCGGTGGAGTCATCTTCTTACTCCTCCTCGATGGTGATTAAGGCCTCCCCTCGGTACCCTTTTTTCCATCGTTACTTCCCGCCGCGTCTCGACCTTTCAGGAGATCGATCGCCTCCAACATTTCCTCCCACTTTCACTGGAATTCCTCGTCTCTCTGCATCAATTCCAGCTGCAGGAGCTCATTTCCTTCCACGATCTTCTCGTCGATGGATCTGGTGAGGTTCGTCAGCATGTCCTCCAATCCTCTCTTCTTAGAGATGGAGTCGTGGGTCGTCTCGGTTCCAATGCTTCCGTCGTTGGTCTACAAATTCTTCCTTGTCCTGGGTGCCATTTTTGTACCTAACCTGCAAAAACACAGTTCCGTTCTCAGATGTGTCGGTTTCGTATGTTTTCCAAAATTATTACTCTCATCGGTGGACTCGTGGTTGCTGGATCTGAGATGTTCTCTTCCCACAGACGGTGCCAAATGAAATGGTATTCCTCTAAGTTCCTAAACAATCTTCCGTCCAATTCACTAGTCTGGCTCTTAACCTATCATCAAATTATCCGAGCTCTATCAAGTTACCTTGTTACAGAGTAAAGGGAGTTGTAAGGGAGGGGGGGGATTCGTAACAATATGCAACAGTGAGAATTCTCAAGTATAGATCGTGTGTCCTTATTAAGGGGGGCGAACCCCTATTTATAGTGTTTCTCACAAGCTTTCTGGCCTATCTCATTGTGCTAGCCTGGCGCATAAATATCTTGATAGGCCTACAAAATATCTACTAAATATGTTACCCTAATGCCCCACTTTCGTTCGTTTCTTACTACTTGCTTTGTTCTCCTGTCGAACGGTCACAGACCCGGTCAGTGTTTGTGTTGTACTTGGCGTGTTTAACGACCGGTCGATTCTTACACTACATTTCGCATTCCTAGCGACTGGTCATAAACGTTGGTCGTAGCGACGCTTCTAGTGACCGGTCACAGACGACCGGTCACTTTCTATGCTACGTTTGATTGTGTCTGGCGACCGGTCGAAAGCGACCAGTCACTGCTTGTGACTCGTTTGGGGGTCTTCTGTGCTTAGACAGGTACAGCCGGTCGTTGTCTTGGCCTTCCTCTTCTCTTTCCTTTCACTCTACTGGGTTGTTGCTCTTTCTTTGGGGCTTCTGGACATATTTTCCCCTCTTCAACCGTAATTAAATGCAATAAGTAACCAGAATAAATCAATTACTTTACTTCCTGGCGGGGCATAAGAACAATGGTGTTGATAAGAAACTAAGTATCCCATGTTAAACGGTTTACAGTCATAGAAACTTCTAACGTATATAACTCGGTAACCTTTTTACTGAAACTAATTAAAGTCAACCAGCAGTGTCAAAGCCATAAGTGAGGCTGAAAAATAAAGATTTCTTAAAGACGAAAAACATCTAACTTGGCTATACACATTAAGAGATAAAAAAAAGGGTAGTAATGCTAGGAGAGTAGACTAGCTACCTACACATAATTATGAACGGCAAGATAAACTAAACCAGTCGTTGTAACAAAGACACGTCCGTAGCAATCAAATACTAAGAACTAAATAGTTACTGCAGAGCATACATGAATTAAAGCCAAAAGTCAGCCAGAAAGAACAAATCAGATGCTTAAAAGCGCACTAAAAGCATGAACTTCTGACCTCCAGAGTAAATAGATAGATAAGCTACACCCACCGAGACTGTGTACAAATTCAAATACCCCATGTCAGTCAAGAGACTTTTACTCCTATAGAATTAAGCCATGCACCCCCGTGGAAGACATAATAAGGGAAACTAAACCCGAAGGTAATTAGAGTCGCACACAGAAGCTGGTGGACCATATTCCACATTTTCTAGTTGCATAATAAGTGACATATCGACCAATACCTTAGACCCAGAGAGGCTAAACCGAATCCTTTTATAGATCGGTATGGAACTGATAAGAATCGCTGAGACAGAAACTAGCCATTAACATGGTCAAGACAGTTGATAGGATTATAATGTGAGCTACATTGCATGGAAACTAGAATACTCCATGAGACTTAAACTTCTTGAACCAATGTTCAAGAATGATATAATATGGATTACGTGGGCGTAATCCATTTTAAGGGAGGTAGGCGTGTTGTGCTTGTTGTTTTGTTGCTTGTTTGATGTGTGGTTTTGGTTACTATGTGTGTGAACTATGTACGAATTGGTTGGATGCATTGTGGTTATGAATGAATGACTTGTTCATCTGATTGCTTATGAGTACAGTATATGAATATTACTGGTACATTGGATATTATTGAGAACGTGGTGAAGCCACAGCTGTGGCGTGGTGCTTATAAGCACATGGAAAATAGAATTGTGGAACTTGCGGGACATTATCCCTTGGTTAGTGAGAACGAATTCGGGACTTGATCCCTGGTAGTGACCAGAAACGAACATTAATTAACGAGACAAGACTTCGGGTCGAAGTCTCTTTAAGAGGGGTAGGTTGAAACACCCCTAATAATTAAAACACATGAAATCATGAATATGCGTGGTATGTTTAATTAACCAGTCACATTAATGTATAATTGTACTACAACTTATACCCTAAGATACTAAGGGACATACATATGTCCGTGAATGTGATAGCAAGTCACATTGTAATATACGCACGGGTGCTCTTCGGTTTCGGCATTAATAAATACAATTGAGTAAATTAAATTAGTCCATGCTAGGACCCTTGTACACGAAACAGGTGTAATGCAATATGCAAACTAAAAAATATGAAGTACTCATTGACATATAACTATTATACTAATAACATATGTTACGAGGGTATAATATACGAACTACGTTATCGGATACAAACATATACAGTAACATTATAACATAAATATTGGTACTCACCGATCAATATCCCATGACCTTGATATTAAATTAAATTAACTACGACTAATTAATCTTATTACCTGATAACATCTATGAACTACTTGATTTCATCATAATATAACAATGAAATCACACCCCACTCGTGTCTGGTGGAGCACTACATTACTTACATGAGTAATATAAACAGACTAACAATTAATCAACCCCACCCATGGTATATCCTAAAGTCCTACAATTCGCTAGCAGATAAGTAATTATCCACTCACACCTTGCATTACCGAGAAATTTTGCAAGTTTCCACTAACCCATGTGACTACCCACTCAGCCTCCTTTGCGACTTGTAAACCGATCTCGCGTGTGAGTCTGTATCCTCAGGCAATCAATTAAGCCACTGAACTCTTCACTTCCCTTCATTTGCTCACGCCTCTCTAATCTGATTCTCCTTCCTTCATCTAAACATTGTATGCTACCACCGCCTGGTAGGATCTCTAGAAACATGTGAGCAGAATCCTCCCCAAAGCTCCTGAAGGTAAGCGCGAGTAACCGGCACTGGAATCTCCCTTTCATTCTTCCCTTGTTTTGTCCGAAACTCTTGAGATTTAACTCTCTCTTTCCTCCTTCCCTTTTACGCATGCATTCATCTGAGAATGATTCTGCGAAGCTGTGTTGAGAATCCTCAAGGAACCCACTCCATTCCTTCACAAGTTTAGCGCAAGGTAAAATACTCCCGGTTTGCCTCCTTACCTCTGTTTCGCTCTCTTTGTTCTATTTGATCCAAAAATGGTTCCTCAGTCCTCTAATCTACTTCTCTTCCTTTGCATAACCCTGCATGCAAGCCTACTGGTAGAATCCCTGGGAAACGATGAACCAGAACCTTCTCCAAGATCTCGCAAAGGTAAGTAAATAACCAAAAACTTGGACTTTTAACTCCTTCCATATACTCTGTTTTGATGTCCGAAAGTTGAGCTTTGATTTCCCTTATTTTCTCTCATCTCCTCTCGTGCATGAATCCCCTGGGTACAACCTTCCTAGGAGTGCGCCAAAGTCTCCAGGGAACTAGACCCAAATCCATTTGGATATTAACCCAAGGTGAGACCATAAGCTGTCTCGTTTTTTTCCTTGTCGTTTGTTTCGGTTTTAAGCGCCACTAAGGACATCATCTAACCTGAATTTTTATTCTTGTGCATGACCAATTGTAAAACCGAGATTCCTGAGTCAAATCACCAACCAAACTGAAAGGAAACCCAAAAAAGAGCTAGTTCCTAACTAAGGTAAAAACTACCCAGAATCTGGACAGCTAACTCTTGATAATTTAAATCTGAAATGAGCACCAAGCTTACCACGGCGCTGGATTCTGTCTAGGTGCGAATACACTAAGGGGAACCAAGAACTACCCGGGATATACAACCCCAAAACCCAAGGTTGTAACCCAAACTCGTACCTAAAGCTATACTTAATGTTGTGTAAAATTCTGTTCCAAGTTATTTGGTTAATCTGTAACAATAAGCGAAAAAAATATTATCTGTTGTGAGGTCATTATTCTGGCAAAAACGGTGGTCTAAACACCAAGCTTTATAAAGCTAAAAACGTGTTTAAGAGTTACGAAAACAGTGGGAGTGATCTATAGGTATTAAGTTAGGCCCCATTCTTTTGCATAACTGATAATCCAGCTGATGTCAGTTGTCAGCTGAAAGTTAGAAAAAGTAGAGAGGAAAAATAGTTGATATGACAATTGATGTATGTGACATACAGAACAATAAACTAGCTGATCAAATAAACTCGATGCAAAAGAATGAGGCCTTAGTAATTACTAAGCTAAACCTGATTATATGTTTGGTTTTGAAAAGTTTGAGTGTTATTGTCATGAGATTAATGATGAGGAAAGTTGGGGAAAAAGGTTGCTAGAAACCAGAAGGAACTACCCAGTTTTAAGCGAATAATGCTAAGTGACTTATTAAACTATGCCTGAACTGATGTTAAATTTGTGTTCGAGTTGCTTGGCTAACCTGATAACAGGGTGCTGGAAAAACTTGGGTAGAATAGTCCTGAAAACTTGGCCAAACTGATGTCGTAGGTATGTAGGCTTAATCCAGGAGAGATGAACTAGGAATGACTAGTGAAAACCTGTTTTTGAGTGGTTTGAGAGTTTAAAGTCTTGTTAATTCCTCTAAGTCAATTGTAAACACCCTGGGAGAATTACAAGCCCAACCTGATGCATCAACCGTGAGATAATACAGAAGATGATCCCACAAGTTGTGTGTCAGCTTTTCAGTTTTCTTTCCAGTTTTTCTAGTTCTGTATAGGTGAATTCTAGAAGAATTACTAGTGCTTCTTGGGGTTTACTTTGTAGACTGAATAAAACACGTAACCCAGTAGTTAGACAATGTGGGGGAGAGTGAAGAAGACACCAGATCAATGAATGAGAAACAAAAACAGAAACAACCTCAAAGAATAGAAAACAGATGCATCAGTTATACCTTCTGTTCCATTTCAGTTGCGGTAGCTAAATCTATATTGTTTTGGGTCTGTTTTGGGTTGAAACCTTGAATTAACACAAAGATAGGTAACTAGACAATTTAGGGATAAACCAGAAACCCAAGTCGTGAGCAAACAGAATCATAGAAGCTCAATTACATGTTTCAGTTTTTCATTGTTTTTCAGTTTCGGGAATTGTCTTGTTTTAGTATGAGGATAATACTGTAACATTGGCAAAGTTTCTTGGGATTGTTTTAGAGTCAAAAATATATTAAGTGATGCAACTGAATGGGTAAACAAGAAAGGGAAACTAGCAGTCAGGTTAAGCAACAGAGATGAAAGATGGAAGTAAAATCTTATCAGATTTTCTGTTTCAGGTTTGCATTTGTTTCAGTCTCAGTATAAAAGGATACCATGGAACTAACAGAGTGTTTTAGGTTGTTTTTGAGGTTAAAATATGACTAAACCACTTAACTGAATAGGTAAACAAGTTGGGGAACACTAGCAGGCAGATTAAGTAACAAAAAGAAAAGGTAGAAGAAGGCCACCAGTTTGTGTGTATCAGCTCTTGTTTCAGTTCCCAGTTCAGGATTAGGACATATCAGTAACATTAGCAAAATAGCTTGGGTCATTTTGCAATTCAAACTATATTATAACACATAACAAGGAAGCTAAACAATTTGGAAGAAGAGAAACAGCAGTGGAACGAAAATACAAGATTCAGGTTACAGTTTGTGGCAGTTTTCAGTTTTGTTAAATTTCTGTACAACGAGGTTTTAGAGGAATTGCCTATGTGATTCTAGGTTTTTTGAGGAAAACAAACTGTATTAAGACATTTAATCAAGAAACTAAATAAGGAGAGAAAACTAGAAAACCAACCAGTTAGCAAAAAGAAAGACATCAGAAATATGCCAACCTTGTGTTTCAGGTTTTCTTCAGTTTTGTTCAGTTCTATCCGAGGAAGTTCAGAGGTGTTGCTTATACTATTATGGGTCTATCCTTGGATTCAAAAGCCTTATAACACACTTAATCACGTGAGAAATAAGGTGGGGGGATCTGGAAGTCAAATGGTGAACAAAGAAATGAGATAGTGGAGGTATATCAGTTTATAACATCAGGTTCTTATCAGCTCAGAATTGGGACATTCAGTGGCTTTAACAGATTTGGCTTGGGTTTGTCTTTAAGGGAAAACCTGGATTAAACACTTATTAACAAGTTAAGAAGGGTTGGGGGGAGATGGAAAGTCAAATCCCTGAACAAAGAAAAGGGACCGACAAGAGTATCTCAGTTTTACAGCTTCAGTTTTCTTTCAGTTTCCTAATTTCTGTGGGAGGATAATTCTGTAACATCAACGAGTTTGTTTGGGTTTAGAAACTTCCTAGAACACTTGAATAACCGAAGCAGAAATTTGAGAGGAATTGAAAACCCAACTGTTAACAAACAGAGAACAAAAGAAGAGAATGCATCAGTTTCATGATCTCAGTCCCTGCAGTTTTACTTTCTGTTCCTGTATACGAAATACACCAGTGAGCTTAATGGGATTTCCTAGGTAGTTTTGGGTTTAAAACTTACCCAGCACACTTACTAAGTGAGTAAGTATTTTGGTATAAATTGTAAGGCAGTTAGAAGAACAGACAGTGAGCAAATAAGAGAATAGTTTAGTTTATGATTTCAGGTTCTGGAATTCTCCTGTTCAGTTTTTAGTTCTGAGTTTCTTGTTCTGTATAAACATGCTTCAGTAGGAGTAACCGCATTATTTTAAGGGTAAGATTATATCACAACACTTAACTAGGAAGCTAGGCAACGTGAGGGGAAATTGGAAAATCAGATTGATGAACAAACAGAAAGGACAGAAAGGGAATATATCAGTTTTACGTTTCTGTTTTCCTGCAACAACTCAGTTCTGTATAATGAGTTTCCAATGGCATTAACAATATTGTGGTGGGCTTATTTTAGGGATAAAATCATATTAAGACCCTTATCTAAGAAGCCAACTAGTGTGGGGGAAACTGGATCAGATTAAAGAGGAGAAAGGAAAATAAAAGGTAAGGATATATCAGTTCTTAGTTTAGCTTCAGTTTTTAGGTTTTGTATTAAACACTTCTCAGAGGGATTAGATGGAGTTGTATTGGGAGGTTGAACCCACACACATATCTAATACAATTAAGTAAGTCATACATCTTGGGGAAGGATTAGAAGTCAGTTTAATCGATTCAAAAGTATGATGAAGAGGAGAAAACACAGATTGTTGTTTCTGATTTCCATTAGTGTGTTGTTCCTGTATAGTCAAGTTACAGAAGTATGAAAGGTGTGATGTGGTCTGAAAATGAGCTTAAGACCCTGCTAATGCACCTACCTAAGAGTGTGAACAGGTTGGGGAAAAATTAGGAAGCAGCTTGCTGCATTAAACAGTGAGGTAGAATGGAAGTTTACACAGGTTGATGTTTCAGTTTCTGAAACTTATGTTTTAGTATGACCGATGTGAAAGGGTAGTAAAAGTGTGGTGTTGGTTTAATAATGAACCCAAAACATTTCTAATACATCTAGCTAAATTGGTAAAACACTTGGGAGAGTTGGAACATCAGTTTGGGAACTTAAACATGGAGTAAAATGATGATATGTGTAGTTGGTGTTTTCAGTTTCTGTTGTGCTTGCGGTTCGGTATAGATGGGTATCGAGGTGGTTAGTGGTGTTGTATTGGGAATTGGTTATGAATATAAAACCTTGCCAAGATGCCTAGTAAAAGGGGTACAGTTTAGGCAGTTTGAAACTAAATCTTTGGTGAACTAAGAATGGGAAATAACCAAGTTAACGAGCATAGAAGTGGAGATGTATTTCTTAGTTGTTAGGTGTCAAACCGTAACCAATAGGGTTGGCCTATGAAGGACTAATAATATAAGGTCTAGCATTATAACATGATCAATAAACCAAAATGATGCTTACTTATAGGTATTCGAAAGGTAATTAGGAATAATCTCAGAGAGTACGAGAGGAGTATTTGGGGCAAGTTTGAGTTACCTTAAATGTTACTACTGCTTGGCTAAAACAATGGATCCAAACCAAACGGATAAAGTAGGTCCAACATTGGCAACTATAACACTTAATACTAGGCCAAACATCATGAATAGAACTACGAACAATAACGCATGATCGAACGATCTAACCCATTCAAATAATCATTATAGGAGTGAGTCCCACGAGCAGCGGGGAACCCTTGTGCAAGTATCTGTGACAACTATTATAAGGTATGGATATGTGTGGTCCGTATGTTGTCGTGTTACACGGCTTGTGTGTCGTGTGCTTGTTTGACAATGACCATAAGACTAAAGCATGAAATTGGATTACTTGTTGTGACTTGCTTACATGCTTGTTATATCATTGCTGCATATTACTTGCGCGCACACAGTAGTTTAGTCCCTTCTCGTTTAAGAACTCTGAGATGAAACATGACAAACACGTGAACAAACAAGGAATTATACGAAGGGAAAACCCTCTCTAACTACGGAGGACTTCCAACGACACCCACTATGGTGTCTAACTCGTAATGATAATGGAAAGTAAAAAATACCAACTGGGGGATCATATGGATAATCCGGAAGAAGGATTCTCGGGCCGCGCGGTAGGGACACTCAGGAGTTGGTATCTGAATCAGATCCTTCGACCGACTATGGTGGAGCACATCCTGGGGTCTAGAGGTGACCCCTCTTTCTCGACGCATGACGCCGGGAATGGAGGATTGGCGATGGAGAAGACGTTCTCCAACTGGTGGTGATAAGAGAATTCACGAACCATCCTTAAGAAACAAGGAATGATTAGCACCTACATATTAAAGTCTCGGGATCTAATCTATATCCCCTGACTCGGTGCCAAAGAATAAAGGAAAACTTGTGTAATGAGACTAAGCAAATAAGAAAATTCACAAATGTGATCCTTTAAGAAACAAGGGCTGAATAGCACTTACATAATAAAGTCTCGGGATCTAACCTATATCCCCTGACTCGGTGCAAGAGAAGGAAGGTAAACCTGTGTAATGAGAACAAGAAAATAACATAATCTCTTGAATGGTCCCATAGTGAGGATCAACGGTATAATATACCTATGCACACGTCCTACTAATTACTTGATTGTTGTTGCTACATTAGCAGCTTATTGTGCTGGGTTGCGTGTTTGACGTTGCTATGCTACTTGCAAGTTGTGCTTGGTTGTTTGTTTATAGTGCTATACTACCTTTAAGTGTGTATATTATCATGAGGCAGCGTGGTGTGCTTTACTGCTTTATTACAGCATGTAATGGACCTAATAATATTCGACCAAGTAGTCATGTAGCCTGGCAACATACGGGCTACACATATTCATACTCAGCGTAGTTTGTTGAGTCCTTTATTACCCAATTTTTACAGGTATTGAACCGGATGATACGGAGCGTAGGCGGGATGGCTACCGTGGGGGTAGTCCATCAGGGCGAGACATATGGGTCCTGGGTAGCGCAATGATGTATAGGCTGTTACTTTGGCGGACATTGACCCGGATGTATTTCCACAGTAGGGTTGTAAGGTGATAGCTATTATCTATACCCTCGGTATTTGGGAATTTGTTTTATGAGATTTGGTTAGGTAAGTTCCAGTCATGCAGACCGTAACTCGGTGTAGGTAGAATGGCGTGTCAACCACGTGGGTGGTTGGCGTCTGTAGCACCTGAATGGAGTTAGAAACCGCTGCGTAGACATCTCGTGTTACCGTTAGGCGCGTCGTTTAATTGTTGGTTGTTATTTAGGGGTGTTACAGATCTGATGGACCGGAATACCGAGTACTTTAAGCAAATACAATCCATTCCATTTCTCACCGAGTCATACAATACAATTCTCATTTCAATTCACAACTATACCGAGTCTAATACATAACGGATGCCAATAACACTTCCGGTTTTACTCCTCGTTCAAATACAAAGGTAAATTAAAAATCTAACTACCCATGCTTAACCACCATCCCTGTCCTACTCTCGAACGGTAGCATCGTCGGTGTACCTGAAAAAAGAATGGATGGCCCCAAAGGGGCTTAGCACTTTGTTGGTATGGAAGTCGTGCAACCCGCTACTACTACTGGCCACACTCAACTACTTCTCATCTTAACATGCGATTGATTTTACTTAAATCAAAACATGAAGTACAAATAACATACACATGCTCGCATTCACACATGTATTCAAATATAGGGATACAATCACGAACTAACACATTAGGTAGTTAGTTTACTTATCTTGCTCTCTAGGCCTTGAGGGTTTCTACCTCACTAACGCCTCATTCTTATTATTCATTATCTTATCCGTTCTCTACGGATACTTTACTTGTTCTCTCAGCCCTTTAGACACTACAGGTCTCATTCTTACTTTCTCAATTGTTCTTCTCTTAGATAATTCTTAAGCCAATACACATGGCCTCCGGGAAGAGTCATACACAAGACTCACCACCGGGCTTTCAAGCCTAGTCTTACTTCCCCGTTTCGACCCTACTCTGGATCTAGCATGGTGGGAAGGCTCAACTAGTAACCGGAACTCTCTCTTAGTTCCTACTTCTTTCACATAGGTCCGAATCTCTCTCGGACTCCTCACATTCCCAAATACTCCTCTCTCGAGTTATAATAAAATTATGTATATTAGTCTAGAAGCATCACTCTCGATGTCTTCTATTGACTTAGGGAATTATCTTATATTCATGTATTCTCGGATTTAAGGGTTGCCCCAACATTTTGAATACTTGTACATTCGGGCCGTTTTCTTATACCGGGTCGGGTCCTCATATAGGAGGTAGACTATCCTTTAAAGGGAGTTTGATGGTCCCTTAATCTCTTTTTACTTTTCTCATGAGTTCATAACTTTGAACTATCTTCGTTCCCTTAATAGAGGTACTTTATATATTTCCACTATTAATTATTTTGTGGATCGTTTTGATCCGGTTCTCTAACCGTTAGCGGGAGTTCACTAATCTCATACTTATCTCTCATGTTCTAGTGAGTTCATAAGGTTGCATTATCGTATTTCACTATTCGATAGTTCTTAAGTGATTTCCACGTTTTGGGTTATTACGTGGGACGACTCTTTCTATGAGTCACTAACCATACAGTAATTGTTTATGTTTCGGTGAAATACCCCATAAATTAATCCAAATTTATTTAGGGGATTTCTTTTATTAAACCCCAAATAATACTATTAAACACTAAATTATTATATAGTATTATGAATTTAATAATAAGATTTATAAGTCAATAAATCTTGGAAACATTTCGAGACACTCCAATTATATTATAAAGATTTTTGGAATATTTGTAGCATTGATTTGAAGCATAAAAGTCAATATAAAAACCATAGAACCTTAAGCTTCTTAATCCTTGCTAGAGTTGACTTTTCAAGAATGGTCAAACCAGCCCATGAAACCTATACCAATAAAAAGGTTATGGAAAACCAAGAAGATTGATAATAAGAACATAAAAAGCGGATCATCCTAGCCAAAGTTATGACATAATGAAGTTTAGAGTCAAATATTTAGAGATTTGCTGACGTGGCTAGGGTTTCCTGACTCAGCCGTGCCTCAGGAGTCGTGCCTCGCCAGATTTCCCCAAAAATCGGCTAAGTAATCTCAGCCAACATTCAGCACGTTGCTCAATCTTCAGACCTCGATATCTCAGCCTATACTTCATATTTTTTTAGTGTCGTCTTCTTCATTTAATTCTCCTACAACCCTACTTTTGAACCATCATACTCACTTGACCTAACTCTCCCCACATTCGTCACAAAGTCGATCGCAAGTTGCCTCCCCAAGAATCTGCAACCCAGAATTTCCAGAAACCCATTGATAATGTAAACTTCGTCCTAGCATATCATCTTCGTTCGTGAATGAAAATTCACGTACCATAGCTTGTTTTCAAGATCTTTAACTGTTCTACAACTCTTCTGAAGGAACCCCAAGCTAGTTCTCAATCGTTTGAAAGATTAAGGCGTCTAAAGTCCCCACCTCGATCACATCAGATTCTTCCCCAGAATTTTTCCAGAAATGACCTGTAAACTCGGATCTTGTGAAATCTATAACTCTCTCGTTCTTGAGCCAAATTCGTTTTGTCATAGCTCATTTTAAATCTCTTTGATTCCTCTTCAACTTTTATTTAGACATCTAAGGCTGAATCATTACCAATTGGTACAGAAAGTCGTCTCAAGTTCGTCACCTGATTCATTCGAGAATTTGCTGCCCAGAATTTCCATAAACAAATGGTAAACCCGATTTTTGTCACTATCATAACGTTCTCATCCTTGTACGAAAATTCATGCACCATATCTTGTTGGAAAGCTCTTTAACTCCTCTTCAACTTTCCTTAAGGCAGCCAAAGCTGAATCGTCCTCATTTGGGAGCGTTAAGCGTCCAAAGTAGGCAACGCGGTCAGGACGCAATTGCAACCCAGAATTTCAGTGGTAAACTCGAATCTTGAAGAGTCTATAACTTTCTCCACGGTGCTCCGTTTTCAATGATTCTTTCACCCATGTGTAGAGCTACAATTATTTTTTTAAACTTGATAAAGACCTTGGATTGAATCGCTTTAGGTTATGAGAACCAGATCTGAGAAGTTGGCATCTTGAACTGCACATGAAATAATGAATCTTGGTAAGGTGGATCTTGTTTGACTAATTTAATGATCTTCCCGAATAAATTTTGACATTAAATTTTATACATGTGTGAATTATAAAGTATATTTCGTTTTTATATAAATTATATAAATTTGGACTTATAAAACGTAAGTTAGGAGTTTTATAAGTTACACCCTTGTATGAATCAACTTAGCTATTTAATAAAGTAATTTTTAGGAAATAAAATTTTAAGAATGTGTCTAAAATGTTATAGTTACCATACGTAAAATTTGGGAATTTCTAGATAATGGAAATAAGTTTAATAAATGATTTTCTTAATCTTTCTTAATGTAATGATAAGTTAATGAGTGATTGAAAACTATACTTTATAGATTGAAAATAATGTTAGGAGGTTACAATAACGTTTAATACAGTATGTTGATAATTACATTAGGTTCTAAACTTTTATGAGGAAATAAAAGAATTAAACTGTTACTTTAGGGTAAATAGAGAAATATAATTAACTCATCTATATTATTAACTTTAAGTTATGGAAATTAATATAGGAAGTTAAGAATAACGGAAATACTTTACTTTATAAGTTGTATACCGATTAAGATTTAATTACAAGATATTAGGATAATTAAATGGGTTACATGAAGGTTACTTAAATATATAGATACATATATATATTATTACGTGATTAATAATAAATAAGAGAAATACTTTTTATTAATAAAATGTGGGAATATAGTAATTTTAAATGTAATCCTTACATGATATTCACAGTACTAAATGATAGTTCAACATCTTAAGATAATACTATTAAAAGAATATTATATGAGGTGGTATTAAATTATGGTTATGAAATTAAGCTTAAAGAGTTACCTTTGAATTTCTAAGATTTTTATATAAACCATATTAAAATACATGCTTAATATTATTTGTCAACAACCAGAATGTAGATCTATAATTGGGTTAAGTAATTAATAAGTTAAGATTTAGGAATATTTGTAATTATATTACATAAAACGTTACATAGATAGATCTTATAATTAATAATAAAATAAATGAAATACTTTTACATCTAAATGTGAAGTGGATTAATAAGTCTAGATTTATCATTTCATAACATTTATAGTATTGAATAATAACTTAATGTTTTAAGATAAATCGTTAAATGAATTATGATATAAAACCATATTAAACTACAATTAGGGATTTGATCTAAATAATAATCCTTAAGTTTCTTAGAATTAGATAAGCCATATAAAATACATTTATTACCAGTATTTAGAATGTGAGTTTATAATTAAGTGATGTATTTAGTAGTTAGAACTTATAAAAGGTTTGTAAATAGAAATTAGATACTTAAAATTTTTTAACCTTTAATTAGATGAAACTAAGTTACATAAGAGATTATATTGATCTACTTTACGATATGTCATTTGAATATAAGGTATGAGGATTTTTCCGAATAGATGATCTTATTAAATAATTGATAAATTCACTTATGAATGAGAATTTAATTCTTAGGTAAATTTTACCTTATGTTAAGATATAATGCCTATCCTAAAACATAATAAAGGGAATTAATTTATTGAGTTATTCCTTTGAAACCTTAGGTTTTGTAAACAATCTAAAATGTATTTAAGACATAAGTTTATTAAAATTTAGTACAAAAGAATTATACATAGTCTATAGAGAGGATGTGTGTAAAAATAAAACAGTTGGGAACTTAAATGTAAGTAAGGATACATAAAAGGTTATCTTAAAACACTTTATTATATAGGTAATAATTAAGCAAATAATATACCTTGTGAATACTAAATGTAAAAGTTTGAAAAGTCCTAGTTAATTAAAATATAGTTATTTCGAGATGAAAAGTAATTGAACATCTTATGACAAGATTATTACATGGTTGTAATTAAAAGTCATTCTGAACTAAAGGTAAAATAATTGAGTTTAGTAGTTGTCTCTGGTTTCTAAGATCAATTAAGTTATTATAAAACGCATTTTGTTATTAGGGTCTCAAAAGTCTTGAATGTGAGAATTATGGTTAAGTATTAGTCAAGTGGATAGAGTGGAACAATTAACAAGTGTTAATAAAATACATTCCTTGATCTTACAACCTTGGCTATACAACCTTCTAAAATAAGTCAAAGTTATACATAACATTTAAGCGAGGGCTTACAAGATAATTGAGATTTAGAAATAAGAGTGAGGAATTTACTTAAGTTTAACTTAGGATATAAGTTATTGATAATAGGCTACCTTTATTATTCCTTAGAGTATTGTTGAATATGTGCACGAGTCTACTAGAACTGCTACAGCATTAATCAGGTACGATTTCTCGTACTCAGATACTTTTGCTAACAAACTCAAGGAGACGTTTTTGAGAAACGCTAACTGAGCTTTAAACGAATTTCAAAAGGAAAACTACTTGTGTGACTAACTCAGCTTGATGTGACTGACTGAGCCTTGAATGGATAACTTGCGTGGTTACTGTTTCTTCCTACTTAGTTGTTCACTAGGCAATTAACTGCAAGGGGTTTACGCCTCTGCACTCTGTATGACTGAGTGTTTTGGTATTGCACTTGTGCAGTTAATGATCTAGTGGGATAGCTGGGAATATGGGAAATTATCGAATCTTGGTAAATTCTTCCTTTGGACTATGGGTACTGTTTCATCCATGAGTCGAGTTTTGGTTAGCCTTATTGAGTATGGAATCTTTCTATTAAGTGGTGCACACACTTTTCACCGATGACCGAGAACGGGTCGGTGGCAGCAGAGGTCTGTTATACCTCGTCCATGTGGACAACTGACAGCGGAGGTCTGTTTACCTCGTCCTTATGGACAAATGACTGGCGGTGGGGGCCATCTCTCCCAATTGGTTTTATTCCACACTTGAGTATGTTTGTCTATGGGAATCAACTTTCTGAAATGGTGGAGACATAAACTGTCTACCACGGGTTATGGATATTCTTATCATTCCTAGTCCTTTGTGACTATCTGAGTCTTTCTCTTCTTAACCTGAATTCGTTCTAACATCAACAATGAATGGTTACTAACTTTATGGTGAGACCTCTTAAGTGGATGACTTGGTTTTAAAGTGATTTATCTCTATCTTCCGCTTGTTCTCTTTCTCTATAACTTGATTGTTTGAAGTGCTTTATTACAGAGTTTATTTTCAAGTTATGTTTTATTTAAGAGTTATATTATGATTTACTGTTTTAGAGAATTGTACCAGTTCCATTCCAGGGAACTGACTCTCCCCTCCCGGGGTGGGCTGCTTGGTTTCATCTTGCAGGTACGAAATTGATTATACAGGTGGCCACGAAGAGTATGAGTGATTGGGATGGGAATTAGGAATTGTAGAGAATTGTTCTATTTTACTTGCAGTTATGTTTATTTGTATTTCTCGGGTTCAGACCGTAACATTTGTAATTATAAGTTGTAATTGGTGAGGTTTTGTACCGGGTGTTTGGAACCCGATGATCTGTAAGCGCCTGTAGTTGTTTTAGTTTCCGCTGTATTTATTTTAAATAGAGGTGTTTTATTCGGTCTACGACACTATGTTAGACCACACAATCACGCAAGGAAGATTAGTACATGCAACAAGCATCAAGATATACATAACAATGCAATAAACATTTTTCATGCATTTATCTTGTTAGGCCGGCACACAAGCATACAGCACACAAGCCGAGAGGACTCGGCAGGACACAAGTTGCAAGAAATCCATACCTGTCACTAAGGATTCACTCTAACGCGTCATCTCACGCTCCTTAGGTATTTTCCGAACTACTGGTTACATTACAACATTTTCATTAACGTTAAGGCATTACGGAAGTTTAAATGACTATTGCACCCGTAGATAGCCCCGTTGTCCCGTTGTCTTAATTTACTTATGTGATCTTAAGTTCACAACTTACACATTCACTTCTAGCACTTATTTATACTTCTTATGACCTTTACATGTCACCAAACAAGTCCTAAACATCATCTAAAACCATTACCATTCGAACCCCCACCTTTTAATGCCTTAAAAACACTCACAGCTCAATTCTGGGGGTGGTCCGAGACTTGGTCCGGACCCAAAGTCCAGACCAATGCTGATTTTCACTTTCGGCCATTTTTCTCACCTGGTCCGGGTCCTGGACCAATACACTAGCTCACTTTCGAAGCATTTTTAAGGGCGGTCCGGGACTTGGTCTGGCCCCTAAGTCCCGGACCCTGCTAAAAAGCTGCTAAAATTATATTTTTCAACCCCAACTCTAACCTTAACCTCACCCAATATTTTCATAATCTTTCCACATGTTTCCAAACATGTTAAAACACCTTAACACTCTTAAACCTCCTTAAATCATTGCTCAACTCTTTTACTCATTTCTTGATCAATCACCCAAATTTTCATTCTCACATTTTGCAATTTGCACACTAATGCACCAAAACACATTTCCATGACAGCTTTTACCTCATTCAACAACCCATTTGACCATTCCAAATCTTCTCAAGCATCATCAATTCCATTACTCAAGTCCATCCTCCATTTCCAAGGTTATGCACACTAAGCCTTTTTTCTAGACATTTCGTGCACTACAACAACTCATTTGCTACAGATTTTGCTCACTACTTACACTCACCTCCAATATAGCTCCTAGGTGGTTAACTAACCAAATTGGTATCTCTCCAAACACCTAGTTAACCATTGGTCATTCCTCACTTAAGACATCTCTTAAAACACCATATTTCTACCGAAATTTCACCATAACTCGCTTACAACTCTAACATGCCCAATGCACCATTTTCTCACTTCCTAATCAATTCACTAGCCACATCCGTAATGGATCCTACAGCACACAAAAATCCATTCAAAACTCATTATACACAATTCATCAAATGACATTATAATGCACTAATCACAACACACTTGGCTCCAAGGCCCTTAAATCACCATAAATTCACAATTCTCTCTTAAATCACCCAAATACATTTCTAACATATATTTGGTTCATTTGTTAGATTCCCATCCCATAATTTCTAGAGCATTCAAAATAGATATTAGGGTAGCTTAATTACCTTAAGCTCCCAAGTGCTCTTTTTTCATTCTCTTCTCCTCTTCTCCCTTTCTCTTGACTCCAAAGTCGGCCAAGGGCAAATCAAACTGCCAAGAAACCTCTAAATTACCATTCAAAGTGGGAATGGGGCTAATTAAAACCCTCAGACACATTGAAATAGGTCTAGGATTCATGAAGATGCTTAAAAGAGCACGAACTTAGGGCTTACCTTTGGAAGCTCTTGCATGGTTTTCAATCATGAATCAAATGAGGGCTTCCAACCATCATTTGAGGCTTGGAAATTTTCTCAAGCAAAGAAATAAGAATGCCACATTAAGGGCTGAAATCGGCCAAGGTAAGACAATGAAGAAAAAATGAGTATTCTTGGATTTTTCTTACCTTGAATGAAAGAGGAGACTCCCAAGCTCCATAAAAGATGATTTTCTCTTCAAGGGGCTATACCCATGGAGATGAACTTCATCCTTTTGAGATGTTGAAAAGAGGAAGTGTAGCCCTTGATAAGAGGAGCTCAAATATGTAGTTTATTTTTTATTTGGAGCATGGAGGTGGCTTGGGCATGAGGAGGAAGATGGAGTAGCCATGGAAGGTACTCAAAATTGCCAGACATGGGGAGAGGGAGGAGAGCTTATGGTGGGAAGAAGGAAAGGAAAGAGAGAGAAGAGAGAAATGAAGGAGGAGAGATAGAAGGGAATACCTTTTTACCTTTTTTTTTACTTTTTCACTTTTAACTTTTCTTTCTCTTCTTTTTCTAGCTAGTTAATAATAGAGAGGGGAGGGCTGATTAGCTTAGAAAAACCGGCCCCCTATATTAGTTGGACAGGGGCGTTTTCGTCTTTTTACAAGAAACGCTCCTAAACTCCAAGTTTGAGCACTATTCACTAACCGGGCCCGTTTTCTAGATTTTTCTCGTTTCTTAAATTTTAATGGCTCTTAAGCTTCCATTAATGTTTAATTATAGTTATTTAGTCAACTATAATTTTTACGGGTCTGCTTGACCACTTAAAGTCACGTTTTCGGGTTTTCTCGAAAAATGTGCTTTAAAGCTTCATTAGCGTTTTTATCCACTATATGGATTTGTTTTCTTCGGGAATCGTTTCCCACATGTTATTTAGGTGTAATTAAGCCGTAGGAATCCATCTAGGACCCTAGTCGAGGTCATATACCTCCTATAGTTGTGTAACGGTCATTTTTACGTTTTACGCTTTTAAGCGTTTTCTCTTTTCTTTTGGCTTTATTTTCTTCACCAATATTCTTTAGGCACTATTAGGCCCTTAAATATCATATTAGAATAATTTAATCACCATTTTTAAGTTCGGGGTATTTCAATCTACCCCTCTTAAAGAACTTTGCCCTCAAAGTTGGTGAATCCAATATAGTTAGTCTCATCGGCATACCATGCCAAGGTTATAATCTATATAACCTTACTGACTCCACAAGTAAGTCTCTATATATGCTACACATATCACAACATGTATAGCAATCAAAAATACTCTTTTGTATTCTCTCCATGGGGTCGGTCCGAAGACAAGAAGGCACTACAGTCCTCGAATCCCATATCGAGTGATACACTGCCAATCCCTCAGGTAACGGTCACGTTGAAACTTACGCTTTCTGGTTCACGGCCGTTTCATGACTAATGGGCACTTACTCTCTCTGGCCCACGGTCCCTTTGGTTCTGATCAAAACATTTGCATCTCTAGATATCCTCGGGCACTCTAGGTCATCCAGACACAGGACTTCTCTACGTCCCGCTGCCCTTGGAAAAATACACACACTGCCACCGTCCTACCGGTCAGCTTAGGATCGTTGCTCATCCGGTGCAGTGGTTTCAAAAATCTATCCTCACTCCCACCGTCCTACCAGTCAACTTAGGACATTTGCTCGCCCGGTGTAGTGGTTTCAAAAACTGGTTTTCATTTTTAAATCTTGGGAAAATTCAAGGGATACCAATAAAAAGTTTGTTAATTCACAAAAGATCACAGTTTTTCAAAAAAAATTCCAGATACCACAAATTACTAACCCAAAACTTTTTAAGACCAAAATACCCCTACTTGTTATTAAACATAGTTCACGGTATACCACATACATATATATTTAATTCACAAGATACCACAATATTTATTAAAATATATTAAAACAGTAAAAAATAATAATAATGTATAGGTTTATTAGTATATATGTTGAAATTTTATAAAATTAAAAATTAAAAATTAAAATATCAAATATATAATTATAAAATTGATAAAAAATTAAAAAATTTAAAAAACCAAGTAGTTAAGAGAATGATTATTCAAAAAATTTATAATATGTTTACTCTAATAATTTTAAAAATTTAAAATATTATTATAAAAAATTTAAAAATTGTACAAAGTAAGGTTATAACAAAATAATTATCATTCTCTTACTATTTTTGTCAAATTTTAATCAAATTTGTGGGTTCTCTAATATAATTATATCTTTTATTATTCTACATTTTATAGATTTTATTATTATATATGGGTGGTATTTTTTATTTTTTCAATTTTATCCCATATAAGAAAAAGTTAGCTTTTGCTACTTACTTTTTTATAAAATATATTTAATAATTTTAGTGTATTTTTTACTTAAATATATATAAAGTGATATTATATAAAAATATTATATACTATATACAAGCTAAATAATTTGACAAAAAAATGAAACAATAGTTAAAAGTATTATAGTCTAATATTTTTTTATAATATCATTTTATACATTTTAATTCAAAACAAAAACTAATAAACATGTGTTTAAAAAGTAACTATTAAAATTTAATGTTCTTCATATAAGGGTTGAAATTGAAAAAATAAAAATACCATATACAAAATAATAAAATAATAAAATCTCTAAAGAATTATAAAAAGTATAATACATTAGAGAAGCCACAAAGTTGATTAATGATAGACAAAAAACAGTAAAGAGAATGATAATTAATTTTTATAATTTACTTAATATAAATTAAAAATTTTATAATACTACTTTACATTACTAAAGCTACTTTGAGTAAAATATTATAAAAATTTGAATTATCATTCTCTTAACTATTTTTTATTTTTAATTAACATTTTTAGCTTTCATATGATATATAGTATTTTTTTAATAGTTTTCAAAAAAAAAGTTATTTATATATGTGTTTTTGTTATTTAATAAAATTTAAACCAATAAAATAATAAACTAAATTTTTATTATTTTTTTACTATTTTTAATATGTTTTTACTAAAAGTTGTGGTACTTGTGAATTAAAAATATTTATGTGGTATACCATGAACTATGCTTATTAACAAGTAGGGGTATTTTGGTCTTAAAAAGTTTTGGGTTAGTAATTTGTGGTATCTGGTGAATTAAAATTACTTTTTATGGTATCCGGAAAACTTTTTTAAAAACTGTGGTCTTTTGTCAATTAACAAACTTTTTAGTGGTATCCCGTGAATTTTCCCTTAAATCTTTGAAGAGATTCTTTGAAAACATCAATCAACTCCAAGTCCAATTTTGATGCTAACTGTATCTTTACTTAATCGTGATTACTTGTGACCACTTATAGGGAGTTTCAAGAATCATTCAACCCCAATGTGATCAGCATCGGTGTGAACTATTCTTCAACTTCAATTTGTGTTCGGTTTCCCTTGATCGCTAGCAAATCAAGTTCCACCTCCAACGTCAGTTTCAAACAATCAAATTGAAATACCCCTAATTAATTAAACATTGATTAAACATTTAATCAATTAAATTAAGGCCTAAACATGCCTTAAAACCAATTTAAAAACAACAATGGTCAACATAAAACAAATATTGCACCCTTTGACCATTTAGGGTAAACATATACCCCAAATGAACTCCTTAGGACCTAAAAATTTTTCCTAAGCATTATAACTCATAAATGAACTTACTAAAATTATTGGACAACACTCCAACATCAAGAACCAGCATTAACATGCTTAAAAGTCACTTAGAGCAAAATGTGCTCTAAACAAGCTATAAAGGTCTTGTGACCTCCGTTTGACTCCAAATCAAATTCCTAAGCTTAGTAATCATGTAATGGATGTAATTAATCATTTACCAAAGAAAACCAAGCTCAAAAACAAGATTTAACATAAAATGTGCACTAAGCTTCCTTAAAGCACATTTTTTGAGGTTGTCTTCAAAATGAGTTTTGTTTGACTTTAGGGTCTTGAATACCCTTAAATATACTAATGTGACATAATATACCACATTAGAATGTCTAATTCAAAGTTTTTCAAAAAATCAAAAATATGTGCCTTGATTATAAATAGTACCCAAAATAGCACTCATATTCTTTAATCTAGTCAATGGTCAAACTTCTTTCTTTGACCTTGACCAAGTGTTGCCGCCAACTTAAGACTTTCTCCTCATCTTGTAACCGGCCATACTTATACATATTATGGCTTATAAATACCTTTATTATAAAGTAACATTTTTACTACTTTATTACCTTAACAAGTCAAACTTACATTTCCCACCTTGACCACTCTCTTCCACCTCTTTAATTAGCCACCTAATACCGTTCAATTAAGGCTCTCTTCTGACCAGATAGCCGGCCCCAAAGTAGATAAACATGACCACATTTAACTATTTCATAAACTAAGATTTATACCTTCCTTGCATAAAGTAATCAAATTTATTCTTCCATTTGGCAGCCCCTTACGGCAGCCTTTAAGGCTTTCCTCCATCTGAAGAAACCCACATAAATATCTTATATGAGTCATCAATGACTATTGGCTAAAGTAAGCCATTATCCCTTTATAAACCAACTTTTTTTCTTCAGCTCATAACATCCTTCTCCACCATAAACATCTGCCTTCAACCTCTCTTTTCTTCCTTCTTGACCGTAAAGGAGCAGCAAGTTTCAGTGGGCATCCTCTCTTGATCTAGGTAAGCTTCTAAGGCAAGACCATGTCCATTTTCTTCATCCTTGAAATATCCCTAACATTAATTACTTTAATTAATAATGGATTAATTAAATAAAAGTAATTAATGAAATATTAAGGAATTAAATATCCTTAAATAAGTAAAAGGGAATAATATAATATTTAAATAAACCCTAAAAGTCGTTAGGAAACATTAATGAAGCCTAAAACGACATTGAGAAGGTTTAGGAAAAGAAACATAAATGAAAATATTAATCGTTTTTACATTGAAAAACATGTCACAAATATTTTAGAAGTGAAAATGATGTCTTAGACACCTTATGAGATTACTGGAGTAATTTTTGAGGTATTGGAAAAATATTTGGTTAAACAGTCAGAATAAAAGACGTCGCGTTTACGCCTAAAATGACAAAACACAAACCAATTGAAAATTTAATACGAATTAATCAAATTTATAAATAACAATAATAATTCTCATTTTAAATATAAATTTGAATTCATAAAATGGTTCATCTCATTATACGGGACATCATGTCACGACCGGCATGAAAAACAGGTATAAAATGAATGAAAACCAACATTATATATGTACGTTTTAAGAAGCAAATATATATATATGACAATGGGCTGACCCGCCCAGCAAGACTGGGCGGCCCAGTTTTCTTCCCACTCACGGTCAAGCCAGCCCAAGACAAAAAAAAAAAAAAAACCAATTGCCCAATACTATTCCATCGCTATTTTTTTTTGCAACCCTAACTTCATTCTCTTCAATTACGGTAATACTCTCAACCCTAACTGAGACAAGGAACGATGCTCAGCGCCGCTGTTCTCCTTCCTCCAAAATCTCCCTCATTCTTCTCGCCGCCTCCCATCATTCCCTGTTCGTTTTCAATTTACGCGCAACCCTAACTGGCGAGCAAGCTCCTGCATCTCTCTTCATCCTTCTTCTCTCTTCATCCTTCTTCTCATTCCTCTCCAGCGAATAAGGAACACACACTTCCGCGCCAGATTCGAAGCGCGAAACCGAGAATCCGAAGAAGGAAAACAGGGCGTTGTTTGGGTTTTTATTCGAATCGAAATCCTTGAGGTAAAATCGGTTCCTATGCTTCTGTTTCTCTCGGTTTCCTCCTTATTCCGAAACCCTATCTTACTTCTCGTCACTTTCTCTTCTGTTTTGCAAGTGAGAACCGACGGGACTTATTCTTCTTAGCTGGATCTAGGGGAAGACCTACCGAAAATGGCCAAAATCGAAGCCAATCATTTATGGAAACACAAGGTGTACATCAGTCTTAAAATACTTACTTCTGTTCTGTCAAAATTAGGGTTCGTTTGAGAATTGCTGGTAAAACGAATTTGGGTTTCTATAACCTTGCAGTCCGAAAGATCAGGGTTTGTGTTGTGAAAAAAAAAAGTAGTTTGGTGGAGATATTTAAGTCCGAAAAATCTGAATGTTGAGTGTTGTTAGAACTCAGAAACTTAGGAAAAATTTGCTCTTCGATTTCTCTGATTTCGGCGCCTTAAGCCCAAGCCTTCTCTTGCGAAAAAAAAAATGTAAACCCACTTTGTGTGGGACGTTCACTGTAAATCAGTTTCGAAAATGTTGTGGTAGCACCCGTTGAACTCTCTGTATACGAACTGCTGAATTCAAAAAAAAAAATGGTAGTGATTATGTGCGAATGAGGTTCCTGGGATTTGTTGTTTAGGATGTTGAAATCGAAAATAAATTAGGGCTTCTTGAAACTGAAATTAGGGTTCTGAATTCGATTTGGGGATTAAATCAAATATTGGGGTTTACGGTTAATGAATTAGGGTTTAGCTACCAATTTGGGGTTGCCAAAATTAGGGGTTAGATTGGAGAAAACTGGTCAAATTAAGGTTTTGGAAATTGATTTAGGAATTGGGGGCAAAAGCGTGATTAGGAAGAAATTCTGGGATAGAGTTTAATTAGGGCTGGCAATTTCAACACGACCCGTTGACCAACACGAACCCGACACGAAATTTACGGGTTTGGGTTTTATAATTTGACACGATTAAATAAACGGGTCGTGTCCGGGTTGACCCCGTTTAATAATCGGGTCGGGTTCGGTTTAACTAGTGTAACCCGCCAACCCGTTTAACTTTTAAGTTGAAATTTGTATATATCCAAACCCATTACCGATTAAAATTACAACACCTACTCTCTCTTTTATCCTACCACACAGCCAACACCCAAATCGGCACATGATGACATCCCGATTCCCATTGAATTTTAATTTTTTTACTCAACCCATTGAATTTTAAATTATATTGTTGTAATAGTTCTCTTTAATCTTTATGGCAAGGAAAACTAATACGTCAAAATTCAAACCATATTTGGATTTTGAATTTAATTAAGAGAATAGCCGCACGTAAATATCAGATTAGTCGTGTTCTACTAGGTTAATCGGGTTGAACACAAAAAACTTATCCTGTTAAACGGGTCGGGTCGGGTTAAAGTATATTCGTGTTCGGGTTGATGTACATGACCCGATTAATTAAATGGGTCGTGTTCGTGTCGACCCGTTTATTAATCGTGTCGTGTTTGGGTTAAGCTCAACCCGACCCGCCAACCCGTTTTGCCAGCCCTAGTTTAAATGCAAGAAATCTGGGAAAACGTGAATTATAATTGTTTTAGGGCAGACTTGTAAATACCGGAAAACTTTGGGGCAAAATGGTAAATATGAGGAAATTGTAGGTAAAAAGGTAATTTAAGAAACATGGAGGCTTCAAGTGCAATTTGGGGAAAAAAAATTTAGGTCAAAATTGATTTAGGCATTTTGACCAGTCAGTGGTGATGTCGCTTGGTCAGGAATTGGATTTGGGATTTTGACATTAGAGAGTCAAACCTGAAATTGGTGGTCAAGTTGGATTTGGACTATGCAAAAATTAAAAATACTCCCTCCGTCCTGAATTGACCGTCCTGTTTACTATTTGGACATGTCGTTTGACTTCAATTTTTATATATAAGATAAATTAATTTTGAAATTTTAAATTTTACATATGATTCCTTACATGATAAACTATATGTTACAAAATTTAATTTTATAAAATTATTTTATCTTATATGCTTAATATTGAAGTGGAAAACGTGCCATAAAGCAACAGGACGGTCAATTCAGGACGGAGGGAGTAGGTTAGCCAACTTGAGTTGGGTTAGAAATTGGCCCGCTAAGTCAAAATGAATTTGGGGTTATAAATTGGTCAATCAATAAATTAATTGGGCTAAACATCTAGCTAGTGATGAGGCTAATCTAGATTTAGGAAATGAGACTGAGTAGAAAATCAGGATATATAATGGGCTTAAACCTAAATTAAAATGGATCAAAAAATTTTGAATAATGAATTGAGCTGATGAATTTTGAGTTAATAAATTGTAATTGGGATTAATAAATTAGTAATTGTTAATGGATTAACAATGTAGTAAGGTGACTAGGTTATAGATTAAAATGATTAGTAATAATAACAATAATGATAATGATAATTGTTTATAAAACTTATATTAATTGATAAGTATTAGGATTTACATTAATTATATGAGGAATTTGAGTTTATATATGTTATATATTATGGGTTAACATTGGAATTATTGAGGCTAATAGCTTTCAGTAAGTTGATTAAATGATGGACCAATATGGTCAACGAATTTGTCCTATGAAATTAGTAGAGATATTAAGGTTAGTATTAAACATATGGGAATTTATATATACATATAGGTATATAAATATTGGCAGATTAAAGTTAGGGGAATATGAATATATATGTTCTTGTAGCATTAAATAAGAGAGAAACTAACCTATAAGATATAATATAATTGAATTCGGATTCTAAGGTTGGAAGTTACTTGGCTAAATGATGTAACACCATTAAGGATTTTAGTAATAAATAAAACTTATGTATTATACGTACAATATGGAGATTAGGATTGAATTTTAGTCTATGCTCTATAATGTTATAAACGTTACAACAGTCATAAAGTATTTATGTCATTAATGAAATTAGTGCAAGTGATGAAATAATAAGGTTATAAAATAATGTGGATATTAAATAAACTTTAGAAGTTTATTATGGTATTATATAATGTTACATGACATTAGGATTACAACCTTAATGTGGGTTTGTGCAAAATAACATAAACTAGTGAGATTAACTATCTCACGCAAATGATAGGAGATATCATTTAATAAATGAGTTTTATAATATATAAGAATATATGGAGTAAATGGATTTTATGATATGGTTGGGAACCATATAATATTAAATAAGAGATGTTATAAGATGTGAAGATAAATTATAACACATTGGATATAGGGTTATAATGTTAGAGTATAACATGTTAAATTTTTGAGTGAACTGCATAATACAAAACTTATAGTATGGATTATATAGACTTATGTACTTGGATAACTAACCAAGTCAACATAATTGGCTAAGTCAACTCAATTGACCAAAGAGGTTGAGTTGACCAACTCATAATTGAAAGGAGAAATAAAGGTTTGTAAGTCAAGGATATAATTAACATATAGTTGTATATGGATGTGTGTATTATATATAAATAACAAACTATGAATAAAGGAGATATGTTATTTGGGTTAAATCCTAAGTAGTAAATAAATACTACAAGTTAATTACAATATAGTTAGGGAATGATTTAACTAATCCTAAATCGATTAAAACCCGTATGATAGACACTGAACAATCACGGGGTAATTACTAAGGGGGATTAGCGACTAGTCAGAATAGCGAATTAGTTCGTATTACAGAGAGCTAATATGTAGTCTCGTATTCCAGAGTTGAGTGCATTAGAGGGCGTATGCTAGAGAACGAGCTACGAGGAATACCGGACGAGCGTGAATCTTCACGCTAGCGATTACTACGGTCCATGGTATGTTAATTGTGTGGTCTGAATGTCCTAAGGATTTTCCTGAGGTCCAGACGTTGTGTGCTTATTTGTTAAGAGCGATATCTGTGATTTATGTATATAATCTTGTTTACAGTATTGCTCGACACCATTGCGTTTTATTTTGCGCGAACGTCTTATGACTGGAAGTTTATACATCTAAACTCAAACAAGACTAGTGACCTTTAGGTATTACGTGAACCTAACTGATGGTCAACTGTTATAGTCTTAACTCAAGGATTGGATATTGTATCACTGACTAAAGGGCTAACTTACAAAGAGAGGAATCCAGCTAGTTTCGACTATCTGGTTGCGCATCGTGATCACTACGAGGGACTACTATCAAGAGTCACTCAAGGGAATCCATTATCCACATTCGATGATGGCAAAGGGCACTACTGTTGGTGCACAGGTTTCGGCCGAATTGGTCACCTTTAAGGCAAATAAACTATCCAGGGCCATAAGGTCAGCTGGCAACGGTTCCATTGGAACCAGGGGACTACTGTCCATTAATAAGTTATTAAGTGTTGTCCTAACATGACGCCCGAGGTGGAAATTAATTGGAAGGTTAAGTGGTTGGTTTAAAAGGATAAGGGTTATGAGGCCAACTAACTAGTGCAGTTAATTATAACGCTTATCTTGATTGGTTATTGGTTTTGGTTATTGGTTATTGATTGTGTGATGATATTGTTGTGAACTATTATGTGTTTATTTAACATTTACAGTTATTATTATTATTGTAAATTGGTGCATCATGTAAGGAATCTAATATCAAGATGGCTAAACGACTTAAGGATCCAAATGATTTAAGACTACATTTAGCATACCAGCATATAGTTTGCTGAGCCCTTCAGTGGGCCAAACATTTCAGGTTACTGATTGAAGACACAAGCCGGAGTGCGGGACACTGGGTAGCTGTTGTGTTTTCAATAAACACCTTTTAGTTTTATTATGTACTGTATTATGGAGTTTGTTGTATTGGGTTAGTTGCTCATTTGTTTAGTTGAATTTGGATTGTAAGTTTAAGATTGTTCAGTATCTCATCATCACAGCGGTGAGGAGTTGAAGTTGATGGATGGAGTAAGGTTGTCTTGTTACTCACATGGGTGAGTAACGGCGTGTAACACCAAACGATAGTTAGTTTAATTTCCGCTACGAATTATATTTTGTTATGCTACAACCTTGGTTTTAAAAAGCGCGCAACATGCGCGATTGATGCGGTAAGATGCGAGGCGGGGCTGCATTCGCAATATGGCAGGCAAGGCGAGAAGCGTTCCTTTTTTCATTTCTTTTTTATTTTTATTTTTTATGCTACCTAAAATGACGACGTCAGGACCAGAAGTAATGAAAAAAAGGCGCGCGATCTATTTTTTATTCACTCTCTCTCTTCCTTGTTACTTTACCAATTCCCATTCCCCACTCCTTTTCTTCTTTCCCAATTCCCCTTTTGCTTTTTCTATTTTGCTTTGTCGCTTTCTTCTCCCAAATCCAAACCCACCTTCACGTGATCCATCCACTAGTCAAGATGGTGTGGAGTGTGAAGTGTGGTGGACCGCCACTATCTTCTGTCCCATTGTCAACAACCAGACAGCAACACAAGCAAGTCACCATCGACCAGTCGTACATGGTAAACCGGCAACCCTATTTTTTTTTTGAAAATAAATTACTTTTTTAAATTCTAATAGATGATACGACTTATTAGCAAGATATTAAAGATGTTGTGGTGGGTTTATTATGATGTATTGTGTAGCATTTGAATACATTTTCAAATGAATATTTAAAGTTTAATATCAATATGTATTTGTATGTCATATAAGATGTTAAATATTGCTTATACATACAAAATGTAGTATCACAATATATTATAGGTGATATTATATAATTGATCGCATCAACGACGGATGCGACCGCCTCGTCGCATCACGCATCACGCATCACTTTAAAAACCAAAACGCTCGTCACGCATCACGCAACTTAAAACCAAGGCTACAACTTGCGACTATGTTACAGGATTAGGATAAGGGGTGTTACAATCCTCCTCTCCTCTTCCCCTTAAGCTCATCCACTCCCATTTCTTCCAGCATCTTGAGGTGAGTTGGAGCTAGAAGGGGGGTATATCTTGGTGGAAAATCAGTAGAAGAAGGGAAGATTATTTAAGGAATTTTTCTTATGGTATAAACATGCTCTAATCATGACTAACCTCTCCCCCTATTTCCGAAAATTATCCTGTTGTTCTTAGGCTTATCTCCTCCATTTTATGTGTAAAATCAGTGGAGGAACTAACCTCATGAAGAGCTAGCTCACATGGAGAAAATATACCCCTTAAAGATCATTTTTTCCAAGGTAAAACCAAATTCCTCACCTTGCTGTGTACGATTGCATACTCCTGCATGAGTGGAGTTTTTAACACTTCCTTTGGCTTTAAATAACCAGGCATGAGCACTCTTGTTCAGATCTACCAAGTAAGGTAAAGTCTATTACCTTAAAAAGCTTAAAGACACCTTAAATAAGTAACTATGTCATTAGACTAATACAATGTTTTATGGGCATATAATGCTGGCGCAAGGGCTGTTGGAAGCTTGGAAGATTCTACATAAGTTGTAGAAATTAAATCCAAGGAATAAACCTAGCCAAGTGAGTTAATTACCAGTTAAGCATGCCTTAACCAAGCATTCATGTGAGTATAATGTGCAAAAACTAATTTAAATAAATATGTTTGTTTAGCCGAGAGCTTGGAGGGTGTTTTTGGCTGATTGGTTGCTATCAAAACCAAGTAAGTACATTAACCAAGTATTATATAAAGTCATTATATGATTGTGTTACTTCATAATATTAGCCGTGAGTATGGATTGATGTAAATGACTTAATTATGTATTAAATATGTACATTATGTGGCTAGCTTGTTTAGCTTGTAAGTTGGCTTATAATGCCATGAAGATGATTTAAGGGGTTAAAATAAGTTATAAAATTATTTGGGTGTGAATGAAACAAGCTGTGAGCTTATAAGGGATTTTATGGCTAAACTATATATTAAAATGTTGTGTAACATTTTTAGGTAATTAACCTAATGTATATGTGACATAGCATGTCATGGAAATTAATTAATTAGTTAAAAACACAATCTATAAAATATTGTTACAAATATATACCAAACCGTGAGTTAATAATGTCTTTTATGACATTTATATGTGATTTGTAATATATGGTAAGGTTTGTAATAGGCCATATACCTTAGGCCATTTAGCTTTAAGTTTAAATCAATTTTTAAAATTAAATAAATTTACCGAATGAGATTGGGGTTGATTTGTAATTAAAATAAAATTTAAGGGCTAAATAATAAACCTAGCCGAAAACCATATTTTAAAAGCTATTAAAATGAGTCTTATAAAGTTTTAATAAAATGTGGGGTCAAAAATGTGATTTCTGAAAATATTGGGTCAAAACTGTAATTAATTAAACTTGTGGTCAAACTAGAAGTCAATCGGTCAATATTGACCATGTCTGGTACCTTAACCAAATTTAATGTCATAAATAATCAATTTATGAATTTATAATAACATTATAAGCTAAATATTGAATTTATAAAATTTATGGGGTATAAACTATAAATACCAAAATTTGGTGTTCATAAGGTAAATATAACACTTTATAACTTTAGTATAAAGTTTGGTGATTTTGGAATTTAATAAAAGGCTATATGCTAAGATAAGTGTATAGTATAAGGTTTTAATGATATTAAAAGTATAGGTTATAAAACCGGGTGAAATTTGCAAATATGCAAAGTTAGTGAGGCAGAAAAAGAATTTAGAAACAGGCTGGGCCTGTTCAGAAATAAAGGAATATAAATCTATAGGTTATATAAATAATGAATGTTAAAACCATATAATAATATGATAATATTTGTGGTCATTATGTAAATTTGGAAAAATAGGTTGCTGGAAATAAACCAAACAGACCTATGGTCTGTTTGGCAAGTGTGGAAAAAAATGAACCTAAACTATAGGTTATACATGTTGTAAATAAAGAAATGATATAACATATGGTATATGTGACATGCCAGAAATATGTGGTGAGAATGCAATTATAAGAAGTTATATGTGTTTTGGAAAATAATTAATAGAAAAGGCCCTAGGGGCTGTTCGTAATTTTGGGAAAAAATAACCTTAGGTTATACAAATTATAAAGTTAAAATGATATAATATAAAGTATATGTTACATTATATTAAATATGTGGCAATGTTGTAATATTGAAAAAATATTGGAAGTTGAAGAAAAATCAGAATAATGGTGCATGTGCCTTACGGCAAAATAATATAGTTTTAATAAAACTATAGGTTATAATATGTAACAAAGTTTAATGTTATAAAACATGATATTTATAACATGGTATAATATGTGTGGTTATATTGTAATAAATGAAAACTAGGGGGAATGAAGGAATAATAAGTATATATATATAAGCCCTTGCGGCAATTAATTATAGTTTTAAACCTATATATTAAAATGTTAAATGAGATATAAAATACCATGTTATATGGTATAAGGTATTAATGTAACATTGTATAATTTTATGTGGTCAAAACATAGGTTATAAAACTATATGCCATAACTGCATATATAACATTCAAGAATGAAATTATAAACTATGGTTTATAATGATATAATACTATAAATATTATATAGTATTAATGTGATTAAATGAAATAATTATCATTAATAATATTCACATGAAATAATGTGATAGTTAATGAGAAATGGAATTTATAAGCTAAGGTTAGAATTGAAATAAACCTTAGGAAATTATAATACATGTAATGAAATGTTACATAATATTAAGATTAAGTTCTTAATATGAATTGCATCAAATAATGCAACAAATGAAAATAATCATCTTACATAAGATGATAATAATGTAACATATAATATAAGTGTATAACTCATGAAATATGAATGTATAAGTGTTGCGCAAGCATATATTAAAAATATATACATGTTAAGTATATAGTATAGTTGGAAACTATATAATATAGTGCATGCATACAGGGGCGGAGCTACTTGTCTTGTTGGGTGGGCTTGGCCCCCTCAATTAAAAAAAATCAATAGAAAAATGCATATACTACGATGTGGCCCCTCTAATCTTTTAGTTTGGCCCCTCCAAATTTCAAAACCTGGCTCCGCCACTGCATGCATAAATGCAACTATATAGTATATGATTAAGGTTAAATGATAACAATACATATCCATATGTATATATAACCGAAATAACATGTGCATATATATACATGCAAAACCGAGAATATATATATATAAGTATATACAATATGGTTTTAATGTCATGTAATAATAAATGACAAGTGTTATGACATTAGTATAACTATATACTATAAGTCATACAATTACAAATTAATGTATAGTATAATAAGATGAATAATGAGATGCATAATATATGGTACAATATTAAATGGTTAAATAATAATGTCATAAAACATTAGTGCATAAGCACTGCGATGCAAATTAACGTTGCATGAATACATGCAATTATATAGTATAAATGTATATTCGTATACCTAACCGAAATGGTTAAACTTAATACATAAGTGTGAACGTGGATATATATTCGAATACTCGTAAATATAAGGAATAATCCTAACATTTGAATACGCTATAACTAAGGCGTCTTTATAACCGACTCATCTAAAATACACCCGGACGTCGGTAATTAATACGTATTACGACTGACGACTTCGTATAACGATACCTTAACAAATAACTGTTGAAATCCGGGGATGAAAGGTCGGGATTACTTGTGCTATTCGGATTTACCGAACTTAATTAAGTCATGCGGATTGACTTATATTGTGTTTGATATTTAGACCGTGTCACCGATGAAGGCATTTGACGAGCTAGTGGTCTACTGCGCAACCTAGGTCTTTGGTGAACGGTATGTAAAGGGGTCTGATCTGAGATGTCCTGAGGGCTTCCTCGGGCTCAGATATGCGTGTTGTATAACGTGTGTGATGTATGTATGTATGTGTGTGTATGTATGTGTGAGTATGTTATGTGATGTTAGCTGTTTATTTTTCCCGGATTATTTAACTATGCGCGAATGTCCTACGAGACTAATACTACGTCGACTATAGATCGACTTATATAAATCTACATATACGAGCAATGTGTGTGACTGCTGTTATTTGACATAATACTCTAAGTATTATAAGTTATGTATATTATAACCTAAGAAAAATACTTAGGAACGGGATACGACATCGTCGATCTCTAGAGCTTTGACTCGATCATGAATACTACCTAGAATAATCCTAGGTATGCGTAAGACCCACAGGGCAGCCACAAATAAGTGATGTTCTCCATACCTAAATTGTACTTGGGTAACTGACTAACTAAGTCTAACGATGGAGTGTGAATGAGCGGGAATGAGTGTGAATGAGTGTGATGGTTTACCTTAATCCAGTTAGTCACTGGCTACTGGTCGCGCGTAGAGATCTCTTGAGTTAATACCCGGATCGGGTTTACTCTAGTTTAATCTTGGTCGAGCCTATATAGATCGTCAGGCAAAGTGAATAAGTGGATGCTTTTAAACAGGCAAAATGTGAACGCCTTTAAACAGGCAAATATGGACGCTTTTAAAAAGACAAAGTAAATGAGCACCTCGTCTATGCTGAGGACTACCGTCCATGTGAGATATTTCGGGATGTCCTAACTTGACTCCCGACAGTGCTAACAAAAAAATGCGTAAGTTAAGTGAGGGCCCAGGGGGCCGTATGTGAAGTTTGTATGAAAGACTGTTACTAACGGCTATATGTTTATCGTCGTTGTGGTTGAATGTTTTGTGTATATACTATGGTGTGTGATTTGTAGCGCCTGTATTAACTGTTTATATTACCGCCATCCATGTGTTTACTGCTTTCATTTACCTGTACACCGGTAAAGAATGTAACGAACCTAATAATGGCGACCATGATTATTAGTGACCAATAGGGTCCAGGCCTGACATACTCAGCGTTTATCGCTGAGCCTTTATGGCATATGTGCAGGTGACGATTACTGTTGAAGCTGAAGAGCGGGACCCTGGTAGTTAGGGTTTCATTTACCGCACGAGTCTTCGTATTGTATTAGGATGTCCATTAGTTTAATGTGTTATAACGTTGTATACATTTGGGAATACCTGTAACACCCCTACTCTAAAATCCGGTTTAACTAGCGCGCCTGACATAATAATCAGTCGATTCGCAACGGTAATTAAAAGACATACACAAAAGAAACCAGGTGTTACCCGCCGTTACCCGCCCATGCGAGTAACGAAGCGTTTACCATCTATCCAATCTACACTACCGCTGTGATGACAGAGATTTAATACAACTAAAATTACAAACCGAATAAATTCCAAAAGAACAGTGAGCCATCTATCTATCTAAATTCCATAATGTTTGAAAATAGTAAACTTAAGTAACCGTGTCGCATGTAGGTAGACCGTTGACTATCCCAAACTCCCGCGCTCGCGTTTGAACTTAATCCGTTCCAATCCTGAAAGTGGGGGGCCGTATAGGCTCAGCCAACGCTGAGCACGAACTATATAACCTTCATGAACCCTAAGACTACTCAAGTTATTTAGCCCAATTGTTAACATGCTGTTCCAATTTCATGCTGTACCATTTTCATTTATAGTAACAGTATAACAATAATCATCACACATATAAGTCCATACAATAAATTCATATAATCACCATAACGATCCACAACAAGCAATAAGCAAGTATATAAACAACATCAATTAACGGTGCGAGAGTTACACTCTCTTGAACAATCTTGTTATACAGCCATGAGGCATTCTTGTTTCGTTGTTCAGGGCTAAGAATATTTCCTTATATCATTTCATAACTTTTATTTAATATGTTTAATTAAGGTGGGTGTCATGTTAGGACAACCCGTATAAACTTCCTCTTTAGGAGCAGTCGCTCTGATGCACTTTAATAGTACGGTTTGTCAGGAGTCCGCAGAGGCCTGACGGCCGGAGCCATTGCACCAACAGCAGTGCCCTCTGACCAACGATCGTATCCGGCTTGTTGGAGTTTCCATAGCGAGAGAACCCATCCGGTCGTTCCCTCTCTTTGGTGATCACCCATGCGCAACCATGTAGTCCGTGACTACCCTGGCTTTTTCCTTATCTTAATTGTTTACTTAATTCCACCATATAATTCGGTCAGTGACCTTTACCTAAGATCTATACTTAGGTTATGTAGAGTGTATTCTCAATGTAAAGACCTTTAAGGTCGTTAACCTTAGCCTAGACGTCGCCTAGGCTGCGTTCATCCTCAGATTTATATAATAAGATCACAGTTATTTTCCTTTTACCATTTCCATATTACCATCCACAATCCGATCCGAGTTTCGTATACAATTTTCAAATTGTAATCCGTCGCGTACAATAAAGATCGCGAAACAATAAACATTTAAATCCACAACCATAACACATAGCAAACATATCACTCTTGTCATGCATACACACATACCAGAACCCGAGGAAGCCCTCAGGAACACTCGGACCATATAGAACGTACCGTACACCGATGTAATGCTAGCGTGCGGGACCACGCTCACCCTCTAATCCCTTGTAATTCGACACTCGCAACCCGGTCTACTGGAAATATAGTATATCATTAGTGTTTACATCCTGAACCTACCTCATTGTACCAAGATAAGTTCTAACCTCTACCCCGTAATTAATTCTTAGTCGGTTATCCGTTCTACTCGATTTTGTCGTTACTCTTGGGATTTAGATATTATTGTACGTTACAGTTTGCGAGTACACTTTATTCGGTAATTCGACAATGTTTTTCCGTTGAGAATTAAACCCTTTAATAACTTACATATTATCGGGTCGTTTATGTGTATGGACACATTTTTCGTATACGTGTTTGCATGGAGTTTAGTTTTCTGATTACATTTATCGTTTTCGCTCCGGTTCTCACGTGGTTGTATAGTTGTTAATTACGTATGCATGAGTTTAGTATATAGTTGCTGCTATATTTATTTTAATCGTGTTTCGGTTTTATTTCTAACCGTATAACAGCGTACTTGACTTGTCGGTCATATTATATGTCCCCTCTTTCTTAGAAATCATATTCTACGAATTGTAACATTTCCCATAATGAATATATTCGTCATTTATGTAAATGTTTATGAGGTATGCTTATGCTATAATAATTTCCTTATGACATACCTCGTTATATCCTAACATAATGTCACTCATATCATTGTAAACCTTATTCTTATTTTCAGCCCATATTTCTGAAATTCTCCACCAGCTCACATAGTTTCGGAAATTACATACTCGTTCTCATGCATTCTTACTTATTTGCAAAACCAACCAATATTATTCTTGTCACATTTCTACCCCTATTTAGTATAACCTAAGGTTCTCCAACCTTAATATATATACCATACATACACATATTTACGCTCCATCCCTCCCATATATATACATATATTTTCAGAAATTCCTCTACTAACCCATAGTTTTTTTTATTTGTAATTTATCCCTCTTTATTTCATAACTTACAATTGTAACACTTAACTTTATATTATACATAGTAATTATTTAAATCTCACTTTCAACCTAGATTTTCTTCCAAAGTTCATACACCCCCACTAACTTAATTTAATTCCGGCTTACACTCTAACTTTCGGTAATTTACAACTCAACCCTTCAATTTTATAAATGTAACATGTGACTATTAAAACTATATATTATATCTTTAATTCATTATATCACTAGAATCACCCAAATTTTATCCAATTTACGAACAAGCCCCACTATTCTCATGGTCTCCATTTTAGCCCTACACTTTTCCAAAAATTACACTAACACCCCATAGTTTATAACTGTTGTATTTAACACTTTAAACCATATATCATACACTTGGTTATATTTTCAAAAATACCCATAATTTTTCCCTTATCCTTAACCAACCCTTAGGAACTTAGAAATCACATTATAGTCCTTATCGTTTCGGTAATTATAATATAACCCCTATCGTTTTAAAATTTCACTTTTAGCTTAATGTTTGTTAAATCTTTAATTTAAATTTCCTAAATTAGTCAAACCTCTCATATATTCAAGGTTTGACCATTATATTCCTCTCTTTACCCATATTTACCATTATTTACGAAGGGACCCATATAACTCCCTATTTTTGCATTTAACCTCTTTAATTCTTATAAAATCTATATTTTGTGTTTTTAAATTCCCAATTTAATATTTACGCTTTTAATCAAATTCTATACCCCATATTTTATTAAATTGTGGTTTCTACCCCATATATAAATCCTTTGTTCATTTAAATGTTTATAAAGTTTATAATTTCTTATTTCGCATTATGACCTCATAATTTCACTAATATTCACCTAAGGTGTTCCTAGGTCATTTTGTTTATTAGAATTTTTCTTTTTCTCACCCTAAAATTTAGTAATTATGATTTAAGTTCAAATGAATAATATACCATGGCTTAAGAAATGGCCTTAATTATAGCTTAAATTTAGCTCCAAACTATCACTCAAATGCTCCTAAAAATTCCACTAAAATCTCCACGGTTTGTTCCAGTTTATTCGAGCTGTTTTATACCATTTTTTTTCCATGTTACAAAGCGTAAATTTGACTACGGTGTTATAGTTGTCTAGCTAACATTACTCACAATTTCAGTCCATATTTTACGTTTAAATCACACTAATCATATACCTATACTCCCCGGTAATAACCTCCACAACATATCATCATGAACTTTATATATTAGGTATGGTTTAAACATCATTTACCTTGTTTTGAGCTGCTATTAATTCTCCTCCAGTATTCTTGTCTCCTCACGGCACTATATAAACATACAATATAGATGAGTTTGCATGCCATATTTTTTAATCTCACGTAACTCCATAGATTTAGTAGGTAATTACCTTGCTAAGTTTTGATTTGATTTTTGTTCCAGTGAGGAACTCCTGTTACCGTGGCCCTTTAGGTGAAGGCAGTGCTAGTTTACCACCATATATACAGAGGAAAACATCTCCATTAACTACTCTCTTTAGGTAGTTATATAAGGGGATTTAATATAGATTTTTGAAGCTCAAAAGAAGAGGTTTTTTTTTACATTGTAAATTCTGTGGGATTCAGCTGGCTCTCTTGGTTATCTAGAGCACATGTACACGAATCAGTTCATGGGAAAAAAATCAGAAGAAGAAACTCAAAACAGAATGCTATTTCCACCGGTTCTTACCTCTGTTTTACTTGGTGTCATTCCTGTTTGGTGCAGGTGGTCAAGGGTGGTTTGTTCTGCTCAAAGGAGGGATGTAAACCCTTTACAAATTGGCGTAAAGAAGAGTTTAAAACTGGGCTGAGAGTAGCATGTTCATTCGGACAGAACAGAGGGAGAAAATGTCATTTTGCTTACCAGATTTTTACCATGCTTTGTTGGCTATTACTGCAAGTGGATGGTGTCGGTTTTGTTTGTTCAGAAGGGAGGTTGAAGTCCCTTAAAAACTGGCGCAAAGAGAGGTGTTAAAACAAGGATTGAAACAACATTTCATTTCAGACAAAACAGGATGAAAAGGAACGTGAAATTCATGCTATTTTTCCTTACCAGTTTTCACCATGTTATTGCTAGTCATTTTCACTGCAGTTTCTGGTGTTCAAGTAAGGATGGAAGTCACTCATGACTGGCGCAAGGAGAAGGGAAATGCAATGTCAAGAGCAGCAGTTTTTTTTGTATGGAATCTGACAGAAAAAGGCAAGGAGTTTATGCACTTTCTCACCTTGTTTCACTGGGTGGGTGTTGGTTGTTTCATGCCAGTTTTGCTCAGGGAGAGACTGAAATAAAACTCATTCGATAAGTGTACAAGGCAGAGTTTAAAGGGGAGGTTAGAAGTGGTAGTTTTTCTGGAAAAACAACAAGAAGACAGAGAAGAAAATGGTGTTCCCCAACCTTGTTTACCTTCTTGTTGTTCCATTGCTGTATGGCCCATGCTCAGGAGTTTACGGTTGCATGTGTAGGAGAATTGTGGGTATTTTTCTGTGGGAAAGATGGAGTTAGGACATGAAGAGTGAGGGTGGAAGGTGAGCCCGTTCTGAGTGTTGTTCTCGGTAAAAAAAAAAAGAATGAAGAGGGTGCTGTATTTGCTTGTTCTGGGTTGAGAGGTAGGAGGATGCGGTGATGCTGTCACCAACAGAGAAAGAAATATAGGAGAAGGGAGTGTCTCGTGAGCATGGCAAGATTCTTCTGAGTGAGGAAGGGAGTATAAGAGGAAGGGGAGTTGCTGTTGGTTGCTGTTCTCGGTAGCAGAAAAAAAAAGGTTGCTGGTTGCTATTGTTTCCAGTGGAAAAAGGAAGGTGAATGGAGCTGGAACTTGCTACTAGTAAAGTAAAAAATAAGAGAGGATAAGAGAGGAGAAAAAAGGGGGTCTCAATTACGTGAGTATAGTGAGGGGATTTGGTGTCTGACTTGACATATAAGGGAAGAGGTGTTATGCTAGTCCAGCATGGACATCAGTAGTATTAGGAAGATTTTTTTTTCTTTGGGCTTTTTTGTCAGCCGAGCTGTAGGAGGGAGTAGAGAGGAAGAGTGACTTGACAAGGTCTTCCTCATTTCATGTAATAGTTGTACTTTGCTAGCTAGTTCTTGCTTTTTCTTTTCCTTGTTTGCAGCTAGATAAATCGGTGGGGGCTGGAACATGTTACAGCCGAGAGTAAGAGAAGGGAGTGGAGTGATGATGGCACTTCTTAGTTCACTCTATAGCTTGTACTTGTTAGTCCTTTTTATGTTTACTTTAGTTGTCTTTGTTTCTTTTCCCATGTAATACTCAAGTGGTGAGTAAGGGACTTTGAAATCTTAGCCGATAGTAAGAGGAGGTGTAGAAGAAATAAGTTGTCCTTTAATTCTAGGTAGTACTTGTCACTAGCTTCTTTCTTTTCTTTCTTGGTTGAAATCGACAACAATAGAGGGGGCTGAAATTATGTACCAGCCGAGACCAAGGGAAAAGGGAGAGGAATTAGCTAGTTATGATTCCATCTAGCTAGGTGTACTTGTAAGGTATTTTTCTTTGTTTACAATCTTGCTTTTCAGCTTTCTTTTCCCTTCTTTTACATAGGTATACGGTTATACACTTGGGAAAGATTTTCCTTTTGACTTTAATGTATTAATAATGCACATTAATGGTGTATAATGAATTATTAATATGTTGGATGATAGTATATAATATTCCTTGTTTAAATGTGTATAATTGAGTGATGTTGTCTTTGAAATCTTGGTTTGACTATGTAAATCATCCCATGTGATTTTATCACTTTAATTTTGACATTGATATATGTATTAGAATATTACATATAGTATTAGTTTTAGGAGCTTTTTTCTCCTTAATGTTGTTCCCTCTTGATTAGAGGTTACTTGAATGATTTAGTGTCCATTTTGGACTATGCATTTACATACCAACATTTATGATAAGTATTGGTCATTAGATGATTTATTGTTGATCATCTAGCTATATGTAATTTAATTCCTTATTAAGTAAGGTGATTAGTGTTTGGGTATTTCAATCTACCCCCCTTAAAAGGACTTCTTCCCGAAGTCTCATTTCTGATCAATTGTTCCTATGAGATCTAGTTCCATGACTAACTTTAATCCTAGGGATCAAGTCCCATATATCCATACTTAAAATGCAGCAGGTGCATAAACCAACTCATTCAAGTGCAATAATAACATGCATCTCATAGCTTAGTTGTATCATACAATTTCACACATCTAGACAAGGTGCAACATAAGTGCACAATACCAATACATAACTCCCCACATAGACTCCAATAACCAACCAAGTATCACATCAAATACATAAACATATTACCATGTGCATACGTGCACAAACAACAAACCAGATATACAACAGTATGCCTTGCATACGTTACAATCAAGACAACACCACCAACATAAGTTCATCCAAGTGCTTAAAGCACGTAAATTCCGTAACATATCAAGTATGCCCCGCATATGCACAACAAAAGCAACATAGAATCTTGGTATACGCCAAGAGGCTCTACCCCCCTTAAAAGGGTTACGCCCCGTGACCCCCAAAGTATCGAACAGCTACTATGAGAAGAGTGCTGGATACTTGGTCTCCCTCCTTCTCGTATTGGAAATGAGGAGTGGAGTTGTCTCTTATGTGAGACGTGGGCCTAACTCTAGTCTTTTGGGCTCTAAAATATATGAATGGTGAGTCACGTACTTCTTCAGCTCAAAGGCATGAAGTACTTGTGCGCTCTTCCAAACACGTTATAATGGGCCACTCGCTCCGTGGTGAGGTGCAGACCCATAAACATAGGGCTCAATTTGCCCTTTCGTTCTTATCGGTGTTTTAGAGATTATTTATTAGTAGCAAGTTATTGCTTTCCCCGTTCCAATGTGACAGTGTTATGCACGGTCTTTTATGCTTTAGGAACAAGGTATATTTATTATCCGAACGCTCGGTTAGATTTAGATCACCTATCCCGGTATCCTGGGTTACTAGCGCACATGCGCATACTATATCGTCAAGTGTTCTTTGTATTTACCCACTGACTTTCAGTTGGGGTGAAATGTGGCATTAAATACCGTTAATACTTAGTGCCCTTGCACTTGTCTCATCCATCTTGAGACATACTAGTCAATATATTTACGGGGAGAAACTTTGTCATTCTGTGTCTCTAGATTGTTTTGTTCCGAGAGTAATATGTTAGTTATAGTATTTGTTAGGTTCCCAATGATGTAAGTTGTATTGTTTTTATCGGCCTAATAACAATGTTTGTGTGGTTGACCTTGCTCTTTGCTAGGGAAATCCATTTGTTGTTCTAGTCTTTTACGTCCTGCTTGTTTCAGCATCCCGTGTGGGTATGCTCCCGGCAGTTGAGGCGTTTGCCTCCTGGTATGTTTTATATCCTTGCTACCTTTCATATTGTCCATCTGGAGTGTAATTATATGTTTAAGTGTTTCTTATCATTTAGTTCTAAGCGAGTTCCATTTGTCTGATCCTTGCCAACTTACTTATTTTCAATGGCAAGTCACTTCTGTTCGCACCATGTGTTGACCGATTTGATAGTTGTTGGTGTTTGTTACATTTGCATTGAGCTTAGGGCATTCGCTAGTGTACTAGCTCTGCCTTCCTTTTATTTTGTAGTGACGCGTTTGTGTTTAACCCGTTTGAGTGGAAACATATCATTGTTCTTAATTTGGGCATACAGTGATTGTTATATCATACTATATTGTTTTGTGCCTTTAGTCTGAGAATATTTTCCTAACGCCCCTCCTTCGGGTGGCAGTTATCATTCTTCATCGGTATCCTCTGAGTGGCCTAATTTTCCGGTGTTAGTAGATCCTTTATCTTTATTAGTGTTCACATATTTGCTTGCCCGTTCAATAAGTTTTTATGTCTTGTTACTTAGCTGACTATCAGCTCTTTCGTCTTTCAGGGGATTTCCCTTTATTTTGTTGTGTTTTAATCACTCCCTTGTGGAGTTACGACCCTGATCATATTATATTGAGGTTTTGGTTTCTTTAGTCTCATTGTTTTAGTTGAGGCTTTTCCCGTTAATTTATTCGAGGTTGTTATTTGAACTGGTTTGGGTTTGTGTCATTGTTCGTCACACGTTTTATATTTGTGAAGTATATTTGCCATTCTCCTTCTTAACAATATTGGGGTGTGTGTCCAAGGCAATTGTTCTGTTTCTCTGGGTCCCTTGCTGAATGGGCGTGATTATGTGTTTTATGTTTTATGAATGTTTGCAATATTGTGCCCTGATGGGGAGGTTTATATTGTAATATCATGAGGTAGTTTTCTCTCATGTTATTGATTTCATTATTGGCATGAATTTACTGATGTTTGAAGGGTTTCACGATCATTTGTATAAACAAGTATTTGTTGGCAATTGTTTGACGAGTTATTTATTGGAGTGATTGTGCATTGACTCCTAATCATCATTATCTGGTTCTTATATGCGCGGTTTAGTGCTTGTTCGTTGTTTTGGCTTTTGTATTTATAAGTTATTCATGTTATTTGAGGTACGTATTATAGTTCTCACTTCCCATTATTTTCTTGGTCACATCATTTGTTGTAATTTCGGAGCCCATGGTGAGGGTTCATGCTTCCGTCTTTTATGGGAGTCTGGTTTTTTTGTTGACTTGGAACAGTTTTCGTCATTATTCATCTCATTTTAGGTGTTGCTACCCTTTTGGGCATATGTTAGAAAGGTAGATGAGGCGGGGTAATTTCGCTCTCCTGGACTCGTGTCTTCCTAGTAGTACATTTAGATGTCTTCTCTTAGGCTTGTGCCTTGTATTATGAACCAGGTAAATGTTATTGTTAATTTACATACTTATTATCCCTCACAGTCGTCGCGTTAGCAGGTGACATATCTTGAACACGTACTCCTTTTTCGTCCCCTATTGTATGGTGTAATACCGACGGTAGTAGCCGCTCTCTTTATGTGTGGATCCCATCCAAATGATCAGTGTGATCAACAGAATAACGATGTTACCATCGCAAGGGTATAAATTTAATGAAGTGCAATGAAATTTCTTGTATAACCACTCTATTTAATCATACCTGTTGTATAGAATTCTATGATGGAAGTTTATGTTATATACTTAGGTACCATCACGTGTATATTAAGTACAAAATCTCTAATGCCTTTACATTAGTTATGGGGATGTTTATGGATGGAGGAAGCCAATGTTCCGTGTTCACTTTGTGCAGGAAGTTTGAATTTAAAGTATGGTATATAAACTCCTATCTCGACATTTGTTCGTTCACATTGATTATGGTACTCTTTTGTAATTGTGGTACCTTGGGTGTTAATTGTTGAAGTATTCGACACTGGTCCGTATCTACGGTGTGATCAGTTTATGTAATGATTGTGTTGTGTTACAATACGTTTGATTTTGATCCTATTGAGGGTTAACATATTTTTCCTTTTCCAGTATTCATTGTTTATTTACGTGTGCCATTGTGGGCATAATACCAACCCTGATTATTTACGTGATCGTACTTCATTTTACAACTCCTACATATTCGGGAATGGGTTGTTATTTTGAGTATTCACATTTGTGGATTTGAATGTATCCTTACTGTTTACAGTTGGTGCATATTGATTCTTTGGTTTACTGCCATCATTAAGGATAGTGATACATTTAGGAAGTGTTATAACATGTGTATAGGGACGTGGTCGTCCTAACGACTCGACACTTGTCATTGTTAGCGGTCGGCATTCAATGCCGGTACACGTCTATGGCGTTTGGCTCTTAAGTCGATATTAATGGTTCGTTAATGTCTGACTGGTGTAATTGTTACGGGCTGTTGTATGCCTTTTTATGTGATGGTCGGACTCGTTGTGTCCTTTCAAAGTTTGTAGGTCTCATGTTTTAAGGGTTTTGTACTCCTACTTGTGGCAGGTTGTATTTATGGGGTTAATATTAAAGTTGTATGAATATTTGGTAATTTCGGTAGTCATGGTATCATTCGTTGTGGTCTTCACGGTCTAGTAGGGTTTGATTGTAGATGTAGCACTTGCGGTGGCAAGTGCGCGAGGTAGGAAGAAAATTTGGCATATTGGTTTTCATGGCGCTTGCTGTAGCAAGCGCGCCATGCAGGTTGAGTTATTGGTTTGGTAGTGGTTGGTCTCGGGGACGCTTCGGTCGGTTGAGTACGGCTTAGATACTTTATCTTGAAAAGGGTAGTATTGTGGTTACTACAGTTCATTAAGGTATGTTAAGTTCTCTAGGGCAGTTCTCTTCCTGGTGATCTAGGTTAGGCTTCTTCCTGAGTTTGTCTTAAGTTTCATCGTGAATGAAAGGAGAGAGCGTTTGACGTATGCGTTCATGTAGTTAGTTTATTAGGTTAAAGGCGTACGGCTTCCTAGAACGCGCTGGGTACTAGTACCAGCGCCTAAGGTTCCCGCAAAGTTTGGGGTATTTTGCCCCAAGGTGACTCCTTTCCCCATCTAATTGCTCATACCAGCTGGGGTCTGCCCCACGTAGCTACCATGTGGTGCTTCGGGTCCGACAGATGGAGTACTCCGGTTGTCTACGGTATGACATTCCTTCCTTGGGGTTGCATTTCAGCAATCTTGGTTAACTGAACAGGGTCCTATGTTTAATTATGAGCCGACTCGATAGTCTTTTGGATTCATTGTATTGTAAATTCTCTCATCTATCTTGGTATCGTACTTTATGGCAGCCATGTCGGTTTCCCGATCAGGAGGGTTCTCCGCCTCCTGGCGCCTTTCATCGCTTTGCCTCTATGTCAATATTCGGAGTGTGGGCTGTGGCGGGTGGGGTACAACTGCTGATTCCCGGGAAGTTCTCCCATCGAGCTAGTATAGTTCTATGTTATTCAGGATCACAGGACCTCCAATACCCTCGTCATGCCTCGTTCTGAGTGGTTTCCACTTTTCTCGACATCTGTAACACTGCATGCCATGTCTTTACTCGGTAGTACTTCGTACAGTAATCAGTAATATTGGAGTGCCATTAAGGCTGATATTGCTACGCTTTCGCGTCATTAGGACACTGGTTCGTTTAAGACCAGATGTCTCGTACCTCACAAGCGTTCCCCATATTCCCATGATCCTAAGCTCACTGTCTTGACCCTAATTATCTCGTCATCAGAGCATCAGAGCGGTACTCCGCTCTTGATACCACTTTTATAACAACTCTACTCTAAAATCCGGTTTAACTAGCGCGCCTGACATAATAATCAGTCGATTCGCAACGGTAATTAAAAGGCGTACACAAAAGAAACCGGGTGTTACCCGCCGTTACCCGCCCATGCGAGTAACGAAGCGTTTACCATCTATCCAATCTACACTACCGCTGTGATGACAGAGATTTAATACACTAAAATACACAAACTGAATAAATTCCAAAAGAACAGTGAGCCATCTATCTATCTAAATTCCATAATGTTCGAAAACAGTAGTAAAATTAAGTAACCGTGTCGCATGTAGGTAGACCGTCGACTATCCCAAACTCCCGCGCTCGCGTTTGAACTTAATCCGCTCCAATCCTGAAAGTGGGGGCCGTATAGGCTCAGCCAACGCTGAGCACGAACTATATAACCTTCATGAACCCTAAGACTACTCAAGTTATTTAGCCCAATTGTTAACATGTTGTTCCAATTTCATGTTGTACCCTTTTCATTTACAGTACACATAACAGTATAATACACAATAATCATCACATATAAGTCCATACAATAAATTCATACAATCACCATAATGATCCACACACAAGCAATAGCAAGTATATAAACAACATCAATTAACGGTGCGAGAGTTACACTCTCTTGAACAATCTTGTTATACGGCCTTGAGGCATTCTAGTTTCGTTGTTCAGGGCTAAGAATATTTCCTTATATCATTCATAACTTTTATTTAATTTGTTTAATTAAGGTGGGCGTCATGTTAGGACAACCTGTATAAACTTCCTCTTCAGGAGCAGTCGCTCTGATGCACTTTAATAGTGCGGTTTGTCAGGAGTCCGCAGAGGCCTGACGGCCGCAGCCATTGCACCAACAGTAGTGCCCTTTGACCAACGATCGTATCCGGCTCGTTGGAGTTTCCATAGCGAGAGAACCCTATCCGGTCGTTCCCTCTCTTTGGTGATCACCCATGCGCAACCATGTAGTCCGTGACTACCCTGGATTTTTCCTTATCTTAATTGTTTACTTAATTCCACCATATAATTCGGTCCGTGACCTTTACCTAAGATCTATGCTTAGGTTATGTAGAGTGTATTCTCAATGTAAAGACCTTTAAGGTCGTTAACCTTCGCCTAGACGTCGCCTAGGCTGCGTTATCCTCAGATTTATATAATAAGATCACAGTTATTTTCCTTTTACCATTTCCATATTACCATCCACAATCCGATCCGAGTTTCGTATACAATTTTCAAATTGTAATCCGTCGCGTACAATAAAGATCGCGAAACAATAAACATTTAAATCCACAACCACAACACATAGCAAACATATCACTCTTGTCATGCATACACACATACCAGAACCCGAGGAAGCCCTCAGGAACACTCGGACCATATAGAACGTACCGTACACCGATGTAATGCTAGCGTGCGGGACCACGCTCACCCCTAATCCCTTGTAATTCGACACTCGCAACCCGGTATACTGGAAATATAGTATATCATTAGTGTTAATCTGACCTACACTGAACCTACCATCAGACAAGATAAGTTCTAACCTCTACCCCGTAATTAATTCTTAGTCGGTTATCCGTTCTACTTCGATTTTTCATTACTCTCGGGATTTTAGATATTATTGTACGTTACAGTTTGCGAGTACACTTTATCGGTAATTCGACAATGTTTTTCCGTTGAGAATTAAACCCTTTAATAACTTACATATTATCGGGTCGTTTATGTGTATGGACACATTTTTCGTATACGTGTTTGCATGGAGTTTAGTTTTCTGATTACATTTATCGTTTTCGCTCCGGTTCTCACGTGGTTGTATAGTTGTTAATTACGTATGCATGAGTTTAGTATAGAATAGTTGCTGCTATATTTATTTTAATCGTGTTTCGGTTTTATTGTCAACCGTATAACAGTGTACTTGACTTGTCGGTCATATTATATGTCCCCTCTTTCTTAGAAATCATATTCTACGAATTGTAACATTTCCCATAATGAATATATTCGTCATTTATGTAAATGTTTATGAGGTATGCTTATGCTAAAATAATTCCTTATGACATACCTCGTTATATCCTAACATAATGTCACTCATATCATTGTAAACCTTATTCTTATTTCAGCCCATATTTCTGAAATTCTCCACCAGCTCAATAGTTCGGAAATTACATTCCGTTCTCATGCATTCTACTTATTTGCAAAAACCAACCAATATTATTCTTGTCACATTTCTACCCCTATTTAGTTATAACCTAAGGTTCTCCAACCTTAATATATATACCATACATACACATATTTACGCTCCAGCCCTCCCATATATATACATATTGTAACACCCCAACTAACAACATCACTTAATACAAATCGCAGCGGACAACTTAACTCAATCCAATCCTTAACTCAATGGTGTTACACGCCGTTAGCCACCCACGTGGCTAACAAGGCTAATACATATCCATTGTATCGGTCTGATGGACTAGATTCCCGAGCAACTACACATTACAATCCTTTTCTGTTAACAACAACCAATATACATATACGTTCCAACTGTACCGAGTATTTACAAACTAATGCCGACAACAATTTCGGTCTTACTACACCTACAATCCATACACCATTTAAATGGCTACCCATGTACAAACAACTACCCCGTCCTACTCTCGAACGGCTTCCAGCTCCTTGTACCTGAAATAGAAAAGGAAGAAAAGGGTGGCCCCCAAGGGGCTCAGCACCTTTGCTGGTATGGTAATCCCGCAGCCCGCATGCTACCGGGCCACGCACAACTAATTGTCGTCTTAGCATGCGGTTGATTATATTTAAATCATGCATGTAAACTATAAACACACACATTGCAATCCACAACAAGGTCTCAACAAATACAGACAACACATTTACGCTTAATAAATCACTCTTTGTGTTCTTTGACCCGAGAGTGTTTCTCCTCTAATGGAGCTATTTCCTCGATAGACGACACTTACCCACTAGTCGGGTTATCCATAAACGTCTCTCTTATAAACTGGGATCCTTAGCCATAATCCACGTATTTCACATAACAATTCATTCCACATTTTTCACGTATATATAACATCGTATCGCAATAAGAATTGCAGTGCGACAATAACACATAACATAACGGTAACGGTTCTCTTTACGAACCGACCTCAACATAGTTAGTTAACTTGGAAGCCTAGAGAATGTATATACCCTCATGATAAGCTTTTTACTTCACTCATTACCGTCCTGTTAGTCGGACGAGTAACTTAACATAAAGATGGATCGGATATAGTGATCCGAACACACCGTACATAATCCCCAACAGACGTGAGTCAAGAGCCTTGGTTAAGCTCAGGGGTGATTGAAGACCAACGAAGGAAAACAACCAACAGAGAGGAAGCTGAAGAAACTGTATACATCAACTCCCAAACAACGCGCGACCGGAACGACCGGATTCCTCACCCCCCATATATATACATAAACATAGTTAAGGGTTCCACTATGGAACCTATCACATTCTTACACCTTACAGTATTACGACTGCGTTAGACACACATGAGTAGTGTACATAATAACACACGCACAAACATCACATAACTAATTCACGCATAGCCGGGGTTAGAACGTTCCCATGGTTTGGGTCGTTGAATCCGAATACCAATCTGTTATGTAATTCTAGAGTCGGTTAGTTAAGTTTAGCACACATTTAAAGCTAAACGGTATCGGAACTACGCACGCCACATAAATAAACAACTGTAAACTCATTACATGTTTTTATCTTAAAAGGTGGCAAACATTCAGAAAAACATTGGCATACAAGCCGGTGTAATCCGGTAGGACACAGGTTACAAGAAAACCATACCTTACACCATGGGTTACTCTACCGTGTTCCCGAGGATTTACTCCAACGCGTCACCTCACGCTCCCCGGGTGGTTTTCCAACAACTGGTATTATTTCAAATGTTTTTCATTAACATCAAAATCTTACGGTATGTAAATTTCTATTACTCCCGTACTTAACCCGTTATCCCGTTGTTTCGGTTTAACTTTGTGTACTTAAACTCACAACTTTCTCACATCCAACCTAACACTTGTTTACACCTTCTAAGGCCTTTAAAACTCACCAAACAAGGCCTAGTCAACATCTAAAACCATTACCATTCACTTCCCCATCATAACAACACTTTAAAACACATTCTGGTAAGTTTTTAGCATGGTCCGGGTTTGTGTCCGGGGTTACAAACCCGGACCAACCACGGATTTCACTTTCTGGACAATTTTTCATGTGGTCCGGGTTTGTGTCCGGGTTTACAAACCCGGACCACCCCCTGGGATGGTCTTCTGCCATGTTTTTGCTATGGTCCGGGTTTGCGTACCGATCTGCAAACCCGGACCACCTCTGGAACTGTCAAAATTTACAGTTTTTGATCAGTTTTCAACCCCTAATTCACCTCTAATCATTTCCTAAACTGTAACACCCCATCCATAACCATCACATTTAATCGATAATCGCAGCGGAAATCATGCATTAACCATATACCAAAAAGGGCGGTGTTACACGCCGTTAGCCACCCACGTGGCTAACAAGGCTGTTACTTACAATGTATCGGTCTGATTAGCGAGTGCCGAGCATAAATTACAACCTTCCAAAAATGATTACCCAAAAGAATGGCAATATACCGAGTGTAACTGTGCAAAAATCACTAACTAGCTTTACATCCACCAAAAGTAAATGACCCCGAGTGTACAAACACTACTCGGGTTCAACATCCAAAAATAACAAGATATAAACAACCTAGGATCTAAAGCCACTCTGCTTCCTCGATCCTCATCCTGCAAATAAAAATAGCCCCCAAAGGGGGTCAGCAACCTTCTGCTGGCATGGTTAACGTGCAGCCCGCTGACTACCGGGATACACGCAACTATTTGTCATTATAACATGGCGTTGATTTTATCATACAACATGCATATATAACAGGAATTATTGTAGAACAATAACAACACATACATAGTGAAAACAGATCACTTAAGCAACAACCAACATGGTTAGTCAACTTGTAAGCCTAGAGGATGTCTTCATCCTCATGTTAAGCTCAACACATATAACATTACTGTTTGTTAGTCAACTGAATAACTTTAACTCGAAAGATGAGACGGGTGTGATTACCCGTACACATCAACACATAATTTCCCCCTAGCCCGAGTGGAAGTCGGGTAGGTAGCTTTGGCTAAGCTATGGGAGGTCGAATTCCCCATAAAAGGAAGACTACCCTAACATAAGGAGAGAGCCGAATCTGATTCAGATATCGACACCCATACATACACGCGTGACCGGAACGACCGGATTCCTCATTCCCCGGTTAGCACTCGTTAGAAGTCCCACAATGGGAGCTTAACATAATCTCACACAAGAAAGTGTTTAAGTCCAGTTAGACAAGCAAAGGAAGTAAGGTACAATACATCAATGCACAGCACAACCAAACACACATAGCCGGGTTAGAACGTTCCTTAGGTTGAGGGACGTTATGACCGGATACCGTTCTCGTACGTTTCCTAGCTTTGGTTAATTAACGGTTAGCACGCAATCGAGGCTACCGGTATCGGTACGCACACGTCACAATAATAATAAAACTGTAAACTCGTTTCATGAATTAATCTTACAAGGTTGTAAACACGCAAAAACACAAGTAGCACACAAGCCGGTGTAAACCGGTAGGCAACGGACTGCAAGAAAACCATACCTTGGTCCTTGCCGCTCTAGGGTTCCACCGTACGTTGATCCTAAACATGATTGATAAGTTCGGTTAATTTATTTACTTGACTTCCAACTTTACTAAGTAATTTACATGATTATACGACATGTTTTAAATGCCTAACTTAACCTAAATTACCTCCATTATACCCCCTAGAGTTAACTACAATTGCCACTTTCTTTTCATTTTTTTTTTGTAAGTTTTGGTATGTCCGACCCACCGTCCGACCCACCTCTGGGTCGGACCCTTCCAGTAACCATCGGGTCCCAAATTTCTACCATGACCGACCCAGGTCCGACCCAACCATCTGGGTCGGTCCATTCCAGAAACATTTGGGTCTGCAACTTCTACTCCGTCCGACCCAGGTCCGACCCAACCATCTGGGTCGGTCCATTCCCGAAACATTTGGGTCTGCAACTTCTACCCCGTCCGACCCAGGTCCGACCCAACCATCTGGGTCGGTCCATTCCAGAAACATTTCCGTCTTTCCAAACGTGCCCGACCGACCCATGTCCGACCCAACCATCTGGGTCGGTCCATTCCAGAAACCTCACGGATGACCAAACAGAGGCCGTCCGACCCAACTGTGGGTCGGACCTCTGGGTCGGTCGCCACCATAATCAGCCCAAAAAGTGTCAAATCTTTCCCAAACTTCTCCACAAGTCTCCTAAGGTGTTCTTACATCATTAGGCACACTAAAACCTTCATATATCCCCTTCCAAATTCATTTACAAGCTCATCTCCAAATTCTTTAAATGTTATCTCAAAACACTTGTAACTCACTAGTTGCTCCCACTTGGAATGTATTTGAACCATTACATTTCTACACCAATTTTGACATGCTCTCCCCACAATTTTTACATGTTCCCACTCATCTTTTAACCCATTAAAACACTTCAACCATCAATTCACCCAAGGCACCAAAACACACTTAAGATTCACCATTTAAACCACATTAGCTCCCAATGTTCATAAACCTTAAAAGCTTGGCTCTTAGGCCCTTAAACAACAATAATTTAAACACTGAATTTCCTCATATTATTAGCAACACCTGCATTTCACTGAGCATAGATATATTTGTACAAACATAAAACACAACCTCTTAAAACACCACACAACATAAGGTAAATTGTTTACCTTGAGTTTTCTTTCAACTTTCTCCCTTTCTCACTCCTTGTTCCTCAACCGGTTTTCCAATGGGTTATTCGTTACACTAATGACCATGCCAAGATAACTACAATGAGTATTTAGGGTTTTGAATACATTCCACTAACCCTAGAATTTAGAATCATTGAACACAAGGAGAAATTACCTTCTATTCAAACGAAATGCTAATGGATTTGGGCTAGCTCCAACTTCTAAGGATTGAACAAGCTAATAGGAGAAAACATGGTGTTTAGTACACAAAAACCGGCCAACATGTAAGATGAGGAAAACAAGGATTTTTGATTCTTCTTACCTTAGAACAACAAGGAGATGATGGCTTCAAGAATGTGAAGCTTCTCTTCAAAATGGGGTATACCCATGGAGATGAAGTATGGAGTTTTGAGATTTTGAAAGGTACAAAATATCTCCAAGATGAGAGGAGTATTTTGGTGAAAGAATTTCTTGATTTGGAGCAGATGAAGAAGTTACAAGGGTTGAAGTTGGTGTTTCTTTGGCATGTATATCGCCATTGCTGGAGCAAGAAGAAGAGAGGAGCTGGGTGAGGGGAAGAATCGTGAGTGAAAGAATGAGGAAGGAAGAGAGTGTGAGAGAGAGAAATAAAGTAAGTATTTATTGTTTTGTCTTGTAGTAATAGGAGAAAATAAAGGAGAGAAGCAAAATCGTGAGACACAAGGAGGGAGAGAAAATTTGTTTTTTTTTGTAAAAGTAGAGATGAGGTGGCACATGGTCATTTAGCAGGTAACGCCCGTTAGTTCCCGAACTGTCAGTTTTAACAGTCCGGGTCCGGTTTCCGGATTTTTGTTTTATTTATTTTTATGGTCCTAGACCTTGACTAATATTTAATTATAGCCATATGGTTGACTATGAATTTTTATTAGTCCATTAAACCCGTTTAAAGTTACATTTCCCGGGTTTCTCGAAAAACGTGCTTTAAAGCCCGTTTTGCATTTTTAACCCTCTATTTGGATCCGTTTCCTTCGGGAATTTTTCCCACATGTTTCTAATGACTAAAGTAAGCCTTAGAATATGATAATTATATATTTAACTAACGTATTAAGGTTTGGGGTATTTCAATCTACCCCCCTTAAAAGAACTTTGTCCCCAAAGTTCAAACTTCCCACGTATCTTACATATTAGAACACGGGGATTACTTTTGAAACAACGCTTCCATACAACACACAAACATTCTTTACATCACATCGGACTCAAGGTCCTGCTAACACAACATCGCTTAGACTCGAGGTCTACAACATAACAACATAGACATGTTTTTCAGTACATGCCGTACACACATAACCGAAACGGCTCTACCCCCCTTAAATAGGGGTACGCCCCGTACCCTATACATAGAAATACTAAGAAGTAAACAGTGACGGGTACTTCGCCTTCATCTTCTCCTCCAGCTCCCAAGTGGCCTCCTCGACTTCCTGGTTAGACCAGAGGACCTTCACCAATCTCACAGACTTATGGCGAGTGTCTCGAGTCTTAGTGTCCAGGATCCGTACGGGAGTCTCCACTGATCGCATGGTCGGCTCTAGTGTTAGCCTCTCGGGCTGAAGTACATGAGACGGATGAGACATATATTTCTTCAACTGGGACACATGAAATACATCATGTACCTTGCCCAACTCAGCAGGTAAATCAAGTCTGTAGGCTACCGGGCCTATCCTCTCCGTCACAACATACGGCCCCACATATTTCGGGCTCAACTTGCCTTTCTGGCCAAAACGAAACACACCCTTCATGGGAGATACTCTAAGGAATACCTGATCGCCCACGGCGAACTCCAGGTCGCGTCGACGCACATCAGCATATGATTTCTGCCTATCTTGAGCTGCTTTCATATTTGCCCGAATCTGGCGTACTTCTGCTTGTACTTGCTCTAAGTACTCAGGTCCTATAATGACCGTCTCACTCGACTCATCCCAGCATAATGGCGTGCGGCATGGTCTACCGTACAAGGCCTGGAAGGGAGACATCTTGATCGACGCGTGGTAACTGTTGTTGTAGCTAAACTCGATCAGATGTAACTTATCAATCCAGCTGGTCTGAAAGTCAAGTGCACATGCACGTAACATATCCTCAAGCGTCTGTATGGTGCGCTCACTCTGACCATCTGTCTGTGGGTGAAACGCCGTACTCAACTTCAGTTCGGTACCAAGTGCTTCCCGTGTACTTCTCCAGTACCTCGAGAGGAATCTGGTATCCCTATCAGACACGATAGTCTTCGGTACCCCATGGTGCCGTACAATCTCGCGGTCGAAGAGCTCTGCTACTTCGCCCTTTCCAGGTGTCCTTCATCGGAATGAATCTGGCCACCTTGGTCAGTCGGTCAACAACGACCCATATCATATTCAAGCTCCCCGAGTAGGCGGAAGCCCAACAACGAAGTCCATGGAGATATCATGGAACTTCCATTCAGGAACGGGCATTGGCTGTACCATGCCACCAGGACGACGGTGCTCAAACTTGACCTTCTGGCAAGTGAGACACCTAACAACATAATCTGTCACATCTTTCTTCATACCGGTCCACCAGAAATATCTCTTCATACCCTTGTACATTTTTGAAGCTCCGGGGTGGATAGAAGTAGAAGAACAGTGTGACTCACTCAGTATGCGCTCCTTCAGCTCAGCGCTACTTCGTGGAATACAAAGCCGGCCATTCAGCCTGATCAAACCATCATCATGAAGTCGGAAGTCATACTTCTGACTTTCGAACGTGCCGTCGATAAGCTTCTGTTTGATCTCACGCATGTACTGATCTGACATCTGAGCACTCCGCACCTCTTCAACCAAGCTCGAGTGAGAGATAAGCGAATGGAGAGAGTGTGCTCGGCGACTCAATGCATCAGCTACAACGTTTGCTTTACCTTCCTTGTACTGAAGGTTAATATCATAATCCGTAAGGAACTCAACCCATCTCCTTTGCCTCATGTTCAACTCCTTCTGAGTGAACAGGTATTTCAAGCTCTTGTGGTCTGAATAGATCGTCACATTCACTCCATATAAATGGTGTCGCCATATCTTCAATGCGAAGACAATGGCACCCAATTCTAAATCATGCGTAGGATAATTTTCTTCATGTCGCTTCAACTGTCGGGAGGCGTAAGCCACAACCTTCCCGTGTTGCATCAAAACACAACCCATTCCTTTACCTGACGCATCACAGTACACCTCAAAACCATCAGCACCTTCTGGTATAGTAAGAATCGGTGCAGAAGTCAAGCATCCTTGAGCTTCTGAAATGAGATTTCACAGTCCTCAGTCCAATCAAACGGTGCATCCTTCTTTGTCAAGGATGTCAACGGTTTCGAAACACTAGAGAAATTCCTCACAAACCTCCGATAATAACCTGCCAGACCGAGGAAGCTCCGAATGTCGGCAACCGTCTTCGGTCTAGGCAGGTGCGCACAGCATCAATCTTGGCGGATCCACAGCGATCCCGGCCTCAGAAATAACATGACCAAGGAAAGAGACTTGGTCCAACCAAAATTCACACTTTGAGAACTTCGCATAAAGCTGGTTCTCTCTCAATGTTTGCAACACACTCCTCAGGTGAGCTTCATGCTCCACCTTAGACTTAGAATAAATGAGAATATCATCGATGAAGACAACCACTGACTTATCTAACTGCTCACGAAACAAACGATTCATCAAGTCCATAAACTTTGCTGGTGCATTAGACAACCCAAACGGCATGACCGTGAATTCATAGTGCCCATATCTGGTACGGAAAGCGGTCTTCTCAATATCGCTGTCTCTGATCGCAATCTGATGGTAACCCGATCGCAGATCGATCTTAGAAATACAGATGCACCTCTCAGCTGATCAAATAAGTCATCGATACGTGGCAATGGGTAACGGTTCTTCACCGTCACAGCATTCAGCTCTCTGTAATCGATGCAGAGGCGGAGGCTACCGTCCTTCTTCTTCACGAAGAGGACCGGCGCTCCCCAAGGTGAAACGCTAGGGCGGATAAAACCCTTGTCGAGTAGGTCTCGCAGCTGCTCTTTGAGCTCAGTCATCTCAGCTGGAGCCATACGGTAGGGCGCCTTCGCTATAGGTCCGGTGCCCGGTACCAAATCGATCTCAAACTCAACTGCCCGTGTAGGCGGCATGCCTGGGAGCTCCTTGGGAAGACATCAGGAAACTCCGACACAACCGGCACATCTGGGCTAAACTCAGGGTCTCTCTCTATGTCCTGGACATAGCAGAGGTATACATCATTCTTTCTTCTGATTTCATGATACATGGCCATAGCGGTGATGATCTGTGTCGAAGGCTCCCTGGGCCTCTGGCGGTATGAAATGGTAACCCCAGACGGACTCCGAAGAAGCAGACGGTGCTCGGCACATAGGATTCTGCCCTTGTACCGCTCCAACCAGTTCATCCCGAAAATTACATCAAAACCCAACCCGTCGAACTCTATCAAGTCGATCGGGAACTCTTCATTCTTAATTCGTACAACAACATCTCGGTGGTAGCGGGTACACCTGATCCGCTCTTTCGACGGGAGAGTGACTAGGAAGTCTGGCATCTCTTCACCGTCTAACCCCAGCCTCTTCGCAAAAGATAGCGAGATAAAAGTGTGTGAGGCTCCGGAGTCGAACAAGACCGAGGCGTCCACGCCATTAACTGGGAAGGTACGGTGAGGATGGTGCCGCTCTTGCCGGCTCTGCCTCATTGCAGACACTCAGTATACCTCCCGTTCCGAGCGCACAGCCTAATTTATTTCAAAACTTTATAAGTATTACGGTAATAACACGGGTGGTTCACTCAAGAAATCAACACTGCTTTATTCATAAAACTCCTTGTTACACCATGATGGTATTACAATGGCTACATCGCTCGATAACATAACATACTAAGGCATCACATGTTAACATACAACTGGCTCACTCTTTACATTGTTACACATAACTTCAAAACTGTCTAAAGGTTAAGTTCAATCTTCCAGGTTTCATGTGTGGCATTGATTATTGTCGGAGGCGCCGTATTCAATTTGATCTTCTGATACCATGATACAGCATCCTCGACTGCCCACCCATGATAACACATCTCCAGACTCCAATACTAACTTCCTTGCGAGGTCCGCACGCTTCTGCTCGCCGTACATAAATACTGCGGTGTCACCAATGGACCAAGACACCACGGGTACTCCCTTACTAAGAGACTCGGGTGACTCGTCCTTATCTTGGTGTAAACCCAATCTTCCACCTTTTTGGTAGAAATTGACAATACATAAATCTGCCTTGATACTTGGGATTTGTTCCGGTTCAACTTGCTGAGCAATTCCCACGGTGTGGTCAACGACCGCAAGGAACTCCTCAGGTATGCTGGGTATGGTAGCTCCATCTTCAGCTCGGGTGTCTTGATATGACTTGGTGTAAGGGTTCCAATCCTTACCCATGCACATCATTTTTAAGTTCATTTTCGCTCCACTTGGGTATTCGGGTGTGTAGAGACCTCCAGGTGCTGCTCCAAGCTCGTTGCATCGTCGGATGATGTGAATTTGTGCTCCGGGTGTCAAGTATCCCTTAATAATATCATACCTGGTTGGATAACTTGACACTGTTCTGCGGGTAGTCGGCGATGTCGATGGTGGTATCTCCGGGGTTCGGTGTGGGTGGGATTGGATAGCAAATATTGAAGTTCCTAAGGTTTATAACTTCTAGTTTAGGTGGTTTCACTTATACTTCAACTCATTACTTATGTGGTTATTCATTTAGACCCACTAACACACATGCATGAAATGCGGTAAGCAATCACTTATCTTACCTAACAGTTAAAGGGGTACCTGGTCTAGAAGACGATCCTGGTGCCTCTGACCGGTCCACCACGTTCAAGGCAGCCTTGCCTGCTCCCGGCCCCTTCCCTTTCTGGGACTCAGTATTCCCTTGCCCTAGGATGGCTGATATGTAGATTTCGGGCCTCAGTGGTAGCAGTGGCCTTACCCTTCCATTGCCCTCTAGGCCTATAGTTTCTGCCATCGGGGTTGCTGTAGCACTCAAAGTCACGGTGCCCCAGCTTCTTGCAGTAGTGGCACTGCACATCGTTCCCTTTGCAGTCCTTACCGGGATGGTCACCTTTGCACCACTTGCAGAAGTAGTGGCGCTCCGGTCCAGAGCCCGTACTGGCTGCTATCACAACACACAATCAATACATACTTCACAATACAGTAATACATACTTGAATTCGGTATTCGAAATTACTAGTTACCCTTGGGGGTGAGAGCGTAAGGGCTTAGCCGCATAGGCATAAGTGAGCTTCAGTGGCTCCTCAGTGGTAGTGGGCTGGGCTTGGCCCTTGCTTTCTTGCTGCTGGCCCTTCTGGGCTGAGGGTAAGGTTTCCTCTTCTTCCCTCCTTGGTACCCTTGCGAGCTTTGGCCCTCGCTCGAACCTTGCGCTTATGCGCATTTCCTCGTCCCTTAGACGGACGGTGATCTCCACCTTAGCAGCGGCATGATAGCACTCCTGAGTTTCAAGGTGTTAGTCACCCCGCAACACATTTACACACTCCACATAACAACTTATTCACACTTAGACATTATTGAAAATACCTGCAAGGTATTGTACTCGGCTGGCCCCATGCCATAGCGTAGGCGGTGGCTCAACCCGCTGTAGAAGCGATTCACCAAGACCCGGTTCGAGTAACCTAGGTCGGGTAGAAGATGCACAAGGTCGGTGAAGGCGGTGTAGTAGTCGTCCACCGTCATTTTGTCTCCTTGCTTTAGACTATCAAGCTCCAGGCGCTTTGCCTCTTGCACATGCACTGGGTAGTACTTGGCCCGTAGCAATGCCGTGTACTGATCCCAACCAAACTCAGGGTCGGCCACTTCTCGGCCCGTACAAGCTTCCACCAGTTCCTAGCCGAACCCTTCAAATAATACGCAGCAAGACGGACCTTGGCATCAGCAGGAACAGCCAAGGTCTCGTAGGCGGTCTCGAGCTCCGAGATGTACGCCTCTAGCTTAGAAGGGTCGGTCTCCCCTTTGAAAGACGGGGGCCTCAAGTCGGCCAACGCTTTCACCCAATTGGTCTCGCGTGGCTGAGGTGGTGGTGGTGGTTCAGGCTGATCCTGACCAACGGGCGTCTGCTGCCCTTGCTGCACTGCAGCTACTATCTGAGGCACAACTTGTGCCAGGGCGGCCGCTACCGCTTCGGCCATCATTTGAGCAGTGGGGTTATCCCCCGGGTCACTTGGACCAGGCCCTCCTCGGCCTCGTCCTCGCGGTCGTCCTGCCATCTGAACATACATGAGAGCACATTAGTATTGTGCTTACAAACTTATCGAACCACATGTTTATAACGTCCTTTGGACGACAAGGTTTAAATTCCTAACTCGGTATATTCCTAGGCTCGGTTGTCGGTAATCAGAGCGATACTTCGCTCTGATACCACTTTTTGTAACACCCCATCCATAACCATCACATTTAATCGATAATCGCAGCGGAAATCATGCATTAACCATATACCAAAAAGGGCGGTGTTACACGCCGTTAGCCACCCACGTGGCTAACAAGGCTGTTACATAATGTATCGGTCTGATTAGCGAGTGCCGAGCATAAATTACAACCTTCCAAAAATGATTACCCAAAAGAATGGCAATATACCGAGTGTAACTGTGCAAAAATCACTAACTAGCTTTACATCCACCAAAAGTAAAACCCGAGTGTACAAACACTACTCGGGTTCAACATCCAAAAATAACAAGATATAAACAACCTAGGATCTAAAGCCACTCTGCTTCCTCGATCCTCATCCTGCAAATAAAAAGCCCCCAAAGGGGGTCAGCAACCTTCTGCTGGCATGGTTAACGTGCAGCCCGCTGACTACCGGGATACACGCAACTATTTGTCATTATAACATGGCGTTGATTTTATCATACAACATGCATATATAACAGGAATTATTGTAGAACAATAATAACACATACATAGTGAAAACAGATCACTTTAAGCAACAACCAACATGGTTAGTCAACTTGTAAGCCTAGAGGATGTCTTCGTCCTCATGTTAAGCTCAACACATATAACATTACTGTTTGTTAGTCAACTGAATAACTTTAACTCGAAAGATGAGACGGGTGTGATTACCCGTACACATCAACACATAATTTCCCCCTAGCCCGAGTGGAAGTCAGGTAGGTAGCTTTGGCTAAGCTATGGGAGGTCGAATTCCCCATAAAAGGAAGACTACCCTAACATAAGGAGAGAGCCGAATCTGATTCAGATATCGACACCCATACATACACGCGTGACCGGAACGACCGGATTCCTCACTCCCCTGGTTAGCACTCGTTAGAAGTCCCACAATGGGAGCTTAACATAATCTCGCACAAGAAAGTGTTTAAGTCCAGTTAGACAAGCAAAGGAAGTAAGGTACAATACATCAATGCACAGCACAACCAAACACACATAGCCGGGTTAGAACGTTCCTTAGGTTGAGGGACGTTATGACCGGATACCGTTCTCGTACGTTTCCTAGCTTTGGTTAATTAACGGTTAGCACGCAATCGAGGCTACCGGTATCGGTACGCACACGTCACAATAATAATAAACTGTAAACTCGTTTCATGAATTAATCTTACAAGGTTGTAAACACGCAAAAACACAAGTAGCACACAAGCCGGTGTAAACCGGTAGGCAACGGACTGCAAGAAAACCATACCTTGGTCTTTGCTCCGATTGATTTCCCCCGTATGCCACTCCTATACATCATTGGTAACGTTGGTTAATTAATGTACAAGGTCTTTATTAACATTAACTACTTCGCACCTCTAGCTATCTCAATTCCACACTTTGTTTTAACTTCTCACCCTTTTAAAATGTCATTATTACACTCCTACTATGTCTTATATAACCTTATAACCTTAACTTTAAACATTAAGGTTTGTACTTAATCTTAACTTAATTACTTAAGTACTTAGGGTCCTAATCATCACTACCCTACTAATGGCACACCTTAATACCAAGTAACATTCTTAGAAATTAAAATTTCTTTTTTTTTTTTTTTTTTTTTTTTTTGTTAAGGGTCGACCGACCCACCGACCGACCCAACCTTATGGGTCGGTCCATTGCCGAAACTTTTCGCCCTTTGGAAATTCTCCGACCGACCCAGGTCCGACCCAACCATCTGGGTCGGTCCATTCCCGAAACATTTGGGTCTGCAACTTCTACCCCGTCCGACCCAGGTCCGAACCCAACATCTGGTCGGTCCATTCCAGAAACCATTTCCGTCTTTCCAAACGTGCCCGACCGACCCATGTCCCGACCCAACCACTGGGTCGGTCCATTCCAGAAACCTCACGTGACCAACAGGGCCGTCCTACCCACTGTGTCGGACCTCTGGGTCGGTCGCCACCATAATCAGCCCAAAAAGTGTCAAATCTTTCCCAAACTTCTCCAAAGTCTCCTAAGGTGTTCTTACTCATTAGGCACCTAAAAACCTTCATATATCCCCTTCCAAATTCATTTACAAGCTCATCTCCAAATTCTTAAATGTTATCTCAAAACACTTGTAACTCACTAGTTGCTCCCACTTGGAATGTATTTGAACCATTACATTTCTACACCAATTTTGACATGCTCTCCCCCACAATTTTACATGTTCCCACTCATCTTTTAACCCATTTAAACACTTCAACCATCAATTCGCCAAGGCACCAAAACACACTTAAGATTCACCATTTAAACCACATTAGCTCCCAATGTTCATAACCTTAAACTTGGCTCTTAGGCCCTTAAACAACAATAATTTAAACACTGAATTTCCTCATATTATTAGCAACACCTGCATTTCACTGAGCATAGTATCTTTGTACAAACAAAACACAACCTCTTAAAACACCACACAACATAAGGTAAATTGTTTACCTTGGGTTTTCTTCCAACTTTCTCTCTTCCTCACTTCTTGTTCCTCAACCGGTTTTCCAATGAGATTTATTGTCACACTAATGACCATGCCAAGATAATAACAATGAGTATTTAGGGTTCATGAATACCATTCCATTAACCCTAGAATAACATTTGAACATCATAGGAGAGAATTACCTTCTACTTCAAAATGAAGTTTTTGGTAATGGAATTTGGGCTAGCTTCACACTTCTAAAAGATTGAACAAGCTAAAAATGAAGAGAACAATGGTGTTCAACACACATAAAAATCGGCCACCATATAAGATGAGAGAATGAACAGATTTTTGAGTTCTTCTTTACCTTAGAACAACAAGGAGATGTGGGCTTCAGAATGTGAAGCTTCCTCTTCAAAATGGGGTACACCCATGGAGATGAAATATGGAGTTTTGAGATTTTGAAAGGTACAAAATAATCTCCAAGATGAGAGGAGTATTTTGGTGAAAGAATTTCTTGATTTGGAGCTAGGATGAAGGAGTTACAAGGAGTTGAAGTGGGTGTTTTTTTTGGCTAGTGGAATCGCCATTGTTGGGGAAACAAGAACAGAGAGAGAGCTGGGAGAGGGGGAAGCAAAACGTGAGTGAAGAGAATGAGGAAGTGAGAGAGTGTGAGAGAGAGAATAAAGTAAGTAGTTTTGTATTTTAGTGAGTAAAGTGAAATTAATAGAATAGAGAGGGGGAGAGCAAATCGTGAGAGACAAGTGAGGGGGAGGAAAAATCTAATTTTTTTGTAAAAGTAGAGATGAGGTGGCACATGGTCATTTAACAGATAACTCCCGTTAGTTCCCGAACTGTCAGTTTTAACAGTCCGGGTCCGGTTTCCGGATTTTTGTTTTATTTATTTTTATGGTCCTAGACCTTGACTAATATTTAATTATAGCCATATGATTGACTATAGATTTTTATTAGTCCATTTAAACCCGTTTAACTACATTTCCCGGGTTTCTCGAAAAACGTGCTTTAAAGCCCGTTTTGCATTTTTAACCCTCTATTTGGGTCCGTTTCCTTCGGGAATTTTTCCTACCTGTTCTAATGACTAAAGTAGCCTTAGAATATGATAATTATTATTTAACTAACATATTAAGGTTTGGGGTATTTCAATACACAATACTCCATTCAATTCGCACATTCCACAATACATTCACAATACATTTCACAATGTCATTCGTGTCATATACCGTAAAACACAAATGCATTACTCATTACACACATACCATACGCATACCATACTCATTGTACTACATACTGAATACTACTAGCACTACTTTGTGCCAATAAAATACAATTAGCACTACATGTGCCAACCAAAATACAATTACAATACATACATACTACGCAATGCTAACCGAAGCAATGCAAAAGCAAAAGGCTCTACCCCCCTTAAAAGGGGTACGCCCCGTACCCTCCGTACTATACGGATACTAGACATCTAGTCTACAAATAAATTCGGGTACTTCACCTTCATGGCGTCTTCTAATTCCCAAGTCGCTTCCTCGACATCGTGGTTAGACCACAAGACCTTCACCATTCGTACAGATTTATGGCGAGTGTCTCTTGTCTTTGTATCAAGGATTTGCAATGGAGTCTCGACATATCTTATCGTCGGCTCTAGGGATAAATGTTCGGGTTCTAATACATGAGAGTGATCGGCTATGTATTTCTTGAGTTGTGATACATGAAAGACATCATGAACACGTCCCAATTCCTCAGGCAATGCTAGCCTATAAGCTACGGCTCCAATCCTCTCGGTAATGGTATACGGGCCTACAAATTTTGGGCTCAGCTTGCCCTTCTGGCCAAATCGAAAGACACCCTTCATAGGTGAGACACACAAGAACACTTGGTCACCCACGGCGAACTCAAGGTCGCGTCGTCGCACATCCGCATAGGATTTCTGTCTATCTTGGGCTGCTTTCATGTTTGATCGGATTTGTTGTACTTCAGCTTGTACTTGTTCTAAATACTCCGGTCCTATGATGACCGCTTCGCTTGACTCATCCCAACACAACGGGGTACGGCAAGGTCTACCATACAAGGCTTGGAATGGCGACATCTTAATCGAAGCATGATAACTATTGTTATATGAAAACTCGATAAGATGAAGCTTCTTAATCCAGCTCCCCTGGAAGTCTAAGGCACATGCTCTAAGCATATCCTCTAGTGTTTGGATGGTCCTTTTTGTCTGACCGTCGGTCTGTGGGTGGAAGGCGGTGCTAAGCTTCAATTCAGTACCAAGCGCTTCCCGTGTTGCTCTCCAGTATGAATACCCCAAACCTTGATATGTGGTTTAAATATCAAATTATGGTATGTAAAGGCTAAAAAGTGCCTTAGTAACATCAGTGAACAATTTAAACCATAATAAATGCAATAAAGCATTAAGACACAGTTTGAGCAAAAACATGCTCTAAGCTATGAGTGAACTTGGTTAGGACCCAAAGAGCCTACCAAGACTTGATAACATTTAATTATGATTTAATAAGGCTAAATAAGTCCTTAAGGAACTTTGGTGGACAGTTAAACCAAATAAAACATAATAAAATACCTTAAAGTCAATATGAGCAAAAATGTGCTCTAAGCTTGGGATGAATGTGTATAAGACCTAATGGTCATACCTATACCTTATTTATATGTTAATGAACATATTAAATCAATTACTAAAGAAAACCAAGCTTGAAAACAAGTTAAAACACAAAATGTGCTTTAAGGAGTCTTAAAGCACGTTTTTGAAAAATTGTCTTGTAAATGAGTTTTGAATGGCTAAATGTCCATCATTACTCTTTAATTAACATGTGTACTATATAGTATCACATTTGGGTGGCCATATTAGTGGGAAATCAAAAATTTCACTTCTATGTGCCTTAGTTTGAATAGTAACTTTTATAAGCTAGTTTGTAACATATAATGTTATAAGTAATTAAATTGGTCAACAAAGACTAGTATACCCTCCTAGGCATAATGGTGGCCGGTTTTTGTAGTAGTGAGTCACCAAGTTGTAAAAGAAATCAAATAAGTAAAGTAAAACTTTAAGTAAAGTACTATTTGCTTTTAGCTTAAATATCTCCAAAAGCAAGTGTTCTTCATTCTCTCATTCCTTCCTTCATTTCCCACGGTGGTCTTCTTCTTCCTCCTCTCTCCATCGTTTCCAACAGCCCACACTCATTCTTCATCTTCTTTCACTTGTAACTTGTGATTCCCTTGGCCAAATCAAATTCCAAGACCATATTTGTCTTAGTTAGGTCAAGCTCTACACTTCCCTCTTTTTAAATCTTCAAGAACTCAATTTTGGTGCCATGGAGATTCACCATTGAAGGAGCTTGAGCCCATCTTTTCACATATTCTTGTTCTCCTTTGCTTCAAGGTAAGGAAACTCAAAGAAAAATCAAGTTTCCTTCATGTTTTGTGTTGTCCGAAAATTCACCTCACCATGGTGTATTTATCTTGCTTGTTTTAGCTTCATTTGAATCTTCCAAGGGCTAGGAGGAGTCCTCTCTTGATACTTGTTCAAGTTCTCTTCCAATTCCAAGGTAAAACAATTACCTTAATGTGTTAAAACAATATGTGTAACTAGGGTTTACAATGAGATGAAGCATAATGCTTGAATACTCATTCTATTGTTTGTATAATGTTTAATAGTTGAAAAGGGACCAAATGCCCTACCGGTTTTACAAGGAAACAAGAAAGAAATTTGTGAGGAAAAGAGGTAAACAAGCTATCTCAATGTAGTTTAAATGCCTTAGGAAAAGAGCTTGATTTGCTTGATAAAATACCTAAGGAGCCAATGGTGAGTGACCTAGTAAAATGTTCTCAAGGAGACTAGTAAAAGAACATATGTTTTGGTGTATGTATTTGCAGGTCAAAGGCATTATTTATGTGGGAAATTCAGTGTTTAAGGTTATGCAATTTAAGGGCCTAAGAGCCATGTTATTTAAGGGCCTAAGTGCCAAGCAATTTAAGTTATGCACTATATTGTGATGTAGTGCTTAATGTGTGAAGTTTGTGTATAAAAATGTGTTGATGGATTTTAGGTGTTTTGAATGAAATAAGGTAAAAACCTAAGTGTTTGGATGTGAGTATATACAGGAGAAGCTATGGCCAAATTTGGAAAAATGTGTGAGAAGTTCTAAGTGTTTTAAGTGGTTTTGGTGAACTAGGAAGTGTTATAGGGGAATAAATGTTTACTTGAGAAGAAAACATGTGTTAAGGTGATTTAGAGTGATGCAAGGATTTAGGTTATCTTGGAAGTTCTAGGAATTCAATGTGTGTTTGTGAATGTATTAAAGTCTTAGGAGTTGTTTAAGGTTTAGGTAAGGTTGGTGTTCAAGGAACAAGTGATGTTTAGGTATGATGTAAAAAGGAGATTTAGTTAGTAAGAAAATAATGCTTAAGATGATGTTAAGATGAGAAGAAAGTGTTTTGGGATAGTAGTTATATTAGGTGAGAAACACCATTTAGGAACCTAGTACAAATGTTGAAAGTGTTAAGGAATTTTTACAAGGAAATAAGTAAAGGTTTAAGGAGTTAGAAGATGAGTTTAGTGGATGTTGTATGTGGATATAAGGTTACCAAATGTTGTTAGGAAACATTAAGAGGCCTTAGGAGAAGTTTGGTGAAGAATTGGTAAAGTTTGGGTAAGTTTAGAAGGCGACCGACCCAGGGGTCCGACCCAGTCTTGGGTCGGTCGAGCCTCTGTTAGATGTTAGGAATGTGTTCGGTAATGGTCCGACCCAAAAGGGTGGGTCGGACATGGGTCGGTCGGTCAAGTTTCAAAGGAAGAAAATGTTCGCACATGGTCCGACCCAGTCGAGTGAGTCGGACGTGGGTCGGACGGGCATGATTATAAGGAAGTAAAAGGGGTCTGTAATGGACCGACCCAGCTGTGGGTCGGACGGTGGGTCGGTCGGACCAAAAACATGGTTTAAGGTTATGAAATGATATGTGATGATGGGGATTGGTAGGTAATGATGTTATAAGGATGTTGAGGACATGTAGGTGAGTTTTAGTGACGATAAAATGGGCTAAAAGTTGTATTAAAATGTGAGAGTAAAACAAGTTAAAAATGTTAAGTTATGTAACTAAGTTAACGGGAAAAAAATTAAGCATTGACATTAAATAATCAAGCAAACCCCGATGTTAATGAAAACACATGTGATGTTAACAGTTGTTCGAGAATTGCTCGAGGTACATAAATGGACGTGATTAAGTGGACTCCGGTGACAGGTATGGTTTTCTTGCAACCTGTGTCCTACCGGATTACACCGGCTTGTATGCCAATGTGTTTTTCTGTATGTTTGCCACGTTATGAGATAAATCATGAAACGAGTTTACAGTCGTTATTATTATTGTATGTTTACGTGCCGATACCGGTAACCTCGAATGCGCTTGAAGGGCTAGTTAACCACTATTAGGTAAACGTAGGAGAACGGTATCCGGTAACAACGTTTCCGACCTAAGGAACGTTCTAACCACGACTATGCGTGAGTTGGTTATGTGATGTTTGTGTGTGATGTTTGTATGTGAATGTATGACTCTCTCTTCCCTTGTGTATGTCTAATAAGACTTAACCCAATGTTTGTGAGTGTTTAATAAAGTTCAAAGTTGAACTTCTAACAAGTGCTAACGGGGGAGTGAGGAGTCCGGTCTGTTCCGGCCACGCGTGTGAGTATGGGGGTCGTTGTCATAGCAGGTTCGATCCTCTCTGTATGTTATGGTTGTTTTCCAATTTGGTTCCCAACCTTCCCTTTAGCTTAACCAAGGCTATTACTGACTCACGTCGGGCCACAGGGGCATACTATTGTTATGTTTGTTTCGGTGTGCTTGTATCACTATATCCGAGACACCTTGTGTTAAGTTAACCGTTCATTTAACGAGACGGTAACGAGTTATGTAACGAGCTTATCATGAGACTGGCAACAATCTCTAGGCTCACCAGTGTATTAGTGATGTTTGGGTCGGTTCCTGAGAGGACCATTCCGTTATGTTATGTATCTTTGTTGTGATGCAATATCTATTGCGGTTATGTGTGCACGGGGAAACGTGCAAAGTGTTGTTAAGTGTTGTTATGTAGTGTATGTTATATGTTGTAAAACGTGGTGTGTGTGTGGATCATGGATATGATTCCCAGTTTGTGATAAGAGGCGTTTAAGGATAACCCGATTTAAGGGTATGTGTCGTCTATTAAGGAAGTAGCTCCGTTGGAGGAGGAACACTCTAGGGATGATGAATACCATGGGTGACTTGTTAAGTAGGATGTATCATCCGATTGTTGAGCCCATTGAGGCGAAATGTTAAGTGTTGTGTGTTTATTGTCACATGCATGATTTAAATATAATCAACTGCATGCTAAGACGACAATTAGTTGTGCGTGGCCCGGTAGCATGTGGGCTGCGGGATTACCATACCAGCAAAGGTGCTGAGCCCCTTGGGGCCACCCCTTTCTCTTCTTTTCCTATTTCAGGTACGAAGTGCTGGAAGCCGTTCGAGAGTAGGACGGGTAGTCATTGTATATGGGTAAACTTTTAAGTGTATGTATACAGTAGGTGTAGTAAGACCGAAATTGTTGTCGGCACCAGTTTATAAATACTCGGTATAGTTGGAAGGTGTATGTTGTTGTTGTGTTAATGGAAAGGGATAGAAATGTGTAGACGCTCGGGAATTTAGCCCATCAGACCGGTACAATGTGTATGTATTAGCCTTGTTAGCCACGTGGGTGGCTAACGGCGTGTAACACCAAAGAGTTAAGTAATGCGATGAGGTTGTTCTTCCGCTGCAGTTCATTGTAAGTATGTTAATGTTGGATGGGGTGTTACAAAAAGTGGTATCAGAGCGAAGTATCGCTCTGATGACTGAATTACCGAGCTTAGGAAGTACCGAGTTAGGATTTAAGTACTTTGGGTTAGGGGTTGAGTGATAGCGTGAGAGATACGCTAGATAGGAACTACCAGTGACTACTGGAAACCTACAATATCCATCCCACCCTCCACAATCCCTGTATATAACTTGGGGAAACAACGCCAGAGAGATGGAAGTCCACTCTTATTCGGGAATACCCGATCTGGCTGTTATTAAATACCTTTAGGGTACGGAGAACCTATCACACGGTAGATCCCGAAAACTGGGAATCCCGGAACGGTCTCCATCTGAACAATGTTGACCGCATTTCATGGCAATGAATGAAGGATCTTGTGTATAGAGGAATAGAATTTCCGGCAACCTGGGTCGACATGCTAAGCAGTCGAGAATAACCAACTTGCAACGCACCGACCGTGCAACAGGCAAGAATTGGATTACTGAAAACCGAGACAAGTGTCTACGGAACCACAGTTGATAAATAATACACCAACGGTATACCAACCGACAAGGGAACTACAACGTAGTGCCCAAACAAGAGACAAGTCCCAGTAACCGCGATAAATACGTGGAACGGGCTACAAAGAGAATACAATACTAAGACAAGGGGGTCTCCCAGTATGGGAAACACCCTAGTTGATGATCGTCAGGTGAAGACAGTGAGAAGTCACCTAGAAGAGTTATTATCAAGGCAGTAAGATCAATGAGGGCCAACAAGGCCACTGATGACAGTGCGGGTAAAAACAATACCACAACCGGTATGTGTTAAACTGATAGCCAGTTAGCATGGCGCACTTGCCATAGCAAGTGCTGCTATAATAGGGCTGTTCGGGAAATTTATAACCACTACGAAGTACTTGGAAAAGTACAATAAAGTTAAATGTGATTGTCATAACAGTGGAAGGGCCTGTTAGCCTAACCTCTGTAATTGTAAGTACACCAGTCAGCAAGAAGCTAGACTTGGTTAAGGTAAGAAGATGTTGTGAAACCATGAAAATTTTTCTTTCAACCCAGATTTATTCAAACCCTTTTTCCTTCAAAACCAGATTTTCTTTCAAACCAACACTTCTTTCCAACCGTCTTTTAAACCAAACCAGTGAAACCAAGGACAGTTGACAAGGATACAACAATGGATAAACTTTCCCTCGATTAAGTTCGGAAGCAAGGAATGAATATTGTCACGGGACAATATAAGGGAGTTGACAACAGAATACTTCACCTAGGCGTGTGACGGACACTACGAGTGTACCAATTGAATTGTGGGACGACCGCACTCCGATAGGAGCTTGTGGGCCTGACAGACCTACTTATGGGTTAGTTGGGTAAGTAGTAATGTATCAGTATGATACCCCATATATGTATACGAGTGGAGTCCGAAACACGGGAAGTAGTCGACTCCATCTACGGTCAGCAGTATAAAACAAACAAGAGCTAAGGATTACCAAGAAATAGTTGAAGCTAAGGAACTCAGTTAAGTTAGCAAGACTAAAAGGATCAGTAGATTCCTCTCAAGGAAATGTTTAAGAGTTAGGAGATGCGGAATGCACTAACTGAATGTAAAGATATCGGATATGACTTAAAGATCCTCAGGGATAGACATGATAGCTGGAATGGTGACCCAGCCTGCACATGACAAGCAGATGCTTAATGTGGACACATTAATGTGCAATGAACGGGATGAAACTCCCAGAATGAGTACCTACACTACCAGGAAATGTTGATCTTCACAAAAGGAGATAATAAGCCATTTAAGAACGCGAACGGCGTGGCTAACTCAATATATCAATAAGTGTGAACTAAATATAAAGGCATAACATAACAACACCCAGGAGCAATCCTTGAGGGGTGTTCGCATCAAAATTGTTGAATGAAATGCATGACAGAAACACAAGGGTTGAAACTAACACCCAGTTTAGACATAAGTTGTCAGGAGACGGACTGACAAACCTAAGGGGAATTCCATGAAAGGAAACGTGATGCAACGACTTGTCATGGAGCCCAATATAATATCCAAACCATGTAATGTTGTACAGAGAAGTACATGTGTGTGGACAACCTACAATGAGCGGAGCTCAAGGCAGTAAGGCTTATAAGCCACAAATAAATGTTATGAAAAATAGATTGACTGCAAAAGTTTATGTAATATAAGTGAATAGAGTGGGAAACGAACCACTGCATTAAGAGTGGGGATACCTCTCGATGTTGTGAAACCGCAGAAGCGGTAGATATGCGGATCAAGTTCAAGAAATATTTAAGGATGGACGATGTTATTATTGAAAGAGAGCAATTGGCTTAGTAGTATGTGTATAAAGGGAAACACCGAGCTGAATAATGCCGGCTTGTGACTGGAATGATCGATGCTCATCCAAATGAGGGATGAACCATAATGTGAATAATGTAAGTTTATGTGTGGAAGTTGAGGTGACAGTAGATACGATATAAGCTGATGTTATACAGGGAGTAAGAGCACGGTGCGCAACAAGCGACCGTTGTATAAATGTTGTTAAACGATAATGTAACAAATAAGACCAGTTATGAGTTAAACTCAATGGAGATGCAAGATAAGTGATGTTAAACAAACTGAGCAATAAGCCAGTGGTAGGTACTGTGTGATGAGGAACTCAGTGTGAATTCCATGGCGAATCGCATAAGGGATTTACTGTCAAGAGTTTACGCCTCTGCACTCTGTATGACTGAGTGTTTTGGTATTGCACTTGCGCAGTAATGAACGAGTGAGATAGCTAGGAATTGGAAACATGTTAATTGTGAAGCAATAATGTTATAATGGCCGATGCATAGGAAATGCAAGGCCACACCAATAAAAGAGTACTGTACAAGACCAAATGTGGAGACATGATTAACAGTAAGTGACTACAGTAGCACTAACTGCTAAATATCGGTATGGAATATACCCCAAATGTTGTAAATAGCTGAGAGAGCACTACACACTAGGTAGTAGCTCAATCTCAACCGACAGTAAGTCGGAAGGGAACAAGTCAATCATTGTGAAATACATAGCTGTATACACAGTAAATTGTTATGGAAGTGGATAGAAAGTTGATAACTCACCGAATTCCCTAACGGTAAGAGATACCACGCGTCGGTTGAGAAACCATTGTTACCAAGACGAAGGTGACAATTGGGGATGTACAATACAGTAAGAATAACAACAGGGAGCAATTAAGCTCTACAGTTATTAGAGTTCGCAGCAGAAACTAGTGAGCCAGTGATTTAAGTGTTGAGCGTACATGGTGAACACGAGTGAATGGCTAATTATTAACGCCTAGAAGCCTAACAGGCCAAAATCGAAACCAACTAAGAGTTTAAACAAACTCCAATGAGAATTCTTGGTTTAGGAACTAAACCGCCAATATGGTTAAGATCCTCTAAGCAGAATCTGTTGTGTAATAGACCGCGTGGAAGTTAAAACACTTCACGACGGCAGAACATTTAAGCCAATGTCTAGCGATTGATTACGTGGGCGTAATCCCTTTTAAGGGGGGTAGAGCGCAAAACCACTTGGTGTATATTACCGTACAAGTGTACGTAGTGTATGTGACTCATATTGTGCATAGCACAAATTATTGTTTGTTTTGATGATTGGTGTGTGTGTTACGTAAACATACACATTCATTCATGGATTAATTGTGGTAATTGCGCACAGATGATGCGAATACCATTGTGATAAGTGTGTGTGTTTGTTAACAGTTGTGTGTGATTGTACAAGTGTGGGGAGTAGATAAACTCCCGGGGGAACAAAAGCCCCGACAGTGTATAAATGTAAAACCAGGTGTAGTATTTTGGATAAAATATATGTGTATATATATATATATACTTTATAGTGATGCATGAAAGGGCATGATACCGACATAGAACCTAGTGAGAATAAGATTCCCTAGGCAACAGGATTAAAAGTGAATGGAGGTAACTGATAGACGGAGTTCTATCCTTTGGAGATGTTGTGATCATGACTAGAATGATTCGAAAGATAGAAAATTGGAAATGAGTGACTTACTTGATGCTTGAAAATGAAGTGGGAGGTGGAACTTGATTTGCATGTGATCAAGGGAAGCCGAACACAAATTGGGGTGGAAGGATAGTTCAACACTGATGCTGATCACATCAGGGTTGGATGACTCTTGAAACTCCCTATAAGTGGTCACGAATAACCACGCTAATAAAAGAGCAAAGAGCTTAAGTTGGACTTGGAGTGTGTGTGTTTTCAAAAGGATTTTAAATTGGTATTTATAAAACGTTGATGGATACTTTACGTAATTAAAGTTCTCTTACTTAACCTCACAAAGAAATTTTAAATTTAAATGATTGTTTTAAACTCCCAAAGGCACGGGGACGGAAGGTGTCCATCGCGACCGGGTTCTGCGGGATCACAGTGTATATCAAGGATATTTTGATTGCTATACATGCTCTGACATGTTGTGTGGTATGTGTAATGAATGTTGTTTTGACTTGGATTTCCTAAAGTGTATACTATCAAGGCCTATGAGTCTAAATGTGTGGTGTTACATAGACCTATGTGTCTAAAGACTGTTATGTTACCAGGACCTATGTGTCCAAATGTTGTTATGTTACCCAAGACCAGTGAGTCAAAGGGGTTGTTATGTATGTGTAAGTGTTGTTAAGATACCCGGACCATAGAGTCCGAGGTTATCATTTGGATATGTTATGTTATGTGTGGATGTGAATGTGTTGCCCGGACCATCAAGTCCGAGGTTGTGATGTAAAGTGTGTTGGTTAAGGAAGTTTATTTCCAAGTGATTACTGTGTTCTAATCTAATGATATGTGAAAAGTGTGAACTTCGAGGACGAAGTTCTTTTAAGGGGGGTAGATTGAAATACCCCAAACCTTGATATGTGGTTTAAATATCAATTATGGTATGTAAAGGCTAAAAAGTGCCTTAGTAACATCAGTGAACAATTTAAACCATAATAAATGCAATAAAGCATTAAGACACAGTTTGAGCAAAAACATGCTCTAAGCTATGAGTGAACTTGGTTAGGACCCAAAGAGCCTACCAAGACTTGATAACATTTAATTATGATTTAATAAGGCTAAATAAGTCCTTAAGGAACTTTGGTGGACAGTTAAACCAAATAAAACATAAGAAAATACCTTAAAGTCAATATGAGCAAAAATGTGCTCTAAGCTTGGGATGAATGTGTATAAGACCTAATGGTCATACCTATACCTTATATGTTAATGAACATATTAAATCAATTACTAAAGAAAACCAAGCTTGAAAACAAGTTAAAACACAAAATGTGCTTTAAGGAGTCTTAAAGCACGTTTTTGAAAAATTGTCTTGTAAATGAGTTTTGAATGGCTAAATGTCCATCATTACTCTTTAATTAACATGTGTACTATATAGTATCACATTTGGGTGGCCATATTAGTGGGAAATCAAAAATTTCACTTCTATGTGCCTTAGTTTGTGAATAGTAACTTTATAAGCTAGTTTGTAACATATAATGTTATAAGTAATTAAATTGGTCAACAAAGACTAGTATACCCTCCTAGGCATAATGGTGGCCGGTTTTTGTAGTAGTGAGTCACCAAGTTGTAAAAGAAATCAAATAAGTAAAGTAAAACTTTAAGTAAAGTACTATTTGCTTTTAGCTTAAATATCTCCAAAAGCAAGTGTTATCTTCATTCTCTCATTCCTTCCTTCATTTCCCACGGTGGTCTTCTTCTTCCTCTCTCTCCATCGGTTTCCAACAGCCCACACTCATTCTTCATCTTCTTTCACTTGTAACTTGTGATTCCCTTGGCCAAATCAAATTCCAAGACCATATTTGTCTTAGTTAGGTCAAGCTCTACACTTCCCTTTTTAAATCTTCAAGAACTCAATTTTGGTGCCATGGAGATTCACCATTGAAGGAGCTTGAGCCCATCTTTTCACATATTCTTGTTCTCCTTTGCTTCAAGGTAAGGAAACTCAAAGAAAAATCAAGTTTCCTTCATGTTTTGTGTTGTCCGAAAATTCACCTCACCATGGTGTATTTATCTTGCTTGTTTTAGCTTCATTTGAATCTTCCAAGGGCTAGGAGGAGTCCTCTCTTGATACTTGTTCAAGTTCTCTTCCAATTCCAAGGTAAAACAATTACCTTAATGTGTTTTAAAACAATATGTGTAACTAGGGTTTACAATGAGATGAAGCATAATGCTTGAATACTCATTCTATTGTTTGTATAATGTTTAATAGTTGAAAAGGGACCAAATGCCTTACCGGTTTTACAAGGAAACAAGAAAGAAATTTGTGAGGAAAAGAGGTAACAAGCTATCTCAATGTAGTTTAAATGCCTTAGGAAAAATGAGCTTGATTTGCTTGATAAAATACCTAAGGAGCCAATGGTGAGTGACCTAGTAAAATGTTCTCAAGGAGACTAGTAAAAGAACATATGTTTGGTGTATGTATTTGCAGGTCAAAGGCATTATTTATGTGGGAAATTCAGTGTTTAAGGTTATGCAATTTAAGGGCCTAAAGCCATGTTATTTTAAGGGGCCTAAGTGCCAAGCAATTTAAGTTATGCACATATTGTGATGTAGTGCTTAATGTGTGAAGTTTGTGTATAAAATGTGTTTGATGGATTTTAGGTGTTTTGAATGAATAAGGTAAAACCTAAGTGTTTGGATGTGAGTATATACAGGAGAAGCTATGGCCAAATTTGGAAAAATGTGTGAGAAGTTCTAAGTGTTTTAAGTGGTTTTGGTGAACTAGGAAGTGTTATAGGGAATAAATGTTTACTTGAGAAGAAAACATGTGTTAAGGTGATTTAGAGTGATGCAAGGATTTAGGTGTTATCTTGGAAGTTCTAGGAATTCAATGTGTGTTTGTGAATGTATTAAAGTCTTGGAGGAGTTTTTTAAGGTTTAGGTAAGGTTGGTGTTCAAGGACAAGTGATGTTTAGGTATGATGTAAAAAGGAGATTTAGTTAGTAAGAAAATAATGCTTAAGAGATGAGTTAAGATGAGAAGAAAGTGTTTTGGGATAGTAGTTATATTAGGTGAGAAACACCATTTAGGAACCTAGTACAAATGTTGAAAGTGTTAAGGAATTTTTACAAGGAAATAAGTAAAGGTTTAAGGAGTTAGAAGATGAGTTTAGTGGATGTTGTATGTGGATATAAGGTTACCAAATGTTGTTAGGAAACATTAAGAGGCCTTAGAGAAGTTTGGTGAAGAATTGGTAAAGTTTGGGTAAGTTTAGAAGGCGACCGACCCAGGGGTCCGACCCAGTCTTGGGTCGGTCGAGCCTCTGTTAGATGTTAGGAATGTGTTCGGTAATGGTCCGACCCAAAAGGGTGGGTCGGACATGGGTCGGTCGGTCAAGTTTCAAAGGAAAAATGTTCGCACATGGTCCGACCCAGTCGAGTGAGTCGGACGTGGGTCGGACGGGCATGATTATAAGGAAGTAAAAGGGGTCTGTGTAATGGACCGACCCAGCTGTGGGTCGGACGGTGGGTCGGTCGGACCAAAAACATGGTTTAAGGTTATGAAATGATATGTGATGGGGGATTGGTAGGTAATGATGTTATAAGGATGTTGAGGACATGTAGGTGAGTTTTAATGACGATAAATGGGCTAAAAGTTGTATTAAAATGTGAGAGTAAAACAAGTTAAAAATGTTAGTTATGTAACTAAGTTAACGGGAAAAAAATTAAGCATTGACATTAAATAATCAAGCAAACCCCGATGTTAATGAAAACACATGTGATGTTAACAGTTGTTCGAGAATTGCTCGAGGTACATAAATGGACGTGATTAAGTGGACTCCGGTGACAGGTATGGTTTTCTTGCAACCTGTGTCCTACCGGATTACACCGGCTTGTATGCCAATGTGTTTTTCTGTATGTTTGCCACGTTATGAGATAAATCATGAAACGAGTTTACAGTCGTTATTGTTATTGTATGTTTACGTGCCGATACCGGTAACCTCGAATGCGCTTGAAGGGCTAGTTAACCACTATTAGGTAAACGTAGGAGAACGGTATCCGGTAACAACGTTTCCGACCTAAGGAACGTTCTAACCACGGCTATGCGTGAGTTGGTTATGTGATGTTTGTGTGTGATGTTTGTATGTGAATGTATGACTCTCTCTTCCCTTGTGTATGTCTAATAAGACTTAACCCAATGTTTGTGAGTGTTTAATAAAGTTCAAAGTTGAACTTCTAACAAGTGCTAACGGGGGAGTGAGGAGTCCGGTCTGTTCCGGCCACGCGTGTGAGTATGGGGGTCGTTGTCATAGCAGGTTCGATCCTCTCTGTATGTTATGGTTGTTTTCCAATTTGGTTCCCAACCTTCCCTTTAGCTTAACCAAGGCTATTACTGACTCACGTCGGGCCACAGGGGCATACTATTGTTATGTTTGTTTCGGTGTGCTTGGATCACTATATCCGAGACACCTTGTGTTAAGTTAACCGTTCATTTAACGAGACGGTAACGAGTTATGTAACGAGCTTATCATGAGACTGGCAACAATCTCTAGGCTCACCAGTGTATTAGTGATGTTTGGGTCGGTTCCTGAGAGGACCATTCCCGTTATGTTATGTATCTTTGTTGTGATGCAATATCTATTGCGGTGTTATGTTGTGCACGGGGAAACGTGCAAAGTGTTGTTAAGTGTTGTTATGTAGTGTATGTTATATGTTGTAAAACGTGTGTGTGTGTGGATCATGGATATGATTCCCAGTTTGTGATAAGAGGCGTTTAAGGATAACCCGATTTAAGGGTATGTGTCGTCTATTAAGGAAGTAGCTCCGTTGGAGGAGGAACACTCTAGGGATGATGAATACCATGGGTGACTTGTTAAGTAGGATGTATCATCCGATTGTTGAGCCCATTGAGGCGAAATGTTAAGTGTTGTGTGTTTATTGTCACATGCATGATTTAAATATAATCAACTGCATGCTAAGACGACAATTAGTTGTGCGTGGCCCGGTAGCATGTGGGCTGCGGGATTACCATACCAGCAAAGGTGCTGAGCCCCTTGGGGCCACCCCTTTCTCTTTCTTTTCCTATTTCAGGTACTGCTGGAAGCCGTTCGAGAGTAGGACGGGTAGTCATTGTATATGGGTAAACTTTTAAGTGTATGTATACAGTAGGTGTAGTAAGACCGAAATTGTTGTCGGCACCAGTTTATAAATACTCGGTATAGTTGGAAGGTGTATGTTGTTGTTGTGTAATGGAAAGGGATAGAAATGTGTAGACGCTCGGGAATTTAGCCCATCAGACCGGTACAATGTGTATGTATTAGCCTTGTTAGCCACGTGGGTGGCTAACGGCGTGTAACACCAAAGAGTTAAGTAATGCGATGAGGTTGTTCTTCCGCTGCAGTTCATTGTAAGTATGTTAATGTTGGATGGGGTGTTACACAGTATCTCAAAAGAAATCTGGTGTCGCGGTTAGATACAATGGTTTCCGGGACTCCGTGGTGTCGGATGATCTCCTTGTCGAATAGCTCCGCGAGTTTCGCCACCTTCCAGGTGTCCTTCATCGGTATGAATCGGGCAACCTTGGTGAGACGATCGACTACTACCCAGACCATGTTGAGTCCTCCCCTAGCAGGTGGGAGTCCAACAAAAAATCCATAGAGATATCGTGGAATTTCCATTCCGGAATGGCATAGATTGCACCATTCCTCCCGGTCTTCGGTGCTCAAACTTCACGTTCTGGCATGTGAGACACCTCATAACATACTCAGTCACGTCTGATTTCAATCCTGACCACCAGAAGTACCTCTTCATGTCTTTGTACATTTTTTAGGCTCCCGGATGGACATGTAGTGTCGAACAATGTGACTCTCGCAGAATGCGATCCCTTAGCTCAGCATTGCTTCGGGGGATGCATAATCTGCCATTCAATCGGATCAGACCATCCTCATGCAGTTTGAAGTCGTACTTTCAGCTCTCGAAGGTACCATTTGTGATTTTCTGTCTGATCTCTGTGAAGTAAGGGAGGCTCAACTGAGCGTCTCGCACCTCGTCAACCAAGCTAGAAGAAGCGAGTAGCGGTTGGAGCGAGTGTGCTCGACGACTCAGGGCATCGGCTACAACGTTTGCCTTCCCTTCTTTATATTGGAGGTTGATGTCGTAATCTGATAGAAACTCCATCCACCTCCTCTGTCTTAAATTCAGTTCCTTCTGTGTGAATACATACTGTAAACTTTTATGGTCGGAGTAGATGGTGATGCTTACCCCATAGAGATAGTGTCGCCTTATCTTCAAGGCGAAGACAATGGCTCCTAACTCTAGATCATGTGTCGGGTAATTCTCCTCATGCTTTTTCAGCTGGCGGGAGGCGTATGCTACTACCTTGCCATGCTGCATTAGTACGCATCCCATGCCCTTGCCCGATGCATCACAATACACCTCAAATCCCTCTGTGCCCTCTGGAAGTGTGAGAATTGGCGCCGAGGTCAATGAGTCTTTTAGTCTCTGGAAGGATACCTTGCACTCGCTTGTCCATACAAACGGTGCATCTTTCTTCATCAATGACGTCATGGGCTTAGCGACTTTTGAGAAGTCCTTTACAAACCTCCGGTAATAACCGGCTAAACCAAGAAAGCTCCGGATGTCGGTAACAGTCTTAGGTCTAGGCCATGATCGTACTGCTTCGATTTTGGATGGATCTACGGAAATACCTGCGCTCGAGATGACATGACCAAGGAATGATACCTGATCTAGCCAAAATTCGCATTTGGAGAACTTCGCATACAGCTGGTTCTCGCGCAGTGTCTCAAGTACTCTTCTCAAGTGGTTTTCATGCTCTTCTGCTGATTTCGAATACACAAGGATGTCGTCGATGAATACTACTACTGAAGTGTCCAGCTGATCACTGAATAATCGATTCATTAAGTCCATGAATTTGGCTGGTGCGTTAGACAAACCGAATGGCATTACCGTGAATTCGTAGTGGTCATATCTTGTTCGGAATGCTGTTTTCTCAACGTCTTGCTCTTTGATAGCAATTTGATGATATCCGAATCGGAGGTCAATCTTAGAAAAGACAGATGCTCCCTTCAACTGATCGAACAGGTCGTCGATGCGTGGCAATGGATCTTTGTTCTTTACAGTAACCGCATTCAATTCGCGGTAGTCGATGTAGAGGCGGAGACTACCGTCCTTCTCTTCACGAAGAGGACCGGTGCTCCCCAGGGTGATACGCTCGGGCGTATAAACCCTTTGTCGAGAAGATCACGTAGTTGCTCTTTCAACTCTGTCATTTCTGCTGGTGCCATACGGTATGGTGCCCTAGCAAAGGGACCAGTACCAGGTACAAGGTCGATTTCAAACTCTACTGCTCTCTGTGGTGGCATACCAGGCAGCACTTTTGGGAATACATCAGGAAATTCTGATACAACTGATACATCATCACTGAACTCTAGATCTCTCTCCAGATCTTGCACATGGCATAAATACACTTTGCGTCCTTTTCTGAGCTCCCGGTATATTGCCATAGCGGAGATGACTGTAGTTGAAGGCTCCCTTGGTCTCTGGCGGTATGAAACAGTGACCCCAGATGGACTCTTGAGCAGCAATCGGTGCTCGGTGCATAGGATCCGTCCTTTGTGCCGCTCCTACCAGTTCATTCCAATTATCAAGTCGAATCCCAATCCGTTGAATTCAATGAAGGAAATGGGAAACGCTTCACCTTTGATTTGAATGGTGGCGGTGTGGTAATACTTAGTGCATTTTACTCGCTCCTTCGACGGGAGAGTAACCAAGAAATTTGGTAGCTCATCTGCGTCTAGCCCCAACCTCGTAGCGAATGATGGCGATACAAAGGTGTGAGAGGCGCCGGAGTCGAATAATACTGAGGCTTCGATGCCGTTTACTGGGAATGTTCCCGTTAGAATGGTGCCGCTTCTGTCGGTGAGGATACTCAGATTACCTTCGGTACCGAGTCCACAACCTATTGATTCATGAGATTATAAGTAAAGATGGTGGAACGCAAGTGGAATTTAATGACCAACACTGCTTTTATTGAATAACCAACCATCATACATACTGTGTCTCTAATACACGTTACTACTGGATTACATGTTACTACAAGATTAATACTTTCTAAAGGTATGGTTCAGGCGTCCTAGTTTCATGTGTGTGGCATTGATTACTGCCGGTGGTGCCGTATTCAACTTGATCTTCTGGATCCCGTAATACAGCAACCTTGATTTTCCACCCATGATTAGGACATCTCCTGATCTCAGTACCAATTTCTCTGCGAGGTCCACACGCTTCTGCTCGCTATACAAGAATACGGCATCATCACCAATGGACCAAGACACTACGGGCACTCCAAGTTCAAGAGATTTCGCTGTCTCATCCTTGTCTTGGTGTAAGCCAAGTCGTCCTTCTTTCTCATAGAAGTTGACAATACATAGGTCTGCTTCAAGTGCAGGGATTGGTTCATCTTCATACTGTTGTGCAATTTCTATAGCTTGCGTGACAAGCATTTGGAATTCTGGGGGTATTGCTGGAGGTGTTGCTCCATCTCCCGCTCGCGTCGTTTGGTATGTCTTGGTATAAGGGTTCCAATCCTTTCCCAAGCACATCATTTTCAGCTTCATTGTTGCTCCACCGGGGAATTCGGGTGTATAAAATCCTCCTGGACCCATTTCTAACTCGTTACATCGTCGGATGATTGAAACTTGTGCTTCGGGTGTCAGGTATCCTTTTAATAAGATCATACATGGGCGGATGACCTGACACTGTTCGTTGTTGAAGTGGTGATTGGCGATGTCGGTCTCTTCATGAGGTGAGTTCGAAGGTATTGGGTAACAGATAAGGAATTTCCCTGGGCCGGACTTAGTCCCGGTCCCGTCACGGTCAATGATGTGTAAGGCCGGCTGCCTTTGTGGTGCGCCCTTCTGCGGACCTCGGGATCCCTATCCCTGTGAGGCATGCTGGGCATGAGCATCGCCAGATGCAACCTCCTTGCCTTCACGCTACTTGTAGCCCTGGTAGTTGCCCTTGGGCTTAGAGTTTTCTGGGCATGCATTGGCACGGTGCCCCGGCTTCTGGCAAGTGTAGCAGCGGATCTCCCTTCCTTGGCAATCTGTGCCGGGATGATCCTTGTTGCAGTTTCGGCATATGTAGTTGCGGCCATCAGATTGGTTCTTGCCTTGGCCAAATCCAGAACCTATAGCTTCCAAGTTAGCAAGGTTCGGTATACTTACAATACTCTATATACATACGTGTTCACAAGTGTTCTAATTCGGTTTCGGGTTCTTACCCTTGTAGGGCTGAGACCTCAGTGGCTTCGCTGCCACTGGTGCGGTGTAGGCAATCTGTAGCGGTTCAGCTGCCTTGCCCTTCTCAGTATGGGCTCCGTCGTCTCCTGAAGTGTTCTTGTGGTGGGGATGCTTCCCTTTCTTCTTCTTCCAATGTCTGGCTTGGTTTTGGTCGTCGGAGGTGTTACCCTTGCCGCTCACCTTGCGCTTCAGCGCTTGCTCCTCATCTCTTAGCTGGCAGGTGATCTCAACTCGAGATGCAGCGTGGTAACACTCCTGAATTACTTAGGCATTAGGTTACACTTACATACGGGAATACTAATTCACATTACTCATGGCTTTTAAGGGTTCAACGATGTTTACCTGAAGGGAGGTAAACCGTGTGAAGCCCATGCCATACCGGAGTCGATGGCTCAATCCGCCGTAGAAGCGGTCGACCAAGACTTGGCCGGTATACCCAAGGTCGGGTAGAAGTCTGAGAAGAGAGGTGAAGGTGCGGTAATATTCATCAACCGTCATCTTCTCGGTCATTTTCAGTGCATCGAGCTCAAGCCTTTTCTTGGTCTTGACATGCTCGGGGTAATACTTAGATCGGAGGAGAGAGGTGAATGCTTCCCATCCGAATGCAGGGTCGGCTACGTGCTCGGCCTTAATGAGCTTCCACCAGTCCATAGCCGCGTCCTTGAGGTAATACGCAGCTATCCTCACTCGAACTCCAGCGGGAGTCTCAAGTGTCTCGAAGGCCGTCTCCATCTCAGAGAGATAAGCCTCGAGCTTGGCGGGGTCGCTCTCGCCTCTAAAGCATGGAGGTCGAAGGTCGGCGACTGCCTTTACCCAATTAGACTCACGGGGATGAGGTGGGTCGGGCTGCTGCTGCTGTTGTTGCTGCTGCGGGTTTTGCTGTGTTTGTTGTACAACGGTGATTACATCCGGTAGCATTTGTGCTACTGTGGCGGCGACAATTTCAGCTATCGTCTGCGCGCTTGGTCCGTCATTAGTCCCTCCTCTGGGACGACCTGGACCTTGTCCTCACATCTGAACAAGTATGGATTACATTAGATGTCGTGATACTATGACCTCATGGTCTTGATTCAAACAATGGTATCGCCTTTACAGACGTTAAGGGTATCCGTTGTTATCAACGGTAGTTCCTAGTTAGGTTTCTAAGTATCCGTCTTAAGACGGTTGAAATCCTAACTCGGTAATCACTACACTTAGGATTCTAATCATCAGAGCGAGACTTCGCTCTCATACCACTTTTTGTAACACCCCAACCGCTAATCCTTCCATTATCCTCTAATCATTCCCATAATTACCTTACTTGCAGCGGAATACTTACTTACTCCCGGCGGGTGATACAACGCCGTTAACCTTCCAAGGTTAACAAGGCTATCACTACTTACTGTTTCGGTCTGACGATTAGAATAAACCAAATACATACTACTTACTTTACAATCCCAAATACTTAACTTACATTTGATTACCGAGTATCCAAGTTATACGAATTACATTCCAAGACTACTTCCCAAAAATGAAGAGTTTATACATCCTCTCCTTACTATCCAATTAAGAATTCAATATCCAAAAAGGTGTACCACATGGTACACCAGCCACTCAAAAAGGCCTTAGCCGTGTACAACTCGGTACACCATCCCAATCCTACTAACTACCAAAAAGAATTACATCCGGTCCTTACTCTACCATCACGCCTCGCGGGTACCTGTAGAATAAAAACATTCCCCCTAGGGGGTCAGCTTACGCTGCATATGATAACCGCATACCCCGCATGCTAGCGAGGGTACGCCAACTAATTGGTCGAGTACATGCGGTTCGTTTCATTCATACATACATACATGCTTTATACAATACAATACAATACATTCCATACACAAGGCATACATACATACAATACATACAAGGGAGACAATTCAAGTCAACCATTCATACTTACCCATACTCACCAAATTATGGAGATACAATTCTCCAATACATACAAAGGTCTTGTTAGCCTCATTACACACCCGGGTTAATCGGGTGTTCAATACTCTTTTACTCCGGGTCAATGACTTATAATAGTCAAGACCAATACAAATACAATACTTACTTCTTACATACTTTACTTCCAGTTAAGTCGGTATGACCTCCGGGCAGGGATTACTACATCCCACCACCGGGCTTTAGGGTGGCCCACTAATCCATGATGCTACCCATTCAAGGGGATTGGTCCAAGGAAAAGATTATAGCCAGGATTCGGATCCAACCTCTTGTGCTTCCTTATCCTCACGCGTGGCCGAAACTATATCGGGCTTCTACTCATTCCATTTTACTCATTACTCATGTTAGGAGTTAGATTGTTAGGAATTAGTAGAAGTCCATACCTTCTTTCCATACATCGATACAATACACAAGTACTCATACTTACACATACACTTCATTCTCATTCATTCATTTCATGAATTATACAAACTAAATGTTCAAGAAGATACACAAGAACAAAATAGTCCAAACATATTTATGTGCAATATAAGTCCGATTCGTGAAATTATCTTATTGGTGATCACATAAGCACACAATCGGGGTAACCAAGTTAGGATACAGGGCATGAAGAAATCATACCGTTCACCGTCGTATACGTACTACCGGGTTCCTTCGAGGATCAACTATTTGATTCCTATACATACATGAAGTAGTATGATCAATGATCTATTATTGACCTACTTACTCCTTCATTGATACTTTCAATATATACTTACTACTTTATTACCTTCTTACTTGGTTATAAAACCATTCTTTTCTTTACTACTTCTTAAATTTGTTGCCTTACTCATTTACTTACTTTCTTACCATTACTACCTCATTCATGGTGTATTACTACATACATATGCATATATGTGTAGAGGCATATATATATATATACATGATTACTATAATCATATAATAAACTTTTTTTTGTTTGACTCGACCGAACATGCAAGTCCGGTCGCAAGTTCGTCCAAGTCAGTAGGCTACATCGTGTGAAAATTCCAGGGCCGACCGACCTTGCAAGTCCGGTCCCAAGGTCGGTCCATTCTAGTAAGTTTCCTTCGTGAGAATTTTAGCCCGACCGACATTGCAAGTCCGGTCGCAAGGTCGGTCCATTGCAGTAGCTTGCATTACAGAAATTTTCTGGCCGACCGAACTTGCAAGTCCAGTCGCAAGTTCGGTCCATTCCAGTAGTTTCTGACGGGAGAATTTTCTGGTCCGACCGAACTGCAAGTCCGGTCGCAAGGTCGGTCGATTCCAGAAGGTTTCCCGTCTTTGTAAATCTGGGCTCGACCGACCTTGCAAGTTCGGTCCCAAGGTCGGTCCGGCCAGTATTTCAGTTTTAAAATCTGTTTTCAATTGAGTTCTTATCCATGCTTCCCCAATCTTCACCAATACTTTCCTACATGTTTACCACTCATTTAGATGTTCTAATTCACCTTAATCCATCCTCCAAATTACTACTCAATTTCTACTCAACTTACACAAGTTCTCCTCATTTCATTTCAAACACTTATATAGTTTCCTCACATAATGCTACATATTTTGTTTTCCTTCTTATGCTACAGCTTTTCACCTTAACTCTTATACTCCAATACTCCCTCAAAATGTCACTCTGGCATCTTAAATAACACTAGTTCACATCCTAACTCCATCCCACTTTTAAACTCATTTTCAAATTGTTTCAAACTACAAAACCACTCATTTTAAACTCTCCAAAATCTGTTCCAAATGTACCTAAGTCTCAAATTCCTAGATAGAATTTGACATAGTCTCCCCTATAATTCTTACTTTGCTCACACACTATTTCAGCTCACAATTTCACATTCTCCAACCTGTTACACAATACACTATACTCACATTAACACTACTACAACAACAATAAAATTCCTGCACACTTACACATTCAATAACCCCATGTTTTCCCAAGCTTTTAAACAACATTTAAAAACTTCAAAACTGTTACATTCTTTTCTCCAATACATTACTGCATTACTACTACATACTACATACATTCCACATTGTTAGATACTTAAAAATCTGTTACAATGTAATACACAAACTAACCCAAGGTAAGAGCATTTACCTTGTCTTGCTAGTTTCCTTTCTTCCTTTCCTCTCTTCTTTTCCTCTCCTTGTACTTCCCACAATACACAATGCTACAACACTATACCAAACAAACCATTTAGCATTCATTTTTACTTTAACCCTAGAATTTAAATGTTTTTGGGTTTAGGAAAGAGTATTACCTTCCAATGGATGGATGAAGTTCTTGACTAGCAAGAGAACAAATTCCTAGCCCAACAAGAGAGCAAAATCGGCTGGGACAAAGAGGGCCAAGAGTTCGAAAACTGAAAATCTTTATAATGCCAATGAGAGCTAGAAATGAGGATTTTCGAAATTATTTTACCTCAAGATGATAAGGAGGTGAAGGTGCTTCTAATGGAGGACTTGAATCTTCAAAATGGGAATACCCATAAAAACGAAAGTTGAGCTTTTGGATTTTTGAAAGGGGAAATGTTCTCCTTTGCAAGGGGATTCCAATGGTACTAATTTTGTAATTTTTGGAGCAAGATTAATGGGTTAACAAGAGGAGAGAAGGTGGAAGTTGAGTGAGCTCCTTCCTTTCTCCATGGCTGTCGCAGGAGCAAGAGAAAAATAGAGAGAATAGAGAAGGAAGGGGGAAATGGGTGCGTGAGAGAGAGATAGAATAGGAGAGAGAGTGAGTTTTGTTTTTACTTATTTTCTTTGTCTTTTAGTCAATAAGGAAACAATAAAGAGAGTGAGGGTGAGAGGGGGAAATCGGCTACACACATGCCCCACTACATATTTTTGCTTTTATTTGCAAAAGTGGCACACTAACTTGTTTATTTGCATTCTCACCCCACAACTTCCCGGTTGTTACAGTTTTTACTAACCGGTACCCGTTTTCCGGAATTTTCTCGTTTAATTAATTTTATTGGTTCTAAGGCTCCATAACATTATTAGCGACTATTTAGTTGACCAAATTGTTACGAGTCTGTTTGACCCGTTAAAGTCACGTTTTCCCGGTTTCCTCGAAAACGTGCTTTAAGGTTCGTTTATGCTTTAAACCCATTTTAAAGGTCCGTTTTCGGGATTTGTTCCCTCGTATTTATTTAAGTGTAGTTAAGCCTTTAAAAATATAATTAGCCTAATAATCACTGTTTTAATTACGGGGTATTTCACCTAAACTTGGCAAAAATAAGGTAAATCACTTAAACCTACACTTGTATATTAATATGTTTTATACATATGTATATATTTATGCCGTGAGTGAATGGGTTAATTAAGGTCTTATTTTGACCTTAGGTGATTAAGGAATGGTTTAGTAAATTTTTATAACTAATTAATTAGCATAATTGTCAAATTTAAGACATTATGTGGAAAATTGGTAAATATGGAAAATTTTGTAAGGCCGAGAGTTTAAGCCATTTTGGGCATTTATGTGTAATTCATTTTATAAGCTAATGTTTGTAATAAGGCCATGTACTTTAGGCCATTTATTCATGCATTTATAAGGTTTTATTTAAGTTTAGGTGATATATATGCATTACCGCATATTATAGGGGTCTAAAGTATAATTAAATTAATTTTGGGGGCTATATGATGATATAGCCGAAAATTTGAGGTTTAAATGAGATTATATAAAATTATAAGGTTATATTAAGTTTTGGGGTTAATGGTAATTTCTGAAAATAAGGGTACAAACCGTAATATATGGATATTGGTGGTCAAGGAAATATTAAGGTGGTCAACCTGACCATATGGTAGGTTTTGACCAAATTAATAAGTTAGATAACTTATTTAAGGTTTTATTAAAATAAGTATTTAATTGTGACAATTATATAACATATGTGGTAAATATGTATTAAAAATAAAGGTGTAAAATGGTATTATAAACACCCATGGGCTATTAGGAATTTTTAGGAATTTATTGGGTTGATTTTGGAATTAAAATAAACTATATATGTATAATATATAGTTATTATGTCATTATGACACTTTGGGATAAAAGATGTGGTGGAATAGTAATAACGATTATATATGGGTTAATAATGTTAATCATAACCCTTGGGAGGAATTTGGTGATGTTTAGAATATTATAAGAGTATTTATAAGATATATGTATAATATATAGTTTTAATGTTATGATGAAAACTATATGTTATAAATTGGCCAAATGGTAATTATAGAATATATTGAGGTCTGTTCGGAATTTTACAAAAATATAACCATAGGTTATACCACTTTATAAGTTAAAAATGTTATATTATATGTATATATATAACATGGTAAAATAATGGGGTGAATTTGTAAATAAAGGAGACTATGGGATATGGAAAGAATAAAGTATAAATGTAGATGCCTATGCGGCGATATAACATAGTTTTGTTTAAAAACTATAGGTTATAAATTAAAGGGAATAAAGATATCATATATGACATTAATATATGGTATAACATTACAAATGTTATGTGGTCAAAATGGAATTTAAATAAAATAAGGTGCTGTACCGAATTATTAAAGATGAGAAAATGAATTTTAGACTATGGTCTATAATGTTATGAATGTTATAACAAGTATATGGTTTAGATGGAATTAATATAAGTAAGGATATTCACATTAAATAATGTGACAAACTATAAATAAATAAGATTTATAAACTAAGGTATTTATTGAATAAACCTTAGGAGTTGTAGTTATACAACAAAAATGTTACATAATATTAGGATAATAATAATATAAGTTGTATAATATAATACAACAAATGGGAATATCATCTAATATAAGATGATAAAATGTAACATAAAATATAAGAGTTTTGTTTTATAACTCATGAAACTTACCTATATGGTAAATATATACATATACAGAATAAGGTATATAAGGATGGATATATATAGGTTGGAAACCATATAATAATGGTGGTGGTTATTACAAAAAAATAGTTACCAACTTTAAGTTATGAGTTTTTGAATGCAAATATAATTTGCTAGATAATGGATTATATAATACAATGTATTATAATGGATGGTGGGAAAATAATACAATATAATATAGTCATGCAAGCATACATGCAACTATAGGTTATATACCTAAATTTAATGGTGGATAAGATTAAAGAAATAAGATAAATTAAACTTAACAGTCAAAATGTTTTGACATACGAGTTTTAGTAACAAGCCGACCGGTTTAGAGAAACCCATAACAAATAACTGTAGGAATCCGGGGATGAACTGTCGGGTTACTTGTAATTCGGAAATACTGGATGTAGTTAGTCATGGAGACTGACTTATAGTTTTATTACCGTTTAGATCATACTTCAAACGAAGGAGCTTGACGAGCTAGTGGTCTACACTGTGCATCCTAGGTCTTGGTGAACGGTATGTAAAGGGGTTTGATCCGGGTTGTCCTAAGGATTTCCTTGGGCTCGGATTTGGTTGATATCACTTGTGTGTTAAGTGTTTTTGGATACGTGTATGTGATTATGTGTAACACCCCAACCGTTAAGCTTGTCATTACCTCTTAAATTTTCACCAATTACTCTTACTCACGCAGCGGAACTCTAATTACAACGAGGGGTGAAACAACGCCGTTAGCCACCCATATGGCTAACCAGGCCTTCCTTGCATACCGTAACGGTCTGATGAACTGGAACAACCGAGTACACAATACAAATACATTACTCAAATCATTTCTCTACTGTACCGAGTCTACAATAAATGGGTGCCGACAACATATTCGGTCTTACACCTCCTTCAATACATAAGTAATTAAAACTACTACCCATGCAACCCACCGACCCCGTCCTACTCTCGAACGGTAACATCTTCGGTGTACCTGAAAAATAAAAACATCGCCCCTAGGGGCTCAGCTTAACGCTGCATATGAAATTCGCATACCCCGAGCGCTAACCGGGGTACGCCGACCACTTAGTCAGATATACATGGAGTTCATTTTAGTCAAACAAAATGCATCATAGCAATATAATAAGTACATGTAATGCTCAAGGAATCTACATCCAATCATGGAACACAATTCCTAACTACATAACAAGGTTGTTAGTTGTATCTGGTTACTCTTAGGCCTTGAGGGTTATACCTCACTATGCCTTGTTTACTTATTCAATACCTCACCCGCTCTCGGGTTACTTATTCATATACACACCCATTCTCTTGGGCTACTCGTACTATACTCACCCACACTCTCGGGTTACTTATTCTTATTATCTCACCCATACTCTTGGGTTATTTATACTCATTATCTCACCCACACTCTTGGGTTATTCATATCATATCTCACCCACACTGTTGGGTTATTTATACTCAAGCTCTTGTAGATTCTCGAGATGCTACAGGTCTCCGACGTCACGCTTGTTACTCTAATTAATACTAGGCCAAAACTCAGGCTCTCTACCATAGTCTTACTTCCGGTTTCGACCCTACTCCGGGTCTAGCATGGTGGAAGGTTCAACTAGCTCACGGAACTCTCTCTTAGTTCCTATCTCTTTTTACTTAGGTCTGACTACTCTCGGACTACTCTCATTCCCATACACTCCTCTCTCGGAGTTTTAATAATATTATGTATATTAGTCTAGAAGCATCACTCTCGATGTTTCTAATGACTTGGGAACATTACTTTAGTTCGGTTAATCTTAGGTTTTAAGAGTTACCCGTACATTTACTTTACTCATGCTTTCGGTTATTTATATATATCAGGTAAAATCCTCATATAGGAGGTCGACCATGTCTCAAGGGAGTTACTAATCCCTCAGGTCTCTTTTACCTTCTTCACTAGTTCACATCTTCGAACTATCTTAAATCCTCTTGAAGGAGGTTCACTTATCTTTCCACTCTCATTTGTTTCGTGGATTGTTTCAATGTGGGTTTCTAACCATTATCGGGTATTTACTCAACCCGTACTTCTCCTCACATCCTAGGGAGTTCATATGTTTGCGTTATCGTTATACTTTAACGGATAGTTTGTGTGTTTGCACGTCTTCGTTATCATAAGCGTCGACCCGATCTATGGGTCTCTAGCCAAACGTTACTCACTACGAGTCGGTCCATTCACTATGTTAGACCACACCGGCATACAAGTATGTTAGCTCATTCAACATACAACAAGGCATACATAATCAAACAAGGGATTATTTTCATGCTTTAATCTTGATTAAGCCGGCACACAAACACACAAATCAACGTAACTCGGTTAGCACGCGGAGTATGAGAAAATCATACCTTTCACCGGGGTTCTACTTTACCGTGGCATCTCACCATGCTCGGGTCACGCACGACACTCTGATAATGTTTCAAACATTATTATTAATACTAAGATCATACGGTACATAATAAAATGCTACTCCCGTACTTACCCCGTTACCCCGTTAACTCGGTTTTACTCTTGTTAATTTGAGTTCTCACTTCTCAATCACTTCTAACTCTTTCTTACACTTCCTAGGGCCTTTACATGTCACTAAACAAGGCCTTAACATCTTATAACATCATTAACACTTAAACCCCCATCAATTACCACCTTTAAAATGCTCTCTGTAGGTTTTTGGGGGTGGTCCGGGACTTGGTCCTTACCCTAAGTCCCGGACCAATACTCATCGTAACTCTCGGTGGAATTCAACACTGGTCCGGGACCTTGTCCCTATCCCAAGTCCCGGACCAAACACCGACTACACTCTCGGCCTAAATTAATGGGGTGGTCCGGGACCTTGTCCATCTCTCAAGTCCCGGACCAAGTACTGGGATGAATTCTCGGTATGAAAACAGGGGGTGGTCCGGGACTTTGTCCATGGACTAGGTCCCGGACCCTGCTACAGATTTTACAAATTTGACAGTTTCTAACTCTGTTCAAGGTCCTCTCTTAGCTCATTGATTACCGAATCTTCACCAACTATAATCCTCATGTTTTAGCACCTAATTACTCACCTAAACCTCTTTAAACCAAGCACCAAGTGTACTCACAAACTCTAGTTAATTTCACTTAAATTCACTTACACTTTGATAACTAGTTTTCTTGTTTTCCATAGCTCTTATAACAGATTTTGACACTTTCTTCTCTCCATTCAAACTTAACTCACTAATGCCATTCCTAGCACTCAAATGACATTATTTTTACTCCTAACCCAACCTTCTTCTTGGTTTGGTTACCAAGCCAATAACTACTCACCTAAAACCTCTTAAACACACCTAGTCACTTCCATTAACTGAAACACTCAAGATTATAATCTCCAAGGAAATTTTGACAGCACTTGTCTACTTCCCTAGCATATTCACCACAATGAATCAACTCATATACACTCCTTCATCCCTGTTTAATGAAGCACAAACACTACAATACAACCAAATTCCCTCTTGTTTACACATATGCACTAGTTTAGCTTCTAGGTTTATTTGAATACTTAAACCACATTAAAAACAACCTCATTCAACTAACATCATTGTAGTATCATAACTACACCCACCTTCAAGGGCATTAATTCAACTCTAAAATCAGTTTCACAAGCCAAATAAAACTAACACAAGGTAAGCTCTTTACCTCATTTATTTTCGGTTTTCACCCCTCTTCTTCCTCTTTCTCTTGTTCCCTTCTCTTCTCTTCTTGTTTTCATAACACACAAGGGGTCTAGATTGCCATCTACAATCATATCCCCATACGCACATGTAGAGCTTATTAATTCATTTTCTTCCTCACAAAAACTAGTATCACAAGAGCTAGTTTTTAGGGTTTTAACATAAAGATTACCTCAAGGTGTCCAAATGGAGAGTTAGGCAATCAAAGGATGGAATTCCCAACATCCCACAAGGCATGGAAGAACCGGCTGAAACGGGGAAAAATTCAACGTGGGCAAAAATTTGATTTTGCAAGGAAAGCTACAAAGGATGAAACTCTTGCTTTTATTTTTACCTTAGAGCATCAAGGTGGTGAAGGAGAGTCAAAATCAGCTCCTTAAGCTTCAAGAGGCAAAACACCCATGGAAGTGAAGGTGGAGGAATCAAGATTTTGAGGGGTGGAAAACGTAGCCCTCGCCGATACGAATCTAACGGTAGCATTTTTTTGCGATTTGGTGAAGAATGAACAAGTGAAAGGAGGAAGAAGATGAAGCTTGTGAGCTTCCTTCTCGATCGGTAATATTACAGGAGAAGAAGAAGATATGCAGAGGCTGGGGGAAAACGTGAAATGAGGGAAAAGAAAGGTAAGAGAGAGAGAGTAAGTAGAAAAGTGTTATTTACTATTCCCTTTTTACTTTACTTTTCTTTCTTCTTTTATTTACTAAATATTATTAGAGAGGGGAAGGCTAATTAAGCCAATAAAAATCGGCCCTACTGTATACTTACATGCTGGAGCGTTTTTCGGTTTTTGACAGAAAACGCTCGTCATTTTACCTGGTTGGGCACTATTCACTAACTGGGCCCGTTTTTCAGATTTTTCTCGTTTCTTTATTTTTAATGGTTATTAAGCTTCCATTAATACTTAATTACTTATTTAATCAACTATAATTTTTACGGGTCCATTTGACCACTTAAAGTCACGTTCTCGGGTTTTTCTCGAAAGACGTGCTTTAAAACTCCGTTAGCGTTTTAATCCATTATTTGGATCCGTTTTCTTCGGGAATCATTCCCGTGTACTAATTAGGCCTAACAAAGCCTTAGGAATCCATCTCGGACCCTTACGAGATCATATATCTCTTATTTTAAATTTAATGCGCATTTTAGCGTTTTTCGCGTTTTACGCATTTTCTCTTTTCTTTTGGTTTTATTTCCCTTACCAATATTCTTTAGGCACATTTAGGCCCTTAATAATCATATTAGAGTAATTAAATCACCATTTTTTTGATCCGGGGTATTAAAATCTACCCCCCTTAGGAACTTTGTCCTCAAAGTTGGTGAATCTAAATGGTTACTCTCATGGGCGTACTATGCCAAGGTTATAATACACGTATAACCTTACAGACTCCACAAGTCAGTCTCATTTCACACTACACATACTACACATATATCACAGCATGTATAGCAATCAAAAATACTCTTTGTACTCTCTCCATGGAATCGGTCCGAAGACAAGAAGGCACTACAGTCCTCGAATCCATATTGAGTAATATACTACTGATCCCTCAGGTACCGGTCACGTTGGACACTTACGCTCTCTGGTCCACGGCTGTTTCATGACAAATGGGCACTTACTCTCTCTGGCCCACGGTCCCTTCGGTTCTGATCAAAACGTTACACATATACATATCCTCAGGCACTCTGGTTGACTCACTCAACACCGGATCGTCTCAGGGTAATCTCCCCGTCCCGCTGCCTTTGGAAAAATCACACACTGTCACCGCCCCAACCGGTCACTTAGGACCGCCGCACGTACGGTGCAATGGTTTCAAAACTAGTACACGCCCACCGTTCTACCGGTCATTAAGACTTAAGGCCATAGCCATCGGCGGGTGATAGTGGTTTAAAAAAACAGTTTTCATTTCCATCTTCATACTTGAAGAAATTGCTTTTCAAATTCTGTTTTGAAATTATTTTTAAAACATCACACAACTCCAAATCAAATTTATGGTAGCTGCATCTTTTCTTAGCGTGATTACTTGTGACCACTTATAGGGAGCTTCGAGAATCATCCAACCCTGATGTGATCAGCATCAGTGTTGAACTATCCTTCCACTCCAATTTGTGTTCGGTTTCCCTTGATCGCTAGCAGATCAAGTTCCACCTCCCACGTCAGTTTCAAACAAGCAGATAGTTAAACATTTTCGTTTTCTATCTTTTACTCTTTCTAGTCATATTCACGAAACAATCAATTCGTTTCAATTAATCTCTAGTTCCTAGTACTTGGATCATCCGTCATTATCATTGCTTCACTTGTTTTACCTAGGCATTCCATACTTATGGCCTCATTAGTCAATTTGTTACTCAATTTAAAACACACAACATACAACTCCAAAGGATGGAACTCACTCCATCAATCATTCTCAAATAAAATCACCTAGGGAACTCACTCCCTACAAGGTTACACATCGGTTTCATACCGATTCATACTCATTATGTCTCATGTCTAATCTCACTAGACATATACTATAGGGATTCTCATTCCCCCGGAGTTTCTCTACTCCTCTTTTCATATTTATTACATACATATTACTCGCATCTCTCCTGCACAATACTCATACTTACACGATGAATGGGTAGACATGTTTATCTAACAGGAGTTCCAATCATCAAAATAATTTATTTTGTGCTATGCACATAGTAGTTTACGCACCTATACGTAAAACATACTCTAAGCGGTTTCTCGCCGTACCCCCCTTAAAAGGGGTTACGCCCGCGTAACTAACCATATGTTATTACTAAACATTGGTTCATTAATTCAAGTATCATGAAGTGTTTTAACTTCAATGCGGTTAATTAACTCATAACCAGGTTCGGTTCTAGCCTCTAAGGCTTCAGGCGTTTAGGATTAGCCAATTACTCACAATCGCTAGGTATACTTAACCTTGTAATTACGGTCCACGAGCTTCTGCTGTGTGACCTGATAACTAGAGCTTAATTCACCCGTTGGTGTTCTCAATGTATTTAATCCACTCCCTTTTATCCCTTTGTGTCCTGGGAATAAAGGTTTTCAATGTCGCTAGGTATCTCTTACCCTATGCGAATTCGATGAGTTATAGATTTTCTCTCCAATTCCCTGGAAATCTATTTCGTATAGCACAGTATACCTTTGTGATTATTCACTTACTTTTCCCGACTTGTTGTCGGTTGAGGTCAAGCTACTACTTAGTATGCAGTGCTTCCTCGTTTAATAGTGCTTCTCAATTATGTTTATTCATTTATTTCTGTACAACAATTCCTCCTTCATACTACTCTGCATTAACCATTCATCGGTCCTGGGACCTGTGGGTTACAGCCCACATTCTTCGTGCATCTTTGGCCAAAGGCCGCACGGTTATTTCTTTAGATTCTCGCTCAACAGGCTTCGTTGACATTTCTCAATTCCTGGCTCTCCCACTCGATCATTACCGCACAAGTGCAATACCAAAACACTCAGTCATACTGAGTGTAGAAGCGTAAACCCTTGACAGTAAATCTCTCATGAGATAGGAATGATTATGTCTCCTTTACCACATTTTCTCATCAGCTTCGTATCATTATCTGTTACTGCGTATCATGCTCTACTCATTACAACATTCGCTTATATGGCATCCGCTACTACTTTAGCTTCCGCTCATGTACTCCCGCCATTTATACTATGGCTTGCCATTCACTTGGCTCAATAAAATATACTTCTTTAACTCTCTACGTTTATGGCGCATCGTTTATTCTGCAATTCATATTGCACACATACTGTGTTTACTACTCAACCGATTACTCTCTCGGTTTCTTTCCACTGCTATCAAAGCCTTTCTACATACTATCTCTGTTCAAATTATTCCTTGGCAATAATCACCTGCTCAAGTATCATTACACCGCTCTAGCGGTTTCACATTACATACTTAGGTGGTAGCCTTTCTCTGGAAGATTCACGCAATTACCGCTCCATAGGCTCCACAATAACAAGTGGTGTCCCCACTCTAAGGTAGTGGTTCATGCTCCATAAGAACTCTTATGCCTTTATGCATCTGTTTTGCAACGTTTGAATCTACGAATTGTAGTTGGTTCTATTGGCTTACAAGCCACCTTGCCTCGAGTCATGCTCCATGCGGGTTGTTTATATAGGTTTATGCTTCTCCGTATACCATTAAATGGTTTGGAGGTATTACTGGGTTTTTGATATGGTTGTCTCATCACGCTTCCGTACATGGAAGTCCCTCTAAGTTTCTTGATATTAATTCATGCCTTCTGGCAATCTAGGGTACCCCGTGTTACGTGGGATCCCTTCGGGTTCTACCCGAGTGTTCTCTTTAACACTTGTGTTCTCAACACGATGTTTTGTTCAACTACTGTTGACTCCGGCACCCTTCTCGGATTGCTCCTGGGTGTTACTGAGTTTTGTCATCTCATCTGGCCTGAATTCATGGGTATATTCAGTTCCTTACTCCGCCTTGCGGTTATATACTTGACTATCCCGTTCAGGGTTGTAATGTCTCCCATTATTGGGTAGATCCTTGGTACTTTTCCTTTACCTTCTTGCTCAGGTTGTCATTCTCTTCAGTGAAGTATACTGTGGGAACTTTATCCCGTTATCGAACATTAATATGTTCTTTTTAGGCTTTCGCCATATTGCTTACACTGGTATTCAGTCCAGTCATTATGTATTTCCTCCTTGATTCCTGAGACATATCCCATGTCTATACTTAATACTCTGTGCTTCTCACACTTATCCACGCTATGTCCTTAGGTCCGTCACCTTACTGGTTTCTAGACTCCTTTAGCTTCGTAAACTTCTTTGTGTTCTTCAATCATTCGAGGTGTCCAAATATCTTGGTTTGGATTGGTTCTTTCGTCCGTAGTATGGAGTGGGCTACTTCCCGTGTACCGTACTCTACTTGTATACATACATGGAGTATCTTATTGATACGTTACTACTTACCCGACTAACTCATAACTGGTCTGTCAGGCCCGTAAGCTCCTTCGGAGTGCGGTCGTCCCATGTCTCGTTTAGTACACCGTAGTGTCGGTCACACGCCTAAGTGAAGTATTATGTTGCCAACTCCTCTTATATCGTCCTATGATAACTTACCGTGATTCTCTGGTTTGGTTTTTAAAAATTTGGGGGTTTTTAGAAAATTCTATGTTTGAAGAAAAATTCGAGTTGAAAATAAAATCTCCACGGCATTTCAATGCCGGTTCCTTCTTACCAAGTCTGACTTCTTGCAGACTGGTATGTTTTTAATACAGTGGTCAGGCCGTTAGGCCTTCCCAAGGTTTCGTTTCATAGTTCTTAAGGTTGTCTTGCCATATTGGCTTCTCTCGCCATCTTGGTACTTGCTAAGTACTGGTCGTTTGTCAAAGCTCTTCTTAATAGTCGCATTAATACTGCACTTGCCATGGCAAGTGCGCGGTACAGGCGGTTTTATGTTAACTCATACCGGTCACGGTATTGTGCACATTGTATTTGGTAGCCTTGTCGGCTCTTTCTTGATCCCTTAGTTGGATAACTGCTCCTTGGAGCTGCTTCTCATTCCTCTTGACATGATTGTCATTCATTTAGGTGCTCTTCCACTCTCGGAGTTCCTTAATTACTTAGTTCCATGATCTACCTCGTTGCTCGTTCCCACGTCTTCACTATGGTTACCGAGGTTTAAGTCATTCAGGCTCTACTTCAGTAGTCCTGTTCGGGTATGTCCGTAATTATGCTTGTAGCTGTCTAAGCTATATCAGTTAAGTATTACAACCTCTTTGGGTGTGGCAGGGTGGGTGCATCTACCTTTGACTAGATTCTTAGTTGGTTAGTATACCGTTAGTGGTATTACATAACCATGGCGGTCCGTAGACATGTGTCCCGGTTCTCGTTAGTTCTCATGAATCCGCCTTGTTGCACGGTTGGTGCATCCTTCTTGCTGCTGCTCGGCCAGCTAGGTTCTCGCGACTGCTAACCATGTTGCCCAAAGCTGCCACAAATTCTGGTCTCCTTGGATTAGGATTTCTCAATCTTCCGCCATTAAGTGCGGTTATTGTCGTTCCAGCGAGATCCGCCTCCGGGGTTTCCGGTTCTCTGGATCCACCGCATGACAGGTTCTGGTTCATATTGAAATATTAAATAAGTGCAAGATTGGGTTTCCCCGTCTTTCTGGCGTTCTTTCCCAAGCTTTTTAATAAGAGGGTGGTGGAGGGCGGGTTTGGTATTGTAGGTATCCAGATCATACAGGAAGTTCCTAACTAGCGCATCTCTCACGCTACCACTCAACCCTTAGCCCTAAGTCTCTATTTTCTAACTCGGTATTCCCTAAGCTCGGTATTTCCAGTCATCAGAGTGATACTTCGCTCTGATACCATTTTTGTAACACCCCAACCGTTAAGCTCGTCATTAACTCTTAAATTGTCACCAATTACTCTTACTCACGCAGCGGAGCTCTAATTACAACGAGGGGTGAAACAACGCCATTAGCCACCCATATGGCTAACCAGGCCTTCCTTGCATACCGTAACTGTCTGATGAACTGGAACAACCGAGTACACAATACAAAACAATACTCAAATCATTTCTCTACTGTACCGAGTCTACAATAAATGGATGCCGACAACATATTCGGTCTTACACCTCCTTCAATACATAAGTAATTAAAACTACTACCCATGCAACCCACCGACCCCGTCCTACTCTCGAACGGTAACATCTTCGGTGTACCTGTAAAATAAAAACATCGCCCCTAGGGGCTCAGCTTAACGCTGCATATGAAATTCGCATACCCCGAGCGCTAACCGGGGTATGCCGACCACTTAGTCGGATATACATGGAGTTCATTTTAGTCAAACAACATGCATCATAGCAATACAATAAGTACATGTAATGCTCAAGGAATCTACATCCAATCATGGAACACAATTCCTAACTAACATAACAAGGTTGTTAGTTGCATCTGGTTACTCTTCGGCCTTGAGGGTTATACCTCACTATGCCTTGTTTACTTATTCAATACCTCACCCGCTCTCTCGGGTTACTTATTCATATACACACCCATTCTCTTGGGCTACTCGTACTATACTCACCCACACTCTCGGGTTACTTATTCTCATTATCTCACCCATACTCTTGGGTTATTTATACTCATTATCTCACCCACACTCTTGGGTTATTTATACTCATTATCTCACCCACACTCTTGGGTTATTTATACTCAAGCTCTTGTAGATTCTCGAGACGCTACAGGTCTCCTACGTCACGCTTGTTACTCTTAATACTTAGGCCAAAACTCATGGCTCTCTAGCATAGTCTTACTTCCCCGGTTTCGACCCTACTCCGGGTCTAGCATGGTGGGAAGGTTCAACTAGCTCACGGAACTCTCTCTTAGTTCCTATCTCTTTTTACTTAGGTCCGACTACTCTCGGACTACTCTCATTCCCATACACTCCTCTCTCGGAGTTTTAATAATATTATGTATATTACTCTAGAAGCATCACTCTCGATGTTTCTAATGACTTGGGAACATTACTTTAGTTCGGTTAATCTTAGGTTTTAAGAGTTACCCGTACATTTACTTTACTCATGCTTTCGGTTATTTATATATATCAGGTAAAATCCTCATATAGGAGGTCGACCATGTCTCAAGGGAGTTACTAATCCCTCAGGTCTCTTTTACCTTCTTCACTAGTTCACATCTTCGAACTATCTTAAATCCTCTTGAAGGAGGTTCACTTATCTTTCCACTCTCATTTGTTTCGTGGATTGTTTCAATGTGGGTTTCTAACCATTATCGGGTATTTACTCAACCCGTACTTCTCCTCACATCCTAGGGAGTTCATATGTTTGCGTTATCGTTATACTTTAACGGATAGTTTGTGTGTTTGCACGTCTTCGTTATCATAAGCATCGACCCGATCTATGGGTCTCTAGCCAAACGTTACTCACTACGAGTCGGTCCATTCACTATGTTAGACCACACCGGCATACAAGTATGTTAGCTCATTCAACATACAACAAGGCATACATAATCAAACAAGGGATTATTTTCATGCTTTAATCTTGATTAAGCCGGCACACAAACACACAAATCAACGTAACTCGGTTAGCACGCGGAGTATGAGAAAATCATACCTTTCACCGGGGTTTCTACTTTACCGTGGCATCTCACCATGCTCGGGTCACGCACGACTCTCTGATAATGTTTCAAACATTATTATTAATACTAAGATCATACGGTACATAATAAAATGCTACTCCCGTACTTACCCCGTTACCCCGTTAACTCGGTTTTACTCTTGTTAATTTGAGTTCTCACTTCTCAATCACTTCTAACACTTTCTTACACTTCCTAGGGCCTTTACATGTCACCAAACAAGGCCTTAACTTCTTATAACATCATTAACACTTAAACCCCCATCAATTACCACCTTTAAAATGCTCTATGTAGGTTTCTGGGGGTGGTCCGGGACTTGGTCCTTACCCTAAGTCCCGGACCAATACTCATCGTAACTCTCGGTGGAATTCAACACTGGTCCGGGACCTTGTCCCTATCCCAAGTCCCGGACCAAACACCGACTGCACTCTCGGCCTAAATTAATGGGGTGGTCCGGGACCTTGTCCATCTCTCAAGTCCCGGACCAAGTACTGGGATGAATTCTCGGTATGAAAACAGGGGGTGGTCCGGGACTTTGTCCATGGACTAGGTCCCGGACCCTGCTACAGATTTTACAAATTTGACAGTTTCTAACTCTGTTCAAGGTCCCCTCTTAGCTCATTGATTACCCAATCTTCACCAACTATAATCCTCATGTTTTAGCACCTAATTACTCACCTAAACCTCTTTAAACCAAGCACCAAGTCCACTCACAAACTCTAGTTAATTTCACTTAAATTCACTTACACTTTCATAACTAGTTTTCTTGTTTTCCATAGCTCTTGTAACAAATTTTGACACTTTCTTCTCACCATTCAAACTTAACTCACTAATGCCATTCCTAGCACTTAAATGACATTATTTTTACTCCTAACCCAACCTTCTTTGGTTTGGTTTCCAAGCCATTAACCACTCACCTAAAACCTCTTAAACACACCTAGTCACTTCCATTAACTGAAACACTCAAGATTATAATCTCCAAGGAAATTTTGACAGCACTTGTCTACTTCCCTAGCATATTCACCACAATGAATCAACTCATATACACTCCTTCATCCCTGTTTAATGAAGCACAAACAACTACAATACACCAAATTCCCTCTTGTTTACACATATGCACTAGTTTAGCTTCTAGGTTTATTTGAATACTTAAACCACATTAAAAACAACCTCATTCAACTAACATCATTGTAGTATCATAACTACACCCATTCAAGAGCATTAATTCAACTCTAAAATCAGTTTCACAAGCCAAATAAAACTAACACAAGGTAAGCTCTTTACCTCATTTATTTTCGGTTTTCACCCCTCTTCTTCCTCTTTCTCTTGTTCCCTCTTTCTCTTCTTGTTTTCATAACACACAAGGGGTCTAGATTGCCATCTACAATCATATCCCCATACGCACATGTAGAGCTTATTAATTCATTTTCTTCCTTACAAAAACTAGTATCACAAGAGCTAGTTTTTAGGGTTTTAACATAAAGATTACCTCAAGGTGTCCAAATGGAGAGTTAGGCAATCAAAGGATGGAATTCCCAACATCCCACAAGGCATGGAAGAACCGGCTGAAATGGGGAAAAAATTCAACGTGGGCAAAAATTTGATTTTGCAAGGAAAAGCTACAAAGGATGAAACTCTTGCTTCTATTTTTACCTTAGAGCATCAAGGTGGTGAAGGAGAGTCAAAATCAGCTCCTTAAGCTTCAAGAGGCAAAACACCCATGGAAGTGAAGGTGGAGGAATCAAGATTTTGAGGGGTGGAAAACGTAGCCCTCGCCGATACGAATCTAACGGTAGCATTTTTGTGCAATTCGGTGAAGAAATGAGCAAGTGAAAGGAGGAAGAAGGTGAAGCTTGTGAGCTTCCTTCTCGATCGGTAATATTACAGAGGAAGAAGAAGATATGCAGAGGCTGGGGGAAAACGTGAAATGAGGGAAAAGAAAGGTAAGAGAGAGAGTAAGTAGTAAAGTGTTATTTACTATTCCCTTTTTACTTTATTTTTCTTTCTTCTTTTATTTACTAAATATTATTAGAGAGGGGGAAGGATAATTAAGCCAATAAAAATCGGCCCTACTGTATACTTACATGCTGGAGCGTTTTTCGGTTTTTGACAGAAAACGCTCGTCATTTTACCTGGTTGGGCACTATTCACTAACTGGGCCCGTTTTTCGGATTTTTCTCGTTTCTTTATTTTTAATGGTTATTAAGCTTCCATTAATACTTAATTATAGTTATTTAATCAACTATAATTTTTACGGGTCCATTTGACCACTTAAAGTCACGTTCTCGGGTTTTCTCTCGAAAGATGTGCTTTAAAACTCCGTTAGCGTTTTAATCCATTATTTGGATCCGTTTTCTTCGGGAATCATTCCCGTGTACTAATTAGGCCTAACAAAGCCTTAGGAATCCATCTCGGACCCTTACGAGATCATATATCTCTTATTTTAAATTTAATGCGCATTTTAGCGTTTTTCGCGTTTTACGCATTTTCTCTTTTCTTTTGGTTTTATTTCCCTTACCAATATTCTTTAGGCACATTTAGGCCCTTAATAATCATATTAGAGTAATTAAATCGCCATTTTTTTATCCGGGGTATTAAATTATGTGTTACTGCATTAACTATTTATGCACGAGCGTCCTACGGGACTAACACTACATCGACTATAGATCGGCTTATATAAACATACATATACGTTATTGTGATGACAAGACGGTTACATGATATAATACCATAGTATTAATATTAAGTATATGGCAACCTAAGTAAAACACTTAGGAACGAGTCACGACATTGTCGGTCTCTAGAGCATGGATCTCGAACATGAATATGACCTAGATTACTTCTAGGTATGCGTGAGACCCATTGGGCAGCTAATTAATAATTACATTCTCCATAAGACTAAGACCAGATCTTAAAATTATGAGAGAGAGTTAATGAGTTGAGGTGAGGAATCCCGGTAGTTTACGAACTACTTGGTTGCGCATTTGTGATCACTGAGGGGTTCCCGATTGGGTTCGCTTCAGGTTTATACCCAATGAGCCCTATTTGGATCGTGGGTCAGGTGGCTACGGCCTTTTATATGGACGTCTTACGAGACAAAAGAGAATAGTCAGGGGCCTCCAGACCTCTGGCGAAATGAGCACCTTTGTGTGTACGGGAGGACTACTGTCCATGGTGAGGTTATCGGGTTGTCTTAACATGACGCCTAACTGGTATTAATTAAACATGGTTTGGATGGATGGGGCCTTAAAGGCCAAATTAAATTAACAAAGAATGGTGTTCGCTACGGCGTTTATTCAGTATTATTATTCGATACGTTCGATATACAATTGTTATTTGTGATATTTTATGACTGTTTGAATTGGATGGATGGTTGAGTGTTATGAAAGTTTGGATGGAGGATTATGTACATATGTTTATTACAGTATTGATTATAACTGTAAAATGGTAAAGCATGAAACCAATCTAATAATAAGATGGTTTAAAATGACTAAGTGACCATTAGGGTCCAGGCCCGGCATACTCAGCGTCTATCGCTGATACTACACGATTATGCAGGTTGTTGATTATTGTCGAAGCCGAAGAGCGGGAACAGGGTAATTAGAGTTTATTTTGATTATCGCACAGGGAGTTTATTTGTATAATGATGTTAGGCTGGTAAATGTATTATGGTACAGTAATGTATATTTGGGATTTGGGTAGACGCTCACTTGTCGATGTTTATGAGTATGGACTTAGTATGATGTATAGGAATTATCTAGTTATCACAACGGTTAGCAGTTTGTTTATGTTGGAAGTTGGATATAGTTTGGCTTCGTTACTTGCATGGGCGAGTAATGGCCGGTGACACCCGAGTGAGTATTGTTATTGTTATTATTTCTTCCGCTGTAAGACGTTTATTTATTGCTACGAGAGAGATTATTACGTGTTTAAGGAGAGGGGTGTTACAAAAGTGGTATCAGAGCGGAGTACCGCTCTGATGATGAGAAAATAGGTCAAGACAGTGAGCTTAGGACTTGGGAAATTACGGGAAACGTTTGTGAGGTACGAGACGATTCGTCTTAAATGATATTGTGTTTAGTAACGCAAATTGCATGATATATTAGCCTTAAAGGCAATTCAATATCTATTGGTTGTGTATGGTAAATTACCGAGTATTTATTTGGCATACTGTACTACAGATGTCTGGGGGAACTAGAGGGCGTGGTACTGGTAGGGGTGGAGGCGGTGACCCCGTGATTCCAGGAGTTGTTGAGACGATTGCTGCCGTTCTTGCACTGCTTGGTACTCAAATTGGAGGAGCACCAGCCCACCCGCCACAGCCCAGGGAAACGAACTGGCTGAAGTCAGTTACCGAGACCCGACCACCTACATATTCAGGGGAGCCAGACCCCGTAGCCTTAGAGTGTTTCATTGTTGAACATGAGAAGGCCTACGAAGCTTTGCAAGTACCTGCCGGCCAGAAGGTCATCATTGCTGCTTTCCATCTGAAGGATGCTGCCAGCACTTGGTGGAGGCTGGTCAAGGACCATCACCTGGCTATACGACTTTTCGTGGGCTGCCTTTATCGAGTTGCTGAGGGGGAAGTACTACCGGCGCATCTCAAGTAGAAGAAGCGCCATGACTTCGAGACATTATCCCAGGGAGGTCTGACCGTGGATGAGTACTATGCTCGATTCATTGGTCTGCTGGACTTTATCCCCGGTGTTGATTACTCAGAGACCGTGAAGGTCGAGAAGTTCCGGGGGGGATTTTGTTTCACATCCAGATGGCGATGGGTGCTACCCTACACTACCATCCAGGTATTAACATGAAAGCCATAATTCTTTACTTACTACATTACCGATTAACCTTATGCGAACTTACCAATGAGATTCCAGGAGTGTTATGACGCTGCCTCGAGGACGGAGCTAATGCTCCAGACTCGGGAAGAGACTCGGGGCTAAGAAGAGAAAGAACCCTGAGGGAGAGTCTGAGGGTGGAGGAGCATCTCCAAGCGATAGCCAGAAGAAGGGAAAGTAAGGACTTATCCCATTCTAAATTGTTTATCATAGTAAATACCTTATGAATGCTGACCCGAAACCTTAAACAGGAAATTCTTTCAAAAGAAAGGGCAGCAGGGTCACCAGGGAGAGAAAGGGAAAGAGCCTGTCCTTCCTACCATCAGGCACTGGACAGCCCCAGCGCCATTACTATTGTAAGCGTTGTGGGAAGGACCATCCTGGGGTCGACTGCAATGGTCGCAAAGTTGAGTGTCGGTGCTGCAAGAAAGAGGGCCACCGGGAGTTCGAGTGCTGGATGAACCCTGAGAGCCGTAACTACAGGCCACCAAGGAATACTCAGAACACCTCAGCTGGAGGATTGGAGTACCACGAGGCGGTCAGGATGGCCAGACATCTACTGATGCTGGAGCCCAGAAGGGCAAGGGAGTAGATAGGGCAGGAGTACCCTGAACTCCATGAGACCGCTGGTGGAAGACTTTTTCTTACCTTGTTATGTACTTACCTTGGATGTTAGACAGACTTATGTTATAAATATGTGGGAGTGTGTCATTGACAACTTGCCTTTTATGTACGACTTTTGAGACTAGTTTGTGGACTCGATACGAGTAACCTTGGAACCTTGACGGATTATATATATGAACAGGATGTTAATGCTTACATTATCATGTAGCCCATACTCAACGACGCTGAGTCAATGAGACCGGTAATTACTGAACCAGAATTTCCATCTGCATGGCGCACTTGCTATGCAAGTGCTATGACAATTAAACCACTAAAATTTCCATCTGCCTTGCGCACTTGACAGAGCAAGTGCTGCTACTGCAACTACAACTGCAACTACTTTTTAATTTATTATATATATATATATATATAAATATATTTTCATATTTTTCATACAAACCTTAAGATTAGAAAACCTATGCAACCTCGGGAAGACCGTTAGTCCGACCACTGCAATTGAAGAAATATACACTACTATAATCATAAACCACACCAGTTTAATCGTTCGAGAATTTTCAGACATGGCTTATTTGCCAAATACCATAAGTGTATACCCGCATTTAATGCTAATCACTACTAGTGATAAATGTTTAGTCCTTATGGACAAGCATACCCTTTGTAGATGCACCACCGTTAGTGAGGATGGTTGGGAAGTGAAGAGCCAAGTTGCTCAAGCTATTGTGCAATCTGCAATATATCCAATTAAACTGATGAGGGAACGAATATGAACTATGGATGAGATGTGATCATGATAAACAGGAAGAAAAAGGAATATGCGTTGCACTGAATGAGATCGAGATAGGAGAACCAAGTTTGCTAAATATAGCACAGATTTTACTTACACCGAGCTGAATGAAGCCGGCTTATGGCGCGAACTACCACTGATGCCACTAGGGCAATACACTTACAACAGGATACAGTTAACATGAACAAAAAAAGAAGAGAAAAAAAAAGAAAAAAAAAGGATATCCATCAAAAGGGAGATTGACAACAGAATACTTCACAATACCCGTGTGACAGACATTACCAGTTTACTAAACGAGACATGGGACGACCGCACTCCGATAGGAGCATGTGGGCCTGGCAGACTTATTTATGAGTTAATCGGGTAAGTAGTAATGTATCAGTACGGTACCCCATGCAAGTAGACAAGTAGTGCTAGGAACACGAGAAGTAGTCAACTCCGTACTAAGGACACTGATACAGATTACCTCGAAGGTGGACGAGAAGAGCCACAGTTAAACCAACGGGCTAGAGAAATCAAGAACCTTCAACAGAGAACAGTAGACAGTATACAGTGAAAACAAGGAAACCTTTCAAGGACGTGAAACCGAAGGAAAGAAACAAGAAAACCCATTATGGATGAATAATATGTAGAATCCTCATAAGGATCGAGCAAATTCTTGCATCCAGAGGAAATCTACCAGATGATGTGGACATAAACGTGTAACTACGCAATGATGAGAGATAAAGCTAAAATACTAGCAGATACCTTAAGCAAGGAACAATAGACTTGGCATGTACCACTCATATGATAATTCACGCACCTTATCTGTTTGAATCATTAGAGATTAGCTGCTGAGAGTTTACGCCTCTACACTCTGTACGACTGAGTGTTTTGGTATTGCACTTGTGCAGTTATTAATCTAGTGGGAATACGGGAAGATGTAATGGATATCAACACGTGTGTGTATCAAAGAACTACAACAGTGTGTTACTCCGGAACAAGACCACTTGGAGACACGGATGACAAGCTTTATCTCCGTGGACATGTAGGCTGGTACGTCTTAATATTACAAAGACAAGTGCAAAGAGCACTAAGTACTAACAATAGCCGATGTCATATTACACCTCAAGCTGAATATCAGTGAGAGAAGACACACGCATGTATGCTAGTGATCCAAACAAGAGGATGCACAGCAATGGAAAGAGGCAAACTAAGCCTATGTTCATGGGTCTGCACCTCAATACGGAGCGAGTGGGCCCATTACAACGAACTTGGGAGAGAGCACAAATAGTTCAGTGCCTCACCCATTAAGTATTGTGGAGCCCGGAAGGGCTAGAGTCATACCCGTCTCTCTGATATGAGGATAATCCATGAGTTGGAGAACTCTTTGAGAGCCAAGTATCCAGCGCTCCTTATTGAGCGGCTGTTGTATACTTGTGGGGTACGGGGGCGTAACCCTTTTATTTTAATTGGGTAGAGCTTGGGCATACAGTAGTTTATGGTATGCGGGGCATACGAGGTTTGTTTATTTGTTTGTTTTGTATGCATGGCATACAGTGAATTGGTGGTGTGCGGGGCACACGTGGTTTTGTTGGTCATGTTTGGTAGGCGGGGCGTACGTTGTTTGGTTTGTTTGTGTGTGATGTGCACTTATATGTATGTATCTTATGAGATACCTGTTTGAATGTTGTATTTACACCCATGTGTGATACTTTTCTTATGCTACTTGTGATATATATATTTATATTGCTTTGTAGAATGATTACATATGGTATCGCCTAGATACAAAAAGAATCATTAGATATGGAATGTGGAACGATGGCATGTTATGACACCTCGGGGAGGTTGTCAGGGTTTGTAGAATTGATAGGAAATAATGGTGCTGATGGATCACCTATATCCATATATGATTGAAATAACACCACAAAGTGATGGCTATGTGCTGTATAAGCACAATACGATGTGTGTAAATGATATATCACATAGATATACATTATGGGAATCATGGGTAGTTATATATTTATATACATGCCTATTTGATTAAGCGACTTCGGGACGAAGCCTTTTTAAGGGGGGTAGATTGAAATACCCCAAACTAATAAAATATGGATTAAACATCTAATCACATTGATTAAGGCCTAACATGCCTTAAAAGTCAACTGAGAACAATAGTGGTCAACACAAAGTAAGATATTGCACCCTTTGACTGTTTAGGGTAAATAAATACCCAAATGAACTTCTTAGGACCTAAAACTTTGTCCTAAGCTTATTAACACATAACTAAACACATTACAATTGTTGGACAACACTCCAACACATAGAACAGCATTTACATGCTTCAAGGTCAAGTAGGCAAAAATGTGCTCTAAGAAAACCTTAAGGGTCTAATGACCTCTAAATGATATAAAATTGGATTCCATGATCAAATATCATGTAAGGAACACAACATAACTGTTCTCAAAGAAAACTGAGATCAGAAACACCTTGCGACCCAAAATGTGCACTAAAATACCTTAAAGCACGTTTTTGTGTATAAGCTCTAAGATAATGACTTTTTGTCACTGTAAAGACTAGATTATATTCTTTATAACATTAATATGACATTATAGACTATATTATAAAGTCTAATCAAAGTTTAAAAATAAAATCAAAATGGGCAATTTAGTATGAATAGTACCCAAAAATAACATTTAATTACTTAGTCTTAACCATGGTCAAATGTCACCCATTGACCATACCACCCCTTGCCGGCCTCATATGGCTGTCAAACCCACCCATTAATCATTCTCTAATCAATTAGCTAGCCAATCTAATGAGTCATCAAATTACTATTCATAAAGTAACAATAATGGACATAAAAAGCAAACTAGCATTATTCTCTCATTGCCTTGCTTCCCAGCCGACACCAAGGCTCTTCAATCCTCTCTTTTGCTTCTCCATTATGGTAAGAACACACCAAATACAGAGGAGAACAACAATTGACATAGGTAAGCTTATTAAGCCATTTTATATTCATTCTCTTCACAATTCTTTCCTCTTTCCATGGAGCAAAGCATCAACCATTTCCATCAATGTTTCTAGGTTGTTTTGGAGGTTAAAAGGAGGGTGAATCTCGGCTGTAACAAGGGAAGGAGGTGGAGAAATCTAATCTTGTTCTTAAGGTATAAAAATGTGCTTTAAGCACTTATCCTTTGATTTTCTTCAATTCCGGTTTGAAAGCCTTGTTTCCTAGGCTTATAATCTTTTTCTTAACATACTTATTCAGTTGGTATATCAAGAGCTTCAAGGTATAGCCAAAAACACCATTTTTGGCATTTTAATCAAGGTAAAAATTAGCCATCTTCTAATCTGAGTTATACCAGTTTAAAGCTTGGTTTTAGTAGCTCTTTTGATGCTCTTTAACTTCTGTAAATATAGGCCGAAGTCAACCTTGGTTACCTTGGTTACCTTGGTATTCTAAGGTAACTTTTACCTTGAAAATTTACATTAAACACTTCTTATGGTAGATCTTGCTTGGAGACTAATCATGCCTTAATTGCTGTTTGAAAACATGTAAATAATGCTGTGGAAAATTTATCTCCAAACAGCCGTGGCCAAACAAGGCCTAAACTTGGCAAAAATAAGGTATAAATCACTTAAACCTACACTTGGTATATTAATATGTGTTTATACATATGTATATATTTATGCCGTGAGTGAATGGGTTAATTAAGGTCTTATTTTGACCTTAGGTGATTAAGGAATGGTTTAGTAAATTTTTATAACTAATTAATTAGTATAATTGTCAAATTTAAGACATTATGTGGAAAATTGGTAAATATGGAAAATATTTGTGTAAGGCCAAGAGTTTAAGGCATTTTTGGGCATTTATGTGTAATTCATTTTATAAGCTAATGTTTGTTATAAGGCCATGTACTTTAGGCCATTTTATTCATGCATTTATAAGGTTATATTAAGTTTAGGTGATATATATGCATTACCGCATATTATAGGGGTCTAAAGTACAATTAAATTAATTTTGGGGGCTATATAATGATATAGCCGAAAATTTGAGGTTTAAATGAGTTTATATAAAAATTATAAGGTTATATTAAGTTTTGGGGTTAAATGGAAATTTCTGAAAAATAAGGGTACAAACCGTAATATATGGATATTGGTGGTCAAGGAAATATTAAGGTGGTCAACCTTGACCATATGGTAGGTTTTGACCAAATTAAATAAGTTAGATAACTTATTTAAGGTTTTATTAAAATAAGTATTTAATTGTAACAATTATTTAACATGTGGTAAATATGTTATTACCAAAAATAAAGGGTGTAAAATGGTATTATAAACACCCATGGGCTATTAGGAATTTTTAGGAATTTATTGGGTTGATTTTGGAATTAAAATAAACTATATATGTATAATATATAGTTATTATGTCATTATGACACTTTCGGATAAAAGATGTGGTGGAATAGTAATAACCGGTTATATATGGGTTAATAATGTTAATTATAACCCTTGGGAGGAATTTGGTGATTTTTAGAATTATATAAGAGTATTTAATAAGATATATGTATAATATATAGTTTTAATGTTATGATGAAACTATATGTTATAAATTGGGCCAAATGGCAATTATAGAATATATTGAGGTCTGTTCGGAATTTTACAAAAATATAACCATAGGTTATACCATTTTATAAGTTAAAATGTTATATATATATATATATATATATATATATATAACATGGTATAAATAATGGGGTGAATTTGTAAATAAAGGAAACTATGAGATATGGAAAGAATAAAGTATAAATGTATATGCCTATGCGGCAATATAACATGTTTTGTATAAAAACTATAGGTTATAATAAAGGGAATAAAGATATCATATTATATGATATTAATATATGGTACAACATTACATAATGTTATGTGGTCAAAATGGAATTTAAATAAAATAAGGTGCTGTACCGAATTATTAAAGATGGGAAAATGAATTTTAGACTATGGTCTATAATGTTATGAATGTTATAACAAGTATATGGTTTAGATGGAATTAATATAAGTAGGATATTCACATTAAATAATGTGACAAACTATAAATAAATAAGATTTATAAACTAAGGTATTTATTGAATAAACCTTAGGAGTTGTAGTTATACAACATAAAATGTTACATAATATTAGGATAATAATCTTAATATAAGTTGTATAAGATAATACAACTAATGGGAATAATCATCTAATATAAGATGATAAAATGTAACATAAAATATAAGAGTTTTGTTTTATAACTCATGAAACTTACCTATATGGTAAATATATACATATACAAGAATAAGGTATATAAGGATGGATATATATTACGGTTGGAAACCATATAATATAATGGTGGTGGTTATTACATAAAAATAGTTACCAACTATAAGTTATGAGTTTTTGAATGCAAATATAATTTGCTAAGATAATGGATTATATAATACAATGTATTATAATGGATGGTGGGAAAATAATACAATATAATATAGTCATGCATGCATACATGCAACTATAGGTTATATACCTAAATTTAATGGTGGATAAGATTAAAGAATATAATGAATTAAACTTAACAGTCAAAATGTTTTGACATACGTTTTAGTAACAAGCCGACCGGTTTAGAGAAACCCGTAACAAATAACTGTAGAAATCCGGGAGAACTGTCGGGTTACTTGTTATTCGGAAATACCGGATGTAGTTAGTCATGGAGACTGACTTATAGTTTTATTACCGTTTAGATCATACTTCAGACGAAGGCGCTTGACGAGCTAGTGGTTTACACTGCGCATCCTAGGTCTTGGTGAACGGTATGTAAAGGGGTTTGATCCGGGTTGTCCTAAGGATTTCCTTGGGCTCGGATTTGGTTGATATCACTTGTGTGTTAAGTGTTTTTGGATACGTGTATGTGATTATGTGTTACTACATTAATTATTTATGCACGAGCGTCCTACGGGACTAACACTACATCGACTATAGATCGGCTTATATAAACATACATATACGTTATTGTGATGACAAGACGGTTACTTGATATAATACCATAGTATTAATATTAAGTATATGGCAACCTAAGTAAAACACTTAGGAACGAGTCACGACATTGTCGGTCTCTTGAGCATGGATCTCGGACATGAATATGACCTAGATTACTTCTAGGTATGCGTGAGACCCATTGGGCAGCTAATTAATAATTACATTCTCCATAAGACTAAGAGCAGAGCTTAAACATTATGAGAGAGAGTTGGTATGAGTTGAGGTGAGAATCCCGGTAGTTTACGAACTACTTGGTTGCGCATTTGTGATCACTGAGGGGTTCCCGATTGGGTTCCGCTAGGTTTATACCCAACGAGCCCTATTTGGATCGTGGGTCAGGTGGTACGGCCTTTTATATGGACGTCTTACGAGACAAAAGAGAATAGTCAGGGGCCTCCGGACCTCTGGCGAAATGAGCACCTTTGTGTGTACGGGAGGACTACTGTCCATGGTGAGGTTATCGGGTTTCTTAACATGACGCCCAACTGGTATTAAAAACATGGTTTGGATGGATGGGGCCTTAAAAGGCCAAATTAAATTAAACAAAGGATGGTGTTCGCTACGGCGCGTTTATTCAGTTATTATCGATACGTTCGATATACAATTGTTGTTTGTGATATTTTATGACTGTTTGAATTGGATGGATGGTTGAGTGTTATGAAGTTTGGATGGAGGATTATGTACATATGTTTATTACAGTATTGATTATAACTGTAAATGGTAAAGCATGAAACCAATCTAATAATAAGATGGTTTTAAAATGATAAGTGACCATTAGGGTTCAGGCCCGGCATACTCAGCGTCTATCGCTGATACTACACCATTATGCAGTTGTCGATTATTGTCGAAGCCAAGCCGAAGTGCGGGAACAGGTAATTAGAGTTTGTTTTGATTACCGCACAGGGAGTTTATTTGTATAATGATGTCAGGCTGGTAAATGTATTATGGTACAGTAATGTATATTTGGGATTTGGGTAGACGCTCACTTTCGATGTTTATGAGTACAACTTAGTATGATGTATAGGAATTATCTCGTTATCACACGTTAGTAGCAGTTTGCTTATGTTGGAAGTTGGATATAGTTTGGCTTCGTTTACTTGCATGGGCGAGTAATGGCCGGTGACACCCGAGTGAGTATTGTTATTGTTATTATTTCTTCCGCTGTAAGACGTTTATTTTATTGCTACGAGAGATATTATTACGTGTTAAGGAGAGGGGTGTTACAAAAGTGGTATCAGAGCGGAGTACCGCTCTGATGACGAGAAAATAGGTCAAGATAGTGAGCTTAGGACTTGGGAAATTACGGGTAATCGTTTGTGAGGTACGAGACGATTCGTCTTAAAAGATTTTGTGTTTAGTAACACAAATTGCGTGATATATTAGCCTTAAAGGCAATTCAATATATATTGGTTGTGTACAGTAAATTACCGAGTATTTATGTGGCATACTGTACTATAGATGTATGGGGGAACTAGAGGGCGTGGTACTGGTAGGGGTGGAGGCGGTTACCCCGTGATTCCAGGATTTGCTGAGACGATTGCTGTCGTTATCGCACAGCTTGGTACTCAAATTGGAGGAGCACCAGCCCACCCGCCACAGCCCAGGGAAATGAACTGGCTGAAGTCAGTTACCGAGAGCCGACCACCTACATATTCAGGGGAGCCAGACCCCGTAGCCTTAGAGCGTTTCATTGTTGAACATGAGAAGGCCTACGAAGCTTTGTAAGTACCTGCCGGCCAGAAGGTCGTCATTGCTGCTTTCCATCTGAAGGATGCAGCCAGCACTTGGTGGAGGTTGGTCAAGGACCATCACCTGGCTATACCCGACTTTTCGTGGGCTGCCTTTGTCGAGTTGCTGAGGGGGAAGTACTACCCGGCGCATCTCAAGCAGAAGAAACGCCATGAGTTCGAGACATTATCCCAGGGAGGTCTGACCGTGGATGAGTACTATGGTCGATTCATTGGTCTGCTGGACTTTATCCCCGGTGTTGATTACTCAGAGACCGTGAAGGTCGAGAAGTTCCGGGGGGGATTGTTGTTTTGCATCCAGATGGCGATGGGTGCTACCCTCTACACTACCATCCAGGTATTAACATGAAAGCCATAATTCTTTACTTACTACATTACTGATTAACCTTGTGAGAACTTACCAATGAGATTCCAGGAGTGTTATGACGCTGCCTCGAGGACGGAGCTAATGCTCCAGACTCGGGAAGAGACTCTCGGGGCTAAGAAGAGAAAGAACCCTGAGGGAGAGTCTGAGGGTGGAGGAGCATCTCCAAGCGATAGCCAGAAGAAGGGAAAGTAAGGACTTATCCCATTCTAAATTGTTTATCATAGTAAATACCTTATGAATGCTGACCCGAAACCTTAAACAGGAAATTCTTTCAAAAAAAGGGCAGCAGGGTCACCAGGGAGAGAAAGGGAAAGAGCCTCCTTCGGTTGACCGGCCCAGCTATAGATGCTCATCCTTTGAGATCTGCACCTCCTAAGGGTGAGAACACCTACCTCTTAATTCAATTGTGACCTTAACCTTTATATCATCAGATTCTAACTTAAACTAAATACTACACCATCAGGCACCGGACAGCCCCAGCGCCATTACTATTGTAAGCGTTGTGGGAAGGACCATCCTGGGGTCGACTGCAATGGCCGCAAAGTTGAGTGTCGATGCTGCAAGAAAGAGGGCCACCGGGAGTTCGAGTGCTGGATGAACCCTGAGAGCCGTAACTACAGGCCACCAAGGAATACTCAGAACACCTCAGCTGGAGGATCTGGAGTACCACGAGGCGGTCAGGATGGCCAGACATCTACTGATGCTAGAGCCCAGAAGGGCAAGGGAGTAGATAGGGCAGGAGTACCCTGAACTCCATGAGACCGCTGGTGGAAGACTTTTGCTTACCTTGTTATGTACTTACCTTGGATGTTAGACAGACTTATGTTATAAATATGTGGGAGTGTGTCATTGACCACTTGCCTTTTGTGTACGACTTTTGAGACTAGTTATGTGGACTCGATACGAGTAACCTTGGAACCTTGACGGATTATATATATGAACAGGATGTTAATGCTTACATTATCATGTAGCCCATACTCAACGACGCTGAGTCAATGAGACCGGTAATTACTGAACCAGAATTTCCATCTGCATGGCACTTGCTATTGCAAGCTATGACAATTAAACCACTAAAATTTCCATCTGCCTTGCGCACTTGACAGAGCAAGTGCTGCTACTGCAACTGCAACTGCAACTACTACTTTTTAATCTTTTATTATATATATATAAATTATTTTCATATTTCATACAAACCTTAAGATTAGAAAACCTATGCAACCTCGGGAAGACCGTTAGTCCGACCACTGCAATTGAAGAAATTATACAACTACTAAATCATAAACCACACCAGTTTAATCGTTCGAGAATTTTCAGACATGGCTTATTTGCCAAATACCATCAGTGTATACCCGCATTTAATGCTAATCACTACTAGTGATAAATGTTTAGTCCTTATGGACAAGCATACCCTTGTAGATGCACC